>JAMJFZ010001203.1:16837500-17437500 GCA_026225945.1 Cricetomys ansorgei | reverse complement strand
TACACTAATAAAAGGATTCAAGCACAAGCAACTGCGTTAGGCTTGGGAAGGCTCCGTTGCTAGGATGCAAGAAACAGAAAGAAAGTGGCACATGAGGTGGTGGAGATGCTCAGTGCCTTGTGAGCACTGACTCACGGTGCACACCACCAAACACTGAGTTATATATTATTGCATTGCATGCTTTAAACACATACATTTTATATATAAACTATACTTCAATAAAGCAAAACAAAATAAAGTCTCAAAATGCTAAGATAGGGTGTCGTGTACTGAACGGAGAAGTCAGGGTCTCCTGTACTGTGAACTCCACCTGTGCCCCCCAAGCTCCCCTTCTCTTTCTCTGCAGCACCTCAGTCTGCTGTGTGAGAAAGCATCTGCCCGATGAAGAAGCATCTGCCACGCCTCTGTTTGAAGTTCCGTTGGCTGGGAGGGTCAGCAAATGCCTACTGGCATCTCCATTGCTGGCAATGGGGTAGAAACAGGACCAAGAGATGTGTCCAAGCACCCGGGAGCTGAAACACCAGTGATGGTATCTGTTTGATTTTCCTATGGTCAATTAGCTTTGCTTTCCAAACAGTCCGGGGTCAGAGCCCTCCATCAGGAGGCCTTTCCATACTCTGCCTGCTGTCCTCAAGACAATGATAGACTTAATGAAGATTGATGGCCTGGTGAGGCCCTGCTGGGCTGCCTTCTCCACACAGGGAGATGAGGCCAGGAGGAGCCTTAAGGGAGTGCAGATACTACTGGGGCCCACCACACCACAGTTTCTCCTCCCGCAGTTCATCAGCGAACTTTATGCCTCCCTGTTGGCCTGTATAATCGGGCTGAAAATAAGTCCCAATTGAATATGTCTGTGGATTCCAGCCTTGCTGCCCCCAAGTCTCTTCTGTATCCCTGAACAAATTCAGATGCAGAGCCTGTGGCAGCTCCTGGCCTGACTGTCTTTTGCTACAACCTTCAGGATAGAAGCTGAAGCTGTCACAGGTAACTTCCAGGAGCAGGCTTTAATCTCTTTCTTTTCTTCCTTCCCCAACTCCCTGAACACTTCAACTTCTCAGAGCTGACATTAGTTTTCTAGGCTGTGCTGCTGTCCTGCCTCTTCCTGGGGACCCATACTTCCTGTGCCCAGATGCCCGTGATTTAGTGCTCTTCTCTAAACTGCTTGACAACTCTGCCCCTGTCGCCAACATCCTCTTTCCCTAAGCCTTTTCTGACTTGAGTCAAATCTAGCTCCACAACCATCGACTCCAAACTTTCTGCCTGTATGCCATTTAAAGTTCCTTTCTCCTTGTTAGCAAAGGCTGGACATGTATTATAAAATACAAACTATAGCAATACACAGGTTAAGAATGGCCCTCCCCTGCACCTGCCCGAACACCAGTACACATTGTAGTTACACTACCTTTACATCCCTCTTTAACATGTCAAGATGCCCTTGGTGGGGTGACTCGCCTCCTCCTTTCTGATGCTCCATCCAGCAGAATCTGTGGTGTAGAGCTAGGGTGGAGACTGGAGGCCATCTCTCCTTCTCTGCATTCCCATCCCATCGAAAGCCTGTAATCACCCCCCTCCTCCCAATGCCCCAGACACGCGTGTGTGTGTGTGTGTGTGTGTGTGTGTGTGTGTTTTCTTAGCTTTCTCTTGATAAGCCCCTCGAAAGGAGCACCATGAGATAAATTCCATGACCCAGTTCGAGTGCAGAGTAGACTTCCTGCTGCAGTTGTTTGGCTGGGATAAAGTGAGAAGCCTGATTTCAAAATCTGCACACTCACGGGAAATGAGTAAACCCAGACCTCTGACCCAGGAGACCAGTGAGGCTGATCAGATCTTTTGGAGCCACAAGAGGCAAAGAAAGGACACAGTGAGCATCCTAGAGTCGGCAGACCAACTGAACTTTGCAAGCCCAGGCTGAACTTGTGCCCCCCCCATCACACTGCTTCCCATCCAGCAACAGAAAGGACCAGATTGTGCTGCGGGAACTCAGTGTCCAGTCAGAGATGGACATCCAGACAGATGATTGCACATCGGGGTGAGTCACACAATTATGGCCTCAGTGAGGAGCCGTCAGCTCTTGGATGGTCTGGAACGTCGTCAGAGATTGTCTTCAATGTGCTTTCCACACATCTTACGACGCTGCTGGCCTTTCTGAGACCAGATGGTCATTAACCTTAAACATATGGGATCTCGTCTTGGCCAACTGTCAAAAGCTGACTTGATCTCAAAGTGCCATTTACAGTCTTCAGATCAGAACTCGCTTAGCCAACAGGGCTCCGTGTTAAGTAAGCAGGTGGAAAATAGCACATCATGAGTCAGACACTAGCCAGGGAATAGCTCACAGCAGCACAGCCTACATATTACCAGGCCTCCCAGAAATGTCCGCATGGCTCCGATCACCATACGTGCTCTGGCCACTCCAGGACACAAATAGTTCTTACATGATGTGTGCACTCATTTGCGAGATCCATGGCCAGCCCAGAAGGAACGCAGCCTGAATCACTGAAGGACAAGCCAAAAGATCCTGGTGCAGATACTGATTTTAAGACAGTTTGAGCTTCCTCCCAGACTCTCAATTTGTCCACATGACTGTAATCCCCAAGTTCATAGTCCACCTTCTGAAGACCTTCTCCACGCCCTTTCCCTTCCCCACCAATCCCTCATTTCCTTTCTCCCCTAACAGGTCTCACAGGGAGGAGAATGAGAGTCTGATGGAATGGGCCAAAGACTCTTCTGCCTGGGGAACATGGGCTGATGCTTCAATTGTTCAGAGGTCCCTAACTCCCAAATGGAACAGCCAAGCTCTTTTCCCTTAATTTCAGAGGCCCACGCACAGTTCAGAGAAAATATGCTCCATGTGTTTCTGATCCATCTCCAGGCAGCTCATCCAAAGGCTGGGTTTTAAGAGTTTGTAGATACACATGATCCATTTGGAGTCAACTTTACGAGCCTTCCATGCTTTCATTTATATTGCAGGAGGAAGCTGGGCTGTGCCAAGAGTAAGTGCACTGGCATCTTTGGAGGTTCACATTAGGTCTATAGCACTGAAACCAGGTCGAGTGGAGGCGAGCCTCTGAGAAGGGGCTCTCCATCTCTGCCCAGGCTCCAAGCCTCAGAGAAGGAAGCTTCCATGAGGGGGGGGGGGGGGAATGCCGAGGCGGATGCTGAGCTCGATGTCTCCAACCTCTTTGTATTTCAGCCTCCTGCATTTCAGCTCTCCTCAGAGCTTAACAGTGTTAGGACAGAATCCAGGAAACACCCCGTTCCCCAGAAAGGATAATCTGTCACAATCTTTGGGGGGATGGTTGACATAAACTTTGAGCAGAGGAACATTAATTTTGCCTTCTGTTTTGAAGGTATCGTGGGGGATCAAAGGCAGGAGAGGAAAAGAGCAACAGTCCCTGGTGCTAACAGGTACAGTTAGCTCCCCAAATGTCAACACGTAATATCCCCTGAGGGTTAGTGCAGGGGATGTTCTTGAGAATTAGGACCCGGCCCATTTTAATTTGGCATCCGTAGCCAAAAGGAATACAAGGAAACGGTCTTTCTGGAGAGCCACATTCTTGGAACAGAAAGAGGGAGGAGACACAGACTGTCAGTAGGATGCGGCAGGCTGTACGTACCTCTTTCATCTTAGAAGACTACAGCAAAAGTATAAAATGAGCTGCTCGGGCCTGTTCAGATCTTCCCTTCAGCTTTGGAACAGAGGTAAGGTCTCCATGTGGAGAAGGAAGAGTGCATCAGCTAATCAGAATTCAAGCTTCCGGGAGTCATTCTTCTTCGCCTCTATCCTGGGTTGACTGGGCGGGCAGACGGCAGCTGGACAGCAAGGCTGGCAGCCTTGGGATCCAGAAGAATCTGAATTTGCCCCTGAAGTCTTCCATCTAGAGACCAAGTAAACTTGGTCAATCTCTACCTGTTTTTTGCCTCTGTAACTTTAGTGTTAACAAACCAGCATCTCCAGTGGTGGGAGGAGGCACGAAAATATGTTGTTTAGACAAGAGAGTCTAAATGGTGGCAGCAGGGCCACCATTCCAGGGGTGGTGACCACAGGCCACGGGTCACAGACCACGCTTCTAGGGGCTCTGCTTTACAGCTTGGTGACCAAGTCTTTGTCCATCTGAAGGGCGTCAAGGTAAGGTCTTCTTCAGAACTCGTGCAGTGGGCACGTGCAGATCAAGGAAGAGGTATTAACACACGAGCCTCGGGCCCCCAAGGCCCGGGTTTATGTCTCGGCCTTGTGGCGTAAGACAGGTCACTCATTCTCTCTGGACTTTAGCCACAGCTGTATAAAGGGGGCTCATGGCAAAGATTGCCTGAGACTCACACGAGCCGAGCAGCGTCAGGAGCCAGGGATCACCGGTGGGAAGAAATGGTGTTACAGGAATAACGTGAAGTGACCTGAGAAGGGGTCAGACGTCCTTGTGTTAGCTCCAGTGGGGGCCACCTCACTGTGAGAGCCAAGTAATACAGACCGTCTGCTGTGGTTTGAGTGGGAAACGCCCCTCCCCCACAGGCTCATGCGACACCCCTCCCTCCCATCTACTGTGGGTGATGCTGCCTTAGGAGATCATTGAACCTTGGAGACATGGAGCCTAATTTGAGTGGACACATAGCTGTAGGGGAGGATTTGAGGGCTCCAGGCCAACCTTACTTCGGGTCTAGCTCTATGCTTCCTGACCTGAGATGTGAACAGACGGCACACACTCCTGCCACCACGGAGCCACGCACCATCCGGCCTTCCTTCTTGGTCATAATGGACTGTAGGCTCTCAAACTGTAAGCCAGAATAAATCCTTGCTCTCTTAAGATGCTTCTCGACAGATATTGGGCCACAGAAAAGAGAAAATTAACCACCATGCTAGGATCCCACATGCAGGCAACAGAGACTTGATCGTCTATGTTATCAGAAATCCATAGTCAAGGACAGAAATTCCCTGGGCCTCCAACCTCATCAAGGTGGGAAAACATCAGAGGAGCCATTTTATCATGTGTCCGTCAGTCACGGCAAGGCCTTGGTTGAGTCATTTCCTTTGATTTTCTGTCCCCAAGCAGAATACCAGAGAAGACGAAGAAATGTCACCAAACCATCAGCCGTCTCCAGCTCGATTCTCCAGAAGCAGATACTTTCATTCATGAAAAAAAAAAAAAAAAAAAGTCAAACTGTCTTCATTTTTCTCTGATAGTTGAATTCTTTGTGGCCAAGTATACAGAAACAAAACAGGACACACAACACGATGTCCATCTGCCGGCTGCCCACTGGAAAAGGCCAGGAAGAAAATGCATCCTGGCCTTGGGACATTCAGATTGCTTTACTGGTTCAATCAATATAAACATATATATCCAGTTGGGCTTGGTGGCACACACCTGTGGTTACAGCACTCAGGAGGCTGAGGCAGAAGGATGGAGAGTTGGAGTTCAAACCGGGGCTTTCTGGTGAGACCTTTGCCACCAACAGAAACAAACTAAACCCAAGTAAAGGCTTTCCTTTCTCCCACTCCCCTGCTGCAGGCAGAGGCTGGAGGAGGAAGGTCCACTTCCTCATAGGCTGGGGCTCCCTCCCTCTCCCTGGCCTGCCTTGCTTGAGGAGGCTGCCAGCTGCTAACAGAGACCCTATTCACAGCTGCCTCCAAAGAGCAGCAGAGCATTTCCCTATTGCCTGCTCGGGCTCACAGACACCAAGTTCACAAGGAGTTATTTTCTTAAGGGCAGATTTCTTCAAATTCCATTTCCTTCTCTCTTGCTGGTGCCCAACCCCCATATCCCCGTGACTGAACAGGAGGCTCTGCGGCCAAGCTTTTCTTGGATCGTGCGAATCAAGATCAATAAATATCTGTGCCCGAGCATGACTTGCCCTGGCGCCTCACTATGTTCTAGAACAAGGGCTCTGGCTGTGTGCAGCAAGTAGCCTCTGTGCCACTTGAACTGTTACACACGTCCATGTTGTGTGGGGATGCGGGGCACTCAGAAGGACATGACCCTTCACGGATGGAAATGAACCTAAAGGGCACCCTCCCAAGGGGGATTACTGGTCTCAATTTTCAGGCTGCATGACTGAAAATTTCATTGTAAGATTCATGGGTTTCAGGTGTAGCTACACAGATGAGTGATGACCAGTACGGTTCTGTGAAAGATCAAAGAGGACACACGTCCGTCCTGTACGGCTCCTGCTCTTTGTCCACTCCTGATATCTTTCTCACCACCTCACTGAATCCAGGGCCTTTTTAGAGTCAGTCTCCCTATGTAGCCCACACTCTCCTGCAACTCCCTTTGCCTCTAGGCTTGCCTCAGACCGTCCAGCCTCCTAGCTGGGATCACAGGCACCAGCCACCACCCCTAGCTCAGTGATTGATTCTTTACCCTCATTTGACTTAACTTTTCAGCAGCAGCGTTCTTCGGTTGAGCTATTGTTCATCCTTTGCAAACACTCTCCCCTCATTGAATTTCCAAAGGGTCCCCATGAAGAGCATGGGGACTCCTCTTTCCTTTAGCGTCTGGCTATATCCCCCTTTTTCTTGTTGACCTGGGAGTGCCAGGGGGTGACGGAGGGCTGAGTCATCCATCACGCCTTCTCTATACCTGCCCCTAGGTGATGGTGTGCGAGCAACTGGCTCCAAGAGCCATCATTCCCCTACATTAATCATTCCAGCCCCAACCTCTCACACAGGTCCAGTGCAAAGCAGCAGGTGGCTATCCGTCTGGAGTCTCAAAACTCAACAGGACCCCAAAGCAACCGGGTCCCCTCCTTCCCTCCCCCAGACCAGTACGCGGCTCTTCCTAAAACATGCTCCTCTTTGTCCCCTTCCTTTGCTTTATCCATATCTCAGAGTCCAATATCAGTGTTTTATTTGTTCACTTGTTCCGTGTCTGTCTTCCTTGCCAAACTGTAAGCAATCCAAAAGAATAAGCCATGGCGTTTTACGTTCAGTCCTCTGACTCACCCTCTCAAACAAAAAGTGTGTAATGAATGAATAAAGAAAATAACACTGACTTCTGCAGGCTGGTTTTCTTTGCAGCTCTCCTTAGAACAATAAAGGCATATCTGTAACATTGCCTCAACACATGATACGTTTTCTTTAACAAAAAAAAAAAGTTTCAGCCCCAAAACTTGGCAAAGCAGTGTCTTACGACAATTGAATACATGTACTTTATTTTCATTGTATTTTTAAACGTAGTTCCTTTCTACTTCGGGGACGTATTAATGGCTTCCTATTTATACTTAGAGCCTAAAGTTTCCTCTCAACTTTATTTACGTAGGCAACAGCAGTGAACAGGTTTTAAAGACCATATTAAATAAATAAGGCCAAGTTGGACTTCGGTACTGGGTGACTGAGAATAGCTGTCCACATTTGCAAGTGCCAAGAACTTAAAGACCAGACACTCTAGACTAGTCCGCGGGCTCACGCGTTCTCCTCAGTTTACGTTAAGTTACACCCTTTCATAGCCATCACAACTTGAATGTATCACAAGCTGAAAATACACTTAATTCACCGAGGCTACTGAACATCCTCGCTAGTCTAGCCTGCCTCCAGTATGCTCAGAACGTGTGCACTAGACTATAGTGGGCAGGCACAGCATGTTTTGTAGCACAGGGTGGACTGTCTCATATGACTCACTGAATGCTGTGCTTACCATGAAAAGCATAAATGGCTGTAATGGATATACTTTGACATTATCGCAAAGCCAAAAACTCTCAAGTCATCTTGAACCACAATGGATAGCTCAGTAAAGCCAGCTCTTTGTGGCAGACATTTATTTCCAGTTATGTTTAAAATGGTTGTCCTGTGCGCTGTTGGGAAAGGGCTGCCTAGGCCTTGGCCTTTGTGTTGTCTACAAGTGTTGACATTATGTAAAAGATGTTTGATTCCTCATGATCTGCACGTGCTATCAATAGAACAGCTGAGGAACACCTTAGGTATCAATAAAATCCCCTGAGATGAAACACTCAGGATTCCACTCTCCAGTATGGCATTTGTCATGACAGGCGGTCCCCTCTGCTGAGGTCTGGCAGGGTTTACATCTGTGAAAATGCCTCTGTGTCTTCCTTGCTGAGTGACACAGTAGTTGTACAACTACCAGTGATGCACCAACGTGGATCAGACATCACACAAGCATTATCCAACGTGGAGACAAGGAAGAAGAGAAAAAAACTCCAGACCTCACAGAGTCTGCTTACAGCAGTTCTCAGAAGACAGAGATTATATATATATATATATATATATATATATATATATATATATATATATATATATACACATATATGCAAAAATAATTAGAAGTCTCCTGAAGCAAGAGGGAAGTGAGAAAGGAAATAAGCCTCTATGAAGAAAAAGGCCGTGAATTTAATAAATAAATGAGAAAGAAAGCTCTGAGATGAGAGCCAGAGAATAGAGGCCTTTAGTGAAAGAGAAAAAAATTTCATGGTAAAACCAAACAATTGGGCTGGGAAGAGGAAAAAGGCAAGGTTTCAACTGCTTTTCAGTCACAGAGCCAACCCCAGTGCAGGCAAACTGTGTGGCTGTGTGCAGCATGCTCCAGTGGCTAGCCACGCTCCAACCTGTCACTGGCAGCAGCTGAGGCTTCAGAAACATGAGCCAAAGCGTACTGTTCTACAAACTGAGTTTTCTGATGACTGTATGTTTTCCCACAGTGGTGGGGGAACAGAACACTAAACCACCAGGATGTTTCTGCCCAGAGATTCTTCCCACCGGCCCAGGACCCCTGCAAACAAGGTTCTCCTGTGATGATGCTAAGGAAAACTCTTGCTAAAAGAATCAGGACTAATGGTTGCTGCGTTATGAAGACGTCTTTGGAATGTTCTACCAAACTTTGAACTCACACGTGAACTGACCAGTTTTTGTTTTTGTTTTTTTCCTGCAAGCCAGACTCTATCTTAAAATCTGGAAAGTGTTTTTTTGTTGGCTTTTTTTCTTTTCATTACACTCCTTTCTGTCTCTCTGTCTCTGTCTGTCTTTATCTCTGTCTGTCTGTCTGTCTGTCTGTCTCTCTCCCCCCTTTCTCATTATATACACATGTACATACATAACATACATACACCAGGCTAGATGAGCAGGGTCTATGACTACTATAGCCCAGGGAGGAGACAGCTATTTGGTATTCATGTGCAGAGTGGACTGTGTGTTCTCTCTTGCCTCTAGACTACAGGACTCAAGGCTTAACCTCTAACCCTACATCAGCAAGGACTCCCTCCTTTCTCTGTCCTGTAAGCTGCAGATGCTGGCAGTTGGAAGAGAGGGTATTACTGCCATGAGCAACAGCAACCATGGTCATCTGCAGGTAGCCCAGCAATCCTGCATGCTACAGAGGAGCTAGAAACATGAATGTTCCTAGAAAAAGTCCCAGAGACACATGTTGGCTGCCCCTTTGTTCTGACTAGTTTATGTCAACCTAACACAATCTAGAGCAGGGGCTCTGAACACATGGGTCAAACGACCCTTTCACTGGGGTCACCTAAGACCATCTGCATATCAGATAGTTACATTATGATTCATAGCAGTAGCAAAATTACAGTTATAAAGTATCAACAGAAATAACTTTATGGTTGGGGGTCACCACGACATGAGGAAAGCTATGTTAAAGGGTCACAGCATTTGGAAGGTTGAGAAACACTGCTCTAGAGTTATTTGGGAAGCAGGGACCTCAATTTAGACAATGCACCCATCAGATAGGTCTTCAGGCAAGCCTATGATACATTTTCCTGATTGAAGTGAGAGGACCCAGCTCATTATGGGTGGTGCCATCCCTGGGCTGGTGGTCCTGAGCGCTATAAGAAAGCAGGCTGAGCAAATCACAAGGAGCAAGTCAGGAAGTAGTACCCCTCCATGGCCTCTGCACCAGCTCCTGTCTCACTCCTGTCCTCCTCATTGCTGTGCTGTCACATGGAACTGTAGGATACAATAAACCCTTTCCTCACCAAGTTACTTTTGATCCTTGGTTTTTATCACAGCACTGGAAACCCTAATGAAGACAACCTTTTTCACCCAGGTGTGATGAAGGCACCAGCTGACTAGAGACTAAACAGGGTGCTGACAGAGACTCCAGACTGGCAAAGAATGAAGCATGGGTGCTGGAGAGGAGGAAAGGAACAAGGTAGGGTGGGATTTAGAGGACAGGAGAAGATGAGCCAGTCCTTATGGAGGAGTCCCCTGCTGGGAAACCTTGGGAAGCAGATGTATTAGGGTTAGCTAGATAAACAGACCATGCAGAATGAACATGTGTTAAACAGGAACTTATTCGATGGGGTGACATGATGTGGTCCTGGTAGCTCAACAATGACTGTCTCTTACACTGGAGGGGCTGAGGCCCTAGTACCTGCTCCATCCACAAGGGTAGATGCCTCAACAGTTCCAACCTGGCACTGAATGAAAGTCTAGAAGATTCCTAGAGGACCACTGGTCTTCGATCCACATCGAAAGGCCAAGGAAGCTGCATTACAGTGTCAGCAGAAGATCCTAGTCTCAGTGGCCATAACAGCAGGGTAGGTGAGCTCACCAGTGAGACTTGAAGGCTTTTCCTTTCGACTTCCTTATGTCTGGGCTGCCTCCGGAAGCTGGAGTCCGTGTTTAGGCTACATCTTCCCACTTTACTTAACCTAATAAAGCAAAGTTCTCACAGGTATCCCCAAGGCTTGCCTCCTAATTGATTCCAGAGCCAGTGAAGCTGACAGGCAAGATTAACCACCATAGTGGGTAACATCATCATCTGTCAGGAGCATCTGGAGTGGGGTACCACCTGTTAGGTTGTTACTGAAATGTCTTTTTTTTATGACCAGAGTCTAGTGACTCGAAACATTTCCTGGGACAATCCAGATAAGAAAAAGAATCTAAAGGTGTCATCGAGAAGTGCTCTGCAAATTACCACAACCCATTCGGGATGTTTGATAATACAGAGGGATGAAAAGCCATTGTCTGGCTGCTTCATTTTCCACTCTGAGACCAGGTTGTTGACAGTTCATCCATGAGACTAGGTATCGTCCCAGCAATTTGAGCCCCTCTCTGAGACTGGAAGCCATACGTCGACAGGGTTCTGAATGCTTTGCTGAATAAATGAACTGAAATGAGAAGCTAGAAGGCAGCTGTAAAGCTTTCACATCTCCAGCAGAGGCTCAAGACATGCTCAGTGTCCTGTTGAGTAAAGGGACAGGCTGGCTGGAAGGGGGTGCTGCGGGGTGAAGGCAAGGCTGGCAGCCAAATAGGTGAGTGTGAGCTTCTCTCGGGGACACACAAAACATTCCCTCCTCAGGGCACCCAGCTCGCCACAGTAAGGAATACACAGCACAGACTTCAAAGAGTAGGGCTTGCACCATTCTGACGTTTTCAGTGCTGCCTCTGGAGTGTGTGTGTGAGTGTGTGTGTGTGTGTGTGTGTGTGTGTGTGTGTGTGTGTATCCATAGGGTGGCAGAGCTTGGACAACTGCCATGGGCAGATGGTCCATGTTGCTTTTGCAATGGTCGATGGTGTCTTCAATGAGAGATACTAAGCCCCAAGCTCAGATTGAGCAGAAGGAATACCCCTCATCAGAGAGAATTCTTCCGATATTCATTTAAAAGAACAAAGAAGACTTTATTCAAAATTTCAAAACCATAGTAATAAAAGAGAGAAATTAAAGCAGACTCCACACTCAGGGGGGATGAGAAGCTAAGTGGGGATTTGTAGTCCAAGGTCAAGGTGGAGGGAGTAGGAGGGATCACTAAGAGGGGGGTGGCTTAAATAAGAAGGATGCAGAAAAGCAAGTTTGCCTGGCAGTTGTTTTAGTGTATTTTCTGGTACTGTAAGAGAATACCTGAAACCAGGGAATTTGTAAAGAAAGAAGGTTTGCTTAGTTCACATGTTGGGAGTTAGCTTCCTGTGAGGACCTGGTATTGTTTTATGCATAGCACAATGCAGCCCACAAAGAGGGGAGGGACAACAGCACGTGCTTTATGACAGCCTGCCCATGAGGCAATTCACCTGTTTCTCTCTCTTTTTTCCCACAGGACAGAGTTCTTAAAGCCCTAAGACCTCCCAAAACTATGAATATGTCAAGTCCATTTCAATGTAAGTCCAGAGAGTACAGAGCATAGCTCAATGAATTGATTTGGTAAGATCCTTCGCTGTGAGTGGCCTGGCTATGTCAGAGCTACCCCTCCAGCTCTCCACTGTGTAGTGAGCCTGAAGCTATGCCACCCAGGAAGAAAAGCAGTGGGTGAGGCGAGGACTCTGAAAAAAGGATCATTGCAGAGGGAGCCATCAGAGAAGACTGAGAAGCAAACAGGCTTAGAATCCACAATGTAGAAGCAAGAGCTCTTCTGGACCACCAAGAGATTCTGTGGGCACCCTGGGCCTCAATGGAGGTGTTGGGGGTTCAGTGGTGAGCCCTCAGGAATGTTGTGAGTTGGGCTGGAGCCAGATAGCACTGAGCTGCAGTTCTTAAAGTCAGGTCCCTGGTCAACCCCCCCACCCAAGGTGGGCTCTGTTATTTGAAGCTGGGTCTCCATCACTGTGGTCCAGGGGAAGGATGACCCCACAGCCAGAGAGGTGGCCGAGGGCTGACTTGCCTTTCCTCATAAGAGTAAAGGAATATTCCTTCCCTGACATCGGTGAGGATGAATGCTTCGCTTTAAAAATCCGTGTTTGAAAAAGGCAAGGTTTCATGACATTTCTGCCTGAGTATTCCATTCCTAGGAACCTAGCCAAAGTAAACAATATCAAACAGAAAACAAACTTTGTGCACAAAGATGTTTATTGCAGTGGTTCTTACCTGAGGGTGAAACGACAAACAGTCTCAGTGCCCCGCCACGGGAGCAAGGATTAAGAACAGTCTTTCATAATCCACTCCCAGTATTTATTTGGCCACTAAATATGTTGCTTACACATTCCATGACAATGTGGGGAAATGTTTAAAATGAATAAAAAAGTGGGTACCAGTATTGCATATGGCACATACATCTGCAGTCATCACTTAATACGCTTGGAAGATTGGTTCTTGGATCTCCCAAAATATCCCAAATCACAATACTCAAGTCCCTCATCCGCGTGGCACAGTATTTAAAAATACCCTGCACGTATTCTTCTGTAGGCTTCGTATTGCCTCTAGATGACTTCTCGTACCTACTACAATGTACAGTCTATGCAAGTCACTATTATATTGCATTCCTTAGGAAAGAAATACTAGCTACCTCAAAGTCTGCACATAGTCAATGCAGACATGCTTTTAAAAAATACTTTCAAGCTGAGGCTGGTTGAATTTGTGGATATGAACTCCACCGATATACAGGGCTGACTAAGAAAATGAACTCAATGCCTTCAGAATTCTATAGCTTTAGATGCTCCATTATGTGCCCAGAAAGCCCAGCTGTCTCCTCACCCCTAAAGTTTCACTCGAAGACTATGGAAGGGTGGGGGATGTAGAGGGTCTCACCTGCACTCAAGAATCCTGGAAGAAACTTGAATCACCTCCACTCAGATCCCACTGGTCACAAGGTCTCATTCCTGCAAGGAGCCAGTCTGTCTGTGGTGGGAAGAGTATGGCAATGGTCAACTCTGTTGGCTAGCGGGGGCCTCTAGGAGTCGCATGCCACCAAGAAGGTCCCTTGAGAAGTTTTCCGGGTCCTGGGGGTGCAACATGCCATTCTCTGCTCTGATTGCCACAGTACATACCCATGAGACCCTGAGGCTGGGCAGGGTCCACACCCAGAGAACTCCACCCAGACCAGCTCTCCTTCTGAATCCACCCTCAGTCTCCAGGGACAAGCCATTCCCTAGAAAGGACACATCAGAGGAGGTGAGGATTTATAGAGTTTTATTTCATTCCTGTCATTGTTAGGACAAGAAGATTCATAAGTAAGTCAAGTGAACGGGATGAGTGTTTGTGACAGATCACTGTGCCTGAGAGGGCCCAACGAACCCCACCTTCTGTGTATATGCTCACATGCGTGCATGCGTGTGAGCGTGCATGTGTTTCTGGGTGTGTGCGGCTTCATGCTCTCTCCCCACATCTCTGTTCCTTTCCTGGGTGACTGCTTCCCTTTCCATCCACTTCCTGTGGTCCCACTTCTATTCCGTAACCGTGAAAGTTGTGAACTTTCTTCTGTCACAGTTCTGTTTCAGATGTTAGTTACGGATCCCTCCTGCCCGTCGAGGTGCTAGATGGAGCTCCTGCCTTCCTTCCTGGGCTTCAAGCTCAATCTGAGAGCTGGGGAGGGGGGTTGATTGCTGTGTAATGATGTTCCATGGCTCTAAAAGTCACAAACATAGCTCAGTTCCCAAGAGTCAGGATTCTGGGCACATCCTAGTGAGATCTTCATCCAGGACCAGAGTATCCCTGGGCTGAAACCATGGTATCTTCTGGTCAAGTTTTTGTTTTACACTCACTGAAGTGGCTGGCAGAACTTAGCACGTTTTGGTCATAGCCCTAAGGTCCCTGTGTGCTGGGGAGCTGTCAATCAGAGGCCATTCTCACCTGCTAGAATACTCTCAGTCCATGGCTACAGGGACCCTTCCACAGGCGTGGCTGTCCACTCCCTCCCAGGTCAGTGGGGGAGCTGCTGCTACATCATCACTGAGGTCAGACCCAGTCTGAATTATCTCTCCTTCACTAACTCAAGACAGTGCTTTAGGACACAATACTCACAAAGCTCCCTTTTCCAGAAAATAAAGCTCAAACCCAAGAGTGGCACATTATAGACACTGATCTTTCCCCATTCGAAGGATGGGGATTATAAGGGCTGTGCATCTGGGTCCGGAATCTCCAGCTCACTTGGCAATTCTACCCAGCCCTAGAGTCTTTCCTTCCGTGACCTTCAGATTCAATGTTGGTCCTTCAACTAGGGCGTAGTCAGCTATTCTAAGCTACTGTTTTGCTAGGAGTATTCCTTTTTCTTGTTTAGAGGTTCTTGGTCAGAGTATGTGAGGGGTTCAGCATCCCCCAAAGCAGACAGCTGGAATAAGTAGGCTTCCAACTCAGGCTCTGCTCTACTGTCTTGTTTGGTTTCCAAAAGAAATGGACCAAAATGCAAAGATCAGGGGTCAGGGTCATGCCACACACAGAGGGTCAACTGGCCTCAGAGCCCTGGAGCAGCCACTATTTTCCCCAACCATCAGGGGTAGGAGAGGGCACAGGGCTTAGAAGCGGCAGCAGATGTGTACGGGGCCTTGGCAGCTGATGTGAAGAGTGTCAGGGAGGTACCCACCCACGTTGGAACCAGACCCCATGCCTTCCATCCAGTTGGGCCATCTCTCAGAGGCTTTCACCACTTAGTACTTGACAGCATCACGTCTACTCAGGGACCAGAGACCAGCGGCCAGAATCTGGGTTCTGATGTGAGTCTAAAGCTTGCCTAGGAGGTGAAAGTCAGCTCCAAGTCTCGGGCTCTGCGAAGGAGCCAGGGAACTTAGACTGTACTCATTTCACTTTCTGTTGATCTAAGGAGAGTCACTGCACCCTGCCAAGCCTCTGAAGTTGGATGCAAGATAAAGGGGAAGCCTGATGGAGGGAGCTAAGGTTCTAGACCACCAGGTCCTGTTATCCCTGGGGATCATTTTGTACATCTGTGTGGCAGTGGCCTGCTTGGCTTGGCTTGGGAAAAGCTGAGGCCAAAGCCAAATGGGCTGAATATGTGCTTCTCCACCCTCTGTCTGTTCAAATTTGCCACGCTCCTCACACTCATCGTCAGGACACATGGAATATAGGACAGTAAAGCACAATTCCAGGACCAGCGTGCTACGTGCCTATGCCAGGACATCAGTCTGAGTCTCATACCTGTTCCGAGCCTCCACTGCCCAGCTAGTGTGTATAACAAGGTGGGGACACATAAGCTCATGGTACCACCTTGGGGATGCCAGACCTGAATTCTAATTCCTTCATTGTCATCTGATCAGTATGTGATTGTGGATAAGTCAAACTGTGTTACGTACCTTAGTTTTCCAACCTCCAATGGAGAATTTATGCTTGTTCTTAAATACCACTATTTAGCCTGAGGCCTACATATAAGCCTCTCTTGATCTGGGTTAACTTACTTTAATTTTAGCACTCTATACATTAAAATAGCATTATCCAGTATCCAAATGCTTAGGATTCCTCTCCAACTTACCCACTAGATTGGAAATCTCTACCTTTATGGGGAAGTATCAAGCTGTACTAGGTAGACTGGGCATCAGAAAACTCCCTCACTAAAGACAAAGTACCACTCAAACCGGGACCTCCACTTGATCTTCCATAGGACAGAGAGCTTAGCACTCAGAACTTGAGTGTCAGTTTTGATTGCTTCTGCCTTCAGTCAGGGCTGACTCTCTGTCACTTGCATTACAGCCAATTGGATACCCCGTAAGACCATGCAGGACTTGTGCAGGACTAACCTTGGACTGTGAGTGGATACAGTTGATTTGTGGTGCAAGATAAGAGACCACAAATTCCACCCTGGGTCCTGGGCCCGTGCAGCTTTGCTGGCTTTGGGGCTGAGAGACAGCCACCTGCCTCTTTAGCCTCAGTTTCTTCCTCAGCAAAGTGGAGTCAAAGAGACCAGTTTCTCAAAGATAAAGTCAAAATGAACCAGTCTAGAATGGACAGGATGTTATGGACTGAACTGTGTCCCCTTAAGATTCAGATGTTGAAGGCTTAACCCCCAGCACCACCTCATGGGTACTTTAGTGAGGTAATTCAGTTAGAATGGGGTCCTCTGGGTAGGCCGTTATCCTACATGACTGATGTCTTTCAAAGAAGGACAGGAACACAAACACAGAGACGTACGGCTGTGCGAACACTCACGAAGGAGACGCTATCTACAAGCTTAGGAGAGAAACTTAGAAGACACTCACTTTGCAGGCTTCTTGCTCTTGGACCTGTAGCCATTGAGGGCCAGAGGTTGGTTTGCACCAGGAGGTTTCACTCCGTCCTTGTTCCACTGGCGATCCATCCGCAGCCATGGGCTGGTAAGCTAAGGTCCCCCCTATGCCCTGCAATGCCAGCGTAGGAGAACCGCTCAGCCATGGGCTGTGGAGTTGACAGCGTGCCACTGTGAACTTGTTTTGATTGTAGGTGACGCTGCTGAGAGGGCTACGAGAGCCGCCAACCTGTCTAACATGATTCTGCGAGAAATGTTGACTCTAAATTACAAGGACTTAATTTTTCCAACCGCAGCTAGGCAGTAAAGGACTCTCTGAAATGACGGATGGAAAGTTCAGTTAAATATGTTTATCTTCTGGCTCCAAGGGCCTGGGCTTCCTGAGCAATGCTCAGACTGGCCAACCCCAGGGCATGGAGGATGCTACACACACACAGATACACACACGTACACACACGCACAGGCACGCACATGCATGCACACACACATGCACATGCACACACACAACACACACACACGCATGTGCCCA
Source organism: Cricetomys ansorgei (assembly GCA_026225945.1). NCBI lineage: Eukaryota > Metazoa > Chordata > Mammalia > Rodentia > Nesomyidae > Cricetomys > Cricetomys ansorgei. The sequence continues at coordinate 17,420,138 of JAMJFZ010001203.1, read as the reverse complement.
CACATACATATATATATGCACACACAAACACACAAACACACACTTCAAACTGAATTCAAGTCTATACTGGCCATGGGGTGACTGACATATGCACGACAGGAAAGTTATAGAGAGCCTTAGACTTAATGCCTCTCTACTAAACCAACTACCCGTGTCTCTCTCAAGACAGTCAAATGAGTTATCCTGAGGGCACACTGGCCTGGCTTTATTCCCAAAGAATGGTGTTTTAAAGTTTCCCCACTGGGCACTGAGAGAGATGTCAGAAACAGGGCTGGAATCACAACAGCTAAGATCCACAGCACCTTTCTCCAGAACAATGAAGGATTCGGGGGCCTCATGGCCCTCTTGACTTTCTAAGTGCAGCTCTTCACCCCCATGGTCCATCTCTGGGGAGATTTGCTATAAAAAGATGCAGCGTGTGGACCGCAACTGGTAGCCATCAGTGCTAGCCATTTGGCAAAGCCTATTGCTTTGCCACTAAGGTCAGTAAATGTCCAGATGACAGAATTCAGCCATCCTGGAAAGAAAACCAGATCATACCAGTTGATGATCTCTGGAGAGCTGGAACAGTGGCACACCTCGATATCTTCCTAACAGCCTCTTAATGTCAATCTGGTAGCCGCATGCCCAATAGTTGGCTCTGCCTCTGCTGGCCTGTCTACCAGTTCTATGGAGTGTCACAACCCAGATGCGTGGAGCTGGGGAAGGAGTACATGACCGCTGCGGCAGCCAACTGAAGCTTATAGCCCTCTGTTTAGAAAGAAGACGTCATCATTGTGAGGCTCTTGCCCCTTCTACCATGTCCTTGGAGAAAGTGGCAGACATTATATGCTCAAGGCAACATCTTCTTAAGACCTCTGCTCCATAAAAGGGGCTTCAGACCATCATCCAAGGCCACCACTATCTAAGATTCTGCTGCACGGGACTGCAGAGGCACCAGGCCAGTACCTGATGTGAGGAGCTGAGCCCCAGTGAGAACACGGGCTAGTGCTGGTCCCAGAAGCCCCCACGGTAGTGGAAAGGACAATGAGGCAATATCATTACAATTCTTAGCAGGGAGGAGCTCAAATCTTCTGTCACGTACAAAAGGTAGGTCAGATCTCAAGGCCAGTGAGGCATAATTGTCCATAATGGTTAACACTGTCAACCTGTGAGTGTGATCTACACTAGCTAGGAAATCTCTGGGCACATCCGTGAGTGTTTCTAGATTGCATAAATTGTGGTGGGAGATCCACCTTAAATGTGGGTGGCACCACTACATGGGGAGAGCTCCCAGACTGAATTAAAAGGGGACAGTGAGCTAGACATCTGCATTCCTCTATCCCTGCCTTGTGGCTGCGGATTGCTGAGACCAGCGGTTCCCATCCTTGCGCTGACCTCCTGCCTTGATGGACTATGCCCTTGAACCTTGAACACGGAACTCAAATAAACCCTTTCTTCTAAAAGTTGATTTTGTCATAAAAAGAAAAGGAACTAATACAGGAAACTCGGTACTACTGTGGTAAACCTGATGATTGGGTTTAGGTATTTAGAGCTGGTTTATAGGAAGAATGGGAAAGAGTTTTAAACTTTGGCCTAGAGAAGCTCTTGAATGCTCTGAGATTAGTGGGGCCATCCTGATGGGAGTTTGGGAGACCAAACTGAAGGAATATAATAATATTGAAGGAAATGTGGAAAATGAAGGCCCAGCCCATGCAGTTCCAGAGGGGAATGAGGACTCTATAGGGGACTGGATTAGAGGCCGTCCAAGTTATACTTGGATGACAAAGATTCTGGTTTCATTCTGCTCTTACCATCCTGAGAACTTGACTGAGGCCGAATATAGCCATAAGGGACTAATTTGTTTGGAGGAAGAAGTTTCAAGACAGGAGAATATTCAAGCTCTGCCACGGTTGTTGCCCACAGAGATCACTCCTGTTCCCCTGTCTACAGTGAAAGAGAACAGAAAGATGTGGCCCAGGGCTGCAGAGGAGGGGTGAGCAGGGAAAGCAGCTGTACTCGCTAAAGAGGCCAGTGACATCAACCAGCAACCTGCCTTGCACTGAGGTAACAGAAGAGCTGGTGCCTGAAGGCAAGACTCCATCCATCAAAGGCTCCATCTTGTGGAAATCCAAATGCACTTGAAAAGAGAGATCATATTTAAGAAAGCCACTGAAGGGGTTTTCCATGCTCAAAAACAATCTCCTAGGGAACTGTTTCCCAAGACCTGCCTTAGAAGGCACACAGTGGTCCCAGGGGTGCAAAGCTACATCTTGAGTAGATAACAGAACTTGGAAGCATCATCCATGTAGTTTTGATTTTAGAGGCACGAGCCAACGGATGCTGCGTACTCGTGCCAAGGTTTTAGAGATCTTTGAGGACAGGCAATGTGTGCTGGGGTTGGACTTCCTGCACGTGGGATGTCCATTTGGGAGAGCTATAAGCATTGAGTAGAGTCAGCCCAAAGGAGAGGCTGTGTGCAGTCCGGGTGGCAGAGCTGGAGGGATGGGGCTAACCATGAGTTTTCCAGCCCAGATAATTCTACCACGAGCACCAGATACCGGAAACGGTGCTGTGGGATTTGGTGTTTGCCCTGCTGAGGTTTGGTCTTGCTTTGGTCTTTTAATTAATAATTTTATTTTTATGGGTGTACATGCTGCGTGCCTGTGTAGTACGTATGTATGTGCATATTCAAGTGTGTGAGTGCAAACACAGGCATTTGTGTGTTTGTGGAGGCTGAAGGTTAATTTTGGGTGTCCGTCTTTGCCTTCCACATTATTTTATACAGGGCCTCTGGTTCACGGTTAATCTGGCTGTACAGCCTCTCAGCTTCTGGACACTCCCCAGCCTCCGACTCACATTTTGCCTTAGGCATGCTGAAATCATGGATGTACTTTACATGAGTACAAAGGATCCAAACTCTGGTTCTCACGAATGTACATCAAGAGTTTTATCCACTGAGATATCTCCGAGTCCTGTGCCATTGCATATTAGAAGTACGTAATTTGTTTTCTGTGTTAGAGGTGTTGTTGTTGATTAAACAGATTGCCTGAGTCTCAGAAGAGACACTACACTTACATTTTAAAACAGTTTTGGAACTATTAAAGACTGTGGGGACTTTTGAAGCTAAACTGAATGCATTTTGAATTGCGAGATGCCTACAAGCCAATGGGAACAAGGGGTGGAAGATTATGATTTATACATGGTACCTTTGGGTGTCAAGTTGACAAGACATAGACTTGTGACAGTTGATATTGCAAACTTGAGAGGATCTGGTCCCACGTCCAACACCATCCCAGCGTGATTGGGGTGGGAGGGAACGAAGAAAAGACAGACCAACAGGGAGACACAGAGCTGGGAGTGGGGGTTGGTCTGGACTCTTGACTGGAGAAGTCTTAGCATCCCTGAAAGCTCAGGATGCTTATTATATATGGTTGAACAGAGAGAAACGATTGTTGCACACAGCTAAACAAAGATGAGGGGTTATTATGTACAGATGAACTAGGAGGCAGGGCTTACCGTCTAAGGAGGATCAAGGAGGCAGGTCCAACTTATCTGGGTAGGAGCAATCTCTGTAGGGGAAGAGTCTATCTATGGTCCATAATCATCTAGGCAAAGAAAGCTATGGTGGACATTTTCTGTACACACTACCATAGGGACACCCTCTCCCCACAATCTAGAATTAGCTAGGGGACAAACCTCTGAGCATATACGTGAGGGAGTGTTGGATTAGCTGGGAAGACTCATCCTAAGTGTCGGCAGCATCGTTACATGAGCTGGGGCTCACACTGAATACAAAGGAGAAAGTGGACTGAGCACTAATGGGTCTTCTGCTTCATGGCGGTGACGTGGCTGGTGTCTCGCCCCTGCTGCCGTGCTTCCCCACCGCTGGGGACTGAACCTTCAAACTGTGAAATAAGTCCTTTTGTCCTTATTTCTTTTTTGGACTGCATTATTACAGCAATGAGAAAAGCAATCGATAGAGTATCCTGCGTGATGTTTTATGTCAACTTACCACCAGCTAGAGTCATCTGAGAGGAGGGAGCCTCAGTTGAGAAAATGCCTTCATGAGATCCAGCTGTAGGAAGGCCTGTGGGGCATTTTCTTAATTAGTGACTGATGGAGGAGGGCCCAGCCCGTGGTGGGTGATGCCATTCCTGGGCTGGTAGTCCTGGGTTCTGTAAGAAAGCAGGCTGAGCAAGCGATGAGGAGCAAGCCAGTAAGCCGCGCCGCTCTGCGGTCTCTGCATCAGCTCCTGCCTCCAGTCTCCTGCCTGTGTGAGTTCATTCCCTTGCTGCTTTTGATGATGAACTGTTATATGTAACCGTGAGTGAAACAAACTCTTGCCTCCCCAAGTTGATTATGGTCATAGTCTTTTATCAGAGCGATAGAAACCCCGACTAAGACACCTTGCCAGGGCCTGGCTAAGCCAATGCTTCCATCAGGACCGGAAGATAGAAGATGAAGGAAAATCAAATGAGGAACAGCCTGAGGAGATGCCATAGGAATGTGGGAGGGGGCGGTGTGAGAGGGACCAGCTGCAGGGCATGATGGGAAGTAGACAGACAACTGAAAGACAGACAAGGGCAGGGGAGGCTGAAGTGGGCAACAGAGACTCAACCAGCGGGTTAGATTAAAGCTCTGGTGTTAAGAGGATCTGCAAATTACCTTCTTCAGGGTGCAATATTTCTTTTGACAATGGCAAAATGCAAGTTTTGTAACCTTTACCACTTTAACAATGTTTCACTACATGGTTCAGCACTTTGCTACCACACCATCTGTCTCCAGAATGTTCCTGTCACTCCACACTGAAATGCTGCCCTTTCTCCAGTACCTGTCTCCAAAGCGCTGCAAGCTACACCGAGGCTTATGACCACGTGTGAGAGGGAGATGACTTGCACCTTCGTATGGACTTGACCTTGGGCAAAAACTGAAGACGATGATAACAGCAGATGCTCACTGAGATCTGAGTGGTGGCTCTGTCTAACCCGGAGGCTTTGCACCATCTATCTCATGTGACTTTGAGCCCCTAGTGTGCACGAGTTCAGGAAACAGATGTTCATCGAGATTGGGGCTTATTGCCCAGGGTACATGGCTGAGAACCTTCCCAAATCCCAGGGCAGAGAGGATCGGTCTGCCTAGAACTTGGTGTGATCTGATGAGGGACAACCAGAACTATCTGAAAGTCCCAATAAATGTTGTGCTCTGTTCCTATGTGGCTTTTCACATCACCCGGGTTTCCTCACAAGATAGCAGCTGTAGAATGTCAAGACTCCAGTGCTGCTGCTCCAGGGGTATGGAGGAAACTTGTTCCCCTTTTGAGATCTGAGGGGACATAGACCCCAGCTGTCCATATGAGGGTGTCAAAGTCACAATAAAGAAAGCTTGTAGAACAGATTCTACCGCTGTGCCTTCCTTGAAAAATTATATCCGGTAACAGGATAACAAACACACTCAGTGAAGTTCTCCTCTGTTTCCCTTTGCAGAATTTCTCCTCATTCTCTTCCTCAAAACCAGCTCTGTGCTCAGGGAGAAAGACCAATGGGCTTCCATAAGTGACCTCACACATGGATAAAAGACAAGCTCATGCCCTTGTGATCGTGTGACCTTGTTAATTTTTTTAAATATGGCAACCCAAACCCTGTGACAAAGAAAGCATTTTCCACCACTGCTACAGGGTGCTGATTTCTTGAATCTTGATCTAAGTGTAAAAGCTAAAAGAAGAGCACCAGGTCCTAAGCCCCATCAACAAATTCCCTCCAGTCACGAACACCAAGCTTCCATGCGGCTCACCTCTGTAGGAAGCTGGGCAGACTAAAAGAGACCCTGTATTTCAACTCAGGATCTTCGCACACCCAAGCAGAATGAATGTCATACTTTTTAAAGAGGGGAGATACTTCATTGAAGACATGCACTGTGAAGGAGGAGAACTGAAAATACTCTGTTTATTCTGTACATCTCAGCCTAAATAAAATGCTAGATGTTGGTGTGTATGTGTTTATTTATTAAATAATTTTTAAGAAATACTTAAATTTTCACTGGCCCTATCTCTTTAATTTGAGGTGAAGCCAGGAGGCTGGATGTTGAGCTGAACTGAAAACAGAGCTGTGCTGTCCTCAGTCTAAACAGAAGGGAAAAAATTCATATAAGGACCCAAAAAAGCATTTGATTATTTTTCTTTAAGTGCAAATAATATTTTTGGCCAACAGGACATTAAGGATAGGCTTTTGCCTTTAGCAAATAAAACTCAGTTCAAGGCTCGGGCCAGACTCACCACCAATTTAGACTCTTTTAAAATTCTTATGACTTGTTTGAGCCCTTCCAGGCCATTGAAACTGGCCTGGAACCTTTGGGTAACATCTGGAAGAAATGATGTTGAGCAATGCCAAGAACAACATTTAAATATCCATCGTCCAGCCAGAGTTAGGAGGAGGGAGATGCTCCGGGGAGGGGATGGAAAGAGCAGACCCTTTTATTACCTTGGAGACCAGCCTGACCTCTAACGCATCCTGTGGTGACTGATGTCATGTAGCCGGGGGGCATGCTCCCCCAGCCTCCCTGTGCTCAGCCATCCCTTCAGATGTGAGCCTCGAGCCTCAGGGGAGGCGTGAAGGTGCCCCACTTTCTGGAGTTGCAGCTTTTCTTGGTGCTGTGAATGGAACCTAGGCCCTTGCCCATATGAGGCTGTGTGTTCCTCTATTTAGATTCCTAGATTCCTAGCCAGAGAATACCCTTCTTTTTGCAAGGTTCTGTGACTATCTGGCAACCCTTAGCTTCTCCGGAACTTCTGAAAGGCCAATGCACCATTTAGTTCAGCTGATGAAGCCCAGAAGGAGGAGGAGGCAACCCAGAGCAGCCTGATATTCAGGACAGGACGCAGCCTGAACACACAGTGTGCCTGGCTTTAGCAGCCTTGTCCCCAGTAGCCTGAGCTGTCATTCAGTTTGTGCTTGAGTGCCTTCCCAGACAGATAACTCACTGCTTCCTGAATTCCTGCTCCATTTGAAATCCTTGCTGGGCAACTCTTCCTAGTACTAACACGGAACATGGAAATATGAAAGAAATGAATAAGAGCCAGGCCGAGGTCTCCTCGCTCGACTGTCCCGTGTATGTTGTGCCTCTCTCCTCAATCCCTCCCTAGAGGTCCCTGCAGAAGAAATTAGTGAGGGTGAAACAGAAAGGGCGGTTTTGACTTCGCATAAATTTTCCATGTTGGTGGTCCTCTTCTAAGGAGCTAGAGCATACCAGACCAATCCACAGGCCAGCCTTAGATCCAGTGTGCTGGGCATATGTGCTATGAGGCCTGGAGGGATGTCAGGGGCATCATGTCTATTGGAATTCCTGAGGACCGTACCTTAGGGCGCAAGTTGAAGGATTATGGAAAGATTTCTCCCACAGCGTTGTATTGCTAAGGATGGGTATTAGGGTAAAATGGAAGTGGGCTCTGAGTCCTCTTGTTCTGCTTGGCATTCAGCCTCATTTTTAATGTTCAGGTCACACAGGGCCCTGGAAGCCAGTGCACAGACCTCCCCAGTGCTATAGGAATGGAGGCCATCCATGAGTTCATCCAGACCACTCAATTACATGGTGAGGGACTTGATCAGATGCTATGAAAAGAATCGGGTTTCGGGGTGGGAGACCAAAACAGGAATTACAGTCTGCCATGCTTATCTGGGTAGGAGAGAATGTGCTCCAGGTCACTGTGAGCTGTTCAGAAACACATCGGTGCTTATGTCAAGGTGCTCATGGCACCACCTGGAATCAGAGTGGTCATTGGTAGAGCATGGATTAGTCAGGGTGGTCCTAAGAAAGAGAACGGTAAGGTTATGTGCAGATATAGAAACAAAGGACTTATTTTAAAGAATGAGCTCACAAGATAATGCAATCTGGGAAGGCCCAAGACCTACAGCTGGCAAGCTGAAGGCCCAGAGGAGCCAAGGATACAGCCTTAGCCCCAAAGCCAGAAGACTGAGGGCCTGGGAAGAGCTTGGGATGCAGAATTAAGTTTTCTTGTTCTTATTAAATAAAAGAGTATTTATGCTTATATTTATATGTTTCTATTAAGCATGTGACTATTTGCAAAGCACAGAGCGACATTGTCCTCTAGCTCTGTAGATAAGAAAAAATAAACATGGAGAGAATAAACAAACTAAAATAATCTTTCCCAACATGGGTACTATATTATGAAGAAAGTAATGAGGAGGTAAGAGAGAAGTTAAGCAATCAATTACCCCATGATCTTACACAGTAACCAATTAAACAGAAAATTCCACGGAGTATTAAATTAATCTTCTCAGAGATGATTAATTAGCTAAACACTGCACACACCCATCTCTCATCTCTTAGGCCACGGAACCTCGAGTTGACCCTACTAATTATAATGCAATATTGATAAGACACGCATACATTTCCAATTAATATTTGTATGTTGGGCCAATTTATCATAACGACAGGACAATAGTTTAGGTGCTGCCAGCCCTAAGAAAATGTTTTAAATACCTCATTTCTGGGAAAGACACCAAGTTTCAAAACATGAGATGTTTGAATTCTGATTTTGAAAGACAGAGGCTTAGCAGTCAGGATGCAGCAAATAGAACTTCATTATCAAATGAAACACAGCCAGTGGTTTGCATCACTCTGGACGTAAAGGCATGTCTTAGACCAGAATGCGACCCAACTCTTCTCCTCCAAAGTGGCCTGCGCCTAGTTTGGAGTCTGCTGCGATTTTTAATATTTGATAGAATTAGTAAAGTCCAATTATAAAAACCTGAAGCCTTACAATTAACACGAAGAGAATAAACATTTAAACTGGCCGGAAAAATGGGTCAGCAGTTAAGAACACATGCTGCCTTTGCTGAGTATCCAAATGTGATTTTCAGCACCCATAGTGGGTGGCTCACAACTACCTGTGACTTGTTCAGGGGATCTGATGCCTCTGGAATCCACAAACACCTGCTCTCATGTGTACGAACCTACCAGAGACACGACAAGCACACACATACACAATTACAAATTAAATCTTTAAAGAAAAGCTAAACTTATGGAATTCATTATGGTGATTTCATGTGTCAAAATAACCACTGGTCAAGAGAATCTAGGTTCTGCTTTGCTCGCAGATAATATCTAAATTCTGACAACCTGGCTCAACAAGGTTTGTCTCTTGCACGTATATCTTTCGGTTCAGCAGAGGGCTCTGCTCTACAGTAACCCCTGTATGTCGTCCCATCCTCCTGTCCCTGGGGCTTCTTGGGACACTCTATATACCCATCTTAAAACTCATCTGCAAGCTGTTCTTTCAGAATGTAGCCTGTAGAGACAGCATCTCGTCCTCTGAAACATGGGCTATACACAGTGACTACTCTCTCGGACCATAGACTGTAAGAAGTGGCAGTGATTTCTGATCCTAGATTATAAATGGTGCTGAAATTTTCTCTTTGTTCTACCTCGGAAAGCTTGACCTCGTGAAAGCCATCTGCCATGTGGAAACGATGTTTAAATCATTTAAGGACAAGTCTCTGCAACACGGAACGGAGCCCTCTTCCTAACAGCGAGGGAGTGAAGTCCATGCCATTGAGCACAGATGTATGCTGTCGTACATGAAAATCTTCTTGCTTTCATCAAGACCAATATCTTTTCTAAATGTTCTTTTAATTGAAAAAAATTGTTGTTTCATACAATGTATTTTGATCATGCCCCCCCCCCCGCGATTCCTCCCACATCCTCCCTCCTTCCTAGTCCGCCCCAATTTATGTTCTTTTCCTCTCTCTCTAAAAGACAAAAACAAAACAAAACAAAAGCAAGTCAAAGAAACAAACAGAAAACAAGACACAGAAAAACCACAAAAACGGAAATCAAAATAAACAAGCAAAAGACCAATCAAACCAAAAACGCCCAAACAAAGCAAAACGAGACAAAGAGTCTACAAAAATACAATCAAGTTCATTTTGTGTTGGACAACTCCCCCTGGGCATGGGTCCTCCCCTGCTGTGTAAGACCGTCTTTACAGTAACTCCATGAGAGATTCTGCAGCAGAGACAACAGCTTAGCCCCTCTGGATCTCCAGGTTGATAACTCACAGAGGTTACCGAATATCAAATGTTCGTTGCTTTACACTGCTGCATAATTTGTGACGTAGCTATTAATAACCGGTACACGGAGACAGGGTGCTGTGGCTTACATCTGAGATGTTCTTCATGAGCTGATGTTTAGAACAGTTGGTTCCAAACTGAGGGTTAATTTGGGAGTCTGTGGAAATGTTAGGAGATGGAGTCAATCTGAGAGAAGTAGGTCACTGGGGTGGGTCTTTGGGGTGTATTTTCTCTAACCCCTTTCTGCCTCGCTCTCTGCTTCCTGGCTTCTGAGAAGCATAACCCCTTTAGCACCTCTTCCCCACCATGGAGCTCTGCTCAGGTGTATTTGTTCCAGTAAGATTCCCTGTTCTAAAACTCCTGCTCGAGCTTACGGGGACAAGGGACTGTAGACCGAATCCTGAGAAGACGCGCATTGAACATGGGCACTCGTCCTGTTAGCCAGAATTGACCAAATAGCTAAGGGCATTGAACCCTCTCAGATACTTAGCAGAGAGAAGGCCCACACATGGACAGCTCCCATGAGACCCAATTACAAAACATTTAAGATGTTAAACATAATTGTGCTTTTAATTAAATACTTGGAAATTTTGATCAAGTATGTTTTAATAATGCGTAAACACCTAGGAGTGTCTAATTTATTATATTCATAATTATGTAATTATAGAAGAAAGATGTGGTTGTTGAAATGTTGACTGTTAACATATAAATTACTTTTTTTGTAAAACCCTCAAGTTAATTATTTTATTTATTTATTAAATCCCAAATGTCCAAAAATAAACATTCTCACCTTATATGAAAGTCCATCATAATTTTAAAGAGAATTCCACTATCTGCTCAGTGGCAGATGAACAAAAGTCCATAAGGAACAGGGCGTTTTTCTAAAATGCAGGAGCAGATCCAGCTTCTTAGAGTGTTTCTAACTAGGAACATTAGCTTGAAGGAATATTAACTTGAAGGTAGACGCTTGCCTGGGGAAGAAGTGAGCCACGGGACTTACCAAGAACAGACCACGGCAAGCCAGCTTTACAACTACTTAGGAAAGGGTTTTCTACATTGTAGTTGTAGCAGGCCATAGTCAAAGAGAGTTTTTTCCTTTGTTTTTCCTCTTTGTGGTGCATAGAATGGAACCCAGGGCCTTGTTAATACAAGACCCTCTTCCACTGAACTACATCCCCAGTCCCTTTAAGATAATCTTATCCCTGTGTCATATGATATATTAATTTATAGCTGCAACGATACCAAGAAAATATCCCCCTGATTAGAAATTGGAAGACGTATGTCTCATTTCTCTGGCCGTCCCTGTAGTGCCACGAAACTTACATACCACAGAAGTGGATCCCAGTGGAGGAATCCAAGGAGAAGCTCTACTGAATCATCCATGATTCAGAAGGAGTTTATTGATTTAAGAGATAGGTTTTCATTTATATTAGGATTTTTTTTTTTTTTTTTTTTTTTTAGAATTGAGTACAATGTGTTTTGATTGTATTCAACCACCATCCTCCCAAATATATTCCTTCTTCTCTACTCACACAAATTTGTGTCGAAAGAAAGGAAGAAAGAAAGACAGAAAGAAAGAAAGAAAGAAAGAAAGAAAGAAAGAAAGAAAGAAAGAAAAATCAAACTACCGAGTATAATTTGTGCTGTCCATATACCCTTGGATGTGTGGCCTTTACTGGAGCAGGGTCCACCCCCAGAAGCCAAATCCTTGTAGGAAGCCTCTCCCAGCAGCTATTAGTCACCAATAAGTCCTTAGCTAAGGGTAGGGCTTACTTCCACCTCCTTCCCACCATATCGGGATTTGGGCTGGCTGAGCTTGCACAGGGCTTGTGTGCGCTGTCACAACCACTCTGAGTTCGTAAGCCCTGCTATGCCCAGAGGTCAGTCTCCCTGCAGTCATCCACCGCCTCTCACTCTCACAATCTTTCTGATCCCTCATCCACAACTGGTCCCTGAACTTTGGGAAAAGGAGATGTGCTATGGATGTCCCAGCTGGGCTAAACTTTCTTCTAGAGACCTTTAAATAAAGAAATATATGTTACCAAGAGCCTCTAACTTGTAGAAAAGGCTACTATGTCCCTTTACTTCCCTTATTAAGTTTCCTTCAGGACCAGTAGAGGATACTAAAGTTTCATCTTCCTTCTCAGCTGTGTAAGTATAGAGGCCAGGACTTGGGACTTGTGCTCTATAGGCAAACCGGGCCATTGTAGTCCTATCTATCTATCTATCTATCTATCTATCTATCTATCTATCTATCCATCTATCTATCATCTATCTATCTTCTCTCTCTTTCTCCCTGTGTGTGTGTCTGTCTGATCCTCTCTCTCTCTCTCTCCCCCGCCCCGTGTGTGTGTATGTGTGTGTGTGTGTGTATGTCAGTGTGTCTGCGTGTGTCTGTGTCTGTGTGTCAGTGTGTATGTCTCTGTGTGTGTGTGTGTGTCTGATCCTCTCCCTCTCTCTCTCCCCGTGTGTGTGTGTGTGTGTTCCGACTTCTTCACTCCCCAGTGAGGGAGTTAGGTCAAGCTTACCTTCACTGCCAATCATATTCATAACATATGGAGAGATCTGAAGTCACCCTTCAGAAATCAAAATTAATTCTACGACAGCATAGATCAAAGAGACCTATCTTATGTCATTCTTGGGATGCATGCCCAACCATTTATAAAGCCATTTGCCTTATTTTTTATCTCATTTTCCAAAAAAAAAAAAAAACAATTAAAACAAACAAACAAACAAAAAACAAAACTATCAGAAAATAGGGTAAGGTTTTAGGCTTCAACTCCCAACAACTGGGTAAAGACCATAACTCTAGGATGTGACATGGTTTCTGTGAAAGCTAATGACATTGTAAGTGACATCACTTAAACTGACTAGCGATTAAAATAGACAAAACCCTTTATTGGCAATGTTCAAGTCATAGAAAGATGGCGCTGTCAATGGTGTCACTTTCGAGCTCCATATTAAAAGCCATGATGAAGACAGCGAGAGGTCAGGCTACCTGAGAGGTCATAGGGACACTAAGGTTCTGCAACCTATGGGGTTGTGGGTGAAATGGAGACATGTTGACGATCTCAGGCATGTGAACGTCATGGGAACTAAGTGTGGACAGAGCAGGTTCTGCTCAAGGAAAGAGCACTAAACCTGGGCACTGGCCAGGAAAGTACACAGGTTCTAAGCAAGGAGGAATTTTGCCACCAAGGTGTCAGAGCAAGGTGCTGAGACTCTTTCATTAAAGTTGCTAAAGAAAGGCTTGGTGGCCATTTGTCAGGACTGATGCTCAGGAGTATGGCTTGGAACAGGCTGAGCTAGTGTCTTCTGAATCCCTTCCTCACTGGGATCCACCATCCCGAATCTGACTAACGCAAAGGTTAAACCCGTGGAACTCTTTCCTCTGACAGAAGCCTGGGTTCCGGTGGGTGAAAGTTACTGCTCACAGGCATCTCATTCTTTTAGTTCTTCACTGTGAAGAGAGTCATATGACCTAGTGCTGAGAGTGAGCCACAGCCAGGTTAACAGTTCCTGGAAGGAAACAGAACGGGAATAAGGCATTGTATCCGAGGCAAAGTAGCCACAGATGCTTCACCTTCTGACACTTTCTTCATCTGCATGCAAGGAGGACGACTGCTTACTGTTGAGGAGGGACAGGCCCATGGAGAAAGCTAAAGATGGAGGACGGAAGCTCCGAAAAAGTGCCATGTCTGCAGCTGACCTCATGGAAGCAAGGCAAACTACCCTTTGGACAGACCACTGAGGTTTTGAGGTGATTTGTTATTGAGGCGAAACGTAGCCTTATCTGATTTTCCAACAGAGGGTGTGTGCTTCCTGTTGGACACCAAGTGGGTGACGTAGACAAAGCTTCCCCAGGACTGTCAATTTCACGGAGCTGTGGGACACGGTATCTGAGACCCGTTGTCACTCAATGTCCTTGATGGTTTTGATCCCAGGTAGCTGTGGGTAGTGACATGAAAATTTCAGTGAGATCATTGCTTTAGAAAGATCAAAGTTTCCCACTTTGTGAGAGGTGTCTGTAGACCAAAAAAAAAAAAAATCTCATCTGGAGTTATATAATCTCCTGATTTTTCACATTTATTTATTTATTTATTTATTTATTTATTTATTTATTTATTTATTTATGTTCAGTATTGTGTGTGGATCTGCACATGAGTATGGTTATGCACGCCAGGGCATATGTGTGGAGGTCAGAGGACAACTTACAAGGAGTAAGGTCTCTCCTTCTAACACATGGGATCGTGAGATCAAGCTCAGTAGGTAGGCTTTGCAGCAAGCCCCTTTACCCACTGAGCCAACTTGTTGGTCCTTCTGATTTAAAGAAACTTGTTCCTCCCAAAGAATCCAAAAGAGCTTTTTTTTTTTTTTTTTTTCTGGTTAGAGGCCTCTCTGCTCCCTTGTTACCTAGTCTTTTGACAGTGCCCTCCCATCGGGGACTGCACAATGAACACTTCTTCAAAGGGGAGTGGAGTAGCGGCACCACCCTCCTACCTGGTGTCAACAGCTCAAGCTGGAAGGGGACAGCGGGGCTCCTCACAGAAGCTCAGTTTACAGCAGGGCTACCCCGGGGCCCCAGGACAGCTTTGATCAGTGTGAAGTTTCCACAAACACAGACAGACGAAGAGGAGGGCTAGGTTTTTAACCTGATCCACACCTTGTGGGAAAGGAGGTCTCCGGGGTCTTTAGCAAAAACAAAGAGCTCCTTAGCCCTCCTACCTCGGGCAGCTGTCAGCTTTCTCCATAGGCTTAAGTAACCCTGGGTTTGTTTTCTTTTTATTATGCCTCAACAGGTAATGAAGATCTGATGATAAAAGTCACTTTCGGTTTTCAAATCCAAGATCTGTGGCTTTCTCCTTCCTGTGTAGCTTTGGGCAAGTTACCCGACCACTCTGGGCGTCCCTTTCCTTAACAACTCAGCAGTGTGGTAACTCAAACCGCTACCTCAGCCCCCAAAGAAATTAATAACAATCAAATGAAAATGACCGCCCAGCCAAGGTAATTCTGAGAGAGAAAGCTATGGCTATGAAGACTTATTTAAAATAAATAAATAAAAGAGATCCCAACTGATATTTTCCCTTATATGTGAAAAATAGATTTAAAACTCTGTGTGTGTGTGTGTGTGAGTGAGAGAGCGAGCTAGAAAGGAGGTCATAGGAAAGAAAGATCTTGGCCAGAGGGAGAACAAGAGAAGATAATGGAATATGTATAACAAGAAAGCAGAAGAGCTCGGACTATCCCAAGAAAGGCAGTGAAGCAGCCAGAGCAGGGGGAGGGAGAGGGACACAGAGGAGCACAGAGGTGAGAGCAACAGTCGACCACAAAGTCTAATGATGTAAATCCATGGAAATGCCAAAACGACACATATTGCTTTCTTTATATGCCAACCCAAAAGCTAATTTAAAAAGAAAACTAAATGAAACAAGAGGAAGAATTAAACTCCAAAAGAAAAAAAAAAAAAAAAAAAAACCGCAAGCAGCCAAAATCCAGGTCATGCAATGAAAGAAATGTACACTGTTCTATGAATGGGACGACGATCTTGTCTGTCAAGCTGGCAGACATTTTGAAGGAGCAATGGCTGGTGTTAAGCTGTGAACAAATGCAGGCAGTTCCGAGGAGCACAAGAGAGCCACCCCAAGCTCAGCACCTCTAGAGGGCGCTGTCGCGAGCCTAGACTCAAACGCACTTGTTTTGACACAGCAATCCGTCCGGTAGCAGGAATCAAGTGAGCACATGTAATATAGGATAGTTACAGGAGGTAGAGCGGTGATGTGTGTTCTGGAGTAAAGAACGGAGCATCTAGGGAGAACTTCATCCTATGTGGATTCCAATGTTTCACAGCCATGATTCATTAGGTTCCCAATTCACGTGTCACAGGATCCCAAATGGGTGACTCTATGTCATACACGGTTGCAAATATCCATGTTCAGGTGCTCCGAATAATACACAGTCATTTTAATAGCCACTGTCACAGACTTCCAGAACATTTTTCTTTTGTAGAAAGGCTGGAGAGATAGCTCAGGAGAGCACTTACTACTCTTGCAGAGGGCCAGGTTCAGTTCCCAGCACCCACATGGTGGCCCACAACCACCTGTAACTCTGGTTCCAGGAGATCTAGTGCCATCTTCTGGCCCCTGAGGGCACCTGCACACATACATAGAGGCAAGCAAACAGATAAAAGCAAAAGAGTAAATAATTTTTTATTCATTAACCTTTAGAATTTTCAGATATATTCTATGCACACAACATGTAGTATGCTATTAATCAGAAAACACACACACACATACACACACACACACACACACACACACACACACACACAGTTCTGTCCATGTTGGTGATGAAGAAAGGCAAACAAGCATGGGCTTGTTTCTCTGCCTTCTGCAGTCAAGGATGCTCAGAGCAGAGATGCTCCTCTGAAAGCTACCGGACTGGGTAGCTAACGGTGTGTTTCACTGGCATCAGATCCAAAGCCTCCATCTGAAGCCTGGGGCATCACTCTGGAAAGCTTCCTCTCACTGTTAACTGTGTTTGGTAACATCCAATGCAGGCTCAACTCATTCATTTACCGAGAGGTGCTGTTTTATAACTGGTTTATCTTGGAGTGGTCCTCGGGAAGCCACATAAACTCAAGTGAGACATCCTCTTCAGAACTTTACCAGGGCTTGCGTGACGAAGGTGAACAATTCAGCAACACCATTTTAGATTTCCTAGCAGGGAATTTTTGCTATAATATAAAAATCTTGAGTCTTAAATATATTTTGTCTATTGATGAAGTAAACCTCAATTTATATTTTTAATTCATTAATTCTCCAAATACTCCTTTAATTTGATTTTGTGTCAGATAATGCTTTGAGAGACAGAGACGCAGTGGTGTTAGATATTAAACTGTGTCCCCTCAAAGTTTATACACTAGGATCTGCAGTTGTTTAGAGGTCGGATTTCTGCCCCAGAGATCCATGAGCTAAGGTCTTGGTCCACAGGGTGGTACCTCCGGGAGGTACCTGGAACCCGCAGCTAATAGGGACTGGCAGAAGGTGTTGGATATAGAGATATGCCTTAAGAGGAACTGTAAGACCCTCTCTTCCCTTTCTTTCTCTGGACACAAGGGGAGTGGTCTTTGTCCATGCACACCCAGCACAGTGTGCTGCCTCATCACAGACCCAACAAGGCTGACTTCCCAGACTCTGAACCAAGACATATTTTTTAATAGGTAAATTAGCTTATAATCTCAGATATTTGTTATAATGCTGGAAAACGAATTGGCACAACATTTGAACCCACAATACCTCAGAATGAGGCTAGTCACACTGGCTTCTGTCAAAACTTCCCTTTTCCCTTAGCAGAGGAAACCTATGCTAAAGAACCTTTAGCAAAGGTTCATCAGTTAGATAAACCAGGCCTTTGAAAACAATGCTGTTCTACCCACCAAAATCAGGCAGGGACTACTAGTCCCTGTGCTACCCAGAGCCCCCGTCTTATCTTACAATGCTCTCAGCCACGTCTCTCACCTTGTTGCTCGGTCCTTGTTCTGCCCAGAGTCCAACTTCGATGGCAACTGCTCCTGTTCTTTGCCTTACACTTGTGTTGGCACAAGTTGGTTCTTGATGCTGTGTCAAACATGGTGCTCACTCTTTTTCACCCTATCTCTTCTCTCTCCTTTCAGAAAGAAGCCTGGACCCTCCTCCGGTCTTAGTCCTGGGCCACCAGGGCAACTAATATTCTCTGGTCAGGCCTGCTGGGATCTATACACAGTCATAAAGATAAGATCTATAGCCCTGGTCAATGTCTGCTGCACCTCTTAGGCAAGCACTGAGGTAGATGCTCACTATGTCGGCCCTGGGCACAGTCTACGGTGCTATGAGTTAGAGCCATTACAATATTATAAAATTACTGTAGATGGGCCACAGCCAGTGGTAATTTTAAGGAAGCAGAAAATATTATCAAAGATCAACGGATGTGACACAGGGTAAATACAGTTTTAAACTTCCATTTGCAAATCTTTATACAGGGTATTAACATCGTTAACGATTGTATCTCTAAATTCACACGTTGAAACATAAACACCTGGTGCCTCAGAAAATGACTATATTTAAAACATGGAGACACTGACCTGAAAAGAGATGGCTAAGCTGAAAATATATTACTAGGTGACGACTGGCTTGGGTTGCCAACTTGACTTGCCGGAGGTGTAATGAAAACCAGTAGCTGTGTGTGCAAAGGAGTTGTCAAAGATGATTAGCATGGAGATCAGGGAACTGAGAGGGAAGGACCCTGAATGTCAAGGGCACCACCAAATACGCTCTGGCCTGGGCAACCAATGGTAAGGATGGAAAGTGGACACCAGAGTTCCGATTCTGTAGACTTGAATCAGTGGCTATCCTGGGGCATCCGGACCTTTAGCCAGGACTGGGGCTGTAACACAGGGTCTTCTTTATTTTGAGCGTTCTAGTTTCTTGAAGGAAGCAGCTACTGGTTTCCTTCATCTTCAGCCTGAAGATGTCTACTGTTGGTGACTATCCAACCCGTGACTGAGCGAGCCAAACAGATAAATCCTCTCTCATAATTTATATATATATATATATATATATATATATATATATATATATATATATATCTAACATCCTAACAAGAGAGAATAAAACAAAAACACGTATAGGGGAAGACCCCAAAAAGACATAGGAAGAAGACTCTGCCTGCGGGCCTAAGAACAAGGCCTTGGGAGAAACAGGGTCTGCTCACGCCGTACTTTCAGACTCTCAGTTTCCAAACTTGAGAGAAAATAAATTTCTGTTGTTTCAGGAACTCAGTTGGTGGCAGCCCCAGAAAACCCACACAGACATGTGATGAAGTTTTCCTAGGGTAGACTCAACTGAGTTGGATAAGTCACTAGCTTACAGTGTCTCTAAGGGCTTTTTAAAGCTTAAATCTCATTAATGGTTGAAAGAAATCAATTCCTGTTCTTCAGTGTGCAAGCGACATTCCCCTTGGGCCCACAAAATGTATCGGCTTTCCCTACGAGCAGGTCCAAACGCAGCGCTCACACAGGGTGGGCCTCTGAGCAGCATCAGGTTTTGAAGCCTCTAACCGTGGCTTTTAGTCATCATGAGGGCAGAACAACCCAAAGCATGAGGGGAGATGGACCCAGGAGTCCAGGCACCAGAGAGCACATGGCAGCAAAAGAGACAGCGCTGGGCGCTGAAGTGCCTGGTCTCTCTAACACTGGGTCCCTTGTGCGACGAGATACTGCAGGTGTGGCAGTCCGTGTCCCTGGATCCCATTCCACCTTTCCATCAGTCAGACCCTGAGACCATCCCAACGCAGAGGAGGGCAAGCCCTGTTCCTGGCTGAGGCAGCGGCACACTCGCCGCACCATGTGCCAAAGGTGAGTCTGTAAGTTTTATCCCCAAAGTGCCGTTTACTGACGACCTCATCTTGGCAGGTCTGTTTCAAGTGGTCAAGAGTCTTGCTCAAACAGTCATTATACAACCTCCGATACCCGCTGGTAAAGACTTTTCTGTCTTAAAAAAAAAAAAATCTCCAAATGATGGTTAACTTGACCCTGGCATAATTCATCCTCTGCAAATAACTTAAAAGAAGCTGATGCCAAGGCCCTGGCACATCACAGAGCAGGCTTGGAATGGAAGATGGCCATGACCTCAGTCCTTGGCAGAGGGTTACAGGCTAAAAAGAGGAGCCAGAAATGGAGTGGGAACACAGGGCACAGGATGCTTGGCAAGACTATTTCCTTTTGGTTAGGCCCAGGAGAGCCTAAAGCTCCTCCATCATTCCGTGTAGATTGCTGTGTGCATGTCACTGGCACTGCCCACGTCATCTTCTCTGAGCGTCACCGGGAGCTCATTTTTCCAAGAGCATCTTAGTGGTACGTGACCATCAGGTTACTGCTTCTGGGATATCTACCCTGACCCTTAACTATGAGCATAACATCTCTCATGTCTCTCATCTCTCATTGGCTCAAGAGAAACCAAAGACCATTGTGCACAGTTGCACTTCAGATACGACTTAAAGCTGACTTCAAGGATTAGAACTGCATTGCGTTTATTAATTTAAAAAATGCCGTGTACCCCCGGGTGCAGCATCTTTTTCTGTTTTATTTTCTCATTGATTTGGGGTATCTAAAACAACTGAACCTGGGAGGATATGAAGATTGGAATCTACCATGAAACTGGAACAGTTTGTTCAACATTTTCAGTATCTTACTGATCTTTAAAACAGCCCCAGTTCCAGAATCAACAATTAAAGCTTCTGCCTTACAGATAGAAAGACTGAGTCCTGGAGGCCAGATCATTTGCCCCAGGAAGTCAAGTTTATGGAGACTCAAGCATGGCTTAATCTGATAGGTGGGGTCTATGACCCTCATGTTTTTCGTGTGGCAGAATCAGAAGGATGGACTCACACCCAGAGGAGACAGGTAAGTGTGGAGAGCGACTCCAAGCATGACTTTGAAGATGCCAAGAAAGCTTCGTTGGCTTTGCCAGAGCTATGAGGGCAGCCCCAACAACAGGTCCTGGAAATGCTCCACGGACAATCCCAGATTCACAAACAGCCCAGCTGGAGCAAGTTCCGAGCTTTGAAGGATGAATCTGTTCTTAGATTTTGGAGATGTCAGTCCACTGGGGAGGCCAAGTCACAAGCTCAGGGTTCAAGGCGATCTGTGACCTAATGACTTACGAGATGGATCAGCCTAAGTATGTCTGTGGACCTCTCATTTCGTTCCTTGAGGGGATGTGCCCTAAGCTGGGCAATTCCTCTTCACCACCCTACCCGTGAAGAAGGCATGTGTGTGCCAGGCTGACCTCTCCCTCCCAGCAGTCAGAGGTGTTGAAGCCACATGGAAAATGTAGATTTTACCACAGAGCTTTCCTTGTCTGAATGAACTGGATCTTTATTTTTCTTTTACAAGCAAAGAGCTTTTCATTAATTTGTGCCAGGACCATATAATATAGTCTGCAGCGTTCTAGTTTTCATTTAATTTTCTGGATTTCCAAGAAAGCTTCACAATTTGGTTTGGTGGAGGGTCTCGTGGAAAGAAGAGAAGTGAGAAGTAGTTTCTTCGTAGCGAAACTTCAGTTTAAGGATCTCATGAAGAAAGGAGTACAACTGGACATGTCACGGGCTTTCCTTAAAGGTCCACACCTAGATTCTTTCTAGACAATGCAAGGTTGGCAGGAACTCTGCTCCGAAGTCCAGTGATATAATAAACACTTATTTATTTTATTGTGGATAGTTAATCACCAGTTAAAGCCTTGGATGGTAGGGAGAGAAGTACTTTTGAGTAAACAGTCACTGTAACTCCCTAGAAATGTGGAGCAGGAAAGCCAAGCTCATGCATCTGGATTATTCTCCCCAGAGCAAGAGAGAAGAGTAAAGCAGACCTACTAGATTGGAAAGGGGGGAGTCAGGTCAGGAGACAGCAGCAATGACATCATGCTAGGAGGGTGGGAGACACTGAGAGCCTTGGCTTCTCACCCCAACATCAGCTTCACAGAGCTCCTTCTGTGTGATGGCATGGTGGAACACATGCAGAGAAAATCCACCCAGACTGGGTGGGTCTGACAGTAAGCAGTGTTTTCCTCACGCTTTGTGAGGGATTTGATTAAGTGACCACTCACACCTCTGAGCATCTGCTTCCTCACCCACAAAATGGGGCTAAGAATAGTCCTTACCCTGGGGAAGGTACTGTAAGTCGCTGACACTTGCTGGGTGACTGACCATCCCTATGTGTCATTGTGACTACAATATGGAGGACAGCGGTGGAGATTGGGAGCGGTTGGCCACACGATGCGAATTTAATTTAGATGAAAGAGATGTGTTGAAGAGGTTAGCAATGTCTGTCATGACTATACTTAGCAATGTGATACATTCTTGGTGTTTTAGGAGAGGGTCCCAAGGCAGAGAGAATGGGCTTTGCAACAGTCTCTTTCACCAGATGGGCTGCAACATGCGAAGACAGGCTGCTTCCTCCTCAGACATTCTTTGGACAAGTGGTTCTTAATTCCAGTTCCACACTCAAGCCAGAAAAGGTTGAAAATGTGCTAGGCTTCCCAGCCTCCGGGCTGGCATTTCTCCAGAACCCCGTGTGTGACTTCAATGTGCAACAGGTTGAAGATGACTGAGTTAGAAGCCTCTGAAGCTATTGCTCAGAGGTACTCAAATACGGGAAACTTCCATAGGAGAATAGTAGACTTGGATCTAAGGCCCCAACATTGTCTCCCCAGAGCAGTGATTTTCTGTTCTTCTTTCTAGGGATTCCGATGAGATGACTCTCGGGTGTGACCTGGTACTCCCCAGGCCCAGTTCACGCATTGCTCGGTCCTACCCAGTTTCAGTGGTTCCTTTTGCTCTAACACTGAAGACCCCCACCATAGACCCTCCCTGAGGTCACTGGGCATGGGGCTCCCTATACCCCTACCCAGAATGGTGTTGGCATGGGAGACAAACGTGAGTGACCTTCCACTTGCTCATCACTCAGCTCCAGGTCAGCCCTGCGGGCTCCCAGCAGGGCAAGGACATCAACAAAGAGGGCATGTAAAGGCCCCTCCCCCATTCTGGCTGCTTCAGCCCTATAGAAGGCAAGGGCTAGATTCTACCTCTCCCTAAACTGGTCAGGTAGAATGAGGAAGGCTGGTATGGGGAGTTCTTTAGACCCTACTTGAGGTTGCTACTGGCAGCAGTGGAAATGGCAAGGTTGGCAAGGTTATACATGTGATAAGACATTTTTCACCTCACATCATTTGCCTTAAAGCAGGAAAATTAAGAGGCAGAATAGAATAGTATCCTTGGGTCTGTCTGTGTTATGAAGAGACGGTTCAAAGCTACGAGATTTTCTATCGCTTTCCAAGATTCGAGTCCTATGGCCCAGGCAGGAGACATGCCAGGGTCTGAGTGTTCCCTTTCTCATCCGCTCCAAGACCCTCTGTACCATCTTGGTTCTGGCTTGGCCCCTTGCTTTTTTGCCCGAGGCCTGGCTCACTGCTTTGTTTCCTGTGATTCTGTTTTTCCATCTTTCGTGTGGAATTGGAGCCAGTACTGAGGATCAAGCAAGGGAGCTGAGAAGCAGAGCCCCTGGGTAGTGTGGAACAGGCCTGAGAGCTACCCAGAACAGACACGGAGTTCCCCACCACCACCCTCTGCTGGTTTTGCAGGCTCTACTGGCTATCACTAGTATTCTATCCCAGATTATTGGCCTGAGGGAAACAGAAGTCAAGCGTGAGCAGATGGCCAGGGCCCCAGTTTCTGACGGTCCAGTTTTGTGCAGAACCTGCAAGCTGGTCTGACCTTTAGCTGTTGAAATAAAAGCTAATGTTTTGCCCAAAGGTATTCATCTCATTCAGATGCGTAAGTGTGCAGGTGTAGGTGAGCATGCATGTGTGTACCGAGTTACGTACTACAAAAGAAGATTATAGTCCTGTCTCAGGTGACAATCTACCTCCTTCAGGTCTCCACCCGAAGACATGTCAGGATGTCTTGACAACTGTATGGTTCAGCATAGGGAAGGGCCCTCAGTAACACTGGAGGAGACCTCTGGATGACACAGCCAATCTGGAAGCCATGATTACAAATACCAATAAGGCCGGTGACTGACACTTTAGTGTCACACACTAGTGGCTGTCGGTAGTCCTGTTCCTGACACCCTACAGAAACCAAACAGTGCAAGTGCGAGGGAAAGGCCTTCATCTACAGAACAATCCCCTGTATCTTCCAGAGGGGCCGGGCGTGAGGTTAGAACAGAATTTTCAACTCTAGAAGCCAGCTCTGTTTTGATCTTGACATGGCGTGAGGAGAAAATGGACAGCAAGCAAAGAGAGTAAGCCTTGAAACATGACTTCCCTCCCACTAAATGCAGCCCAGGAAATGATGCCCCTTGTCGCCAGCATAAACAGTTATTTGTAGCCTTGGCCTTGGGCCAAGTGTAATAAAACATAAAACACCCAGAGTCCCAAATCAACAGGCAGAGAGAGAGCCAGGGACTGTGGTGGGTTCCCATCTGGCCTGGGTGTTCTGTGGACACTGATCCCTTTCCCTTTTCCAGATTCTTCCCAGGTCCCTCTGTGGGAACGTTTTGTACACAGTACAAGCAGGAGCAGGCTGTTTCAGATCTCTACCTAGGGAAAGGGAGACTCAGCTATTAGACTAACTGCAGAATCCCAGCCATCCCCCCCAAATCACTGGGTGTTTCAGGGAATCGAGCAGCCATCAGTAGGCAACTTCTATTCCAAGAGCTCTTTGCTTAGAATTGCAGCTTGGAATCTTTGACTCTCAGGACAAGAGTGAAATGTGGGAAGGACTTGCAGTATCAGGTACCCCACATGGCAAGAGTATTAAAGCCATTTACGGGGTGATAACTGCTTTCCTGCTCTAACCAATGGGAATGGTCCAAGTGTTTATAGAGTGACTCTCATGTGGCTCATTGGGCTTGTCCCCATCATCTGTTCTGGTGCAGTAAGCTGTCCCAAATGTGGAGATTTAAAATATGTATCTTGCTCAACCATACATATGTTAATTTACTGAGCTCCTCTCAGTGGTTCTCTTTAACGTACTGAAGGTACATGTGCCCAGGACTGGAAGCACCCCAACTCTTACCTCGGCTGGACTTCCAAGGTGGCCTTTGCACCCTCGGACCTGGGGCCAGTCTGAGATGGCAGGCAAGATTTGGTCTAGCTGGGAGTTGTTCTCAACATGGGGCTTCCTTGGTCTCCCCCACGACATGGCTACTTCAAGAGAGTTGGACTTCTTACCAGTTGCCAAGCTCAGTGTGGATTAGATGCAGATGTGAGTAAGAGAAGCGTGGCCTGTTAGGGAGCCATTTCTGGAGACCGACTACTGCAAATAGAAAGGAAGCAACCATGGTTAGGGCGAATGCGCAGACATTTGTTTCTTACTGCGCTTGTTATGGAGACAAAAGAAAACATGGCCAGTAGGGTTTGGTGGGTACACCACCTCTGACTGGCAGGCTAGGGCTCCAGGAACCCTGGATGCTCTGTCAGACATCCCAGTGCTGGGTCAGCAGCCACCACAGTGTTCTAACAACTCCTTCGTTCCTTGTTTCCATGTAACCTGTTCTTCTGTTGCCATAGCAACTTCCCAGGACTGGTCCGTGGCTCCACCTTCTGAAACTTTTCTTTTCCGCTGTCACTCCTTCCCTTTACTCTGGACATACACGGACTCTGTGCCTCTCAGAATAATCCTCACCGGACACTTTCCTCACAGCCTTTTAGAGAGGGATTTGCAGCGTATATGGAGCCCCCCATCCAGGTGAGAGGCCCAGGAGGAAGAAAATGTACCTGCAGCCGTGAAGTCAAGAGTCTTGAAGTCTTTCGTGGGGATTCTTGTCCTGGAGTCTCTCTCTCTCTCTCTCTCTCTCTCTCTCTCTCTCGCTCTCGCTCTCTCGCTCTCTCGCTCTCTCTCTCGTCCCTAAGCACCATGAACTGCTATACTGAGCTTTTTGTGTCATAGGTAAACACAACTATGTAAAGTGGCTCTTGGTGTGTTCCTTTTCTACCCAAATTTCTCAGTTCGGGGAAAAGCTCTCATGTCTCCCCCTCCAGCTTCACTGTACCTTCTGCTCATGAACTGAGGACTTTCAGTTGTAGGAACTCTGATTCGTCTAACTGGAACACGCTTCCCATTCCCTTATGTTAAGTCATGGCCTTTCTTTTCATTTGAGTTCTGAATAGATGTGTGATTACTTAGAAGACCAAGCAGAAAGTCCAGGAACGGATATTAGAGGCAGAGTCTCTGCTGACTTTATCTCCCGACGCCATTCAGAAACATTAGGAGAAAGAAAAATAGAGAAATGAGAACCATGTGTGATAAAACTAGAAAACAGACTCACACCTTTGAGCCGTAGTAAGTGGTGCAAGTCGCAAAGCTGCAAGAAGGTAAAGGAACATCTCTTCCTTCGGACTGGCGAGGCTGGGTCACAGAAGGCGCTTAGTGCCATGTGGTACGTGGCAGGCAGAGAGCATGCAGAAATACACAGACGTGGAGGCAGATTCCAGGGGTTCAAGGCCATCCTCAGCTACATAGGAACTTAAAGCCAATAGAAGACGCAAAAAACTATTTCCAAAAAGAAACAAAGAAGACTGGATACTATTGAATATATAGGCAGTAAAATGGACAGAATTGATAAAATGAAGCAAAATGGGCTTAAAAAATAAAGATTCAGAGCTGGCAAGGTAGCTCAGCAGGCAAAGGCACTGCAACCTCAGAACACACTCAGTTGGAAGGAAGGAACTGACTTGCACACATTGTCCTCTGACCTTCATGTTTGTGCCATGGGTACCCACATGCTTGCATGTGTGTGTGTGCACACACAGACACACAGACACAGAGAGAGAGAGAGAGAGACAGAGAGAGAGACAGAGAGAGAAAGAGAGAGAGAGAGAAGGAGAGAAGGAGAGAAGGGGGATATAATAAAAATAAAGATTTGGAGAAAGTAAGATTTGAAAGATAATGTCTAATGTCTAATGTCTAGTAATGTCTAATATATTTCCTGGAGGCAAGCCTAGAAGTTACAAAATTTAAAAGCAAGACATAAGAAAAGAAACTGCCCTGAATTAAAGGAAGCCACTACATTTGCCTGAAATGCAGCAAACTTTTGTCCCACAATAAAACAAGAGACGTCATAACAGAGATACAAGATCTGACATGTTAGTGAAGAGCCGATTAGTCACCCAGATCCTAACGATCAATTCAATTGCAAGAGGAGAAAAATGCCTTTATGCTAACAGTAGCCCGAAGCTTTTGCAACAGAATCCTTTAAAGTCATAGGCCTCATAGTAACTTCATAGGAAACCATGAGTTAGCTCAGTCTATCATTGAAAAATAAACAATAATTCCACTAAGAGTCAATTTTGTCGCATGCCAGACTGTAGAGATCTTTGTGTATATTGAGTCATTTAATTTTCTCAGTAATTCCAGGAGACTGGTGCCATTGTTAGACCTACAGGTGAGGTTCCCGCGATCCAGAGAGATAAGGAACTTCCTTAAATCCACAGACCTCGAAATGATAGAGCTGAGTTTGAAACAAACCAACCAACCCCAGTAGTCTGCCGCTAGCTCCTTTCTTCTATGCATTGTTCTATGTTTCCAACCCTGCAAGAAATAAACACCCAGCTCTTAGGCACATACCAGAAAATACTCAACCCAATGCAAGCACTGATGGCACAATGTAGTAAGTAAGTAAGTAAGTAGATAGATAGATAGATAGATAGATAGATAGATAGATAGATAGATAGATAGATAGGCAAAGGTTTCACTGAAATTATGTTCGTTTCAGCACAGGATGGGCACAGCACAGGTGTGGGCAGAACTGTCCTCCAGCGACATTCCTCAGCTGTAGGCAGTTGCTAAGGTGGCCCAAAGAATGCCAGCTGGTATTCACGACTGTGTGTAAATCTCTAGCCCTTGAGTATTAAGTGGACCAAAAGAAAAAGCAAAAAAAAAAAATGACAGTGTAAGAAGATGACATTTTCAAAAATTTGGCTGTAGAACGACTATTATTCATCTTTTGTTCATTTGCTTGTGCTTCAGTTCACGGGAAGCTCTGAAGGAAGCAGGCTGCCATGTTATGAAGTCTCCTACTTAGCTGTCCCATGACAACAACGTGCTAGTCACCATAGGAGTGAGCTGAGAAGCAGGTTATTCTCCTTGAGAGTCTCATCCAACAGCATGAGTACAGGCTGCCGAATCACAAACACTGCTAAACCCTGGTGGAATCCCTGCATCACATAAATGGTAAGAAGCTCTTCTTTTGCTACATAATGATCAACAACCAATACAAAGGTTGAAGCGTCATTATGTCTAATCTCCGTAGCAAGGAAGATCCTTTCAGAGTCGCCATTCTGCAAAGATCAGCCCTGGCTTCAGAGAGGGATCTGTCTGACTGTGTACTTACTTGCACGCACAAGCTTGGGTTGGCATACGTGTGTGCACACACACCTGCTCAGAAATGTGTGCGACAGAGGATGAAATTATCATTCATGTCCATTAGCCTCACACCTCTGCCAGAGTAATTTCGCACGTGTGTTCTGCTGATGAAGAACGTATCTGTTCCTGTATTTGCGTGAGAGGTGGGTATTTGACCAAGATAAGAAAGATAACAACAATTAAGTTATGGCTCCCACATAGCTCCTGAGATATGATTAGCCTTTTACTTAAAAAAAAAAAAGAAATAAAATAGCAAAAATAAAAAAGGAAATTATAATTGCTGATAGTATAGCAAGCTAATAATCAAAGGAAAATTTCATCACATGTTTTTTTCAATGTAGCCTCTTTGGATTTCGAAGTTGCCTCCCTGCGAACACACCTTCCATCTTGCAGATCACATTTAATACCTTTAGCATTTTTGTTTCCTCATAAATTCCATTTTTACTGTCTGATCGCATCCTGTTGTACGCATGCCTCGCTTGGGGGCTGTTTCTATATGGTGGGGAAAGGAGAGGGGCTAGTCTCACCTGAGAGCTGCTAGGTTCCTACACGCACGCGCGCACACACACACACACACACACACACTTTATACAAAGCCTTCATGTAGTCTCTTGGAATAGAGGTGATCGTGTTTTTGCTTTTTTTAAAAACTAATTAAAAATAATAATCAATAATAAAATAATACAAGATTAATTAATTCTGACAAATTTTGTTTGTGGGGAGGGGGGAAGAACACAGAAAAAACATATTCTAAAAACATAACAGCTTTGGGGATCAGAAGTGATTCGCACTGCCCTGCCCTACGACATTGTGCCAGTTGTATTTATTCCAAAGACAAAGAAATGGCACTCAGAAGCGGTTTGATGGGTACGCTTGTTTTTTCTTTATATGACAAGTATTTCCCTTATTCGGCATTTCACTTTGGTCTCTGATTGGCTGGCACTCAGCTGCTATGATTAGCTTAAACACAGTTGCTTGTTTACTTAGTTTAGTTTAGTTAGAAAAGTTTACTCAGGTTAAGCTACAATTTATTTTCATACCAAGATGGTTTACAGTCCTTGTGTGCAGAGGTTTGTTTGTGTCACACTTTATCACTCATCTACGGTGACAGGTTTAGGCCAGGAATAAACTCTGTTTAATATTTGCTCGCCTTCCACCCAAGGGGCAGGAAGAATAGTTGATCATACGCTGCCCGGCCTTGAGAGGAACATTCAGGAGACTTGTAGATGTTGTTACATTGATAGTTGATGGAAGTTGGCCTTTCCTCTAGTGTCCATTGA
Source organism: Cricetomys ansorgei (assembly GCA_026225945.1). Lineage (NCBI taxonomy): Eukaryota > Metazoa > Chordata > Mammalia > Rodentia > Nesomyidae > Cricetomys > Cricetomys ansorgei. The sequence goes on along the minus strand of JAMJFZ010001203.1, from coordinate 17,390,833 downwards.
CACATTTTGTAACTAAGTAAATGATTGATTCCTGCGGAGGTTTGTGTAACTGCTGACTCCACCTCTGTTCAGGTTTCATTTCAATCAGGAGCCTGGGCCAGTTTTCTGAGTATCCTGTGAATTAGGGAGACGCCTACATTAAGACCTATCTATCCTCTACCAAATGATCCTCCCTGGGGTAGAAAGTACTGGGCATTACTCCCTGGGGTTCTACCAGGCCTACACGGCTCAGACGTGTATTCTTCACTCAGTCTTGAGCCAATCTAGGTTTCATTCCCAGTCCTCTGATGAGGCTGACTTTGAATTTCGTCTCTATTCTGGCTCCTTGACTTTAAGACTCTGATTTTAGAATGGCGCCTACAGTGAGCTCTGCAAGTTGTCTGAAACCTTTCATATCCTGACAAAGTTAATTTTTCTGTACTTGGGGGGATCTCCTTCTTCAGAGCCCTTCTTCAGAGCCTCCTGGCACATTACTACTCAGAGTGAGTCCACTGGGGAATCCTGTCTGCCTCAGCAGGGCTCCATGAACAGAGAGGATCACGTTTATCAATGAATTAAAGGCTTCATTTAGCCCCTGCCTGAAGGCATGCACAGAGAGATATTTTCTTGGGCGAAATTAATTATTGCATCAGAAGTAAAAACATGCTCTCATGTTAGTCTTGGGGAGAGTGCAAGGCGTCGGCAAAGCTTCCTGTTAAATTTTATTGCCAGTAATGACATTTTCCACAATCCTGAAACCATTGGGTTATTTTCATTCTTTTTACGTTCCCCATATCAATGGCGAAGGAACCTATCAAAGGCAAATCTGGGTATCAATTTTTATAAATTCAAGGACTTGTTCGGTATTTCGAAAAGTTCTTGAGAAGCCAAACCATTCCGACAAACTCTGAGTGCTAAAAGCTTTGGCTCAGATTTCTAAAGAAACAAATTCCCTAGCTTCTAGAAGAAGCTGTCCTACAGCTTAGACACTGCCCTTTCTGGAACTAGCAGTTCACTCTGGAAGAACATCCACATTCAACAGCCTGCTGGCCCTTTCTTTCCTGTCACAGATTTTCCAATCATGGCTTCATGCAGACATCACCCAGGAAAATGTAAGGATCCCAAAGCCCTCATCACACCCAGACCAATAAAATCAGACAAACACCCCGGGAGGGGCCAAAACAGTTTTATAATGCTCCCTGCCTTGGAGATGGTGGTATAATGTCAGAATTGGGACCAGGACTCTGCTCCAACTGACCCACCAAATGATGTCACTTGAACAGGACTGTACAGGTCATCTGGTTGTTGTTCCCAGACCTACTTGAATATTAGAATCTCCTCGAAAGATTAAATAACCCCTCAGTGTCCGGATCCCACCTTCATAGATCCTAACTAAATTGATCTGGGATTCTCTAGAGCTGTGTATAGTCTGGCTCAGTCAAGCTTCATGAGCCTTTCCTTGTTTAGAAGCTCAAAGGAGTCCAAAGTAATATTTGCATATGCAAATACAGTATCTTGCAAGAGCTTAACAGATTTCTGAGTTGAACCCAGACTCCTAACCTGAATGTCTTCTCCTTGTGGGTCCTCAGTGCCTGATCTTTGGCCAATATCATTGTCAAAGGCCCAGTTCTGGTTCTGAGGCTGGGGTGTGGGGGGTAGGCGATTGATGTTACAGAAAGGTGACCTGCTCTTCAGGAGGTAGAACCCCCTGAGCGGTTATTAGTCGTTCGTGCTCGCACATGAAAGAAATTATGGGACCTTGGGCCCTTGACTCACCCGCTCCACCCCTTCTTCCTGGATCAAGAGTATAGGTCTTTTTTATGTCTTCCACATGCTTCTGCCATAATGTGCTGCCCTTGCTAGAGACACAAAGCAATGTGAATCAGGGAGCCTCTGGGGAATAAGGAGGGCTCAAATGGAAAGAGCTTAAAAGAAGGCAAGAAGATAGGTATAAAAACAGAAACTTGTAGCCAATAAATCATATAGTATCTACATGGGATCAATAGCTGTCACACCGGGATTTGTGTTCAAAGAATAATGACCTCGACTGTAAACATCATGTCTTGTCTTCTGGCCCATACCCTGCTGTGGCAAGCAGCTGAAGTATTCCTTGTCAAGTGGTCCTAGTGGAAAACAAGACATATAACGGTGTACGGCATCTCGCAGATTTGTTAGACAGCTCACTTAAGAAGCCTGAGCTCCCTGAGTGTGTGCTTTCATTTTATAACAAAAGTTTCTTCCGATTCCGTACTTTGTCTAGTCACTGAGTTCTTTCTCTTGGAAACACTGGATAGAGGTCCCTGTCTGGTCTATCTATCTTCGAGACCTCCCCAGCCTTCACTACAAGCAACAGTGAGACCAGGAGATTATTACTGGATCTTCCAGAGCCATTAGCCAAAATGAATACCATCTTTTTGTAAGATAATTGTCTTGGGTATTTTGTTTTAGTGATCAAGAACATGGAGATTCTCGAAACAAGATTTCAGTAATGGATGGCCTGGTGTAGAGGGATAAGTAGTCTCCCAACAGAACGAGATAATGGTGAGGATTCTACATCCCGTGACCTTGGAAGATGGAGGATAGAATCGTTCTCAGACCTGGACATCTTCCTTGAGAAGGAGCCGCACTAGTGACATACTGGATAGCATAATGTGGTAGAGGAAACAGTTTAAGACTTCCAGTGCTGGGTTGAAAGAAGCTTTCTAGATTCTACCAGGGTCCCACTAACAACTTGCCCATGAGACTTTCCCTTGCGCCCCCCTCTTCCCCCTTGTAGGAAGCCCGACCACATGAGGAGGCCATAGATAGGTATTTACAGTTCCAGCTGAGTGTCCTCCCAAAGGCCAGCAACAACAACTGGCTGTGTCCTGCCTGGATAAGTTCTCGCACACTCCTGCCCATTCTCAGGGTGACCTTTGGCTGCAACTTTTTTGCAGCCCAAACAAGAATCACCAGCAGAGCCAACCGGAACCAAATGGAGAGAAATCTTAGGAAAGTGTTCCTTCGTGTGCTAAATTTGGTAGGATATTAAACAGAGACATTTCATAGACCTTCAGGCAGCTAGGCCTCTGGTCTTCCTGACTTAAGACCCACAGCTTGGATGACGCTTATACATTTTCAAGTGTGGCTTCCTCTCATTTTGTCTCTTAGTTTCATCCTCCAATTATCTACCTTCCCAGGTAAGCTCAATGTCCACCTAACAGGCTCTTCCCACAGGTCCCATGCAGGAACAGTTAACAGCATAAGGCAGTGACTTCAGGTATACCATTTTCAGTCTGATGTGATGACCTCCTTTATGGTTGATTTCAAGAGCAGCTCTCAGATTTGAGACCAAAATCCAGAACCTATCCAACCTTCACCACCACCACCCTGGCAAGAGGAGCCAGGTAGTGGCATTGAATTGCCAAAGCAAGGTGATCATAATTATTATAATAGGCAGCATAGACAAAGTAATGTCCATAATGGCCTGACCCATAATGGGCAGCACAGTCAAAGAGAATTTTATGATGGCATGACTCTTATGGACCTTTGGTACTGGCTAATCAATAATGTTATTTCCAGTTTCCAGTCATAAAATTGATGACAAGAGACAGCCCTGGCCGTGTGGCAGGCAGAGCAAGCCAGCTCCAGGAGATCAGGAGATCCTGCTCACTGACTCCTTCCACGATACCCGCCCAGCCCAGCCCCAAAGCCTCAAACCACCTCCATGTTTGCAAACCTACACCTTCTGGCCACTGCTTCTGTCCCAGACATCAACTCTGGCAGACTGCCACTGCCCTTGAGCAGGCAGAACAAGCCAGCTCTAGGAGAACAGCTCAGAGACCGACTGGGGCACACAGCCCCTGCACTAGCACTGACCACACAAGCCACCCAGGAGACCAGGAAGCAGACCCTGCTCTAGATCAGGCCACACAAGCCAGCCAGAAGAACACTCTCCAAGACCTGGCCCCCACCTCAGAAGGGGACTCCCTGCTGGACCAAAGGCTGAGGCAGCCAGCAGAGCTCCAACACCCACCTTGGGCAGAGATGCCCTGCTCAACAAGAGGCCACAAAACACAGATGACCAGAGAAGAGAAAGAAACCAAGAAACAAAACACTCATCCATTAAAGACAAACCTAGGAATTCAACACAGAAACCTTTAATCAGTCCAAACTAAGATGCCTAAACACCAGCATAAGAATACAACTAACAGCCACCAGGGCTATATGTCACCTCGAGAGCCCAGCTACCTACTACAACAAGCCCTGAACACTCTGACATAGCTGAAGCACTATGAAGCACTATCATTAAGAAAATGATCTTAAAACCAACTTTATGAAGATAATAAGTGCCTTTAGAGAGGAAATGAATAAATCCCTCAAAGAAATCAATGAAAAGGCAAACAAACAATAGGAGAAAATGAGTAAACTCACTAAAGAAACCCAGGAAAACACAAACAAACAATTAGAAGAAATGAACAAACCCCTTAAAGAAACTCAAGAACAAACAAGCAAACAATTAAAGCAAATGAACGAAACTGTTCTAAACTTGAAAATGGAAAGAGAAGTCATAAAGAAAACACAAACTGAGGGAATTCTGGAAACGAAAAACCTAGAAAAGTGAACAGGAACTACAGAGGCAAGTTACAGCAAGAGATAGAAGAGAGATTCTCAGGAGTTGAGGATACTATGAAAGAAATAGACACATCAGTAAAAGAAAACATCAAATCAAAAAAAAAAAAAAAAAAACCTACTAACACAAAACATCCAGGAAATCTGGGACACTATGAAAAGAGCAAACCTAAGAATAACAGGTATAGAGGAAGGAGAAGAATCCTAGCTCAAAAGCCCAGAAAATATGTTCAATACAATCATAAAAGAAAAATTTCCAAGCCTAAAGCAGGAGATCCTTACTAAGGTACAAGAAGCATACAAAGCACCAAATAGAATAGACCAGGAAAAAAAAAACCTCTCCACCACATAATAATCAAAACACTAAACATACAAAATAAAGAAAGAACACTAAATGCTGCAAGAGAAAAACAAGTAACAAATAAAAGCAAGCCTATTAGAATCCCACCCGACTTCTCAGTGGAGACTCTAAAAGCCAGAATGGCATGGACTCATGTGCTACAGACTCTAAGAGAACACAGATGCCAGCTGAGACTTCTATACCCAGCAAAACTTTCGATCGCCATAGACAAAGAAACAAATATTCCACGACAAATCCAAATCCAAACAATGTATGTCTACAAATCCAGCTCTACAGAGGATACTACGAAAAGTCCGATTTAAGGAGCTTAACTACACTCATGAAAACACAGGAAATATATAACTGCACACCATCAAAACCAACAGAAGACACACACACACACACACACACACACCAAATCAACACAACAACTACAAAATAACAGCACCTAAGAATCATTGGTCTTTGATATCTCTCAACATCAATGGAATCAAATTCCCAATAAAAAGACACAGATTAACAGAATGGATTCTAAAACAGGATCCATCCTTCTGCTGAATACAAGAAACATACCTTAACATCAAAGATAAACATTTTCCTCAGAGTAAAGGTGTGGCAAAAGATTTTCTAACCAAATGGTCTGAAGAAGCAAGCTGGTGTAGCCATTCTAATATCTAACAAAATGGACATCGAACCTAAATTAATCAAAAGAGACAGGGAAGGACACTATATACTCATGAAAGGAACAATCCACCAAGAGGACATTTCAATTCTTAACATCTCTGCCCCCAACACAGGGGCTCCCATGTTTTTAAAAGAAACATTGCTAAAGCTTAAAACACACATTGACTCACACACACTGATTGTGGGAAACTTCAGTACCCCACTTTCACCAACTGACAGGTTATCCAGACAAAAACTAAACAGAGAAATGGTAGAGCTAACAGATGTTATAAACCAAAACGACCTAACAGATATCTACAGAACATTTTACCCACAGACAAAAGACTATATCTTCTCACCACCTCACGGAACCTTCTCCAAAACTGACCACATATTTGGACACAAAACAAGTCTCAGTAGATTACAAAAAAAAATTGAAATAACCCCTTGCATCTTATCAGACCACCATTGATTAAAGCTGCATTTCAAAACCAACAGTAGCAACAGAAGGCACACAAATTCATGGAAACTGAACAACTTTCTACTGAATGGTGACTAGCTCAGGACAGAAATAAAGAAATCAAAGACTTTCGAGAACTCAATGAAAATGAATCTACAACATACCCAAACTTATGGGACACAATGAAAGCTGTGCTAAGGGGAAATTTCATATCACAAAGTCCCTACCAAAAAAGAATGGAGAGATCACATACTAGCAAGTTAACAATACATTTGAAAGCCATAAAACAAGAAGAAGCAACCACACTCAAGAGAAGTAGATGGTAAGAAATAATCAAACGGAGGGCTGAAATCAATAAAATAGAAACAAAGAGAACAATCAGTGAAACAAAGAGTTGGTTCTTTGAGAAAATCGACAAGATAGACAAACTCTTACCCAAACTAATTTAAAGATGGAGAGAGAATATCCAAATCAATAAAATCAGAAACAAAAAGGGGGCTATAACCACAGATACCAAGAAAATATCCAAAGAATCATTAGCTCATATTTTGAAAACCTGTACTCCACAGAATTGGAAAATCTAAAAGAAATGGATAATTTTCTTGATAGATACTCCCTACCAATGTTAAATCAAGAGCAGATAAACAATTTAAACAGACTTATATCACCCAAGGAAATAGAAGAGGTCATTAAAAGCCTCCCAACCAATAACAGTCTAGGGCCAGATGGTTTTAATGAAGAATTCTACCAGATAGTCAAAGAAGAGTTAATGTCAATACTTCTCAAATTATGCCACAAAATAGAAGCAGATGGAATACTGCCAAACTCATTGTTAAAGCCACAGTCACCCTGATATCCAAGCCAGACAAAGATTCAACAAAGAAAGAGAATTACAGACCAATTTCCCACATGAACATAGATACAAAAATACTCAAAAACAGAATCCATGAACACATCAGAAAAATCATCCACCATGATCAAGTAGGCTTCACTGCAGAGACGCAGGGATGGTGCAACGTAAGAAAATCAGTCAATGTAATCCATCACATAAACAAACTGAAAGAAAAAAAAGACACACACGATCATCTCACTAGATGCCTAGAAAGCTTTAGACAAAATCTAATACCCCTTCATGATAAAACTCTTGGGACACAAGGCCCATACCTAAAGATAATAAAGGTAATTTACAGCAAGCCTGTAAATTTACTGAAATTAAATGAAGAGGAACTCAAAGCAACTCCACTAAAATCAGGAACAAAGCAAGATTGTCCTCTCTCTCCATACCTATTTAATATAGTACTTGAAGTTTAGCCAGAGCAATAAGACAACAAGAGATCAAGGGGAAATGAATTGGAAAGGAGGAAGTCAAAGTACACCATTCACAGATGATATGATAGTGTATAGAAGCGACCCCAAAAAATCTACCAGGGAACTCCTACAGCTGATAAACAGCTTCAGTGAAGTGGCTGGCTCCTGTATACAAAAAACAAACGGACTGAGAAAGAAATCATGGAAACAACACCCTTCACAATGGCCACAAACAAAATAAAATATTTTGGAGTGACTCTAACTAAGCAAGGGAAAGACTTGTTTGACAATACTGTGCTAGAAGCACTAGCTGGAGCAGTAAGACAACAGAAGAAAATTAAATGGATACAAATAGAAAAAGGAAACAAAACCTTCCCTATTTGTAGACAATGTGATATTATAAATAAGAGATCTCAAAATTTCTACCAGAATTTCTTCTAGAAATTCAACAATTTCAGCAGTATAGCAGGGTGCAGAATTGATTAGCAAAATCAATATCCTTTTATACATCAACAGTAGGTATCCTAAAAAGAGTGTGTGGACATAATGTCAATCACAATAGCCTTGAAGAGAATAAAATTCCTCTGGATAAACCTAGCTTGGGAAGTGAAGAACCTCTATAATGAAACATTCAAATCTCTAGAGAAAGACTTGTACTAAAAAATGGAAAGACATCCCATGCCCACAGATGATAGAATTGGTTATAAAAATGACTATTGTACCAAAAGCCATGTATAGATTCAATGCAATCCCAATCAAAATCCCCACTTTATTCTTCATGGAAATAGAAAAGAAGATAATGATCCAAAAATACATATGGACCACAGGAGATGCCAGGTAACCAAAACAGTCTTGAACAAAAGGGAACCATGCTGGAGGGTCTATCATTCCAGACCTCAAGGTATATTACAGAATAAAAACAATATGGTACTGGCACAAAAACAGACACGTGGATCAAAGGAACAACATGGTTATGTATAACTACAGTCATCTAATATTCAACAAAGATACCAAAAATAGACCCTGGAGAAAAGACAACATCTTCAAAAAAAAAAAAATGGTGCTGGGAAAACTGGGTATCCACATGCAGAATGAAATTAGGCTGTATCCATCACCTTGCTCAAAAACTGACTCTGAATGCTTCAGACCTAAGTCTACTGCTTTCTCAGCTTTGACCTTCAGTGCCCTGCCTGTGGAGAAAGGTCCTAATGACATTTGGAGGAAGCAATGGGGGGCTGCCGAGGCTTCCTGGCTCCAACGTCTGTGAACGAGCATTCGATCTGAGGGCTAATTAAACATGATAGATGAGGATGTGCCTCTCGCACTTCCCAGGCTGAGAGGTGGCTCTGGCCTGAAAGGTGAGCTGCTTGTTTGAGGGAGGTGGATGGTACCCAGTAGACTTTAAGATTAACCTAAGACCCAGATCTTAAAATACGAAGGGATTTGAGACTTTGGACACCAATCAAGATAAGTACAAGCTAGGAGTGAGGTCCCCCTTTGATTTGTAACCCTCCAGGAACAGAAGGAGGGGAGAGAAGAGAGTTCCTCTTGGCCCTAGCAAGAGACCGGAGGGGCAGGATGCCTTCAGGCAGGAAAGAGACAGAGATCCCCTGATGCCCTTCTTACATGGTTTTGGACAAAGTCCCCAAAGCTTTCGCCTTGCTGAGCAATCACATTAGCCCTCCCCAGGGAGGCCCTGGCTTGAAATCTGCTTTCTTTTAACTTCTCTCCAGACCTTTGAGACCTTCGCTAGCTTTGGACTATTGAGCTCTTCTCTCAGAAGAGAGGAGCCCGCAGTCTCCCAGGTTCTCCAGGCCAGACCATAAAAGAGTTTACGTGCAAGAGTTTTGCTGCAAGTCTCGGACAAACAAGAAACCTCAGTGCTGGGGCTTCGGGGATCTGCTTTCAGGTTCCCATTGGGAGGTAGAAACAGGAACTTTGTTGATAGACACAGGCAGAGCTGGCTGGAGGATGCAGCTTTAGATGCAGCTGAAGCCACTCAGACGTGCCTCCCCTTGAGACTCATATAGCCAAAGGTGTTACATGCAGAACACGTTTTTTTTTTTTTTTTTTTTTTTTTTGAGACAGGATTAAGTAATTCTGGCTGTCCTGGAACTCACTCTGTAGACCAGGCTGGCCTCTAACTCACAGAGATCTGCTTTCCTCTGCCTTCCAAGTGCTGGGATTAAAGGCATGCACCACCACAGCTGCCTGGTTTTGTTTGTTTGTTTGTTTGTTTGGCATGTGTGACTTAACATAAGAGGGAATCCTGAGCACAGTATGGGAATTCCAGCTATGAACATTTTTGGATTATGGGCTATGGTATTCTCTCTCCATAAACACAGAGACCCAGAGTAAAGGAGGTCTTTCCACCCAGCAAGCAAAGGAGGAATGGAAGGACAGCTGGAAAGTTTCCAAGAGCCTAAATTCAATTGAGTGGGTTTCGAATGTCTTTCCTCACTCCTAGAAGTAACAAGATATAGCAGGGGGAAGAAGTTAACTTAGGGACCTCCGTTTGGGCAAATGGCCTCTTAGAATCTCAATTTTTACTTCTAAAATAGTCAGCAGTGGTTTGCATTTCACAGGAAGAACGTGATTTTTATTTTAAGCTGAATGAATGAACAGTTCTAGTCTGAGCATCTCAAGTAATCCCTTTGTCTTGGGAAAACAGGGACAGTCGGACACCAGGTGGAAGCACTTGCTGTATAGAAGACACATAGGAATTCCTTCCCTCTCTCCTTATGCTGCTTTTCTAAGAATGAAAGGTAGAAAATTCTTCAAGAAAGGAATCTTAAATATGTTTTAAATGTTTTTCAGCCCATTTTGTATTTCATCTTTTGATGAAATGTTTAATTTCGTGCCCCATTTTTTTTGATGCTTCAGTTTTTGAGTTCTTTATATAATCTAGCTATTAATCCTCTATCAGATGTATAACTAGAGTAGATCTCCTGTTCTGTAGGTTGCCTCTTCATTCAAACAATGGGAATGTGGTCTCATTTGTCTTAATGTCTGTGCTATCAGAGTCCTTTTCAGAAAGTCCTTTCCTATGCCTGTATGTTCAAACTTCTCTTCATTCTTCATGCAGCTATCCAGTTTGACTAGTGCTATTCGTTGAAGATGCTGTCATTGCTCCAGTGTGTATTTTTGGCCTCTGAAAAACAATAAGGTGTCAGTCATAGGTGTGTGGAACTAGGTTCAGATCCTCAATTCTTTTCCATGGACCGATGTGTCCATTTTATGCCAGTACTGTGCTGCTTTTCCCATAATAGCTCTGTATAGTTTAAATACTTCTAGGCTTTCTTTTGTTGTCCAGGATTGCTTTAGCCGTCCTGGGACTCTTTATGTTTACATATGCAATTTCAAATTATTTTTAAATTTTTGTGAAGAATAACATTGGAATTTTGATAGGGATTGTGTGGACTCTGTAGTGGGTCAATGTTTCTACATCTTTATGAAGGTGCCAGAAGGCAGCAAGGGACCATATAAAATTTCACAGCATCGCTTTGTCATCTCCCTACCCCAGACACCAGCCTCTACATGCATGGGAGCCCACCTCTCTTACCTTTGAGCAAAGTGCAAAGTTAGAGTTCCCACCCACTCTCTGGCAATGCCAGGCTATCCTCTGGGGAAGATACGGTCATTGCATAGAAGCCAAATAACTATTCTGAGAGATGGCACCTAATAGATAAATCTCCTATTAACCTAAAATCCATGGCAGAGGGGGACCCGAGATAATCAACTTGTAAAGGGAAAGGAATTATTTTGGCTCACAGATTTGTTTCAGTTGATGTTGACTGGGCTTATTGTGACCACTTTTCACCTGAGAAAATTTGATGCTACTTCTCAGTGTATATCAAAAGGTATTCCAATCAAACACTTAACTGAGAATAAATAATAAAGCAGTTTATTTTAATAATAACTTGATATATGTGCAATTTTATTATTTATTAAAGATTAAAGATAATTTGCCTATTAATGGAATGAACATAATTTCTGATTTCTCCATAAATCATTATATTTGGGCTGAATGTTCAGTGCTGCAGGGGGCAGAGACTCTTCAGCATCTTTTAGAGTCATTCAGTATTCTAATTTTATAATTGTTGATGCTGAGAATTATACTTTACATAAGTACATCACATAAAATGGCAGAAGTATGTTTGGGGCCACTTGTAAATGGTTGGAAATTCCGCCATAATCTCAAACCAAAGTTCATGATCCTTAAAACGAAACTTAGGTCAGAAATGCAGACAAATTTTTTTTTTTTAGTATCAAACCTAACGCATTACATACTGGTTCTTACATGCTGAGGAATGATGGCAGGAAAATATCGAGTCTCTATTTTCCATAATTAAGCCATGGTTTTTATTAGAAAACTTTGTATGTACAGTAAGAACACTTTAACTCATAACACGCAGAGCCGAGGAGTTTCAGAGAGCCCGTGCTGGTGCTGCACGGGGTGCAGTGAACCATGATTGTGCGATGTGTTTGAAAACAAGACTACGAAGAGTTCCCCCAGTGCATCATGGGTAAGAGCTGCCTGCGACACCTCAGAATCATCACGTGTTTTTTTTTTTTTTTTTTTTTTTTTTATTTTGAATTAATTTTTGGTCATTGAATGTTTAGGAACCTTTCACTGTTGCTAAATTTTACATGGATCCCTCCATTTAGCTGTGCAACCCCATGTATGGTCACAAGCCACAGCTAAAGATGCTGGGCACAGCGATGAAGCCAGGCTGGACCCCTCTGAGGGAGGTCTTGAAGGGCCTCTTAGGATACCAAAGAATAGCCTCTGCCTCCAGGGAAGCTATAGCTGAAGTGAGCGAGATCCTCAGTCCTCTGTGGACTTACGGGCCTCCGGGGACCAAGGGGAAGCCTTTTATGCAGAACTGGTCACAGCCTGTGATCATTTGGAATGGTGCGACATGGCCAAATGGTCCCTCTTTCCAGTCCAGCTGGCCTCCTCTATGGATTACCCCAGGGAACTTTGGGCCTCAGCCCACCAAGCCCCAATTTTCTAAGCAGGGTTCTGATTAGTCACCAAGAAACCCTTGTGTGGGCACATCCCACAAGGTCCAGTGTCTATTTCTTGAGAAGCTCATAGCTCCCGATACAACCCCATGAAAATCCAGATGCCACCTGACCAGGATGTTGTCCCAAGTAAGACAATCCTCCCAAGCCCTCTGTCCTGACCCTGGGCTTAAGTACAGAACAAAGGAGCAGGAGGGGCACTCTCAGCTCTGGCTAAGAGCGCTCTGGCAGAATATAAAAATCCCTGCTGTGCAAACTAAGTTCTTTCCACCCATGAATGCTGGTCTTGGGTTATTCTTCTGGTTCCTGTTATAGTATGCTCAGGAAAGCCACATGGCATCTCTAATCAGAATTTGTGTGTGTGTGTTTGTGTGTGTGTGTTTTGAGACAGGGTTTCTCTGTTGTAACTCTGCTGTCCTGGAACTCACTCTGTAGACCAGGCTGGCCTCGAACTCACAGAGCTCCACCTGGCCCTGCCTCCCCAGTGCTGGGATTAAAGGCGTGCACCACCACCGCTCAGCTAATCGGAATTTTTGAAATCTAAGAAATGTTCTAAGATTTGAAATTATTTGATCACCAACACGATGCTATGAGGAAACCTTTCCACCACACGATGAAACATTGCTCTGTCCACAAAATAACTGAGATTATTATATAAGCTTCTTGCAGGCTCTTTGTATAAGATGGAATGAAACATGGATGACTTGAGTGTTTAAATATGGCTCCCATATTCAAGAGAGCTCATTAAGTAAATGAAAATATTTCAGAATCCCAAACACTCTTCACTCAAGTATACTTGATATACTTGAGTATACAAGGGATACTCAACTTGGAATACTACATACGTCTACAATTCTTTGTTTCTAACACACCTTTGTGACCTGTCCACTGTCCTGTGAGAAAGGCAGTCTGATTCCTAATTCACAGAGCAGAGGACTGATACTCCAGGAGTCCACACGTCTGGGGCGGGTCAGCAGACTCTGGCAGTTCTGCACCTGAGGACAGAAGGGATTGTTTGAGGAACGACGTGTGGGATCTCTAAGGGCTTTCTAGAATAAGGATCTCCCTCTGGATCCTCAGCCATGTCGCATAAGGACAAGCCTGGGGAAAGCGTCCAGAATAAGGTGAATGACACGCAGGGGCCAGGAACCTGTATGGAATCCGGGCTCTGTATCCGAAGCGCATCTTTACGTTATTCTTATCCGGAGCATGTGCTGATGGGTGACTGCTGGCCTCCGTGACTCACGGCTGCGGCTCGGGCACAGGTCTTGGCATGTGGAGAGTCACACTCTGCTTTTTATTTGACTGTCACAATGATGCTGCAAGCAGGCATTTCCATGCAATAAAAACCATTGCGAAACCGTGTAACATCTGAGCTATGTTCTCGCCTTTAGTGTGGAGATGATGGAGGTGCCTTGTGATTCGGTGAGACAGGAGTGTGGCTCTCTAGCTCAAGTGCTCTGTGCCCAAGCTCACCATGTCAGTGCCGGTGCCCAGGGCCTGCAGAAGGGGCTTCGGAAGCTGGAGCACTGCACCAGCATCACAGAGGGTGGTTGCCTTGGCAATCTGAGAGCCCTTTGAAGCTGGCTCTTTGGCAGGAAGGAGGCTGGCTGCAGTCTAGAAAATGTGGATACTTCATTGAAAACACATGCCCAAGACCAGAGTGTCCTTTCCTGTCCTCACCAGGCTCCCAGGCCTTTGTGAGAATCCTCCAGGGCAATGGAGGCCAGATGGGGCAAGGGGCACAAGCAGCTCTTGGTGGTGTGGTTAGAGGCTGTGCGGACTGCTGGCCTTAGAGCTAGGGAGTCTACCCCTTGTCCTGATCCTGGAGCGTGGGGCCATTTCCCACCACCAAAACAAGTTTCTCCACTACATAGTGTCCCTCATAAAGTGGTCATAATAATATTGCTGACTTCATTAGGCTTAAGACGAGAAGATAGTAAAATAATTCAGTTGTTCAGAATACAACCTTCTGTCATTAGTAAACCACCTCTGGTCACGGCCAACGGCATTGCCTCGCCTTACCACCTCCCATCTCCAGTCATTGAGGTTATGCTTAGAGAGAGCTGAGGCCAGCAGGTGACGGGGAAACTAGGCCCGGATTCTGGGAGCCCTGGCTCTGAAGCAGATGAGTAAGATCAGTATTGCTGGGAGAAGACTTTCTGTAAAGACTGTCACTGTCACAGGCCCCAAGGTGTGGTCAGCAATCAGATTCAAAGCTTTAAGGAGCCGGGCATTAAAAGATAAGGTACCTTTGCAAGGTCAAATCGATGTCTTGAATCTTACCACACTCCCGGTTGTTTTCTCCCCAGAATCAAAGTCCTGTAGTCTCAAAGGCAGACCTCTCCATGGTGGAGTATTTGACCTTGAAGGACAGACAAGGAGAGGGCCCAGTACCTTCTTCTGGTCTGGCTTCTACCATCCCCACCGGGGACTGTCAAGTGAAGATGGCTATGACCATGCACTCAAAACCTGACAGCTTTCCATAACTCTCATATCTGGCCTATGCTGAAGAAAGTGGGGGAGGGGCTCTCTACCCTGCTCTCTCCCAAAGGCCACTTCCCAGCCCTGGAGGCCTGTGGTAGCACATCTGGGTTCCTCATAACCACTGTGGTACACTCACATGAATGTGCATAACAGGCTCACACACACAGGTACAAACAAGTGCACACACATATACTCAAGTACTATACATACACAGTACACAATACACAATACACACACACACACACACACACACACACACACACACACACACACACATTTTCCCTAATGCGTGCTTATGAAGTGCTAAGGCTGAGTTTGCTTTCATAAGAGTCCTATACCTATGGTGACATAGGCCTCTGGTAGCCTGGATGTAAATGGCTGCCCTTCTCCCACCCTCTCCCACTGGAGGGACTATGGTCCACAATTTGGTGACAGCTCCATTTGGGCTTGGTCATCGCTTGCCTGCTTTGGAGACTGCCGTGGCTGCTGGATCCAATGGTCGTCTGTGTTTGACCCACCTCATCCTTGTCATCTTCTCCACCAGTCTCCCTATGCTTTTTTAAATTTCCCTAGCAGGGTTCAACAACTGCATGTTGGAATGAAGCAGCTCACAGGTATTTCCCAGCAGCCTGTGGAACAAGAACAATCTGTGTGCCAGTGGACCACTGGTGTGCACTTAGCACATCAACTCGTGTGTCTACCCAGCATACACCTGTCTATCCATCGTTTCTGATGTTCCTAGAATACTCCGAGACACTGTAGTGAGCCAAGTGGGTCCAAATACTAAGAATACATTGGTCCTAGCCCGATTGGTTCTCTGCAGAATGGGCACAAAGACAGAATTAGGAGCGCAAATCTCTCCTGAAGTGCCACCTGAAAAGATGCAGATGAAAGAGACAAGAAAATGTCTCTGCCAGGTACAGAGTTCCTGGGAGCTGGGGTTTACCATGAAGAGAATTAGAACTGGGTAGCAGCAGCAATGCCCGGCCACTACCTTTCTCAGTCACTGACCAGAGCTGCCCTAGAATGTGATTGGCTAGGAGCAACATGAGGTCGGCCATCAATTGACTGTACCTCTGACAGAGGGGCAACAGAGCAAGGATAGTGTTTCTCAGTGCCTGCCACATGGATCTTGCAAATGATGTGCTCTGACAAAGATGGGGACAGAGCACAGGGAAAATTTAGGCAGCCGCCACTGCTAGAGAGCTAAAGCTAGAGGCTATGTAATGAGTGGGAGGCGCCTAGGAGAGCAAGGAGAGGGCCCCAGGGGGTCAATACACACATGTCAGAAGATGCTACCATAGCAAGGTATTCGGGCTGCAGCTACAGGGAAGCTGGGGACTTGGAAGTTGGGAAGGGACCCCAGTCCCTTCCAAGAATCAGCCAGGAGCTGCCCCAATCCGTTCTTATTATTTCTGAAACCAGAGAATCCTGATGCTGTCCCATTTTCTCTTCCTCTCCATCCCTATCAACATCTGGAGCGTGGGACCAGGATATGCCGGCCCCATGGTGGGGCTCTTGTTTCTTGTAAACAGCCTTGTCTGCCCAGCCAACAGCCGGAGGGTGCTCCTGGTGCCGGCAGAGCTGGTGATGGGTGAGTTACCAGGCCAGCCCAAAAAACTCTTCACTCGAAGCAGGAAAAGCAATTGTTTGGGATGTGTATTTTGTTCTGTTATTTTTAAACTTCGGGCACTGCCGGAAACCTGGGCTTGTTTTGTTCAGACTCTCTTTCACAAGCCCGTGCTCTGGGCTTCTGTAGGCCCAGCTCACGGGCAAAGGGGACGGAACACGGACCTGAGGGGCAGAGGGTGGGCCCAGTTTTGCCCCAGAAAGTACCTTCAATGACAATAACCCGGGCTTCTCTAGGAATGGGGAACTCAAGTGAGAGCAAAATCCAAAATTCTGCCTTGTTTTCCCCAGGGTGTTGCCCAGCTGTTGTCAGACTGTGACAGGGCAGGCCAGCCTTGGGCTCTGCCCACCTCTGGCTTGTGTCCTTATTGCTTGCTTCCCCTAACTCAGACCCTGTAGTGACCCACCAAGCTAGAGCAAGAACTAGTTTAAAATTGGAATTTCTTTCATTGCTCAGCCTAAGCTTTGAGCCTAGTAGATAAAAATAAAGGACTCCTTCCATCAAATTCTCCCTTTGAAGCTGGTTTCTATTTCGAGGCAAAACCTCCCGAAAACAACCAGGTTCCTTGCCTCTCACTGCTAGGAGGCAACTGGGAGACCTGGAAACGTTCCTTGCTGTGTGAGCTGATTGATCTCATGTGAGACTGACAACATGCACCTGAGGTTTGGAAGCCTGGGTGAGATGAGACCCTGCAGACCTAAGATCTACACACTACTGCCCTAAAAGCCACACATTTGCAAGGGTAGAGGAACCAGTTGTTCCAAGTCTGCAGAAAGCATAGCAGGTCACAACCCACACATCGGGGCCAGGGCTACCGATGGGAAGGGGTGCCAGCCTTCAGGCTTCCCCAGATTTACAGGAGACTGATTTGGGGAGCAGAGCCAGCAGACCACAAAGGAAATAGAGAGCCATGCTGGGGGCTCTGAAGAGAAGCTGAGACGGAAGTGTTGCCACATGGCTGCGGAGGGGGGGAGCCTGCCTGTTCCGTGTCTCAGCTGAAGGCTGGGAAGGGCTCTTTGGCTGGATTCAAATGCACGACCTACTGGGGCTGCAGACGCTAACTGGGAGGGTGGAGGGAGGTGAACATGGCAGGTGAGGCAAATTTGGGAACTTTGTAAGAAAAAGAGCAATGGGCATTAGGAAAGGGAAAACAGAAGATGACAGGAGCAAAATGGATCACCACGAGCAAAGGAAAGATGTGGACATAAAATGCCATGCATTCAGAGGAGGGCCACAAGGAGGGAGGTGAGGGTTCGGCTCAGAATGGATGATCTGGGTACTGATGAGTGTAATCATCACACACCAGTGGTCTGGTTTTCCCCAGCAGCACTGAACACCCCACATGTCTGTGGTGCCCTTGTGGAATCGCCACACAGTTATGGGTCCAGCGGGTGCTTGCACCCAGCTCTCATCATAAAGAGTTCACAAGAGTTTGGCCCTTCCCCTCTGTGCTGACAGATCACAAGCCACAGCAAAACTCCACCCCCTTCAAGGGGAGGGCTATGATTGACAGAATTATTTACCTAGGTGCCGACCCCAGCATCCTGCTTTAACCAATGGCCTTACCTCTGAATACCAAAAGACCCTCCCTCACCCCCAACCCAATAAACGTACAACCCTCACATTAACAGAATGCTCCTCCGAAGGCATCTCCTGAGAGTCTCTCGTCTCTGATCTCTCACTGGCTCTGGGCTCCAATCAAAGGCAGATGGTTACAAGGTAAGAACCACACCATCCACGTGGCTTCCCACCTGGGGGCTGCTGTAGCTGCAGGCTGGCTATTTGCGGGACACGGGAAGGCATGAGCAGGGTGAGATTCAATTTAACACATATCTACCATGAGAAGGAAATGAGCTGGTCAATTGTTGACTTGGGTGTTTCTAAGAGAATGAAGCTCTGGGGACAGACAGAGCAGGGGGAGAGAGACCTGCAGGAGATGGCCGCTGGTGTGGGATCTGAGCCGCGGAGAAAGAACGTTATGAAAGTGAAGAGTATGAATGTAGTTCACTCGCCCAGCATGCACGAGGCCCCACGTTCTACCCCACAACACTGAAAAACAAAACAACAGCCAATCACACTTGACGAGGGTCTGAAATTCAGAATGTGTAATGAATTCTCACAACCCAATAATATAAAAACCAAACAGTCCCATTTAAAAGCAGGCAAAATAGTTAAATACATATTTCTCTAGCAAAGATAGGAAAATGACCAATAAGCACATGATAAGATGCTGGTCCTGTTCTTCCTTAGAGAAACCACAGTGGGGGCATCCTGCTTCACATCTACTCGGGTTGGAAGGATGGAAAAGCCCAGAAGGAAGGGCTGGCAAGGACGAGGGGCTGGAGCCTCATTCACCGCTGCTGGGACTGTAAAAATTGACAATTTGGAAGTTCCTCAGAAACTTAAACATACCCAATGATTGCCCTCCCTGGATACACCTACGGGAACCTTGTCCACACAAAGTCTTACAGATGAGTGTGTGGAACAGCACTGCTCAGAACAGATAGACAAAAGCTGGCATCTCGCCAGCTATCCAGGAAGGGATGTGCGTCTAGGCAAGTGTTGGCTCGTCCACACAGAGGAGATGTCCTCAGCTCTGAGACAGAAGCACCCATGTGTGCTCCAGTACGGATGAGCTTTGTAAACCAAGTGCTGGATGCTAGCCTGCGGATTGGCTCTAAGTTGACACAACCAGACAGACGCAGATTGAATCTGTGTTTCTTTCCTGTTGGTCTATCCAGAACAGCCAAAGCGTAGAGACAGAAAACAGATTTGAGCGTACCAGGGGATGACAGGCAGGAGGCTGAAGAGGCAGAGCTTAGAGGTGAGAGTGTCAAAGGGGGATGGAAAAGCTCTGCAGCCACAGAGCTGGTGGCTGCGATCCCAAAGGTGTTAGATGTCACTCGCATTGTGTGCATTTCGCCTGTTTTAAAAGCCACATTTTCAGGCTATGCTTTAAAGGGTCTCAAGGACTTTTAAAGTCATTGTGAAACCACAATGACTTTATTTCCAGTACCCAAGCTCCCTGAGATGAAGTAACCGGAAACAAGGCAATGTGTCTGCAAAAAGGAGCATTCTAGGTCCAGAAAAAGCGTTTCTAGGACACAGTTGCTATATCAGGTGAAAGGAGCCTGCAGGGTAGATTGCAGACAATACTGAGTGGCAAATTTCCTCAGTCTTAAGTTTACTGACTACCTGGGGGATGAGCCAGACAAAGAACAAAGATTCAGGGCCTCTTTCTGTGAACTTGCAAATGGACCTGAGCCTGAGAGAGGTTAGCAACCGGTTTCGACTTGGGTATGAACATTCCCGTCCATGACAGCAACACGGTTACAGGTGTTATGGGGAGCTCTCTGGTATGAGGTGAGAGCTGAGGCTGGGCTCTGTTCCTACTTCTTCTCACAGTCTAGGAGTAAAGTCCAGATCCCTGCCCCACCCCCACCCCCACCCCTGCCCTGCTGCGTCTCCAGCAACGAGAGAGTTGGGTTTATTTTTGGTTTTTTTGTTTGCTTTTTTTTCTGTTAGTGTTCACATTCGAAATATGGTATAAAACCACTGGGTCACGGAGCTGCTATGAGAAGTGGCCTGTATGCTCACTGCTAGTCACAGGGGAGACTTGAAGTGTTCGTGGTCCCCAGCTCAGGGAGCCAGGCAGATGTCAGTCCCCGTGTTGTCCCACGTTACACATGGATCCAGAAGTCTCCACCTTCTGAGACATCTGCAGAACTGCAATTCAGCAGCCTTCATCCAGCTGCCCGTGCCTTCTGTCCCATTCCCAGATGGGCAGAAATCACACATGGTGAGTTCTCGTGCAGGATCCTACCCTGACAGCCTTTTGGAGGAAAGTGCCTGGCATGCAAGGCAGAGGAGCAGCCAATAAGATTTCAAAGCTGGAAGGGCTTTGAAAAGGGCCAAGCATAGAAGGGATGCTCAAGATACATAGAGGGCCATCACAGCTCACATCCCCACCTGCTCAATCCTGGGCTGTGGGAGAGCAGACTCCAGACTGTGGGCGAAGGTCACATCTACAGAAACCTCAACTAAAGTCCTGGCACAGTCTATCTGCCAATCAGGCAACCGCACCCAGCCCTGTCTGTGCTCTAGGACAGACAGAGAAGCCATCGAAAAAGAGATGAATGGTTAAGAACTCGAGGAAGGGAAGTGTCAGGGCTGACTTCCTATGTTTTACCCTCCCCCTCATAGCTCATAGCGTCCTGGCTGCTGCTTCCCACACGCCATTCCTCATTCTTGTGGGTCGGTTAACTCAAGGTCATCGTACAGGGGGCTGGAATCGCCAAGCTGAAATTCTCCTTTGGGTCTCCTCTGGGTCTTCATCTTGACAATGAGGCCTAGAAATGAGAAATGATTTAGCAACAAAATGAGATCACAACTCTGTGTTTTATCATTCAGGCTGTTTCCTATGGATTGACATATTTGCCCCGGGCTTCCAAGCTACAAAAAGTCAAGGGTGCTGAGAGGAAGGAAGAAGATCTTTGGATGGGGTGATGTCTGGATGGGCAGACAGCATCAGCACCAGAAAAATGCTCATCGAAGAGGAAAGGGAAACTACGCCCATGTGAGTGTCCCTATGTCCCTAAGGGTTATGGGTCCTGGGTTTGAGATAGGGAGCTGACTGACATGTTGCCGTTGGCCTGGTACCTGTTATATTCAGGCCCTCCGAATGTCCTCCCCCAATTCTACTGTGTGTGTGTGTGTGTGTGTGTGTGTGTGTGTGTGTGTGCAGATGCATGCATGCCATGCAGCTAGCCTTACAGTGCGCATGTACCCTGGAGTGCAAATATGAAGGTCTGAGGAGGACAACCTTGGTTGTTTGCCCTCACCTTCTGCCTTGTTTGAGATAAGGTCTCTTTTGCTGTTCACCACAGCATATGCCAGGCTAGCTGACCCCTGCTCCTCGTCTCCACTTCCTATCTCCCCACAGGAGAACTAGGCTTAAACACATGCCCGCTCTTGTTAAGTGTCTTTTACATAGATTCCAGGCATCCAAACTCACTCAGGTCATCAGACTTGTTCAGCAAACGCTTCACCCTCTGAGTCATCTCTTTGCCTCTTTCAGAGGTTCTTGGCTCTCCTAGGGAAAGGTGCTGAGCCACCATGTGGGCAGGCCTTGTGCTCATCCATGGTCCTGATGCAGGGCTGGTGGGCTGGAGGGAGCTGGGACTGTGTCCTCTGGGAGATTAAGACCTGAGCTATGATTGTTCCCTCTTCTTCTCCCACTCCTGTGGGCTCCCACTGGGACATGGAAGCTGGAAACCACCCCACAGACACCCAAACCACCCAGGTCTGGGTGAGAACAGCCAGCTGGCTACCAGGGTGTTTTTCCACGCATGGAGCTTGCTCTGGTGCATGTTGACTCACTGTTACAGGACTCTGGCCTGTGTTATTTTGAGATCCAGTTCCATGATGGACGGATGTGACAGCTTTGTTCTCCCGGGCCCCTTTGATTTGTGAATCCCCCTTTGTGGCTTGTGGGGGATGAGCAGTTCCTGCTGTTTCTGGGCTCCAGTATCCCCTTGGCTGGGCAGGCCTGGCTGTCTGCAGCAGGGTGGCCGACAGCGGGCAGGCAGAGCGTCAGGACCCTTGAGGACTGAGCAGGGCTGCACATCCAGGCTGTGTGCACCAACTGGGTGGTCGGGGGAGAATGATAAGTGCCTGTTCAGAGCCAGTTATGAATGGCCAGATCACAAACCACAGCACTGGACAAGGGCTACCCTGCTGGGCCTGGGCCCCGGCCCAAAATTCTTTGAAGTATCTGTGAAGTCCTAGGGGGCCAGACCCCAGAGAAACTTCTTGGCACCGGAGTGGAGGGTAGAGCCAGCCCTTGGGAAAGAGTACTTGGGACCTGAGAAGACTTGAGAAAAAGACTCCAGGCCAGTCAATCAATGTCTGTGAGACCTCGTTTATGGTATTTAACTTCAAGGCAGACTGTTTCAGAGGGTAAGGTGTATCAGAGTCAAGGAACTGGTTATAAACCCCAGTCTTGTTCCTAGGTGGTACTAAGCTTGTGGGCCACTCATTAAAGGGCTGATTTGTGTCTGTAAAGTAGAATCATAACCCTTTTATCTGAGACCTGGGACATTCACACAAGCTGCAACCCAGAGGTGTGCCTGGCTTTGCATCTGCCGTGTGAGCACGGCCTTCTGCGCATGCACACATTGCCTTTGTCCAGTTCCATGTCTCTCTCCACACTGTGCAGGACACCTCAACAATGGCTAGAGCAGCTTCTGGGACTCATCAGAGATGGGGACTCTCAGGACCAGCAGGGCTCCCACGCAGTGTGAGTCTGTAGCATTGGGAACTGGCTTCCTTACCTAGGGACACGCAACTCACATCAGCTTCCTGTCCCTCAAGATTTGCAATAACACCATGGAGTCCATGGATCTTCTCATTCCAGGTGAATTTTGGACTCTCCACCCACCTTTACCAGCAGGTGGTCTCAAGGGTTCGACTCTTCTCAGATGCCCTTGGCAAGAGACAGTACATCACAATGATACTGTGACAGTTGAGTTCCAGGGAGGTTTATGAGGATCCAGTGCTGATAACTCTCCCTTCAGCTATTCATCTCTAGGACCTGGGCTTTCTCTTTGATTCTGCTAGGGACCATGGCTAACCAGGTGTCTTGGCTCCCCATTTTTGCCCCCAACTCTGCCAGCTTTGATCCTCCAGCCCTTAGTCTCTCCATCAGACAGAGTACAGAGGACAATAATAGTAACTGCTTGCTTGTAAAGTGCTTGGAGCTCAGAGGAGAAAAGGTGTCAGACAAGTGTGAAATGTTATTCCTGGCATAGACCAGAGAACAGAATGGAAATTTAGCAGCAGAAAGTACAACACAGACAAAGCCATTTGTCAGGTCCTCTCCACAAATCGACATAGACAAAGGGGTCTCCCTGCTGCAGGCACATCCCAGGTCAGGCAAAGGGTGGAAGAGAGGCAGATGAACACAAGCTCACAAGCCCTGTTTTCTGACCTCAGCCTTCCACAGAATCCGTGAGCTGCCCTTTCTGATACCATCCTTCTACCTGAGGATTTGCTTCCTCACGTGCTCTTGGCAGAATGCCTACGGACAGCCCAGGTACTGAGCAGGTACTGAGCAGGTACTGAGCAGCCCGCTCAGTCAGAGGAAAGGCTCACCATGAGTAGGGCACAGCACTGTAACTCACTGCAACGGCAACCTGGAGGAGCCTACACAGTATGCCAGACAGAGGGAACCGGCAAACACATGTGGAGTGAAGACTGGAAATGGAAAGTGCTAAGTATTCGGTAGCTCGGGTCCAAACAAATAGCCTGGTAAGGAAACATATCTGAGATATTTTGAATATCGCCTACTCCTCCCTGTACCCAGGATAATCATCAGTAAGTGAGCAAAAAGATAAAGTCAGGGAAATCTGCCAACACATAGGATAGAAAAATCAGCAAGAAATTCATCTAAACATCATTCATAGATCCTTGTAGAATGAATGAAACAATACCATACAGTATTTAAAATGTTAGGGATGCTTTGAAAGTCAAGAATATGGGAAAGTACCATCAGCCGTCTGTCAATACCGCAGGTGTCCTGTGAGCAAAGCTTGCTGGAACCATGTTCTTAAAACTGAGATTCTAAAACTTGTTGGAATTTGACAGAATGACGGTGAAAGTGAGGATTTGGGGAACTTGACATGGTCTAAGGTATGAAGATATCTAATATAGGATATTGGTCCTCTTCTAACTCATGTGAATACCAGATCCGTGGTTCCTCCTAAACACTTGACCCTAGAGCTTATACATAAATTATTAGACTCTTGTTAGGGTACACTTCAGAATTTACTGTAGTTATGAGAATTTGATAAAGATGGAGACCCACTGGAGTCGACAGCGGTGGAAGTGTTCATTGTAGGGGAATTATCATTAGCGGGGCTTGATGGTAGCAGGGTACCGATGGCGGCGCAGTGTTGGCGGGTGTGAGGGTAGTGGAGGGGATGATGGCGGAGATTAAGGTGGTCGGAGGGATGGTGATAGATTGCTGATGGTAGAGGAGACGGTGGTGGGGGAGGAAGGGAGTTAATGGGGACTGTGGGGGCTTGGTGAAGGTGATGGCAGCAAAGGGGATGATGTGACCTCAGCACCCCATAAAAGCAGTAAAGAGCATGGCAGAGAGTCCAGAGATGTGGCTTTTGTCTGAAAGACGCCAAAAGCAGGAAGCAATGGAACCAGCAATCCCAGACTGTCCCTGCAGCATGGCATGTGTCCTTGGCTCTCTGGTTTCCTTCTGTCCCGGCCATTTCCCAAGGTTTGTCTCCAAACACCTAATACCTTCAATGAGGTGTCCATAGCATCTAATAATTATCCTTTCTGCCTACATCAAATAAAGCTGGCTCCTAGTGCTTACATCCAAGAACACTGACTGGCAAAGAGCTTTCTAACCCTGGGTAATGGCAGGAAAGATAAGCAAGGTAGGAAGCCAGCATATTGTTTTGGAAATAAAAGACTAACTAATTGAACCACAAAATTTCGAGCCACCCTGTGGAAAATGGAAAGGATCAATATGTTAAGGGGCCTCACAGAAAAAGCAGGCATGCTGGTAACATGTGATATGAGAAACTGAAGATCGAAGCTCAAAGCAGTCCAATGCCGCTCTTGTCCTTCCGGTTAGCAAAATCCTGTAAATGGTACCCAGTATTCAAGGGATGATACAGAGGGATGGTGAAAGGCTCTTGCAGAGCCCTGGGCAGCACCAAGAAGTATCGCCAAGACGGGAAACTGAAGCCTTTCCTACAATTCCAGAGGGGATTTCTTCCATTTAAAATGTTATTCCTTAGTCTGGTATGGTAAGGCATGCAGGTAATCCTAGCACTTAGAAAGCTAGGAAAGAGGATTGTCACAAACTCAAGGTCAGTCTGGGCTACACAGTGTACAGTGTGAATATTAGGCCAGCCAGGGCTACGTGGTAATGACCATGTCTCAAAAACAAACAAATAAAAAACAAATATTTCTTATGCAAAGATATTAAGAGGATCTAGTAGAGATTATTAGATTGCTAGTAACAACCCCCAAACTACAGATGATCTAAATATCATTAACGGGGGACATTTACTTCCAAAATAATCAAAATATAGAACACAGCAAAATATGGGGAAAAACAAGAGGAAATAAAAAGCATTACACAGAAATATGGTTTATTCGTTAATGATAAAAAAATCATTATAAATACTTGACATAATATGATTCAATTTCTCTTAAATTATTTTTAGTTGCAAGGAGGTGGTTACACAAGGGCTTTACATTATACACCTCCTTGCCAGCAATGTGCATAGCTAGCATGCTTTACCTTTGATTTTCTTGGAAAAATCAAAAGTAGGAAGGAATTGGCATCTACAAGAATTCTCTCCAGAGGTGTTTCACTGTGAGCCTGCTGGGGGAGCCCAGCCTGTGTGGCTGTGTTCCACAAGGTCCTGCAGCGGGAGGGGGAGGAAGGCGGGAGGAGGGGTGAAGCCTGGTTCTGTATTGAGACCCCAGGACAGAGCCAAGCTAGGAGGAGAAACCCTGTAGAGAGTAATAGCTGCCTTTTTTAAGAACCACCCCAGTTCCTTAACTTTCCCCGGCAGAAGAGTGAAATTGTCCAGAAAGAAGCTTGCATGCTGTAAGTGTGGTGTCACAGGCAGATGAAAAGATGTTTATATGACCTGTACTCACAACACACCAAGCTGCACCATGTCCTGACTGCATTGCTGGGTCTTCCCGACATTCCTTTGAATCATGGAACCAAAGTAAATGGCAGGCAGAGCTGATAAACACTCTTTCAGAGATTCAGCCTGCCTCTGATACATTTTGTCAAGAAAGTAAATGATGTGCAAGCCTGTGTATCAGACAGAGATGCGTGTACCCCAGTGGGTGATTGCTGTGTCACTCAAGACACAGGCCCGTCACCCAGAGGATGATCTAGTGCTCCCCAAGTGCTTACTTGAAGGCTGAGAGGAAGTCCCCTGGAAGCGGCAGGATGTGCAGAGCTTAGGCTGGCAGAAATTGGGGTTCAAATGACACCTGTCAGTAACTGAGTGGGTCACTTCTGCGGACGATGTGTTCTTCTAAAAGCAGAGGTAACACGTTTTCCCAAGGAGTGTTCTGCACGTTAAGTGGAAGGTGCATTTGTTTCCGGGGGAACCCTAACAGTGTCCTGTGCTGCGTGGCTTCTGTCTCACTGTCCTGGAGGCTGGAGTTCAAGGTCAAGGCACTGGGCAGTTTTGGCTCCTCTGAGGGTAAGAGGAGGAAATCTGTTCTACACCTCATCTTTGATTGTCTTGGGTTATAGACTCACACTCTGATCTCCACATACGTCTTCCTATGTAGTCCCCTCTGGCGTGTGTCTCTGTGCTGACAAGGACACTTGCTCTCTTGGGTACGGAGCCCTCTCAAACAACAATGTCTTAACTGATTACTTCATCAACGTCTTAATTCCTAACTAGGGTGCTGGCATTAGGATTCCAACATGGAAATTTAGAGTTGTCATTAATAGGATACATATAAACTCAAAATGAAGTGGAGTACATCATGTGACGACTCCTCAGTTAATGGTGTTCACCTTTGTGTCTAAAACCCCGTCTTGCCAACATCTGGGTTTAAAGAACAAAAAATAAGTAATAAACTACTGTCCATTTGTGAGTTGGTTTGTGATACGGCCCGCTTATTTCTCGGTCCCAAATCCAACACATCTGATAGCTGTTGACTAAAACCTAGTGATTACCACCAGTCCCGTAAGTAATTAGTCAGTACGAGGCCTTGAGGAGCGGTCCAAGGGAGAGTGCCACAGAGCTTAATCAAAGCAGTCTCAGGGTCTCCCCTCTGAGTCTCCCTCCCTTCTCACCCCTCTAGGTGAGGTCTCTGCTACTTGCACACTTCTAGCAGGCCTCATTCGCTGGGTGCCTTTCACCTCCCTGGTACCTGTGAGAAGTAAATGTTAGATGTATTTGGACCCCACATGGGGTCTCATGTGACATACAAACCAGAACCTAGCTTCCTCCTGGTCACAACAGGCTTAGACAGTGACCGCTTTGACAGGTAGCCACTCTCTGGAGACTTTCAAGACCAAATTATGAAACAGGACACGAGATTATAAACACAGTATTCACGAGAAAGCTAGAGCCTGTCCGAATGCCTACCCCTACCCCACCACATAGCCGTGCCTCCCTACAAGGTCCCTTGTCACATGCAAAGCAGTCATGAGTCTTCGGGGGCACCAACACAGAAGCCCACAGGCCAAGCCACCAGACACTTGGCACAGCTGATCCAGAACATGTTAAAGCAGCTGCTTGCTGTTCTGCACAAGCAGAATAAGGCCTGTGTGAATCTCAGTCCTCCCTGGACATATCAACAGACCATCAGCATCTGTTCCCAGAGGTAAGGGAAGCCCCAGTTCCTGTTCTGGCTACCCACGTGACTTGGAACAGGTCATAAACCTCAGAGCCCACCTCAGAATCTTCAAAACCAGAGTAAGGATGCCCTACCCCTGCCTTTGTACAGGATGGAGAAAGCTGACTGCACAGCTGCAGAGAGCAGGATCTGCACGCAAGCCTTTACTCAGCCAGACATTCTTGCAGGGGACCAGCCTCTCAGTAACCAAGGAACAGATGGAACCACCGAACACCATGAGATGCTCTTTGCCTGCGTGTTACTCAGAGATCGTTTGTGATCACCCCATCCCATTCATAAATTGAATTCTAGCCTCTAACATGATGGCATTTGAAGATGAGGCTTTAGAGAGATACTTGAGGTTAGATAAGGTCAGGAGAGACACAGGAAGGGTTGGTAGGGGATGTCATGGATGTCCTGTAATCCCAGCCCTTGGGAGGCTGAGGCAGAAAAGTCACAGGCACTTCCTTTCTTTGCTGCTCTATATGTGAGGGACACATGGAGAAGGTGCTGGCTGCAAGCCAGGGGAGCCCTCAGCAGACTTGCACTATGCCTGTGCTTAGAACTTGGCTCCCACTGTCAAGAACTGTGAGGAAATAAAGTCCTGTGCTTAAGCCATCCCTCTATGGTATTTCATTATAGTGGCCCAAGTCGACTGATATAGGCTTAAAAAACTCAATGATTTGCTGAGCATGCATTGAGTACTTCATACAACCTTCAACTTTATTAAAAAGCATTAAGAAAAAAAATGAGATTTTTTTTCAAGAATATCTAGGAGAGAAACCAAAAATAGCTAGTTTTAAATCCCCATAGCTGAGCTGTCTGATGTGGTAGCCACAAGTGACATATGGTTACTGAGCGCTTGAAATGTGGCGAGTCCAAATTGAGATATGTTACATTTTGTAAATTATACAATGAAGCCCAAGGACCACCAAAAAATAATGTAAAATTGATCATTTTTATATTAATTACACGGTGAAGAACTATTTTGGACCCATTGGGTTAAATAACACATCACTGAAATTAATGTCACCTGGTTTTCCTTTTTCTAACGTGGCTATGAGAAAATATAAAATTACATATTTGGCTCCTACCCGTGGCTTGCCTTCTATTTCTACTGGACAGCGCTGGTCCGGAATCCGAGGCGAAGACAAAGCGTGGGCCTTGGAATCAAACAGCCACGTCTTCCAAGCCAAATTCTGTCATTACCAGCTTTGTCAACAAGGGCAAACAACTCAGGCCCTGTGACCTTCAACTTTCCCTTTTGTGAAATGGGGGTGTGTGAATGGGTTTCACAGAGCCGGGGTGCCAATTAGGTAGGATCAGGCATACAGAACACCTAGCAGGAGTTTGTTCCCCAGAAACTCAGCGGACCTTCGCTTCCACCCCCCAGTGAGTAGGAGAAGAAAGCCAGGCTGTCAGCACTCTCTTAATCGGTGCCAGCTGCGGGGCTGGTGACTTCGCAGATTCCGCAAACACCGCCAGCTGGAAGGAGGCAAGCCACATAAAGTCCCCATCGCACTGCTCACAAAGTTTATAGATCGAGGGCAACAGCTTTATTTGACTTCATCTGCTTGGGTTTCTGTAGAGCTCTAGAATGTGGATCTTGACCTTACTCAGTAAAGAACTGTGAGGGATCAATTGGATGCCGTGTTGTTTTGTCACAAGTCCACGCTGCACAGACATGTCTCTGACCATGCCCTCGCCGCTCACACACACACACACCGGGGACCTCCGCAGCAGTTGTCCCTTGTCTCGGTTCACATGCCTGGCTATGCCCATGAGCTCCAGGCACGGAACACTGTGACATGATCACAGAATTTGCCCATTGGAGATTGCCAGGCTCTGTAAAGCCACTTTTCTAAATAAAATGGAAGAGGCCACAGATGAAGAAGAAGAAAAAGAAAGAGGAGGAGGAGGAGAAGGAGGAGGAGAAAGAGGAGGAGGAGGAGGAGGAGAAAGGGGGGGGGGGGAGAAGAAGGAGATCAAATTCAGATTCTCTCCTGATGAGCTGCCTCCTCTGCCCTATAAAGCCTGTGTCTTGCCCTGGAAAGAAGGGTGTCATCGTGGTTTACACAGACCTTAATACTGTGGTTCAGCCAAGGTAAAGGGGTTGCTAAGTACAGGCTTGTCACACACCAACCATTACTGCAGATAGAGTCGAGAGGCACAGAATACCCACAGCATAGAAATCAGTAGATCCTTGGAAGTATTCTAAAGTATTCTATTTCTATATCACATTCTCAAAGGCCAAGAGAAAGTGGGATTTGTCCTAGGGACACAAAGAGGTTACACATCCAGGGTCTTTTCTATTCTTTGTCAGTGCCAGAAATCAAATCCTGAACATGATAGGCGAAGGCTCTTCTGAAGAGCTGCAAACACACAGATAGATGGATGGATGGATGGATAGATGATAGATATAGATAGATAGATAGATAGATAGATAGATAGATAGATAGACAGATAGACAGATAAATGATAGACAGATGATAGATGATAGATAGGTGGGCTATAATAAGAAAATATAATCTGAGAA
The DNA here is from genome assembly GCA_026225945.1 of Cricetomys ansorgei. Taxonomy (NCBI): domain Eukaryota; kingdom Metazoa; phylum Chordata; class Mammalia; order Rodentia; family Nesomyidae; genus Cricetomys; species Cricetomys ansorgei. The sequence continues at coordinate 17,360,385 of JAMJFZ010001203.1, read as the reverse complement.
AAAAATGGTCACTTGAGTCTATAGGCATTGCGTGCGGTGCATGGAAAGACAATTCTAACCCACCCTTGCTACTCCTTTAGTTGGACGGATTCTGTGGGGCAGTGGGGCTTCATTCTCATAGCAAGGGTGCATTGACTTATCTGTACACCCTCCTAACTCCTAAAAGAAATTCAAAGGTAAAATGAGCAAACAGGATTTCTCTAAATACAGCAAGCAATTTTGTTAGTCTCATGCCCCTGAGATATCTAGCATCCATCGCTTGTGCTCTGGTGTGGAGCCAGATCTCCAACCCTGGGCTTCAAAGCATAGCCAGAGTTGCTACCCAACAGCACCAAGGAACCCTCTCAACTATCAGAGTGTCTGCCTCTCACCTGCCTATGGTACCAGTGGAGCTGCACCCTCTTAGTTGCAGGGGCATGCTAGTGAAGTACACTAACGTACAGCCTCCTCTCCTACTAAACACATCTCCTCCCGTGGGGTTCCTTGTCTCCACCTTTGCTGAGTGACCTGAAGCTCTTGGACCATTATGCACAGGGACTCCCAGTCTAGCCCTCTTCCCATTGCTCACACTCATGAAAGAACTAGAGCAGAAGATAAAGCCAAGAAATAGAAGGAAGCAAAATGAGTCTGGCCTGAGAAAAGGTCTCCAGAGGAAGTCTTTGGTGCACCAAGGGCCCTGATCTAGGGAGGCATCCTTGAGAAGCTGACGTCTCCCAGCTCTGCCTGGGCCCTGGAAGAGAAAAGCCCTCGGTGATGGGCTTCTGTTTGAGCAAGGAGGGAGGGGATCCGTGTTGTACGGTTCCAAGTGCCTTTAGGGAATGGGAAAAAGTGAGTCAGACCCAGTTCTTTGAACCCAGGATCTCCAGCGTGAACTTTGCAGAGACTGGAAGGCACCCTCGTTAGTCACCCTGTTCCCATGGGTCCATCCTGGGAAGTACAGGACGCTCACACGGCATGGCATGCCATCACAGGATTTTCCAGGGGTGGGGCCTAGTCTTCCGGTGAATAACGGCTGTGGTAGACTTGTTCACCCTTAGCCTAGAATACTTCTCAAAAGTTCCCATAACCCTTAGCAAAAGGAGAGAAGGGGAAGAAGAGGGCCACAGGTACCTCATGGTCTCCCTCGGGCCACAGGCTGGTCTCAGCTGAGGAACACTGTCACCGTGGGATGCTCAGACTGGCTTTCCTACAGAGGACAGAGAGCCTAAGAGCAACCACATCCTTTAGTAGAATGTTCCACTCTGGAATGGACCCTAGACATCTCATGTTGGGCTTAAAAACTGTACAACTATGGATCATTTCAGTGTTCTTTCTGCCAGCCAAAGCTTAAAATACACTAATTGATCAACAAAAGTTTACTTATTTAGCCTACTGAATGTTTTCAGCCACCGTATGTGATCTCAGAAAAATTACGGTCACTTGAAAATGTATTCTTGCATTTTAGAAAAAATATATAATGCAGGAATATGAAAACACACAATTGTTCAGGCACAGATGTGTGAAGGAACAATTAGCCTCAGAAGAGTAAAGGATGACCGGCATCAATGGAAGTTAATTTTATCTGAGGGAAATGAGGATTATATTATGTTCTTTTCCATTTAGCATTTTCTAAACTGTCTCTTGTGGATGCATGCATTTGATAATTACGTTATTGTTTTACTACATCCCTTTAGGCTAAAAGTGAGCAGCAGCCTTTCTGACCCACTATGAGGGATTCATGGGAAATATCAGGGAAGAAGTCCTTCATTGTAGAAGGCTATCGTGTTGATGGGAATTGGATGGTTCTTGAAGGCTCACAGCCCATTGAAGCTACCTAAGGATGAAGGGACTGGCTGGTCTCATGTGAGGAACACCCTCAGGATGTGGGGTATCCAGATCACAGGATCAAGACCCTACAAGCAAGCAGGATGAAGCCACCGGTTGGAGCATCTCCTTATCCAGTGGTCCCTGAAGCCTGAACATTCCCTCAGGGTGCTATCAGCAGAAAACAGCCATAATTCTAGTGCCCTTTAGCAAAACCCATGGGTGGACTAGACTAGACTAGGGAGATTATATTCTTCTGTCCTGGCCTTATCCACAGAATACCCATAATATTCTCTCTGTAGGAGGGGAAACTGAATTCAGGAACACAATTGGCCTGAGGGTTTGGGTAGGAACCTCTAGACATGAGCCTCCATGCTGTGGCTCCTTGTCATCCACTCTCTATCTGGGAGTCACATACACTCCCTGGAGAGCAGATGAGAGTGCCAAGCTGCCTGTGAGAACCTGAACTGCCATTGGGGATCTCTTGGAACCACTAGATCTCCTGTGGTCACATGGCTAGGAAGGGACTGGGAAGCCCCATGAAGCGACTAGCCCCAGACTCACTCAGCCACACAGGTCTGATACTCAGAGTTTCCAATTCGCTTCTCATGGCTAAGTCTAGGTTTGCATCTTATGTTTGGCTTTGTCTTGATTTGACAGACAAGCTTCAGATCATCAAACTGTTCAACTCTGAGCACACTCACCACTGGTCCATGGAAGCTTGCATAGTAACTTGCATAGTAACTAGTGGGAATCCTATTGTTTCATGTCTTCTTCAGCAGGAGATATGTCTGTTAATATTTTCTTTCTTTTTGTTTTTTATTTTAGCCATTCTAACAGATTAAAAAATTATCTCAGTTTGATTTCAATTTGCATTGTTAATGACTCATTAAACGATAAGTAAAGTAGGCTTTTTCCTAATCTTATTTATCTGCTTGACTGTTTCTGATACCCAAACCTGATGACTTGTGTGAGAGAATGTAACAGCTTTGAGCCGTCAACCAGACTTATTTCTTAAACATTTCCCCCAATTTCCCGCTTTCCGTCCTGTATATTTCTTTTAGAAAGTCTTTCTAGAAACTTCATAGCGCTACATTTTCCCTGTGAATTGAGTCCTCTATGTTTACATCCAAGTAGATGGTAGAAGAATGAATCTTCTTCTCACCTGTGGATAATTTTGCCAAGGCTGTTTTCTCTCCAGAATTATCTTTGTGCATTTTCAAAATCGATTTTCTCTGTATTTCTGGATTCTTTCTCTGTTTCATGAATGTGTTCGTCTTGACGTGAATGTCAAGCTATTTTGGTTACTGAAGTTAAATTATTTTGGCTATTTAAGCTTTGTAGGTTTTAAAAATCAGTCCTCCAGATTTATTCTTTGGCACAGTGTTTTAGTTATTCTAATTCCTTTGAATTTCCATATCACTGTTACAATTAATTTGCATTTTTCCAAAACAAAATTCCATTAGATTTTGACTGGCAATACATTAGTTTACATCAACAAAGGAGCAAACCGATGACGTAATGCTGGGTTTTCTAATCCATAGATGGTTGGCTCCCCGGTTCTTTAGATCCTTTGTTTCTCTCTGTCATCACGATACAGTTGCCAGGTTCCTAATCTTTTGCTTTCTGTGGAGATCATAGACCCTGGGGAGGGAAACCTGCTATTTCTATTGTTGTTTTGCTAAATGATCAAGTCATCAAAGTCTTTCTGAATTTTTGTGCTTATACCTATAGATTTATGTGGCTCTCAACTTTGGTCAGAGAAGCTTGTTTTCCGTTTTTTTTAAGTGCCCAATGGTTAATTCAGACACTCATAACTGGCCCAGGTGCTGAGTATAATTAACTGCAAGTGATCAGCCATGGGGGAATCATCTGCACCAACCTCCCTACGTCCACGGCTCGGGGAAGCGGCAGCAGAAAGAATGCAAGAGCTGGCAGAGGGGGAGGAAAGCTGTAAAATGCTGACTTCCGGACATGATGTGGCCATTGCACACATCAGCTCGCAGCAGCTGTGGTTACCTGTACAAGATCTGCACAAGATCTGCACAAGATCAAGCTGATGAAAAGTCCAGCACAGGTGGGGTAAGGGCTCCTGAGGGCTCACTCTTGGCTGAGGAGCTGTTGGTAGTTGATGATTACTGGGGACGGGAGAGTCACTCTCCTTTGGGGACATAGTCCCTGTAGATTGCATTTACCCTAGTGTACAGCCCCATACCATGTACATACAGGCAGCACTAACTGGACTCTAAGAATTATTAACAACATAAAGACAGGAAGATATGAGGTTAGGAGGGAGACAAACTGGGTGGTGATGATGAATATGATCAAAATACATTGTATAAAAGTACGAAGTTTTCAAAGAATAAACAAAAATAATATTAAAAATATGTATACATCATGGAATATCTAAATTGAGTTGATTAACATATTAATTGCCTCCCCGTGTTATTATTACTTATAGTCACTATATACACTAGATCTCTTTAATTTATTTCTCTTATCTACCTCTAGTTTTTTTTTATAGATATCTTTTCTTTCAAAATGGACTAGCTGTTTCTGTCATCTTCACCTTACTTTTCCAAGTAATTGAATAACCACTTGTTTAATTAATCAAAAGTCTTCCAGAATTTTAGTTACAGTTGCTTTGGGTTTGTAGGTTTAAGTTTGAAACACGACATTTTTAATTCTAGGTTGTTAACTTATATGGGTATAAGTGGCTTCTTATTGTGATACTTTGTTTTGTTTTGGTTTTTTTTTTTTTTTTTTTTTTTTTTTTTTGAGACATGGTTTCTTTTTGTAACTCTGGCTGTCCTGGAACTCATTCTGTAAATCAGGCTGGCCTCGAACTCACAGAGATCTGCCTGATTCTACCTCCCAGGTGCTGGGATTAAAGGCATGCACCACCACTGCCCTGCATTTAAGACTGATTTTTAAGGCAACGTCTCATGTAATCCAGGCTGGCCTCACTGGGTAGCATAGGATGGTCTCGAATTCCTGGTCCTCTGCATCTTCTAAATGCAGTAAGATATAACAATGAACGATAATCAAGGAGAATTATTAAAAACAAACATATGATAACAAAGAATTGAATAAACTATCCAGACATTAATTAAAGCTTAATACCTCTTCCAGTGGCTTGGGGTTTAGTTCAGTTACAGAATGCTTGTGTGCATGAGGTTGTGGATTCGGTTCTTACCAGCACACAAAAGAAGAAGGATGTATGGAGGAAGGAAGAAGGAAAGAAAGAAAGCAACAAGAATAACAAAAAGTAAGAAATGGAAAGTGGGAGAGAATAGGGAGAGACTAAAGGGGCAATCCAAAAGGCCTAAAAGAAAATAAAGAAAAGTTTTTAAAAAATGGAATAGAAAAATGTAGAGAAGGTGGGGATGATAAAAAAAAAAGAGAAGCAAAAATTGATCTTGGATCTAAAGGATGCTTCTGGGTAAAAGGTCTATCTAGGGCCCAGCAAAATGGATAGAGAAAAAGACAAATTCATTGCATATCAGTGCTGAAGACCCAGAATACAAGGAATCAAAAGAAGATTCTAAGCACTGTCCTAGTTCAAAACAAAACAAAAGAGAAGATATACAGAAGAGAAGAAAAAAATCCAGGGACATTGAACTTCTCAGCAGGCAGTTTGGAAACCAGACTGGTTTTAAAGATCAATAGCATCTGAATTGGGGCGGGGAGGTCAAGAAGAAATGTGCCAAACTGGGACAGACAGAAAGCAGACAAAGCCCACAGAGCACAGCCAGTCAGGACAGTGGTGGTCAGGGTCCAGGTCTGGTTAGAAGCTGCTCTGAAGATAGTGGCCGCTGGATAAAATGTATAGACACAGCGAATATAGCAAGAACACCTGCACTCACACATCTCCTTATTAGTGGACTTGCTAGGAGAAAAGTCTAGGGGAAAAACGTAGGAAAGGAATTGTGTAAGTAGCTCAATAAACACAACTGCAAAACGCATCTCTAGAGCCTTCCTTTCCTCACTCATTCTTCCTAGGTATTAGAGTGACTCTCTCTGTCTCTCTCTCTAAGGAGACGTGGCAGGGCACAAAGTCATCAGCCAGCTCCTTCCTCCTTGGATCAGCCTGCCTCTGTGACTTGTCTTCTCCTACTTCATAGCTCCATAAAAGCAACATGAGCACAGGATCCCTATTGACAGGGCCAGGAAACCCCTAGTTTCAAAGCTTCTCTCTCAGTCCAGGTTTATGGAGCTTAGGAAGGCTTCTCCCAAAGACTCTACTGTGTGCTCCTACCTCAAGTTCCTGCCATCTTGGACCTCCTAGGAGATGAGAGATATGGAGACCTGGGCGTCTGATAAAGGCCTTGGGCAGAACAGGAAAACCTACATGACTTCCATCTGCATCTCCACTGGCAAGAGCATCTTGTGTAGCCTCAGCTCATAGCCAGGAACACTGGGGAAAGGTTACTGAAACTCCAGGAAAGGAATTATCAGCATTTACTACTACCTCTTCATGAGGTAGGCTTTGGAGTCCTGACCTTGGGTTCTACAGCTACCCATGGCTTCCACCCTGAGACCTCAAGATTCCACCTTGATGGTCACCAGTGACTCTTGTCCATCTGAGTCCATCCATGCTCCCCAACACCCCTCCTTTCTCTCCATCCCTTGGTGCCATTGGAGTTCAGGCTCTGGATACTTCCTTCCTGGAACACTGTGACAGCTTCCCCTACATTGGAGCTGCTCCTCAAAGATTTCTCTGGACTTAAACTTGACCAGAACTTGTACCTTCTTACCATCACCACCAGGTTAAATTCCAGGCCTGCCTCACCTCTCTTCTTACCTCTCTTGTTACAGCCAAACCAGCAGCCCTGCAGAATATCCCACATTCCCAGCATGTGTGTGAGTTTGGCATGCTCCTCTCTGCTGCCTGTTTCGTGCTGGATTATCTGCCAGTGCCTGTATAGCTTGGACAACCCACACCCCTGGGATGCCTGTATGCCTGGGACTACCCACACCTTCAGGATGTGGAGCTTTGCATTCTACCTCTCTGGACATCCATGTCTATGCTGGCCGTGTAATTGATCAGGACAGTCCTGAGAATGACAGGTCAATGGGTACGAATGGGCATGTCCCATGCCAATCTGAACAGAGGTGACCTCTTGTATACTGTCAGCTTCCTCCTACCTTCTGACATGGCTGCCTGTTCAAATGCCTGTGGCTCTCAGAAACTGGCAAGACCTCCTGATTCCCCCTTCTATTACAATGAAGTGCACACTTCTCGCAAAGCTTAGGGAGGCCTAGAGGACCTGATCTTCCTGCCTCCCTGCTACCTCCTCCTGCTCCACACTCTGGCCTGCAGTCTACACAAGAAGAGCTCTCACACTCTCCTCTGTGGCCTCACAGCCACTCACTTTTGACAGAACAGGCGACTCCGCATTGTATGTGATCTCAGTTCCTGCCCCTTGCCCTCCCTGGAGCCCCTGCTGACAGAAGTCCCCTTGTTACTTTAGCTTGTTACTTTAGCTTCCTAACAGACTTACTGCTGTGGCCCTACCAACTCTGCAGTGAAGCAGAATCCTGCAGCTCATCCCTGATCCCTCAGAGCTACAGCTGATGCTGGTGGTGGGTGGAGGAAGTCCCAAGCCTATAACACCCGACACGCGCATGCGCGTGCGCGCACACACACACACACACACACACACACACACACACACACACACTCCACTTGCTCTATCCTCTGCCTTGGCTCAGCCCTGACCTTTCATGAACAAGGTGTCTCAGAGGTGTCAATGCTTAGCCAGGGATGGCCTGAACTCTTCTGTGGCTGGACCTGGGAGAGTATCTTCAGGGTGGCCCCATAGGCCTCTCCTCTGGAGCAGTCCGAGCCAGAAATACAGATGCCATAGTCGCTCGCATGTCTGTCAGACACAGATCCGCCTGGCTCCACCATAAAACCTAACTAGGCACATAAAAGCCTCCTGCCAGCCTGCCAGGTGCCTCTGCAGGCTCCAGAGAGACGCAGTCCATCCCCCAATAGGTTGAGGGTCTGGGACACGGTGGCACCGTAGCTCACAACTGACTTCTCCAAGGCATAAATAGAAGTCACAGCGAGCTGTGGGCAGCCAGTTTGAATGACACCATCTGGCTTCCCTCTCACACTGAAGGGGAGTGGCCCAGAGTCTCTGAGAGTGAGATAAAGAAGCATGGCCTGCAAGGCCCGGGCCACATGCAGACATTACCCTGTGCTCACAGAACTGAAGCTCACCCACGATCACACACCCGGGCCAGGCTGGGCCTCTGCCCTTTACTGCTGACTGGCAGCAACAGCTACTCTGCCTCTCTACTCCCCTCCATAGACCAGTCTAGAACCTCCCCAAGTATACAGAAGGCCAGACCCAGAGGGCTATTGTCTCCTGAATCCTGGCTCCAGGAGAAAGATGGAGGCAGGACCAGAGCCTGTCTCACTCCGGACATTGCCTGGTTCACTGCCTCACCTGCAGCTCGGACCTGACCTATGACCTCACCGCCCTGCAGTTATCCGCTGCCCTGCAGAACCAGGTCTCTATTTCAGCTGCAGCAGACACAACAGCCTCCCCCTCCTTCCACAATGTCCTCACTCAGGGATCCTAGTGGCTGTGACTCCTTAGAGGTCTCAGAGCCAGGTCTGTCCTCATTTCCCTCCATACCCACTACTTGCGGTTCCTGGCAAGATGGTAGTGTCCCCCAAAGGGCATTGCTAGGAGTGTGTTCTTTAGAGCAACCTTTTTGAGAGGTGCCATGGACATTTAGGAGGGGAGGCCTAATGGGCTCTGCAGGGGCGTGGCCCTCAAACAGGTTTGGGATCCACCCACCCTCTTGCTCACCTCCTCCTCCTGGCTAGGATATTTTACAATTGTTCCCAGGTCTCTCCCCAGAGGCCCACAGCTGTGGATCTGCCTGAGCTTGGGCAGGAGCTTCCAGAGGGATGAGCTAGACAACCCTTTCTCCTTACACATTGACTCCTTCGGGAATTTCCCTGCTGTACAGTCATGCTAACGGTCCTTCTGAGGGACGGGCCTGGCAGCCCATCACCTCCATTATGGGCTCACACTGCCCCCTGTATATCTTCTAAGCACTTCTTATGCAGCCCCTCCCTTCCAACCGTACATCCATCTAGCTCCTGGATCCACAGAAGACCCCGCCCTGAGGCCTGGTATCCCTTTTCCTCCTCAGGCCAGCCTGCCCCTCAGTTTCACCCAGAGTTCCCTCCCCGTGTCCAGCTGCTTAAACCATGGAATGTAGCTAGGTGTTAGGAACAAGTTTACACAGCTGCTGTTGCTAAGAAGGAAAGCAGGGACACTAAGGTGGAAGCTATCTAGAGTAGACTCTGAATGGGGAGAGGATTCCATTCATGCTTGCTGAAGGCCAACCCCCTCCTGCGCCACTCAGCTTGCAATACTCTGAGTAGCTAGCCAATCAGAATGAACTTGCAGTTCCGGATTTCTGCCCAGCCAATGAACTACCTCCAAAACCAACTGCTAACCGCTGTGGAACTATGGAAATGCCCTGTAAAAAATTCTCCCCTGCACTTTTGGGAGTCTACCAAGCCTGCCCTGACTCGGTGTTTTCAAATGAATGGGCTGGGTCATGCCACATTGACTAACTTAAGACAATATCCCACAGAAATGCCTGATAAAGGCTATTTCTTTTAAGATTTGTGTCATTTTGTTTTGTTTAATCTAACATTGTCAATAGAGGGTGTGTGTCTCTGAGAGGCGGTGACATCTGGCATCCAAAGTTGCGTGGGTGGAGTTTGAACAGCAAGAGCCGTCTCGCCGTATGCATGAGACTCAGTGCGGCAAGATGAACAGTGCGCCCAGGGCCTAAGTGAAGATGGCAGGGACCCAGCCTGGTGAGCAGCATTGCAAAGCCTCAGTCCTCACATCAGGGCATGGCTTTTCCACGAGCTAGAGGAGCTAGAGGTGGAGAAGCCAAGGCGAAGCTCAGCATGTGGCAGCTGGATGCTCAAGCATAGGGCTGGACTCTGGGGGTTGCAACTCAGCAGGCTGAGGGGCTGTCCTCCACAGGAAGCCCTGATGCCAGGAGTGAACAGTGCAGACATGACTTCTGCACAGTGGCATCATGGGACAGGAAGAAGCCAGATGTGATGGGCCGAGGAGCACTTAACCACAGTGATTTTGTCTTTCTTGGGACCTTGGGATATGTGATGTTTAAGACAGTCACCAGGAAGCACTCAGAGCATCCAGACGCTTGGCCACTGCCCTAGTTTCATTTCCGTTACTGTGATAAAAAATATCCTGATGAAAAACAACTTATAGGAAAAAGGGTTTATTTTATAGCTCACAATTTTATAGTCCATCACTGTACAGAAGTCAAGGCAAGGACTTCAAATAACTGGCCACTTCACACTCACAGTCAAGATCAGAGGATACACACATGCCATTTTGCTTGCTTGCTTGCTTGCTTGCTTCTACTTGATTTCTCTGATCTTGCACAGATCAAGTCCCCTTGCCAAGGGACCAGAGCTGCTCACACTGGGCTAGGCCTTCTCATATCATCTAGCTAAGAGAACTGCCCAACTCTTGCCCACAAGCCTACCCAATGCAGACAGTCCCTTTTTGAGATTCTCTTCCCAAGTGATTCTAGGTGTGTTGAGTTAGTCATTAAAGCTAATGCTCATGGTGACCTAATTCCACAGTGAGCAGAGTAATACATACTATCCAGTGATTTACCTTTCAGGGCCAACCTGTGAGATGAGTTAGTTGTTGTCCGAATGGTATAGAAGAGGAACTTACTGAGTTCTTGCGCCCACGGCAAGGTGAAACCAGCCGTGACACTTTGACAGCCGAGAAAGTGGGTATCGAGGCTTCCATGTCTTTAAGTGCAGGGGTTCAGCACCTCCCCTAAAGCCAACACAGTTTGCTTAGACCCACATAGACAATGAAGTGTACCGAGCAGGCTAGATCCACAGGAAGAGAGTGGGAACAGAGGCTTCCACCAGAAACAGAGACAAAGGTCATGGCCCAGCTGTAGCCATGGTAGGATCTGATGTTACATGAGTCTACCAACATCTCACAGAAATTAGCTATCGGAAGCGGGATTTGGACCCTGGAGAAGGGCCCCAAGACAAGGGAAATATCAACAAGAAACCAAGCATGTCCTAGAAGGCCGATAGTATGAGTCTCTCTGGACAGGAGAACACCATTTGGGAGGCATATGCTGTAGCCTGCAATGCATTTATAAAGATGGGAAAGGGCTGGCGGTAGACTGAACCCCTGGGTAAGAAACTGCACACTCATACTCACAGCCTATGACAAGTGCAAACTTCAAAATTGGAAGTACTGGTTGCATCTCATTTTCACACGCACACCACTGGAGAGTCAAAACAATTTTAAGCCGTTCCATCGAAATCAGGGGCCATCTGTGCTGTGTCAGGCCACTGTAAGTTTGAGTTCATTTATTACACAACAGCCAATAACTGGTTCACTTTCTAACCCCACCCCTGTTCTTCTCCTTATTTCTCTCCCTCTCTTCCTATTCTTCCTTCTCTTCCTTTTTTCCCTTTCCTTCTTCTTCCTCTTCTCCTAGGCCACCTCAGCTTCCTAATATTAGAGAAAGTCTCCCTGTGACACAAGAAATACTGCTGCCTTAGCAGGTGGAAACATGGAGTAAGAATGCACCCCCAAGCTGGGGAAGCCCAAGGCCAGGACCCACCAGTAGGAGGCTTTCCATTCTGTTGGTCAGAGGTGGGGCATCAAGGTTCAGGGTTGGTAATTTAGATCTTGTAGTTTAGTTGTGGTTTAGATCTTGGATGTCTGCTCAAAGCCCTTGTGTTAAAGGATGCGCCCCAGAATGAAGCTGTCGGTAGGTTATAGAACCTTTAATAGGTGGGGTCTAGACCAAGGTCTTCAGGTCATTTGGGATGTGCCTGGATGGGAAAAGGAGGACCCCAGCCTCTTCCTCATCCTCTCTTTTGTTCTTTCTGACCATGAGATGAGCAATTTCTTGTCATTTCATCATAATGAGTTGCCCCATACAGTCCATACAGCTGCCATCAAGGTAGAGGCTGGATGTAGGGAGGAGTTCAGGGTCCTTTATAGTCTAAGCTCCTTGTGACTGCAAGGTCAGAGTATCTGCTGTCCTCTTGGCTGTCAGGTATTCCACTCGCGTGGCCCTGAGGTTCCCAGCTGTGTGGTCCTCACCCCTACCCGATACAGCATCTTCTTCAACGTTATCAGTAGCAGGCTACCTTCACGTAAGGCTGAGATCCCCCTTTAAAAGCTGCCACTGGGTTGATTCAGGCCCACCCAAAATAACACCCATTTTGATTAATTCAAAATCAAGTAATTTGGAGCCTTCGTTACATTGCCATACAAGGTAATGGTTACCATAGATGTGACGTAGATCATAAATCAAGGTCTCAGCCCTACCCAGGAGGTGGGAGAGCATTGCAAAATCCTGCCCATGATATCTACCTTGTGCTTTGGCTCATGGTGGAAGAGCTGGAAGATAGTTGGAAGATAGACTAATATTAATACTTGGGTACCCAAGGGCCTTGCTGGTCAATTGCAGAATCAGACATGGCGATCTACCAGTCGACACTGTGGGACACATTTAATGGGAGACATAACTATCTTTTCAGGGTTGAGAGCTTTCACAAGGCATGAAGTCCTTGGCAGTCTCCCACAAACCATTTACGCACTGATGCGGAAGGGAGCCATCCAGGCAGGAGAAGCTGTTGGGTTCACACATTACCATTTTTCAGGTAATTACCTTCATGGACCCTCTCATAACTATCCTTTATTTAGTGTATGTTTTGTTAAACCAGCTCACCCTGTTTGACTTAGATTTATTTTAACAGAACCTTTACATCCCCAGTGGAAAGTGGAAAGCCAGCATGCATTCCTTGTTAAAAATAGAAGCTAACCATAAAAATAAATAAAAAGAAACACAGGCTCATGAATTTCTTATGAACTAGCAGACTGCTCTTTGCTAAAAGTAGAAACCTATAAGCGTGAGAGAGATGTTTAAGGAAATGCCAAAGGAAAATGACATTTTTCACAGAAAGGCTAACAGAGGATTAAGAAATGAGCAATTGTCGTGTTGGGACACACGGACAGCATCATGCCTGCAGGCTGCTGTCTCGCGAGCAGCCCAGGGACCAGCCCGGAGGTGGAGTCAGTGGGGCAGATGAGTGCGCAGGTGTTTGGATGCTGTCAATGGGAGGCAGGCTGGACCAGCAGGACGTTGAGTGTGATGTGATTACAAAGCGTCCCGAAACAGTTCCCACCGACAGTTCTGAAGCCAGAATGGGCCCTTGATTTCATCCCAAGTTGACACAAGAGAGCTCAGGCCCTTCAAGGGCCGCAGAGCAGCTCTGACTGGCCACCCAGCACAATGGCCCTGGGAAAGAAGCAATGTGACCGCGTGACCGTGGGCTGCGTGCCCCCTTCAGGAAGCCGAGGCAATTCCTGGCATCTCAGCGGGGAGCTGTCTTCGGGAACCCTTGGGGAAGGAGATGAGACAGACAGAATGGGTTCCTCTGTGCTGGAGGGGCAGCAGAGCACAGCAGAGTGTCCACTGCAGCTCCCTCTCTCTGCAGGTTGAGCTAAGTTGCTTTGCATGACAATCCCACACTATCTAGGAATGTCTTCCCCACATTTCTGCCTGTTTTGTTTCTGGGAAAACTTATCAGGTTACAAGAATGGATTTAATCCGCTAGAGATCCACTCAGGACCACACATGCGGGTTGCTTCTCTACTCTATCATCTGTTCTAGATTCTTCTCTGTCTCAGGGAGTTCTTCCTCTAGTCAAGGAGGATTACCTGGAAGGAAAGTCCAGAATCACCCGGGGATCGTCACACAGTGCTCAAGCTGTGACTGCTACTCTCTCACCTGTTCGTCATGAGAACCTGGCAGGGAAATCAACTGGGACTGGAGGAGCCTCTGAAGTCCCGATGGCAGACCTACCCAGAATATGTGACTCCAGTCGGGATGGATCACTGGCCCTTCCAGGGCAGAAGTGGCCTAACCAAATTATCCTTCCCCCAGAGTGCTCCATGTGCTCAGCCAAGGGCTGGGCCAGATTGGGGGCTTGCATTAGCATCCTTGTTGGTTGACCGGGCACCGGGATGTAGCCGAGCAGTCTGGGTTTGCGGACACTCATGTTGCTGCTCTGGGTGTGGCTTTCATTCCTGATGCAGGCACTCCACGCACACATCCTATATGGCTGAGGACAGAAGCTGAATAGAGCAGCTGATCAAGAGCCCTCAATTACTGACTGCCTCTCTGGTAGGCACTGACATTTTAATGCAGAGACCTTCTTGCTTCTGGTCTGTTCCTTCATGCTTATCCACATGCCCTGTCCCCCGGGCCTCTTTTTCTTGTGTATTTCAGTCTCTCTCTCTCTCTCTCTCTCTCTCTCTCTCTCTCTCTCTCTCTCTCTCTCTCTTCAATTTACCATTACCACTGCTTGTAAGTCTGTATCTTTACCTCAGGTCCCTTTTCTTTCTACGTAAAGTGGACGCCCACGTGGGCCACCCCCCTAAACTCTACTCATAAGCTCCCCCTCCGTTTTCCTTTCAGAATCACTCCTGGTGGAGAGGGGTGCACAACTGAAGTGCATTTTCAGTTTGCAACAACAAATATTCTCCTTCCTTATCGGTTGATCACAATACGCCCCCCGTGCAGCTACAGCTGTGAACTAAAAAGAGGCACAGGTGCACAGTGGTGGGGGGTGTGAAGGTCTGGGAAAACTACCTGTGTGAAGCTTTATGCCATACCCTGGAATCGTGACTACTGACACTATGTTGTTGGCCAATCCCTCTTCCCTCTTTGATGAATTATTACTGGGTTTTCCCAGTCCTGCGATGTGATAAACCCAAGAGAACAAAGATCATGACAAGGATTTCCGGTTGCACTGTCACCTGATGTCCCATAACTAGGCCATTTCAAATAAGATAAAGTCCTCTACTGCAGATGGCTGGGCCTTCCTTCAAATCCTTGCTCTCACTGGGCCCTGGCATAAATTCCACATGGTATCTTTACTCCCTGAAAACTCAGAGTCTAAGACTCGATAGACCCCGTGCAACAGAGTTCTTTGTTCTTCGATCAGTCTAGAAAAGCTATAGAACCCTTTTCTGCTCTCACTCCAAGCCAACAGCCTCCTGTGGCTCTCTAGGGTGGATAGTATTCCTAAGGGTGGAATTTGTAGCCTACCAGGGGGCGACTTTTTCTTTTGGGAGTGAGAAGTGCAAAATACAATAATGTGTCCTCTGCATTACAGGAGATGGCCTGGCATGTTCAGGACATTAGTCACCTAATAGCCTCGCTAATATGGCAAGTCCCCGAATCTCCATAGAGCTCATGTTTCTCACCAGAATCCCCAAAGTACTTGCCATTTCTTGCTGACTCGAGATGTCGTAGGCACCAATACGGCACTCAGCAGAATACTCATGAGTCACAAATCCATTGGGCCCACCATACCAGAGATGGTAACTAACAATGGCCCTAGAGGGTGAAATGCATATACTAGTAACCGTGCTTTGATATCGGGTACGTGTACAGCCAAATGCTCTACCAATGAACTATATCCCTGCCAGATCCATGTGAATGACAGCTGTCTTCTTAGCCGTTCTGGAGTAAGATGAAATAGATACAGTGACCAAGACGAAGGCCACGATGCCATGTCCGTGAGGCCAGTCTGCTTGAGCCGTGATGCCATGTCTAGTGTGTTCGCTGCAGTTGGGGCTATTGACACTGAACCTAATTGCATTGAGAGTCTTCCACTGTGATTCTCTGCAGGGTTTCTTAAGACCCAGCCTAGAGAATTAAATGATGAGACTGTCTGTATCGTCTCAGCTGTATACTTCACGTTCCGAAGGACTGTAGTCAGTTCCGTGGTTCCCCTGGGGGTTACAGCACTGATTTTAAAATTCACTGATCTGGCTGAAGCAGGGTGAGAGAGCAGTTTCAAAGGCTTCTTCTTGGATTCCTCTCATATAGTGACTCTTATACTATCCCTACCACCACCAAGTTTCAACTTGCCTTCCTGTGGTATGGGTTACCCTACAGTCCAAGAAACCAGTACAGAGTTCTGACCTCTGCCAAGAATTCTTATTCTAATTACCAATTTAAGGCATGAAGAAATGGCTGTGGATGAGACCCTGGGGCTCAATAAACTGACTGTGAATAAACATCCATTTATATAAGACTTGGCTCTAACTGGATAGTGATAACGAGGCCCTAGTATTAGTGTTAACTCGGCCTTTATGTCCCACCATCCTTGATGTACCCAGGTGCTCCGCTCTGTTTAGTTGCTGCTTGAGTCCATGACCACACGTACCTTTGAGAGAGCACATTATCACCTTCCCCTGCCAACGTGCTGTGGGTGCCTCCAGGAGCCTGGTCTCTTCCTCCCGCACTGTGCTCCAGGACCAAAAGCTGGCTCATCTGACACTGAACAGAAGAGTGTAGCTTTTATTGCTGTGGCTGCCCTCCCCTCCATTCATTCATCTTCAACTTTTGTCTTTTTAGCTTGTTTTTGACTGTATAAACAGCAATGCTCCCGCCGGCTGCTCAGCAACACGGTCCCTAGGGATTCTGCATGCTATTGAGCTCCTCCCTAGCTCTGCGTGAGTGAGGAGCCCTGGCTGAACTTCCACTGTGCCTCTTGTTCTGATGGTTGTATCTACCTTGATTTGGACAGTTACACGCTTTGTTGCTTTGGGATCCTTCCATTCTACAGGGACCCCTGTTCAGAATCCCACCCTAAGCTTCCACCTACAGGCTGTGCTTCTCATAATACAAATCTCCAGCGGATTCTGTGTCACGTTTCTATGTGAAGAGTCCTTAGGAGACCTTCTGTGGAATGGATAGGCTGGTGGTTTTCAGGCCTTGTATACCATTTCAAATCTAGCACACTCACTTCTCTGGGCCTTTACTCTGTGCCTCTGTTGTTTACTGTGGCGATTTTGGCATTTAGACATTTAATGCAGGCCATTGCTTGTTCTAAGTATCCAAGAGCCAATCCCTAAGCATATCATTCCCATTCACTGGGACCCTGTCGATAGTAAAAACCACACACCACAAGAGAGTGCTCCTGCATTAATCCACCTCTCCTTCCAAATCTATCCCCTTTCCTCCATCCAGTACCATCAAGATCTGTCCCAACTATGTTCCCCTATGTCCTGGTACATGTGAACCAGTCTATGGTGGCTTCCTCTTTGGTGGCCTCAGTCCTTCTAAGGTCAGGCTAGGAGGCAACATGATCCTATGTTTCCCTAGGCAGTCAGAAGATGGATGTTACAGTTACATCTTCTAGGAATATGGTTTTCTTGGGCCCAGAGCACTCATAGAGGTATAGAGTTTTAAGATCCCTTAAGAAAGGGCATCAACCACAGTACCCCAGTTCTCAAGGAACCCTCCTTCCTAAGCAGGCAGGCACCTGACTCTGGTACAACAATCTTGTTGGGGTTAAGATTCAGTAAACTCTGGAACTCTGTCAACTTTCTATTTAAAACTGGGATCCAGTCCTCAGCTGGGTCATCTGCAGGAAATGCGGGTTTATGTACTTCCTACGAGACCTTCTGATGCCCATTGCCTTAAGTCAGATAGTGATCAGTCTTCTGTCTTTCGTGATCTCTCTCCAGTGTGTCCAGGACCTCCGGCAGAGCCTGACGTAGTTAGTCTTCTAAGTTAACCCTTCCTCCTGGTCCTCTGAGAGATAGGTAGGTGTAGCTGCCTGCCCTGCAGATACTACTGCATCAGGCCTGGCACGTGACACAGACAGGCCTTATACCCTCAGCGTCCATATTTCTCGGTCATCCTTGGCACTAAGATGGAAAGGTATATAGCGAGTACTTAAGAGAGCGCTTTGGGGGAGGGAAGGTGCACACCTGTACAGGGCTGGAAGGAACCGGCGTCCACTAGAAAGAGAAGTCTAATATAATAGTGCTTTGACAGCTGGGACTCCAGAACCAAGATGGCACCCAGAGCTGGCTCAGGCTCTCCAGCCTGCGTCTGCCTGTTGTACTTGGCTGACCCCGGGGGAACAAACAAAGTCAGGAGAGGAAACAGGATGAGGCTCTTCTGTCTGCTCACTGACAGTTCCTGAGGAGGGGCCCTGCTCTGAACCCTCAGTGGACAATGGTTACAGCAGACAGCCATCTCCTGGCAGTTAGTGGCTTGAGAGTCAGGATCCCAGAGGGACATCGGACAAGTGTGGTAGCAGCCACTGAAGTCACCCGAAAGCAGCAAGAGTGGAGCCGGGAGGGGGGCTGAGAGGAGCAGCATGGGCTCTCTGAATTCTGGGGCGTGAGAGGGACAGACAGGAAGAGACAGAGAAACAAGACAAACAGGACAGATGGCAAGGCCCTGAATGTCAGCCAGAGGGTGCAAGCTTTGTCTCCCTCAAAAAGGACCATCAAAGGTTCTGAGGAGGCTTGTTTGGGGGCTGTAAGGAGGCCTCCCAACCCCAAAGGAGTAGCAATTTCCAAAGTGTCTATTTGGCTCCCTCTCCAGCAGACTCCTCTTAGTTAGCTGGCCCTAGCCAACTCAAACACACACATCCCACCACCCCCTCCTCCAAATCGGCTCCCTTCAAATTGTCACTCCCCACAGGGCTGCATTCATGCATGGGTTCTAAATAGTCCCACTGTTCAGCTTTAACAAGAAGTAATACCAATCCCCGTGTTTGCTCAGAGAGCACCATATTTCATCAAACCAGAGCCCATGCAGGCTCAGATTACTGTCCAAGACAATGTACTGTAATCCTGGTTTATTCACATGTCACGGGTATTTTAGCAAAACAGAAATGAATGGCCCTCGCCACCCTAGGAAGAACCGGGAGAGTTGGGTTCCCGCCCAGGGGAAGTCTTGCTCTCCCTGGCCACAGTTCTCAGGGAAATTGACTTTGATTCTCTTAAGTTTCCCAACTTTCAGAAAGAGAGTGTGTGCCGAGGAGGGGGTCACAAACTGGGTAGTTATTTCCCCATAAAATGTGAACTCCACGGATGGATTTTGCCAGAGCAAAAATAAAATCTGTCATTGATTATAAAGTCCTTTGTGCTTGCTATTTCACAGATTTATTACTCTCTGGCCTGGCAGCCGGGAGAGGCCCTGAGATTCTTGTCTCTAGCGCCCCACAGCTCATGCCCCAAATGGGGACAGGGACTGGCTGGAGTTTCTTTTGTCCTTAAGAGCCAAGAGCTTTGGAAATTTAGATGAAGAGCCGTGAATCATGCCACAGACACACGGATGGCAACAGCTCATTCTAGAGGGCTAACACTTGCTAACCAAGGAAACATGTCCCTTCTCTTTTAGCTTTTGGCAGTGTGCACTAACAAAAATGATGTCTCGGTAGGGGTTCACACCAACTCTCCCGGTGTCTGGGTCTACTCTGAATGTGCTCCAGCCTCTTTCAAACCTACCCCACAAAGCAGTAATAATATCATCAATTCAGTTTCTTACCATCTTCCATTAAAGCTTTACCAATAAACCTCACAGGGTTCTGCTTGTGTCTATGTTTTAGTATTGAAGAAACTGAAGCTCAGAGAAAGTGATTAAGTTGCTTAAGGTCACACAGCTAGGTAATGGTGGAAATGGACAGGAGCCTAGCCCTGACTGACTTCACAGGGTCATATGGATGCTCCCAATTCCAAGACTGGGTTGGCATGAAGCCACAGACACAGCAGTGGAGGTCACAAAGCCTGTTGACCAGCCTTCTGGGATTTAGAGGAGTTATGGGGGTGCCCCAGAGCAACAGAGGTGGTTAGAATCACACACTGACCCCATCATGGAAAAAATGATAGTACCATCAAACGAGAGCAGGGAGAGCTTTTCATCTGATGTCTACCTGGGGCTGATTTTTAAGAAACCCAGTGGTTCTTACTTTCTAGAGTTGTCAGATTGTCCCCTGCTATACTGAGCTGTGGACTTCCAATCACAGGGACTCCTCACCTCTTTCTCACCTTTTCTGAGTTGAAGGAAACCCTCCTTCCCAGAATGTGTGGCACAGAGGTCTCCTAAACTACCATCCTACCTCTAGAGAGAACACCCCTGCATCCCAACCTGTAAGGTCAAGATCCCAATTAACAGAATGGTCCTCCCAAAGGCAGAGTAACTGTGCAGGAAGCTATGGAAGTAAGGATTGGAAGACTAAGATCCGTAGTCAGCCATCTCCACTCTCATTCTGAGCTGCAGCCTGAGCTATTAAAAACAAAACATGTTCATTGGCAAGCTCCACAATTAGCCTCATTTCCACTCTCAAATGCTGTTCAGCATGAGCTGCGTTTGCAGATTGCATCTTGTCTGCGATGAGCTACTTGGAGGGCTGCGCTGGAAGCCAGCGAGGATGTGACCCAGCGGTAATCTGAATTGCTTCACCAAACACATTTTTATCCCATCATCTCGGCCACATGAAAGGGGGCCACAGTGCTCCAGTGTTCAAAACTTTACAATCCCGCTGTTCAGCAATAAAATGAGGCAAGAAATATTAGCCGTCCCTGGCTGATGCCTTAATTCTTTCGAAACAATGTCAGAGAATCTGTACCCTACAGGTTTTAGTGCCTGCTAAAGCCTGACCCTCGAGCTGGCTTGAATGGAGAGGGAATGAGTTAAGGAGGACGAGAAGGCTTTAATGGACAAGGATCCGAATAGCCCATCTTGTGCCGGCCTCCTGCAGGCTCGCCCTCCTTTTCACAGGCCTCGATTGTGTTTGGCCCCAGCAGAGACAAAACTACCCCCGAGCAGGGGTTACCCCCAGCCGACACAGGTCAGAGGCATTCTGGGGGAGAAGGGAGGAGAGGGGCAAGGGGAAGTGAGGGGCACATGGAGAAGGGGGGGTGAGTTAGGTGGGAGGAGGAGAGCAAAAGATGGCCTGGGACATTTATAAGGAGAGATTCGGCTACAGAGCTGGGACATGATGGACTCACCTCCAGACAAACCATTTTGGGAAACCCAGTTCGCAGAACGAATGGGAACTACATTTGAATGGGAAGTTGAATGCAGTGTGAGTGAATTTTCAAAATAATGTATGTTTATATACGTAATAAACCCTACTGTACCTCTGCACTTCAGAAGCTACAGGCCTCTAAGTTTCAGAACTCCAGGTAGGATGGATTCTAACACAGCAGCCTGAATATAAATGGGTCATTTTACACAGTGACAGAAGCTTTTTTCTGGGAAATTCTCAATTATTGCATTGTGATCCCTTCAGGAAAAGTAACTATTTGGGCGCTGGGAGCCCAAAGTTACCAGATAAGAAGAACACTGGGTTCACAGTATGGAGATTACTGCCATGCAGCACAGAAAGAGTCCATGCCTGGCCTTCTGGAAGAGGTGGGCTGGAAGGGTCCTGTGCTCCCCTCTAAAGAACCTTAGTGTTCAAGGCCCTGACCTCCTTTCTCAGTCTGCTGAATTCTGTGGCCTCCTCCCCCCAAAAATGTTTTCAAACTCACAAAATGAAATACCCAGGTTAATAAAAGGAACCAACAGCATTATAAATATATTTTGAAAAGAACTCAGTAGCATAACAACAATAAAGAACACCCCATTTCATTAATTCCTCAGTTAGCAGGGGACCTAAGAGTTACTGTAATTTCAAAGTGATTTAAGCAAAAATTTCACTTTGGGAAATCTGGAACACCTTCCCTGTCAAATGGAAATATCTGAGTCATATCTATCTGTGAAAAGCCACACCGCTAGCCACTAGGATTGGTTGCTTGTCTGAGTAACTTTAGAAACTGCTAACTTTCAGTTAAAGTTAGTAAAAATGTTGGCCAGATTTTTCCCCACTCGGACCCCGAATTCTATCAATGCGGAAGTAATTTTGCTAGAGTGAAGTACCTTTGGGGCCCTTCTGCCCCAGGGCTAAGCTGTCTCCCAAGGGTCAGGGTCTCCAGAATTTTACTCGGAATTCTTTCAGAGAAAACCATGGGGTTTTTCTCCTCCCTCTCTGATGCTTTGAAACTTTTTATAAGGTAAATTGAAAGCATGTCTTTTTTTTGTTCCCTAGCAATCCTGTCTGAAGATTTATAAGGACCTTTGATGTATTTCTTCAACAACTGGAATCGCTGTTGCCAAATAAAGACTCAGTTAATCGTATCACCCTAATTCTGTATTTTGATCAAGATCTTGCTTCCACTGCCTTAGGTTGGTTGAACTTTGGAGCAACACACACACACACACACACACACACACACACACACACACACACACCCCTTTTGTTGTAGTTAAATCCAGGGAGCTCATGTTCCCAAGCCTGCACCTTTGCATTTTTGAGCACACACTGGCTCAGAGACAACTAGGCACACACATCCCCTCTGGGGTCCTCATGGGGGAGCTGTCATCTTCCAACCACATAGCCACAGCATGCCATTGCAGGGGTAACCCCGCAGGCGGACCCCTCTCCAAAGGCCGCCCAGCCCGCCGGACGCCCTGGCTCAGCTGCAGGCAGCGACACTCCGGAGCCGGCCACGGGGCCGGGTCTCCGGCTCTCCGCGGGGGAGCAGGGAGCGCGCCCGCCCACGCCCACGCCCCCCACACTCGCGAGCGCACACCCCGGCGCGCGCACGCCCGCACACCAGGGCGCACGCACGGCACACCGGGGCCACAGACCGGCTCTCCCTCCGCTGCCTGAGGTGGGGGACGCGGCCGGATTCCCCCACGAGGGCGCCATCGGCCACCCCTCTCCCGCCCCGCCCCTCCAACGCGCCAGTCCCGGAGCCGCTCGGTGGGCTGCAAAGTTTGCAAGCGCGAGGCAAAGCAGGGCAGCGCCGGCGCGGGGCTCGGCCGTGACCGCTTGTCCCGCGGCGTGGATGCACCTCGCACAGCTCTGCCGCCGCGAGTGGATCCGGCTACCTCGAGGCCGGTTACCCGGGCTGTCCCCCAACACAGCCTCCAGCCGCAAGCCAACACACTAGAGCCCTCCTCCCAGTCTAGCCTCCTGGGCGCAGATCCTTCACCACCTTCACTCAGCCATGGCTCCTGGTCCTGCTCGGATTGGCTTGGGGTCCCAGCTGCTGCCTATGGTGCCGCTGCTCCTGCTGCTGCGGGGCGCAGGCTGCGGTCACAGGGGCCCGTCATGGTCCTCACTGCCCGCTGCAGCTGAAAGTCTGCAGGGAGACAAGGAAACCCAGCAGTTCCCCGGGGATGCAGCAGCCGCGCTGGGCCCGGGTGCCCAGGACATGGTCGCTGTCCACATGCTAAGGCTCTATGAGAAATACAACCGACGGGGTGCTCGGCCAGGAGGAGGCAACACCGTCCGAAGCTTCCGTGCCCGGCTGGGTGAGTAGAGGGTGCACCTGGACCTCCTTATTCATCCGGTTCTCTTGTCTGTCTTCTCTGCACGTTCACAGCTCCACTTCTCCTCTTTCTTGTACTGACTTTTAATTCATCTTTCCACTGGCAATCCTCTCCATACCAGGCCAGAGCTTGCAGTGGGGGACACCAAAGCGGCACTGAGTGGCAGACCTCCCGCCCCTGGGACCTTCCACAGCTGGAGGACAACGGTCAGCAAATTCACAAGGCTTTAGGCACAGGGTGGAGATGGGCAAGGCCTGAGGACGGTCCATGCCCTAAGTTGTGTTGGCGCTTGCTGTGTGGGGGGTGGGGGATGGCTGGGGATGGGATAGTGGGGGGGGGTCTCAAGGCAGCACTGGTGGAAGTGGGCCCAAGTGCTCTGAGAAGGGCTGTGTCCCCAAGACTGAGGACTTCAGAAGGCAGGTTTTAGGAAAGGTCCAGAAGCTCCTTGCCATTTCTCCACTCTTGGCACATGTAGAGTTGAACTTGGCAGAGGCTCCTCGACAGAGGCTCTTCCTACTCTCTTCTTTGGGAAGATCACTCTGACCTCCTGTCCATTAACTTCGGGCTGAGCAGCCCTTACAAGCTGAGGCTAAGTGCAAAGGAAGAGCAGCCCGGGAAGCAGGTGGTGAGAGGACCCTAGTTGTCATGGTGACTGCATATGGTTTCAGAATGCTGTTCCAGAAAATGTGGGCAGGGGTCTCCTGCAGTCCTGTCTAGGAGGAGGCCATTCTGCTGGAGAAAAATCCTTGAGTCAGCAGTTTTCTCTCCAGAGATCAATAGGAACAAACCTTGGCCAACTTTGGGGCTGAACAGTACAGGCTCAGAACTTACCACCTGCTGCTCCCCCGGCACAACCCTGGGTAATATCTAGCTTCAGATTCAGACACAACATAGGTAAGGAAGAGCTCTCCACCATACTAACCAGACCAGTGTTCTTAGGTTCTAGGCCAACCCTCACCTCCCTGGTACCTTTCATCCAGTACCTGGAATTCATTTCTGGAGAAGCATTATTAAATTAATCCACTTAAGAAGCATTTGGCATGATTGCGTTAAATCGCTAAAACTACATGGACTTGTTTGTACTCTATAAAATGGACAGTGCATAGCAGTACCCTCCTTCGAGTTGAGGGAGGATGAAATGAAGTAGTAACTTGAGTTCAGAGCGCTGACCGGATTACTTAGTGTCACATGTTGTAACTCTGGGAACAAAAAGCACTGTAATGAGTGCTTTGTGTTCATATAGGCTTGAACTTGACCTTTGTTGCCCATTAACTCTTCTCCTTGAAGACTTATAGAGGAGAGGGAAAGGTCATCAGGGTCACCACTGCAACAAGAAATGAGCATGTCCACTGGGCACAAGCACCTGCTGCAGCTTAGCTGTTGAAGGGTACAGTTCTGTCTGTTTTCATCAGACAGAGGTAATACTTCCTAGTACAAATAATAGTGGCAAGATGTGAGAGGTTACAGCCTGGGGACTGTACCTTAAATCCAGCAGTCCGGTTTTACAGATAAGAACACAAGGACTGGGCAGGGGAGATAGCAATAATAGCTGTTCTCACTCCCACATAACACCGCCAACTCTCCATTGGAACTAAGCCCAGAGTGTGGGAGCAGAGCATCAGGTGGACAGACAGACAAATCAGAACATTGGTGCAGTTCTGAATTGTCGGAAAAAATACCTTTTCATTTGGATTCCTGATACAAACTAAAGAGTAAATTCCAGCTTCCCCAGGCATGTCCCTGTTCCCAGCACGCTTTCTTTTGTGGATATACAGGGGTGAGCACTGAATGGAAGGGAGATTGGTGCCTGGTGTAGAGTCAGGGCTTGGTTTCCGGTACCTTGCCTTGACTCCTCAAAATTGTTTTCTACTTAGCCCCAGGTGCCCCTGCCTCTTGACCATATGTGTATGTAGGGTCTGAGCAGAGCACAGACCCCTTGCCACAGCCCTGATCCTGGACGATAGCAATCCCAGCAGGCTCCACAGAAGCAGGTTTCTGCTGCCTCCCCAGGTTAGCACATCCTGCCAGATAGCAAATGCACCCACTCCTGCAACCTGCTTTGCCCTCATCTGCAGGGAGACCCAGGCTCTGAGCATAAGCTGCCAGTTCTGTTGACGGCACCCTGATCCTGGTTCTGTGATCTGCCCAAGAGATTGCACTCCTTGTGACTAAGGGTTTCTGTCCACGTCTAAACTATCACACACACACACACACACACACACACACACACACAACCCCATAACGTTTTTAAAGGAACTCAGATATGGCAAGTGCCTTGAACAATGCTAGGTATGTGCTCATGTGCAATGTATCCGCTCTTAACCGTGATTACACCAGCCTTCCTTCCCCACTTCCATCCCTTCCCAAAATGCACTTTGTTCCCTATTAGTCTGCCTCTGTAGAGGGAAAGCCTGAGCTTGGCCCTAAGAGTTCAGGTTAGACCATCACTTACCTCCACACTGCCAGTGAATGATCTGTGTTTAACCCCAAGCTTGATGCCTGCCAAAGTGATACCGAGCTAGTTTCCTTCATCTTCCAAACAAGAGTGCTGCTACATACTACGTACTACATACATACAACTCTCAGAACTGCCAAGTCATTTTATGAATGCAAGTATTCCCATCTGCAAGTATTCTTGAGGGATCTGCCATGCCCTTTGGACGCTGCAGTTCTTCCCATGGAGATGACCGTAGCTATGGGCTTTGCTGAGGATCTCTATGTAATGGGGAATGCAACCCTTCCATTTCTCATAGGTGATGCTTTTGGATTGTGTGTGTGACATCAAGGGTTCTTGGGCATTCTTGGGCAACTGGTACAGTTGAGGCCAGGCTAGCAGGAAGCCATGCTGAGAAGAACCCAGCATCCACAAAGCCAACAGTGACTGGCTTGGTTTGAAGCCGGAAGAGAGAAGGAAAGGGAATTCTCTGCCCCTGTTGGAGGGGTGAGGTGGCTTGTAAGGCCACGTATTCAGCAAGAATCTTGAAATAGACACTCAGAACAGGCCTGCCCTCCTTCTCCACTGACAGGGGACTGGCCCTCCACTTCATATCTCCAGCTTAAAAAGAAGTTTGCATTTCAGCATAGTGTTTCTACTTCGTTGTCCCTGATGACTATGTCAGGGGCCCTGAAGAAAGGCTTGAATTCTGTTTGTACGGAGCAGAGCCATCTGTCTGAGGTGCTACTTTTAGGCTGAGACCATCAGAGTACCTGCCTCATTACCACTGTCTCTAGATGAAGGTGGATGCCCTGCTAAGTGGTTGGGGTCTTGAGAACCCCAAAGATCCATAGAGCTTGGCTTGTCTAAGTAAAGGCAGTCCCTTTTTCCTGAGAGATACAGAAATCAAAATTACCCAATTATTTCCTTACAGCAGGTGATGTTTGTTTATGGGCTCTTGGGCACATGGTGACAATAGAGCACACTGGGGAGCAAAGGGCGTGTATTTCAGGTGAGAACCACCAAGGCCTCTCAGCAGCTGTAGGACATTAGACTAGACCTGTTCTCTCTGACATGCCAAGAACGCCCCCTTTGTTAACTGGAGCAAAGGATCCCATGCTGACCCTGACCTTTCCTGTCTTCTTACAGTGCAGGGTGTACACCAGGAATCCCACCGTTTATACCTGTCCCTGAGCACCAGCTGTCACGGGGCCTTGCGCTAGGATCTAGAGATACAGCATGAAGTATTGCTGGCAAAGCCCTTGCTCTCTCGGAGTATGCTTTCTGGAGGACATATGGTAGCAAACAAATACACATCAAGATGTTAGGAGTGCCCTGAAGACAAAGTCAGGGTAGACAGTGCTAAATGGGTCCTCAGCCACAGGAGCTAAAAGGGGACACCATAGGAGCAGAGACCTGAAAGAAACCTAGGTGATCAGGACAGCCTTGAAGGCAGAAAGAGTCCCATCCCTGAGACATGCCACTCATAGGAAGGTCAGGAGAATGGGATGAGGAGGACAGATGTAGTCAGGGAAGTTAACAGAAAGCTCAAGTGGGGCATATTTAGGTGGCAAGGACCTGGACAGGACTGGTATGCAATTTGAATGCTCCAATAATATGGAACCTTGCTTAGGAAGTGTTCTGCAAAGATGTAATATGGCCAGACCCTGAGAATAATTGCGATCATTACTGTTCTGTGTTTCCAAGAGGCTTCCAAGCACCTTTGACTGCTTTCACTAGGACTCCACACAGCCCATCATTTAGCCAGAGCAGACTTTTTACAAATGTTTATTGGGAAACACGATGGATACATGGAGGAGAGGAGAAGAGAGACTGTCTTCTCATTGGCTGTAAGACAGGAGCTACAGTGCTCTAGCATAGTGAACAGAGGGACTTCTCTTCATGTTTTCTCCTTGGTGCCCTATGTCCCGCCTAGCTGGACATATCAGAGGTGCCCCCACTCAGAGCCACAACCTGGAGCTTCTGCGTTGCATGCATGCAGGTGTATGTAAGCATGAGTCCCCACTCTGGGTTTGGGGGTGACCCATCTTGACCTCAGCAACTCCCACCAGGGAGAGATTTTCTTTGAGCAACTTGCCCAGCAAGGAGTGAGCTCCCTCTGCCCAACTGCATTCAAGCTAAATATAGTAGAATTCTTCCTTCTCACCTGGCCTCTGGAGGCTCCTATCCACTCTGAACCAATGTGCAGGATACAAAGCAGTACTTGAACTAGATTAAAGGCAAACGCAAGCTTCCAAGTCAGATGCTATAGAGACCAAGTGTGAATGGGCATGTTTGAGTTTGTATAGGAAACCCTGCGATCCTTTCATCCTCTAAATGAAAATGTCAGGGAGGTACTTTTGTGGATACCCCTGTGCCAAGCGTATGCTGTGTTCCTTTTCTTTCATCCTCCGAGGATCACATATGCTGAGGGTTCCAGTCTTTCTCTGAGACTAATGAAGGAATAAGGCATAGAATATGATACTCTCCTCTAGGGCCCAGAGCTTGTTTTTTGGGGGTGTTTTCCAGCTTAGAGGTGTGTGCTTCTGATAGCGAGTTTCCCTACACACAGATCAGTGAATGGGAGGCAGAAGGTAGCACAGGCTATCCCTTAATATCTGCCTGCATGCTGTGCCCCAGGTCATGGGCAAGAGCAGGGACATCTCCCTGTGGTTTCCAGCTAAGAAGTTCTGCACATTCACACACCTCCTCTGAGATGTGTGCTTCCCAATAGTCATAACCCCCAGGGTGTGGGCTCCAGATCGTGACGCTCAAAGCCACAGAGTTCCAGGAGTCCAAGTTTAAGTCCAAAAGACCCAGAATCATGTCACATACGGTGCACACGAAAGGGCTGACGCGCCTGTCCGGTGGTGGTGCCGTGAGGACCGGGTAAGTTCCCGCTGTAGACATTCCCCCCTTTCTTTTTTTCAAGGCCCATTAAGAGAATATAACTATTCCTCATAGAGTGATGCCTTCCTTCCCAATCAAGACAAAACAATAAGCCAGTGGGTAGATTTCTGAGAACATTTTTTAATTATTTTCATTATTACTTTGTTTATGTGTAGCATCTGTACGTATGTATGTATACAACATGCATGACTGGTGCTCCAGGAGACCAGAGGAGGGCATCAAACCCCCTGGAAATAAAGTTACGGACATTTGTGAGCTATTGTGTGGGTACTGCAACCAAGCCTGGTTCCTCTACAAGAGAAACAAATGCTCTTCACCACTGAGCACCTCTCCAGCCCTAAGCCACTGCTTCTTGCCAAAACAATCCCAGCTCATTCTCTGGATACAAGTGTCAGATAGACAAGCCTGTCTCTTGGAGAGTGTGACCCCCCCCCCCTCAGTACACACCCAGGCTTACAAGCTCCAATCCTTTCCCAGCTTCGGCTGAGACGGGAGAGAAAGTCCACCCAGCCACCTTGATCTTCTCCTGGTCTGTGGTATCCCAAGGTGACAACAACTAAAAGACCTTCTCTTCCTCTGATTCCTTGAGAGGACTTCCTTGCTGTAGAGTTTTCGTTCCTGCCGAGGCTGGGGCTGCAGGTGGCCCTGGGGAACACCCCTAGAACCAGAAGGGAAGGGCTGCCAGCTGCCCCTGGAAAGCATAGACGTGGAAACGTCTCTAAACACACTGAGGATGTGGTGGCTGCGTGTGCCTGGCCCTCCTCAGCTTGGAGCATGGGTCTCTAGAGGGCAGTGAGCCTTAGGGTGAAGTGACCCTCTGTAACCCCCATATTGCTATCTCTTTGAAAAAAATGAAACAGGGACTATGCACCCCTGGCTGTACTGGAATTCACTACATACACCAGGCCTCAAATTCACAGAGATCCACCTGCCTATGCTTCCCAAATGCTAGGATTAAAGATGCGCAGCACTGTGCCCAGCTGTTAAAAAAAAAATGTCCTCGGATAGAGCAAACACCAAATGACTGGTGCTCTTAACCCTACGTTACCTTAAAAGGTGCTAAGACTGCAACAAAAAAAAATATGAAAACCGATTTCACCCCATTTAGAAGAACGATCATATTTAACAGGAGTTACCGTTAAGCACTGCATAGTACAGATTGCTGGGCAAACACTGGACCAGCTCCCTTGAGGCAGGTCCTGGATCCAACCCAAACCATCACGGACTCTTAATGAAGGTGTCAGTGACACTCTGTTGTCCTTGAAAGCTAGAGGAAGCAAAAAGGAAACAGCAGGAGTTTGGGTGTCCTACAGATTTGATCACGTCTGTCTCTCCCGCTTTTTCTGCTTCTCCTTCTGCTCCCATTCCCCTTTCTTCCCTTCAGGTTTCATCTTCATTCCTCTCAACGGGATGTGACAGTTCCCGGCCTTTGGATCTCAATTGTGCAAGCTCATTGAGGGTAACAAAGGAGGCCCTCAGGCCTTCAGTGTGAGGACTGTAGGAGGTGAGGAAAGCTAGGTGGCCCTGCTTGGAAGTGCAGGGTCAGTGGGAATTGCTCCGTATCCCAGCTCTGGGCAAAGACCCAAGAACACTTCAAGCGGAAACCTAACGGGCTGTGTGATCTGTCCTTCCCTTACAGAAGTGGTGGACCAGAAGCCTGTGTATTTCTTCAACTTGACTTCCATGCAGGACTCCGAAATGATCCTCACAGCCACCTTCCACTTCTACTCGGAACCCCCGCGGTGGCCCAGGGCACGTGAGGTCCTCTGCAAGCCGAGGGCCAAGAACGCATCGTGCCGCCTCCTGACCCCAGGTCTGCCCGCACGCTTGCACCTAATCTTCCGCAGCCTCTCGCAGAACACGGCCACTCAGGGGCTGCTCCGCGGGGCCATGGCCTTGGCACCTCCACCACGTGGCCTGTGGCAAGCCAAGGACATCTCATCCATCGTCAAGGCTGCTCGAAGGGATGGAGAGCTGCTCCTCTCTGCCCAGCTGGATTCTGGGGAGAAGGACCCCGGGGTCCTCAGGCCTACTGCCCAAATGCCCTATATCCTTGTCTACGCCAATGACCTGGCCATCTCGGAGCCCAACAGCGTGGCAGTGACGCTGCAGAGATACGACCCCTTTCCAGCCGGAGACCTTGAGCCTCGCTCTGCCCCTAACAGCTCATCAGACCCACGCGTACGCCGGGCGGCTCAGGTCACTGGGCCCCTGCAGGACAATGAACTGCCGGGACTGGACGAAAGACCCGCGTCTGACCTGCATGCCCAGCCCTACCACAAGCACGAGTTCTGGCCCAGTCCTTTCCGGGCCCTGAAATCCCGCCCCGGGCGCAAAGATCGCAAGAAGAAAGACCAGGATACCTTCACCACGTCCTCGCAGATGCTGGATTTTGATGAGAAGACAATGCAGAAAGCGAGGAGGAGGCAGTGGGATGAGCCACGCGTCTGCTCCAGG
Source organism: Cricetomys ansorgei (assembly GCA_026225945.1). Classification (NCBI taxonomy): domain Eukaryota; kingdom Metazoa; phylum Chordata; class Mammalia; order Rodentia; family Nesomyidae; genus Cricetomys; species Cricetomys ansorgei. Next base: position 17,329,514 of record JAMJFZ010001203.1, on the reverse strand, counting down.
AGGTACCTCAAGGTGGACTTCGCAGACATCGGGTGGAATGAATGGATCATCTCACCCAAATCCTTTGATGCCTACTACTGCGCCGGGGCCTGCGAGTTCCCCATGCCCAAGGTACTGGCTCTGTGTCCTGCTCTTGTCTCATCTTAACTTGGCTCTGTCCCTGCTGACTGCCCCTTGCCCTGCCTGACCCGGTTCATCATTTATAGAATGGAGATGATACATCTCCTGTCTATAGAGACAGACATAGACAGGGGTCCCCCCCACAACCTGTTAGGAATGATTTGGTTTGGTGATGCTTGTTTTAAACGTTGGCTTTGAGTTTATTTTTCTGAGACAATCTCTCTGCATGTATCCCGGGCTGACTTCAGTCCTCCTATTTAGCTTCCCAGTTTCTAGGATTGGAGACACGTTCCACTATACCTTGCTCCGAACTGGGATTTTTAAAACAGGTCATCTCTTTCTAAAAGCAGGAAAGGGGTGTGCCCTCAGAACAGACATCCTCAGAGGCTCAGTGCTGCCTCCCTGTGGAAAAGGCAGGTATTCAAAGTTCCCTCCTGATGGAGGCTCTCTTAGGTGTTCTAGTCTGAACCAGGAGGACTGGACACCGCCGGCAGGTTGCTTTGGGTGTCAGTGACACCCCCCCCCCCAGGGGCTCCTGCAGGTTTGGCACATCCAGTAAGCTTCCACAGTGCACAGCAGTCTGAAAGATATATGGTCCCGAGTTGTCGCCTTCCCCCCCGCCGGGTCAACTCCATCCATCCATCACCCTGCAGCCTGTGTTTCAGGAGACTGGCCATTTCAACAGGGAACCCACAGCAGTTGCCCCTGCTTAGTTAACTCTGCAAAATCCTCTGCTGTATGTCTTCCAAGAAAGAAAGTCAGCACATAAATCCAAATTGAACCTCAATAAACAGACCAAGTGGGAAATCCCAGGCCCAGATGTGGGCCATATAATCTGTCTGGAATTAAGGGGCTTCTCTTCAAATCTGTGAATGCACAAGAGAGAGGAAGGGAGACGGCCAGCAGAAAGAGTTGATCTGCCGATGGGCTTCGCCTGGGCCTGAGACAGAGGCGGGGTCACAGCTGCCAACTTTATCAGGCTGGCTTGCTGCCTCCCCACTTGCCGAACGCCAGCTGCACCCCACACATGCAGGTGCCCTTGCCTGGTGCTGCTGCCTCCCCTCCTTATGTAAGCAGCACAAGGCTTACCTGTCAGATGCAGCTCTGACCAACCAAAAGCTGAAGCCCACGACCTGGCTGACTGTGCACATCTTTCCAGCAGTGGCCAGTTTCCGAGCCAGGCCGCTCTCTAACTGAGGCATCTCGCTCGTTTCTCCTAGCCATTTTAAGCAGTAAAATGAAGGTCGTAATGTCCATATAAATTAATATATTGTCGACATGAAAAGACGTAATAATGCTGCGCCTGTCACCACACGTCAAGCATATATTGAAATGGCTGTCTGCAGCCCGTACCACACCAAGTGCGTCTTTTTCGTTTCAGCCATGGTCGCTCTGGAACCATGTCTACTGGCTGAGATGAGGTTCCAGGCTTGCCCTTGTGAAGGCTTCCTTCCAGCTCCTGGTGCTCCTAGGAAGTGACGTGCAGGCGCCCCCAAGTGGCTAGTTCCATGTAGCAGCTATGATAGCCCTTTAAGACTAGGATAAGTGGGCAGGCCTAGGGATACTAGGTCCGACCCTGGGGCTTATTTCAGAGGAAGCCTGTCCAGCTCTGGACAAAAGCCTTTTCTTCCAGGCTACCTCTTGCATGGTCTTATTCAACAAACAGCGGTTAAACCCGTGCTCTGAGCTAACCGTCTTCTCTCATCTTGCAGATTGTCCGCCCATCCAATCACGCCACCATCCAGAGCATTGTCAGAGCTGTGGGCATCGTCCCTGGCATCCCAGAACCCTGCTGTGTTCCAGACAAGATGAACTCCCTTGGAGTCCTTTTCCTGGATGAGAACCGGAATGTGGTTCTGAAGGTGTACCCCAATATGTCCGTAGAGACCTGTGCCTGTCGGTAAGATGGCTCCAAGGTGGAAGACGGTCCTGCTTTACCCTGTCCTACAGAGTGGCATGCTTGGTTGGAGCCAGGACTTGACTTGGGGCAGTTCCAGGTGCTAGACAGAGCTTAGAGGCAGTCCCTGCTGGGACGTAGAAAGATCTGTCCATCCTACCATCGATCCTCAGTTTTCCTTGCTGGTGGTAGCTCTGTAAAGACTTTTGAGTTCCTGGGAGGAATCTGGAATCAGCTGTGGTCTGAGGTTTGCCCATCAGCGCTACCCCCATCTTTCAAGGTCTGGAAATAACGTGTGTCTGCAATGTCGACTCCCCACATTCACTCATCATCTCAAAACCTGGAACGACTATGCAAATCTTGGGGCACTCACCCCTGTAGTGGTTTAAATGCTCATTTTTAAAAACCCTCAGGCTGCATACAGGGCCCAAACCATGGCATGAATGGGTGTGTTCTCTTACGTTTCGCTGCACATGCTTTTACACATACAATATGCACATGTAATCAAGATTGGTTTCTTCTTTTAATATATGTATTTTTTATTTTAAAACAAAAAGGAAGAGAGTTGACCCCCATCCCCCACCGAGGTAGTAGTGCAGGTTAGGTGTGGGCTGTGTAAACATGCATATGGAAATAACACCTACAGTAATATGTTGGAATACTAAAAAATAACCAAGATTTTATATTTTTGTAAATTATACTTTGTATACTGTAGATTGTGAGTGTTCTGTGTTTTTATGGAAAGCTAATAAATTAAACGTGCAGTGGTATCTGGAAAGACTGAATGTCACCTGTTCCAAAATATCCATCGTTCCCATACCTAGTCCTATAAATCCCCACCCTGGGCTAGCATCAAAATTGGACACAGCTCCAGGGTGGTACAGTTATCTTCCTAGAGTTCCTTCCTATCCCTAGCCTAGGTGATTGGCAGGTGTCTGTGGCAGTTTTTGTCTCAAGGGACAGGAGCGGGTCTTTTAGTCAGGGTAATAAAAACAGAAGATTTGACACAAGAGTTAGGGACTGTCTCAGAAGGTCAACAGTTCAAGAGGGACTGGAAGGGCCAAATGATTTCCTATGCATGTTTGTAGAATATATAGCTGTCTACAAGGAGCCCTGTCACAAACAGCCGTCCCAAATGATTGTGCTATGAGTAGCATTAATATGATCTTTGCCTCCCTTACAGTGATTATTCCTGAAGCCTAGAGTTGGGCATTTTCAAAGGAGAATGCAGGTCCAATCTGAGGCCATGCACCACATCCCATCAGCCAGGGCCTGCGGGGATAACATTGACCCAGAGCCTCACCGAGGAGGCAATAAAGCTGCCAAGCCTTCCCTAGGAGGGGAGTGAGCTGACAAGCAGCTGAACTCCTGAGTTTAGTGCTCTGTAAGGTAGTGTTCAGGAAATACAGGTAAGACAGAAGACAGGGAGGGAAACAAGGAGCTGTGCGCGAGCGCACGCGCGCGCACACACACACACACACCACAAATGCCACATCCTTCTGGAGCTGCGGGATGCTCTGCTGTCTGCATAGCTCTTCAGAGATTCCAGTCTTGGTAAGGGGAGCCAGGTGTGTAGCTAAGTCTGCTTCCAGGCTGCCCCTGCATGTGCTACTAACTCCCGGTTCCATGGCCCTCTGCTCAGGCAGCCCTGGTGGCTTGGGGGAGCCTGGGCAGCCTCTGAAGAAGACTGCAACAACAGCATTGTGGTCTGGGTGAACTGCAAGAGCATCCAGAATGGGTAAGTGAGAGATAGGAGGGGACTTGAGTGTGTCAGAATCTTCACTGCCCATCCTCTGAAGTGCCCATGCACCTCATGTGCATACCCGCTGCCCGTGCTGGTTAGTCACATGTGGTGGGGCCATGCCCACCCACACAGGCTACCCTAGTCCTTAATCCCTGATTGGATGCACATTAAAGAGTCTTTCCAAGCTATTATAGATGTAGTGGATGTCTCAAACTGACCTACAGACTTAGTGCTCTGTTTGCCACGTTAAATGCTTCTGAAACATGGTGGAATATAATTCTATGGATAACAAATAAATTAAAATGCTGGGGCTTGAAATGACTCCATCCTTTCTTGCAAATATTAGATGCCAAGGTCACCTTCCCCATTCGGTTTCTCCCTTGAACTGTTTGCTCTTTTTATATACCTGTGATATCGTCATTTAGCTCCTTCTGGCATTTATAATTTCTGGGAGACCACTGAGATTTTCAAAGGCCTGCAACCCCTCCACGTCTTCATCTCTAGGTTTTTGGGATGACTCACGGCAACCTGAGAAGCTCTAACTGGGGTCCAGGCACGGGCAGGGTGTCAGGCTGATGCAGAGTACATAGTACTTAGGGGGATCCCTGTGTCTCCTGGGGCTATCCAGATGACTTTGAAGTGTGGTAAACTGGACAGTCAAAGGATGATGTCCCCACTCTTTAGGAGGAGCTGGTGTCACTGGGGACCCCTCTAACTTATAAAGCAGTCTCTATTTTGGATGTAGCATCTCATTTTGCCTCACAGCAGCCTCTCAACTGAACAACCAATAAATGTCTCAGGAAGAAAGTCTTGCAAAGTGTAATATGTTCACTAGTGTCTTATGGAGGTCATAGAAAACTCAGGTTTGATCCTGAAAGCTGCTTGAGTCCAGGCCAGCATGGCCAGCGCCACCCATGAATTTTCCCAGCCATGGCCTGTTCTCTGAGTGAAGTAGAACTGTTTCAGTGACAGAGAATACAATCCCTGCAAAGCTGGTCAAGTAGGATATGCTCAAAATTGCTTCCGTCTCCTTCAAACCAAAACATAACGTTACATTGTTTCAAGAACAGAAAGGTTCCAGAACCTACCTAGATACTCATGGTCGCTGAGATCACTCAGTTGAGCCTGTGTTCATCTGGAGAGAGCAGCGTGGTAACTTTCCACTGGGCTAGGTCCTTTCCCTTATACACCCTCTAGAAGGAAGGTTACCCCATCTTAGTGATTCATCAGACTGAAATCCAGGCTTTGAGAAGCTTCATATTTGGCTCTGTTTTTACAGAGTACAAGAGCAGAATCTTGGTCAAACCGGGTCTCTGCTCTGAAGCATTCCAGTAAGCACCTCTACGTGTGTAAGTCATTCATAAACACCATGACCGTCACCAGGCGCCTGTACCTAATGCTGCCTGTGTAGCCAGAATGGAGATGGGGCTGCTGTGATGGAGACTTACAGCTGTCTGGGGTAGGGGTGGGAGAGCATGAGGACCAGTCTTCAGAGATGGGGAGGCTGACTGTGAGGTCAGATGAGAAAGGAGAGCCCGACTTGGCTGGAGGAGAACACTGCAGGTGCACCTACATTTGAGCATTTGATGTTGGTGTTGGTGCGTGGAGGAAGCTAAGACGTGGCCTGGCCAGGAGGGCAGGAAGAAACCAGCTGACAAGCTCTGGCTGTGGGCTGTGGGCCATGGCACTGAAATGAGAGTTCAACTTCGTCTGGTCTACTTTGCCAACACCTGGGAACCAAAGCTTTCACAGACAATGATGTTTGTTGTGTTTCTGTCCCCCTCCCCGCCCTCCCCGTTCTACTCCCCAAGCTGATGATGCTCAGTCAAGCTTGGGTCCCCTTCCCTGCTTCATTGTCTAATCCAGTCCTCGGATCCCTCCTCTAATCTCCCCCACACTCTTGATTATATGAGCTGGAATTGAGAAGATAGAAGTAACTCTGCATACTCACTCAAATATTTAACATTTACTATGTGTTGGGTGTTATGCTAAACAAAACAGCCGGCCCTCGTATCTTTAAACTCCACATCCCAAGATTCAATCATCCTGGGATTGAAAACATTTGAAAAGACTACATCTGTACCCTGCATGTAAGAATTTTTCCCTAAACATCACAGTGGAACAACTTGGTGTGATTTGATTTGATTTGAAAATATATTTTGACTATCAATGGGCGCAGAAACTCCATGTATCTGTGGGGTGCAATATGGCATCTTAATTCATACACACAATATGATGACTACATCAGATGAACTGCCTTATCTTTCCACCAGAGCATGCGTTATTTCATTTCTGGATTTCTTTGTTGTTATTTTATACTTTTTTAAAGATTTATTTTGCGTGTGCGTGCATGTGTGTGTGTGTGCATGTGTGTGTGCGTGCATGTGTGTGTGTGTGCATGTGTGTGTGTGCATGTGTGTGTGCGTGCATGTGTGTATGTGTGCATGCGTGTGTGTGCGTGTATGTGTGTGTGTGTATGTGTGCGTGTGCGTGTGTGCGTGTGTGTGCGCACGTGTGTGCGTGTATGTGTGTGTGTGTGTGTGTGTGTGTGCGAGTGTGTGCATGTGTGTGCGTGTGCGCCTTTGGCATGTGAGTGCAGGTGCCCACAGAAGTCAGAATAGGGCGTCAGACCCCTGGAACTGGAATCAGAGGCAATTGTGGGCTGTCTGACCTGAGTGATAGGAACTAATCCAGCTCCTCTGAAGGAGCAGCAAGTGCTCTTGTCTGCTGAGCTATCCCTCCAGGCCATTTTCATAAAGGATTAAAACATCTTCAGATATTGGTATACGCAGGGGTACCCTGGACCCTATCTCCCACTAATTATGAGGGACAACTGCTTCTGTGTGTTTTGTTTTGTGAAAGACTCAGACAATTCTCTTTTATCAAATCCTCTGTGCTTAGAGCAAATGGTTAGCAACACATACACACACATGCACAGAGAAAGATAGAGAGAGAGAACCAGATAGCTCATGACCACCACCAAATAAAGGTATACCTAGTATACAGGTGGTGCATCAGAACCACCTGCTGAGATCACACAGCTTTCCGGCCTACTCTGAGATTTCATGTTTCTAACCAGCTCCTAAGGGCTAGCGTGGCTGGCCCATGGACCACACTTTCAGAACTATGGTTCTAATCACTGTGCTGACTGGGCACTATCACAGGCCAGGGGCACTCTGTGAGTCAGCGCTCATCATGGGCCAACTGGAAGCAGGTTCTCAGGGAAGCTCCGCCCTCTGGGAAGTAATCCGCCCATGCTCTGCCTGCTTCCAGCTACTCCATGCAACTTCCATGGGGATGTATTTTCTTCCTCTGAACAATTGCACATGGTGTGTCTTTAGAACTGCAGGAAAGAGAAAGGTGTCCTCAGAGTGGCATGTTCTGGGACAGAACGGGTCTCTGATAGTCTAGGGAAATTGTACTATGGAAACACATGGAGGTGGACCCGTTCTCACCTCCATGAATGACAGCTGAAACCAAGTCCCCACCTTGGGAGGACAGGCTTCAAAGACACGTGAAATGAATGGATGACCCAAATCTGCCTCTTGTGTTCGCTCAGCTCTGTCTCTCCCACAACACAGCAACTGCGCGTGCGCAGTGACTTGATGTCTACAGCTCATGCATCCCAAAGAAGACTGTTGCTGGAGCATTGATTAAAAACCACATGGCCCAGACCCACCTGTCCAGATATTGGCAGTGGACAGAGAGGATGAAACTGAACTGGCTTAGGGCAGGAACATCCTGCCCTGAACACCCCATAGAACATTCCTCCCTTACAGACTGGACAGCTCAAGCTAGCAGCAGCCCAAAGTGCTTGGGTCCTCTGAATGTCATGAGAGAGCACAGCCTCCCAGACTCCAGACTGCAGATGGAGTCCTGGGACAGCACCAGTGAGAACAGGCCCAAATAGAACCAGAAGGGTGCAGGGTGTTTTTGACACACTGGAGTCAAAGCAGAAGCTGTGCAGCAGAAAGGGCCCCAGCCCAGAGGGATACAGTAACAGAGACACTAGCAACTGTGGGAACAGTACCACTAACAGTGATTGCTTGTGGCACGGTCACACACAGTGCAGTGAGAACATTGGGTATCTAGGCAGCCCTCCAGCTCCCTCTGTAGACAGTGCCAAACATGATCCCTGAGCATGGCCTTAGACAGGCACAAGCAAGAATCCACCAATGCTATAGCTTCTGGGCAGCTGGAGCACAGACCCTGCAGCATGGCTCATCAAAATGTACAGGAAAATTGAGTCCAGCCCTGCTAAACACACGAAGGAGCATTTGTTGTTTGTTAGCTTGCTGCTAAATGATAAAACTGCAACAATTTCATTTAAGGTTTTGAATCAGGTTTTACTGTGTTTCTAAATATAAATTATGAAAGTTTAAACTCTCTGGGCAGTGGTGGAGCATGCCTTTAATCCCAGCACTTGAGAGGCAGAAGCAGGTGGATCTCTATAAGTTCGAGGCCAGCCTGGTCTACAGAGTGAGTTCCAGAACAGCCAGAGAGTTACAACAGAGAAACCTTGTCTCCCGGGGGAAAAAAAGTATTAAACTCATGTTTATATGTTTTATAAATTATATTAAATATAATGTTTATACAAGTATCATTTTATTTTATTCGTTTTCTGTGTATGGATGTTTTACCTGCATGTCTGTCCACTATGTGCATCCCTAGTGCCTATGGAGGCCAGAAGAGGGTGCCTGATTCCCAGGAGCTGGAGTTATACATGCTTGTGAGCCTCCACGTGGATGCTGGGAATCAAAGCTGAGTCCTCTGCAAGAATAGCCGGTACTGAGCCATCCCTCCAGCCCTGCAATTCTCATTTTGAATAATTAATCAGATGAATAGAATTACGTTACACAATCAGTAATATTTCATAACATTTAAATTTATATGAAATATAAACTACATTTATATTGTTTAGATATGTAAACTACAATTGAAATCTTATGCATTCATATATGCACAAGCTTAATAATTATTATTTATATGTTTGGTGATTTTGTATGCTTTTCTTATAAATGTCTGCTCAGCAAATCAAAGTTGCAGGAGAAGGATACCTTTGAATGGGAGTCTTGGCATTTTCTGAGGAAGACAGAGTAACAAGTCTCAAACCTTGCTCTTGAGCGATACAGACAAGGTTAGGTAAGAAAGGTGACAGGGCCTGGAATCACCACTTCAAAAAGGTGGGAGCCCAGGTTGATGACTCAGGCAAGTTAGGATTGGAGTGTGGCCATGGCTGGCCTCCTCTCTAGAGCCAGTCACTTGTCATAGACACGTGCCTTCCAGAGAGCAGGTGAGCATGGGAGCATCCTCAGGAAAGTCATTACCTAAGTGTCTAGTGGGGATCTGGGTGAAACCTAGGCAAGTCAGTGTGTTCCAGACAAGCAACTGTGAGATACAGGACCCATTCCCCAAAACAAAGACAGAGAAGCAAAAACAGGTAGGACCTGCTGGGACCTCTTTCTCCCTGTTCCCAGCCTATAGAAGCTGGAGGCTGACCACATGCCATTCCTATGCCCACCCCCAGAACCAAATCCAAACAGGCATATATTGAATGGCTCTGGACAGAGCCACCCATCGTGGAATGTGCGTGACTGAACTGTGGCATCACTTGACTTGAGGAGATAATTTTGGGTTTAGATTTTTATGTACATGTGCAATGTTTCACTGCAGAGACAAAGGCATATCTCCAACCCTTTGTGAGCTGTAAAGCATGTGCACCATGCCAGATTTCCTGTCTGAATCCCCAAAGCATTCCAGGCCACCAGAGTTTAAGACAGAGACTTACAGAGCTGTACATGTCTGAGAATGTTAACTATGGGTGTTACTGGATCATGAGGCTGTAGATTATTAGCTTCTCCTGAGTTTTCTATGCCATATACTATTGTCACGATTGGGGTAAAATCATGTCAACTTTTTTTAAGTATTGGCTGGCAGTCCTTTGCAGTGTCCGGAACTCATACTGTCCACTGGAGGCCCTTGTGCTCAGCCTCTAGTGTGTGGAAGGGCCCCGCTGACCCCACAGGCTATGGCACAGTGCAAGGCCGCCCACCTCACTCTCCAGCTCCGCGGCTGACTCTGGGCTTGGCATCTGCTCCAGTAGCCTTCTCCCAGTGCTTAGAGTTCTTACATGGAGTCGGAGCCCTGCACACTTGCTCTTCCACCCCCAAGCAGTGTCTCCCTCAGCTCTGTCTGATTGTGCCCCCTAAGGGGTGGGTACAAGTTCTGTCTGCGGTTCCTGGTTCCACCCTCCCGCTCTGAGATCTCTGACCACAGCCCGCCATAACCCATCCTGCAACTTCCTGAACTTTCTTGGTCCTCTGTGACCTCTCCGCAGGAGCCCCAACAGCACAGAACATCACACCCCATCTTCCCTGGAGTAGACCACCACACATCCCAAATATTTTTAACTGTGTTTCTTTGCTTTGATTGATGCTACCTGTGATGGAAATAGACAGAGACTAAGCATGAGGACACCGCTCTTCAAATAAACCCCGTCCTTGCGCTGCCACAAGCAGCCTTCACAGACAAGAAGTCAACTCTGGGCACAGGCGCAGTCTCAGAACTGCCCAACTGCTCCTGTGTACCCCAACTGCTGTGTGGGTCTCCTGGCTGAGAGGTATAAGTTCACTGAACTTATGAACCAAGTTGCTCTCTGAACACACACACACACACACACACACACACACACACACTCAAGCACATACCTAGCATTTGCACTTGCACACACAGACCAGGGACAGAGCTCAGGGTCCTCAGGATATATGTGTTCTTGGTACTCAAGAGCAGCTGGCCATATACAGAGCTTCCTCCCCAGATCCAGCTCAGTCAGAACCAGCACCTGAGCACTGCTTGGAGACACCCATCTATAGTCAGGAGCTGGCAGTGGCTGCCTACACGTATGCGAACACATCTTCTAAGTCCTTACCTACGCTCCTGAAAGGGAGGCTCAAAGAGCTGAGGCCACAACTTCGGGGAACCAGCAAGGTGCTGGGACCAGAGCGCTCCTCTGCGTTGGCTGTACAGTCACTGGGCTCCCTGAGTATTCTGGGCCCCTGGCTCTTTCCTCAGAGGGCGGTGTCTAAGTTACACAGCCAGGTACTGATACCACAAGGGCCAGCCTTCATCTAACCCGGATACAGTCCTCACCTCACCCTGGCCCTTCCTGGCCCCCACAGTTTCTGTCATCTTCCGGCTACTTGGAGAGCTTTCTGTATTTGGGGAACTTCCCGGGCCTCATTTCCTGGATTCTTCCTGGATCCTGTGGTCAAAGGGATGGGGTCTGTGTCCCCCTGCCTGGAGAGTCTTCTGAACCAAGCCAGCAAGGAAATGAAAAAAAAAATTTCTAATTAGGGGTGGATGACCCCCCGGAGAAATGCCGATCCTTTACAGTAGTCGGAGTCCTTCCCACGAGCCCTAGCGCTGGTCAGATGTTTATACAGTCTTCATTAAAGAGAGCTGCTTCAGATAAGAGGTCCTAGCACAGCGTCCACACCCAGATAAGAAGAGTGAAGGACTGTCAGATTGTTGGGGAGAACCTGAGCCAGCCACGCTCCCTGCTGAGCAGTCGGCAGGACAATGTGGGCCCGCTCCTCCTGGGCTCCTCACTGCACCTGGTGACACCCTGCAACAGCCCTGCAGCCCCCCCTTCAGGGCCCAAGATGTCCCCCGGGGCCTTCCTGGTGGCCCTGCTCACACTGTTCCTGCTGGCCTGTCCCGCGTCCCAGAAGCCGCTGCAGAGTTGGGGGCAGGCGTCCTCCGGGGGAAACGGCCCTAGCTCGCTGGGATCGTCGGGAGGTGGAGAGGAGAGCGTCTTTGACCTGAAGATGTTCCTGGAGAACATGAAGGTGGATTTTCTGCGCAGCCTTAACCTGAGTGGCATTCCCTCCCAGGACAAAACCAGGGTGGAGCCACCACAGTACATGATCGACCTGTACAACAGGTACACTACGGACAAGTCATCCACTCCTGCCTCCAACATCGTGAGGAGCTTCAGTGTGGAAGGTACAGTGTTTCCCCCAGGGTTCCACCGGGTGGGACGCGGCACACCCCACCCCCACACCACTGTGACTCTGCTAGGTGGGATGTCCACTGACCGCGGGAAGGTCTTCAAGTTTCTATTGAAGTGAATCACAGTGAAACAGGGTGAAAATGCAAATTCCTGGTTCATTTGTGTGGGGCTAATGGCTTCCCTACAGAGCAGTGCAGGCCATGGGGCCTGTCCATCAACACTGAAGGATCTGACGGACACAGCCTGGCTCCTCCCCCGGGGCACATCTAACCCAGTGGGTGTGGAGGACACTAGACTTCCATTCCCTGACCCCTCTCCTCTCCTCCCCTCCCCTCCCCTCCCCTCCCTCTCTTTTCCTCTCCTCTCCTCTCCCATCCTGCCTTGTCTTTTGCCTTCAGTCTCTTTTGCTCTCCTCCTGCTTCCCCTACGCCCCCTCCCTCTTCCCTCCCTTCTCTTCCCCCCTTCCCTTTCCTCTTGACTTCTCTCCCTCTCTCCCTTCCTGACCCCTTCTGACTTTGAAATAGATTATTCATGTAGCTCCCAGTAACTTCTATATTTTCAGCTTTGAAGGAAGGCCAGTATCTCTCTTAGAAAGTGCTTTTGAAACTCAGATTTTAAAATGTTAATAGCGTAGTGCTGGAAGAGTCTCGTTATGCTTCAGATGTAATCTTCCTCGGGCAGTAGGCAGGGTGTCTGTCCTGCGTGTTTTAAATGGAAGATTAGCATGGAGGTGAGGTCTGTGACCAGTACTCATGGGTTCCCACAATCTGGGTACAATGGGTTACTGAACACAAAGCTGGGCTTGCTGGGGCTGAGGAACCCAGGCCAAGCACAACCGCAAGGTCATAGGGTTCCGTCCAGACCGTACTTCCTGCACAGACCAGCTCCCCATATCCTGTTGTGGCATCTCACTCTGAAGGACCTGGAGGCCAGGGCCTCCCCCATTCTGGTCCAGAGATTTGCAAGTACCCAAGAGTCCCAGTTAGGGGTCAGTCATTCTGGACCAGATCTGTCCACCTACAGAGTCTATGGACACTTGTGATCACCATTCATGGTCAGTGCTGCTGAGTTTTCTAAGCGCCCAACAAAAGTTTCAAGGGAAATTGTCTCATGTAAAATGTACATAGAGTTTTGTTTTTTTTTAAAGCATATAATTTGCAGGTCACCAGTCCCTGGGATTGTCTGTGATCTCTGCCTCGCGGAAAGGAGGAGTTTTGTTGTTTTTTGTTTGTTTGTTTTGTTTTTTTAATTTATTAAGGCCTAAACTATCATATTCTACAGGCTGGAGTGTGAAGCCCAACCAGAGACACTAGCCCACCTACCCATGTACCATTGACACATTTACTCTGTGTGTGTGTGAGTGTGTGTGTGTGTGTGTGAGCACACACACTCAGCAGCAGCAACATACATACATACATGACCTGGGAAACATCCTTCTAATCCCAGTGGGCGTGTGGATTCTAGCAAATGTCAGTGGTCCAGCAGCCACAATAAGAGCGCCCTAGGCCACAGAAGCAGAACACATCCTCACTGGTCTGATGTGCCGTAGCATGCATCAGATTGCTAGGATCTGGACCGTGCAGCTGTGCTGGGTGAGGGGACCACGGAGAGGCTGAGCAAAGGGACACATGCTGTGTCTCCCGCACTGGGATGGCCTGGATTGGGAGGACCACCGAAATATTAACATGGCGGACTCATGACTGGCCTTTAAATTCCACGTGCCACCTTGATAAAAGCAGGCAAGATGGTTCCTGTTATATAAGAGAGGCACCAAGAAGCTCAAAACTTCCCAAGGATACCAGCCCAGTGGGGGACAGTCAGGCTTGACTCTTCCATTCCTCAGAGCGCTTGCTAGGTTTCAGTACGGCATGGGTCTCCGCTCATGCTGGCCCATGCAAGAGCCCCCTAACCGGAAAGACCCCCTGTTTCTGGGGTTCTGCTGTGGTCAGTAGCCAGAAGAAACAGCTCGTAATTTTTAAATGCCTCTTATCACAGGTAGATTTTTCTAGAATTCCCGTTTTTCTTGCTCACAGTTAAGCTCGTCTTGCTCCTGGTTTACACACTGCACAGGCGCGCACGCAGAAAGAGCACTGTGGACAGGGGTTAGGACTGCCTGTACCTCCAGGCACCCACTGGCTGTTTCAGAACGTGCCTCCCAAGGACAAGGAATAGTAACTTTGTGTGGCCAGGGACTCACAAATGGCCGTGTCTGGGTCAAGCCGCAGCCCAGGAGAAGTGGGAAACTGAAGCAATTATGAAGCTATGAGAAAACCCCCATTTTTTTGCCTAACGTGACAAAGCTTTTGGAACTGAGATATTTTTTCCTCTAGGAAAAAATAAATCCACTTTCACTTTCGATGAACGTTATTAACACGGTTCCAAATTATTTAAACACCCTATTGCTGCTTTTCTTTTTTTTTTTTTTTTTACTTTATCTAAATATGTGCTTTCATTGCCCTGAGCCAGGACTGCAGGGTCTTCTCTCTAAAGCCGATGTATTTCCTGGCTTGCCTTAGGTAGCTATGTGCGTTCCAACAGTTTACATAAGCTGTGGATGCCAATCTCCACGTGTGTAAAATTGGATAATAACTACATCCTCCCAAACTCAAGAATGTAATGCCAGGCACTTAGTAGTTGCTCAATAAATAGTAGAAACTGTTAACACTAGCTGAAGGCACCTGCCTCTGTTTTTCCTGGAAAAATCCTGAGAACCTTCCTAAGTGCTCTTTTACTAACATTCTAAGTGACACAAAATGGGAACAATAGCAACAAAATCTATCATAGCGAACCATGAAGCTTGGCTTTGGTATCATAAAAATGGACACCAGGCAGATTCCACTCTGCATGTGTTTGCCTTTCAGATGCCATATCGACGGCTGCCACAGCGGATTTCCCCTTCCAGAAACACATCCTGCTCTTCAACATCTCCATCCCCAGGCATGAGCAGATCACCAGAGCCGAGCTCCGTCTCTACGTCTCCTGTCAAAACCACGTGGACGCCACTCACGGGCTGGAAGGAAACATGGTTGTTTATGACGTTCTAGACGGAGAAGATACTTGGGATGGTGCCTCGGGGACCAAGACCTTCTTGGTATCTCAGGACATTCAGGGTGAAGGCTGGGAGACCTTAGAGGTATCTAGTGCCGTGAAGCGGTGGGCCAGGGCGGACTCTACCGCAAACAAAAATAAGCTAGAAGTAACCGTGGAGAGCCACAGGCAAGGCTGTGACACACTGGACATCAGTGTCCCTCCAGGCTCCAGAAACCTACCCTTCTTTGTCATCTTCTCCAACGACCGCAGCAACGGGACCAAGGAGACCAGACTGGAGCTGAAGGAGATGATCGGCCACGAGCAGGAGACGGTGGTCGTTAAGACATCCAGAGCTGGTTACCAGGAGGCAGGGAAGAGCCCCGAGGAGGAGGAGGAGGAGGGAGAGCATGTAGATGGGCACGCGGCTGTGGGACCGCATCCAGCAAGAAGGAAGAGGAGCACTGGGACCAGCAGCCACTGCCAGAAGACTTCCCTCAGGGTGAACTTCGAAGACATTGGCTGGGACAGCTGGATCATCGCGCCCAAGGAATACGACGCCTACGAGTGCAAAGGCGGCTGCTTCTTCCCGCTGGCTGACGACGTGACACCCACGAAGCACGCCATTGTGCAGACCCTGGTGCATCTCAAGTTCCCCACGAAGGTGGGCAAAGCCTGCTGTGTTCCCACCAAACTGAGTCCCATCTCTATCCTCTACAAAGATGACATGGGGGTGCCGACGCTCAAGTACCACTACGAGGGAATGAGCGTGGCCGAGTGTGGGTGCAGGTAGTCCCTGCAGCCGCCAGGGTGGGGTGCAGGTCGGCGAAGGTGTCCTGCTGGGGTCCTGCATCCTCCTGGGCGTGGCAGGGGCTAAGTTGATCTGATGCCACCCTGGAGAAGGAAAGAGGCCGTTGCTCTTTGGGTGCCCAGTGGGTTCTTCTGCTGAATTGACAATGGCTGGGGTATGCGGGTCTGGGGGCAGAGTGGGAGGTCTTGCAAGGGCTGATGGGTAGAGAAGAGATGGCGAAGAGGAAATGGGAGAAAAGATGATTTTAGGTTTTGGTCAGAAAACCAAGTGAAGACTAGCAGAAGATACAGGTGATGTGCAAGAGTCATGGAAGCTCCAGGGTCCAGGAAGCCAAGACTGGGTCCCATAACCTGAGGAGCGGAGGAAGAAGCGAGCTCTGTCTGCCATGTTATTTCCCAGCCCCCCCCCCCACCCCGAAGATGTGCATCATGACCTTTGATTGTCAGCTTTAGAAACCAAAACTCAGCAAGCCCGTTACTACAATTCAGTGGTAGCAGTCTGCGGGACCCAAAAAGTCTGGGACCTTCCCAAGTGCCCCATGCAGTTTAGCAGGTCACTGTGTACTGAAGGGTCGCTAGATATGGAAGGGCCAGCATGAGGCCATGTGGGGCTGAGTTACGTCCATACCCACCACTATGAATAGGCTGCTCATTGTGCTCCAGCACGATCTGCTTGCTCCGTGCTCATGCTCGCTCTGTGGCCGTGTGATTATCAAACCCCTCCCCAGAATAAATAAATATCCCCAAGCAACTGCAGAACAGAGAGACAGTTCAGGGCCTGAGCCCTCTGACGCTCACTGTGATCTGAGCTGCTTTGACCACTGGGGCAGACTTCATATGTTTCGAGGGTCATACAAGGTCACTTGGAATCCTCCATTCCAGTTCTGTGACCATCTGGGAAGGATGGCCTATGGCTTGGGACTCCACAGAGAGGACAAGGTTCGGGTTCAAATTTGTTGGGATCAAATGTGCTCTTGTTTTAACTATTTGAAACTTGTCATTTTCCTCCCTTGGTGACCCAAAGTCAAGTGATTAACAGGCCAGCCTTACTGGGTAAGGGTTTCTGGAATCTGAAGAGGCCTCTGTTCCCATCTACTGTCACCGACTCTGCCTGAACCTGACAGTTTCCTGGATAGTGTGTCCCCAGGGAGAACAGCATTTCCATTCCTGTGCTTCAACCTCTCATCCGACTCTCCCAGGCTCATAAGACTGGATAGGGTGAGGAAGAGCCTGATGCCCTCTGGCCAGGCAGGGCCAGAGAGACTTGGAGAGATCTGGCCCACACTCATTGATTGATGCTCCCACATAGTTTAAAACATAATCTATGTTAAATGTTATCCATGAACAACTTTAGCACAAAACGCAATGGAACATTTTTGTTTAATGGATAGAGTTGGAAAAAAGATAAATTCCTGATATACACCAGGCAGCATGGCATGGCGATGCTGTTCCCAGACAATGATGGGTGGTGATGTCTTCTTTGGGTTCTAGGGATGCTTCTGTGTGAGAGAGAGCTTTACTTAGAAGTAAAGTCTCGTGCCCGGTATGTGGCTTTCCTGAATGTAGAGTCAGATCTGAGGGCGCTCCAGTTCTGCGGTCCTGCCCACCTGCTCTAGCTAGCTCCTAGGAGTGTGTCGTCACTTTCCCTGGGGTAGAGGGGTCTGAGAGGAGGGACATGAGCTTCCACAGGGTGAAGGTGTGTGGCATCTGCACATTGGGGCCAGCGAGAGAGTGTGTGTGTGTGTGTATCTGTATTTGTGTCTGTGTGTGTGTATATGTGTGTGTGTGATGTGTGTGTGTGTGTGGTGTGTGTATGTGTGTGTATGATGTGTGTGTATGTGTGTGTGGTGTGTGTGTGTATGTGTGTGTATGGTGTGTGTGTATGTGTGTGTGTGTATGTGTGTGTATGTGTGTGTGGTGTGTGTGTGTATGGTGTGTGTGTATGTGTGTGTATGGTATGTGTGTATGTGTGTGTGGTGTGTGTGTGTATGTGTGTGTATGGTGTGTGTGTGTATGGTGTGTGTGTATGTGTATGGTGTGTGTATGTGTGTGTGGTGTGTGTGTATGTGTATGGTGTGTGTATGTGTGTGTGGTGTGTGGTGTGTGTGTGTATGGTGTGTGTGTGTATGGTGTGTGTGTATGTGTGTGTATGTGTGTGTATGGTATGTGTGTATGTGTGTGTGTGTGTGTATGTGTGTGTGGTGTGTGTGTGTATGGTGTGTGGTGTGTGTGTGTATGGTGTGTGTGTGTGTGTGTGTGTATGTGTATGTGTGTGTGTGGTGTGTGTATGTATGATGTGTGTGTATGTGTGTGTATGGTATGTGTGTATGTGTGTGTGGTGTGTGTGTGTATGTGTGTGTATGGTGTGTGTGTGTATGGTGTGTATGTATGTGTATGGTGTGTGTATGTGTGTGTGGTGTGTGTGTGTATGTGTGTGTGGTGTGTGTGTGTATGTGTGTGTGGTGTGTGTGTGTATGGTGTGTGGTGTGTGTGTGTATGGTGTGTGTGTGTGTGTGTGTGTGTATGTGTATGTGTGTGTGTGGTGTGTGTATGTATGATGTGTGTGTATGTGTGTGTATGGTATGTGTGTATGTGTGTGTGGTGTGTGTGTGTATGTGTGTGTATGGTGTGTGTGTGTATGTGTGTATGTATGTGTATGGTGTGTGTATGTGTGTGTGGTGTGTGTGTGTATGTCTGTGTGGTGTGTGTGTGTATGTGTGTGTGTGTGTGTGTGTGTATGGTGTGTGGTGTGTGTGTGTATGGTGTGTGCGTATGTGTGTGTGTGGTGTGTGTGTATGGTGTGTGTGTGTGTGTGTATGTGTGTGTGTGTATGTGTGTGTGTGTGGCGTGTGTGTGCGCGCGTGCAGGAGTGCTCTGGCATGAGCAACTATGTGGACAGAAGTTTGCTGAAGTTAGCTGTCCACTTTACCCCCTCCCTCCCCCACATACACACGTCAGAGCAGGGCTCTTCTTCACCAGACCAGTGTTCTGCCCACTCCCGCCCTCAATTTCTAGCTGTACCACCCAAGTGCCATCACCTGTGAAGGAGGTCCCAAACTCTAATACCACCCACTCTGGCCTCCTGGATGTTCCAGCTGCGGAGAGTATCGATCCTGGCCCAGGGTAGCATCTCCCACCCAGGGAGTCCATAGAGGACGAGGCTGGGCTTAGTGTCCCTTACAACAAACCATAAAGTTTGGCTTTTGTGTCATAAACAAATGGACACCAGGTAGGTGTCCCTCTGAGTGGGTTTGCGTTTCAGATCCTGTCTCAACAGCTGCCACAGAGGACTTCCCTTCCAAAAACACATCCTGACCTCAACACCTCCATCCCAAGGCACATGACACCCCTGTTATAACCCCCCGGCTTGTGCCACTTATGGCCATGAGTCTTCTGGAGATAAGACCATAAGCCTCTTGCTCCGGTCACTTCTGGGGGGACGATGTGCCCTGTAGCTCAGGTCAAACTGATGTGGTGCGGTGCTCAAGAACCCAAGATGAGTCTCTGGTTTTCATGTCACTGGGTTTTTCTGCATAGCATTTATCAAAACTTGCTCACCCATAGCCACGGATTGAAATGTAACATGGCCATTCTCGGGCCACTTACATGGTCGGGGAACCCACCTGCAATGCTCCATTGGACGCAGCCCCTAAAGCACCTTCTTCTGTTTATGGTAAAGTAGACAGTGCGATGTGCTTGAAGATGCTGCAGCTGTGGAAGGAGGGTCCTGTCCCTGCACTACTTGCCGAGGGGCTATTCTCCACCTCTTTTATGACCTCTCCTTTGTGCCAGGAACAAGAGGAGAGAGGTTCAAGAATGCAGAGTAAAATATGCCGGACATGAACAGAGAGACGGATCTCTGGCCATGGCTTCAGGCTAGTGAATTTAGGGAGCTCTGTGCTTTGATGCAGAATGCCTACCCTGGGGTCTGATGATCCTGTTACCTCTTGCCCTGACATGCGCCAAGGAAGCCCACAGGGTTTCTTCAATCTGTGAACCATAGGCAGCAAAACCATCCATCTCTCAAAAGACCACTTTGAGATCCACATGGTGGCTTCTTGGGAAACAGCTAGGATGCAAGTCACTGTCTCCCTTCCACTGTCCCAGCTTCTCAGTTAACAAGAATAACAAGGAGACTGTGCCCACACCTGAGCAGAGGCTCCTCAGATGCTTTGCACTGGATCAGACAGCAGCCTGTTGAGAAAACCTTTCTCTTTGCAGAACAGTCTGTGCTCTGATCACCACTCCAGACAACCATCTGCCCACCACAAGCCTGGCTTTCCTTGGATACATTCTGCCCAGATGACCGCCATTCACCACGGAATGGACTCATTACACATCCCTGATCACTGGAAAAAAATGTTTCTGACCTGGACCACTGTCTGTCTCTCTGCCACATCCTCCCACAAGCATGTTTTGACTTGATGGTCCCTTTAGTATTGGTAATTCCCAACACAAGAACATCTTGGTGGGAGCTACATGGAGGGTTCTGGAAGCCTCTTTGCTACAGCTGATATGTTGAATATCGTGCAGGACTGAAGGGGATCAGGGACTTCTCTAGTCTATGTCACTTTCTCTGTCAAAGTGTATAAAGCCAAGACAATAAATATCAATCATAAAACCTTGTATGAAGGATTCAAGATGGCTGCGGGTCAGCAGAGTCTCTCAAGGCTCCAGCAGCTGCCTGCCCCCTGGTGACTGCCAGATGACTGGCAACCTGTGTGATGTCTGGATGCCTGTGTGATGTCTGTGTTCCTGCAGGATGTCTGGGTGCCTATGAGGTGTCTGGGTATCCGCAGGTTGGTTCATGCCTGCATGATGCATGGGTGTCTGCAGGATTCTCTGGAGCTTGGCGGGAGCGGGGCGGCGGGGGGGGGGGGTAATCCTGATGCCTGAGAGATGTCCAGATACCTGCCGGATGTCCTAGTGCCTGTGGGAGGCCCTGGTGCCTGTGGGCTTGGACAGTAAGACCCAAACTTCATCATGCTTGGTCTTGGGCAGGTATGGGCCAGGTGAATGTCCATCATTGGAGCATCCCGTTGCCTCCAGGAACAGATGCCCATGATCCATGCTCCTGCCACAATAGCTGGACCTCATTTTCTTTTATTTGTTTGGGTTTTTTTTTTTGAGGTCACAGAAGAATGAGGGTGGAACAGGGAGTAATGGGAAGAGTGTATCGTCCAGATACATTGTATGAAACTCAAATTAATATAATTTAATATATTAATCATGATAAATATATTATATTTAAAATATAATAAAATAGTTTAAATATAATAAATATATAATATAAAAATGAAATATAATAAAAGTATTATAAAAAAAAGAAAAACAGCATGTGATTTGGGGCATTCACAACCTTCCCCGTTTTTTGGTATATGTGATATGCACGTGCGTTATCCACATTCTCACGGTGCTCCTGCACGTGGGGAGGGATGCTCAGTCATGTGGAGGCCAAGGGTGGCGTCAGGCACCCATCACTCTCCATCTTGAGGCAGGGTCCCTCACTTAAACCCAGACCCCGGGTATTAAACCATCTAACTAGCCAGCTTGCTCTGGGGATCCTGCCTCTGCTATCTACGTGTCAAGATTATAGGCGAGCCACCATGCCCATCAGACATTTATGCGGGTGCTGAGGGCCAGAACCCCAGTCTTCACGCTCTGTGGCAGCACGTTATCCATTGAGCTATGTCCCCGAATCACTTACCCTTTTTTAATGAGATGATTGACATGGTAGATAATTGGTTTCTTCATAGTGTCAAAAAATGCTAAAGTCAGGCCAGACCAAAAATCACATGCTTCTGAGGAGGAAGCAAGGCCCGAGAAACCCCAGGCAGACCTCTTCTCCCTCTCCTCCTCTCTTTCTCTCTCTCTCTCTCTCTCTCTCTCTCTCTCTTTCCTCTCTCCCTCTCTCTCTCTCTCTCTTTTCTTTCTCTCTCTCTCTTCTCTCCCTCTCTCTCTTCCCTCTCCCCTCTACTCCCCCCTCTCCTCCTCTCCCTCTCTCTCCTTCCTCCCCCTCTCCCCTCTTCCCCCCCTCTTTCTCTCCCTCCTCCTTCATACCTATCCACCCTGGGGTGAGCTCTGTCATACGCCTAAGGGCAACGGAGCCAGCTGAGAGCTCTGAAACCATGAATCAACATAAGCCACAACATCAAAATATGGACAGATGGGTGGTGTACAGACAAATGTATTGACAGATAGCTCTCCTACAAATGTACTTCTGTCTATAACTGTGCCTTTCAACCTGTGGGTCGGGACCCCTTTGGGGGATCAAAGAACCCTTTCACAAGGCCTCCCCTAAGACCATTTGCATATCAGATATTTACATTATGATTCATAAAACTAGCAAAATTACAGTTATGAAGAAGCAATGAAAATAATTTTGTGGTTGGAGGTCATCACAACACGACGAACTGTTAAAGGGTCTCAGCATTAGGAAGGCTGGGAACCACTAGCCCATAACACCTAATCCAGATCTCACGACACCTAATCAAGGTATCATATACCCTAGGCAGTGGTAAGGGTTGTAGGTAGTTTTGCAGCCCATGCTGGACAGCTCTGTCCATTTGTGTACATGAGGACCTTCTGCTTCATATCCTTGAAGCGCATCTTAGTGATACATTTTCTCAAAAAGGAACATTATTCCTGGTAGTCTGCACCCTCTCCCTGTCCAGGCTTGGCGGTGACAGATATATGCTCTCAGAGGAACTCTGACTCCTTGAAGTTGGGGCTTCCCAGGTGCAGGTTGGAAAGTCTCAGTTGCCCAAGAGAGGTTTCCAACCCCTGGCTGATTCCGAGAGTAAATTTGCCTCATTTCCATTGGCTGCAAATAGTGGAGTGATGAGACCATATGTCACTTGGGTATTAAACAAATCCTAATGAGCTAAAAATATGGTTGCTTTAGCTAATTGACCTTTGGCCTTCATAAACCACTTGGTAAACATCTTTAGATAATGATTTCCAGAAAGTGACTAGTGCGTTTCCAGCATGTAGAGTAAGCTCTCTCATCCTTACCTCTAAGACCACCTTCCCTGGCTGCCTGCTGTGACACCACAGGACTCTCTACCTGCTATCCACTGAACCCAGCCAGTATGTTCTGGATAGAACTCAAGAAGACAGAAGGTGGAAACAGGAAGTGGCTGCACCAACTACTATTCCCTGTCCGTACAACCCCTATACGGTTTGACCCAGGGATTCTTGCTAAATGAGAGAAATGTGTCCATTAAGAGGCTGTCTGTGCAAAGCAGGGGTTCTAGATACTGGCTCCACTGCAGATGTTCTTAGACATCCAGGGCAAATCAGTCACAGGCAAAATCTGTAGCACGTTCACGAGAAAAAGGTGAAACGTAGCAATGCACCTGGGACTGGCTCCCAGGTATGTTCCTGCAGGCGTGAGAATGGCCTGTATTCTGTGTGTGACTTAGGACCACAGAGAACTACTCCCTGCTCACTGCAAGCCCTGGACTGAAGCTGGCCCCTTAACTCACAGGGGTCTCCATTGACAGAGAGAACGATGCTCACAGTTAACCTTATCTGGTCTAGAATTATTGATCCCCTGTTCCTCTCACCTATCACACCCTATGCTGAAGTCCAGACAGTCATTCATCTTGTTTCAGAGCCGTGAGGGGATGGACCTATACAGTACCTAGAAACATAAGCAGAGTAGAGGAATAAACTTCTATCCCTGAGGCTGACAGTGGTCCAAGACTCGGCCTGGGCACAGTCTGAGATGATGGTTGCCTCTCCAGCCTCTTTATGCCGTCTTTCACCTGTCCCCATCAGAAACAGTGGGTTCAGTTAGCTACTGAGCTGAACAATAAAATATGTACGGTACATGATATAGAGCCCTCATCAGTAACTTCCAAACACTGCGATGCTTTGTGAAAACTTTCATATTTAATTTACCCAATAACTCACTTAGTCTACTGAATAAAGAAGAGGCTTTCCTAAGTCTACAAAATAAACAGTAGCAAAACCAGACCTCCACGGGTCACTCGCGGTAGTGGGAAAACGATATTTATTTGTAGATTAGCAACTCTCATTGGCGAGGCTTTACTAAAAACTGTGAGAGTGTAGCGTAGCACCGGGCCTTGTACATGGCAGGAACTCAAAATAAACACAATTATTTGTGTTCTTCTATGCAGACGTGGCTCAGCAAGATGTCCCTCCAGGGTCAAACCACCCTGCCTCTTCTTCCTTGTCCCCTGGCTGATGCACTTGAATTAGACAGGATTAAAGGCTTACCGGAGCTGGAAGCCTCACATCTAACTCCCAAGTTGAGCCCCAGACCTTCTGTCTGCCCGCTAAGAAGGACAAGGGAGAAAGGCAGCGGCACAAGCAGGACCGCACAGTCTCGTACACAGTCAAGGGAGCTCTGACTCGGGAGCCAGAGCCCCCGGGATCCCAATGATGAGAGAATGGGTCCTGGTTGCGTCCACGCTGCTCTGTGTTCTGGCTGGCCCCATGCACCTGTTCCAGCCAAGCCTGGTGCTGGACATGGCCAAGGTCCTCTTGGATAACTACTGCTTCCCTGAGAACCTCATGGGAATGCAAGCGGCCATTGAGCAGGCTATGAAGAGTCGTGAGATTCTGGGCATCTCAGACCCTCAGACGCTGGCACAGGTGCTGACAGCTGGAGTGCAGAGCTCCTTGAATGACCCACGCCTCTTCATCTCCTATGAGCCCAGTACCCTGGAGGCGCCTCAGCAAGTACCAACACTCACCAACCTCACCCGAGAAGAGCTGCTGGCCCAGCTACAGAAGAACATCCACCATGAGGTTCTTGAGGGCAACGTGGGTTACCTACGAGTGGATGACCTCCCGGGCCAGGAGGTACTGAGTGAACTGGGGGGGTTCTTGGTGGCCCATGTGTGGAGGCAGCTCATGGGCACCTCCTCCTTGGTGCTAGATCTCCGGCACTGTGCTGGTGGTCACATCTCTGGGATCCCCTATGTCATCTCCTACTTGCACCCTGAGAATACTGTCATGCACGTGGACACCATCTATGATCGCCCCTCCAATACCACCACAGAGATATGGACCTTGCCCAAGGTCCTAGGGGAGAGGTACAGTGCCGACAAGGACGTGGTCGTCCTCACCAGTGGGCGTACTGGGGGAGTGGCCGAGGACATCGCCTATATCCTCAAGCAGATGCGCAGGGCCATCGTGGTGGGTGAGCGGACGGAGGGCGGTGCCCTGGACCTCCAGAAGCTGAGAATAGGCCAGTCCAACTTCTTCCTCACGGTGCCCGTGTCCAGGTCCCTGGGGCCCCTGGGTGGAGGCGGCCAGACATGGGAAGGCAGTGGAGTGCTGCCCTGCGTAGGGACACCCGCAGAGCAGGCCCTGGAAAAGGCTCTGGCCATCCTCACCCTGCGTCGTGCCCTGCCAGGGGTGGTCCTCCGACTCAAGGAAGCCCTGCAGGACTACTACACGCTGGTGGACCGGGTGCCGGGCCTGCTACACCACCTCACCAGCATGGACTATTCAGCCGTGGTCTCCGAGGAGGACCTGGTGACGAAGCTCAATGCTGGCTTGCAGGCTGTGTCGGAGGATCCCAGGCTCCTGGTGAGAGCCACAGGACCCAGAGAAACCTCCTCTAGGCCTGAGACTGGGCCTTATGACCCCCCAGCAGTCACCCCTGAGGTACCCGAGGAAGAAGCTGCCCGGAGGGCCCTAGTGGACTCTGTGTTTCAGGTGTCCGTGCTGCCGGGCAATGTGGGCTACCTGCGCTTTGACAGATTTGCAGACGCCTCTGTGCTGAGGGCACTGGGCCCTTACGTGCTGCGCCAGGTGTGGGAGCCCCTGCAGGACACAGAGCATCTCATCATGGACCTCCGTCACAACCCTGGAGGCCCTTCCTCTGCTGTGCCTCTGCTGCTGTCCAACTTCCAAGGCCCGGAGGCGGTCCCCGTGCACCTCTTCACCACCTATGACCGCCGCACCAACGTCACGCAGGAGCACTTCAGCCACGGGGAGCCGCTAGGCCCTCGCTACGGCCACCGGCGTGGGGTGTACCTGCTCATCAGCCACAGAACTGCCACGGCTGCCGAAGAGTTCGCCTTCCTCATGCAGTCCCTGGGCTGGGCCACGCTGGTAGGTGAAATCACCGCTGGGAGCCTGCTGCACACCTGCACGGTGCCCCTGCTGGACTCGCCGGAGGGTGGCCTGGCGCTCACAGTACCGGTGCTCACCTTTATTGACAACCATGGCGAGGCCTGGCTGGGTGGCGGTGTGGTGCCTGATGCCATCGTCCTGGCTGAGGAGGCCTTAGAGAGAGCTCAGGAGGTGCTGGACTTCCACCGCAGCCTGGGCACCTTGGTAGAAGGCACCGGTCGCCTGCTGGAGGCTCACTATGCCCGGCCAGAGGTCGCAGGGCAAGCCGGAGCTCTGCTGCAATCCAAGCTGACCCAAGGAGCCTACCGCACAGCTGTGGACCTGGAGTCACTGGCCTCGCAGCTCACGGCTGACCTGCAGGAGGTGTCCGAGGACCACCGCCTGCTAGTGTTCCACAGCCCCGGTGAGCTGGTGGCAGAGGAGGTCCCCCTGCCCCCGCCTGCCGTTCCCTCCCCAGAGGAACTCTCCTATCTCATCGAGGCCCTGTTCAAAACAGATGTGCTACCAGGCCAGCTGGGCTACTTGCGTTTCGATGCCATGGCTGAGCTGGAGACAGTGAAGGCCATCGGGCCTCAGCTGGTACGGCTGGTGTGGCAGAGGCTGGTGGACACGGCTGCCCTGGTCGTTGACCTGCGCTACAACCCCGGCAGCTACTCCTCCGCCGTGCCTCTGCTCTGCTCCTATTTTTTTGAGGCAGAGCCCCGCCAGCACCTCTACTCTGTTTTTGACAGGGCGACGTCTAAGGTCACAGAGATATGGACCCTGCCGCTGGTTGCCGGGCAGCGCTACCGTCCACACAAGGACCTCTACATCCTATTGAGCCACACCAGTGGCTCTGCGGCTGAGGCCTTCGCTCACACCATGCAGGACCTACAGCGGGCCACAGTCATCGGGGAGCCCACAGCTGGAGGGGCGCTCTCTGTGGGCATCTATCAGGTGGGCAACAGCCCGTTATATGCCTCCATGCCTACTCAGACGGCCCTGAGTGCCACCACCGGCGAGGCCTGGGACCTGGCTGGTGTGGAACCCGACATCACTGTGCCCATGAGTGAGGCCCTTTCCACAGCCCAGGACATAGTGGCCCTGCGTGCCAAGGTGCCCACAGTACTACAGACGGCTGGGAAACTAGTGGCTGATAACTACGCCTCCCCTGAGTTGGGGACCAAGATGGCTGCCAAGCTAAGCCGTCTGCAGAGCCGATACGCAAGGGTGACTTCGGAAGCGGCCTTGGCTGAGATGCTGGGTGCTGACCTGCAAATGCTCTCTGGGGATCCACACCTGAAGACGGCACACATCCCAGAGGATGCCAAAGACCGCATCCCTGGAATCGTGCCCATGCAGGTAAGAGGCAAGAGGCATTTGGCCTGGCCCAATCCTGGGAGTGTCCAGTTGCCAGCACGTGTGTGGCTATAGGTACAATGGAAGACTGTGGATCCAGGTTTTCTTCTATGTGTATGCTTTTACCAGTCATCTCCTGTCGCCCCTGTCACCCCTGCCACGTCATCAACTCCCTGGGCCCAAGGTCTCCGACAACTCTATAGAATGCTAAACAGATCAGATGTGAAAATTGAGAGGGAAAGCCTCTCCATCGTAACCAGGTAGAAGGCAAGAGTTGTCATGAGTTCCCACCGTCGGTGTTGGGGAAGGGGGTCAGCAAGTTATCTGAGACTCCAGCATGAGATTTTCCTTTCCGGAAAGTATGACATCTACATTACCGGGATCCGCTATGTCCTTAGAGGTAAAACATGGAGACTAGGCAGGTTCTGGAGGGGCTGGGATGCTAAGGCACAACCCAAAGGCCTGCCTTGGTTTGGAGCCAACTTGTCATCTCCCCGAGCAATACAGAGCATGCATCCTGCCTGAACTGAGTGTGTGGATATATGTCTGATCCACAGACCAACTGGACGGGAGGTTTGAGCAAGGTTGCTGCAGTCTGAATACTTGAAAGCCAGCCCCAAAGCACCAGGGAGCACCTGGCGGTGCAGCAAGCTGAGTGTGGGTGCAGGGGGGTGTGGGCGGGGAGTAGCCTGGCCAGTGTCAAGGTGGATGGTATTCATGGAGGCCTCACCCCACCTAAGCACTCATCAGAGGACACTCCCACCACCTACCACCGCTTCCTCCTTAGGGACTTCACTGCGAGCCCACAGTGGGTGGGCATGCCTCTGCTTCAGTCTGAGGTGAGGGCTAGGGTCAGGCAGCTTATCTGGGAGGAAGTCACTGGGCAGAAAGTGAGCAAGCAGGAAGTGAGGGTGTGGAAGATCCCACTGGGACCCTGGCAGGTGTGAGAACGCCACTAGAACCACCTTCCATGGGTGAAAGGATCTACCAGCTCCATCCTCCAGGGGTGGGGGGTCATGCTGGGAGCGTGACTCTTGCATGGGCTACACAGACTTGTGCCACATGGGGGTCTGGAGACAGAGAATACAAAGATACAAGACTGGGTTTCCACAGGGAGCTGGCAGTAGGCATTCGCCTGCGAGCAGACAAGAGCTGAGGGAAAGGAAGGGCTTCAGGCCAGTCTGGTCCACACAGACCTCTTTGTCCTCTGTCCAGCTCACCGAGCTCCACAGCACGCAGCAGCGTTGGGAGAGAAGAACGAGTAGAGTCGTAAAGGGGGAGTCTCACTAGGCTTCCAGGACCCCACTTTCCTGAAGTGTCCTTTGTTTGTTTGTTTTCCAGCATAGCCAGGGCCAGGGAGTGAGAGAGAGCTGGTTGAGTTTGTATTGGATGGGAGAGTGAGGATTCCTGGTCTGGCTTCTCCTGTTCCTCCTGTGAGGGCCTCAGACAAGTTAGTTGTTTGTCTGTGCTTCAGAGTTGCCCTGGGAAGAGAATAACGAGATGGCTATCCGTGCGATGAGCGCCACAAACTGTTCAGCCAGGGCCAGGTGCCTGGCGAGGACTACTAATGTCCTCCATCCCTGTCCCAGCAGAGGAGAAGACGGGTCCAGGGACATCAAGTGTCTGGTGAGGTCGGAAGTGTGCTAAAGGACGCCATATCTGGCCCCTTCATCTCCAGACACCAGATGGAGGGTTGGCAGACCTGAGCATTCGCTGCAAGGCTGTCTGTGGTCAACTGACTCATACACCACCCATGGCTCCCATCCAGGCCCTTCACCCACATGCTGCCCTCCCCACTACCCCTGTGCTGCCCTCCCCACCACCCCCATGCTACCCTCCCCACTGCCCATGTGCTGCCCTCCCCACTGCCCACATGCTGCCCTCCCTATCACCCGCGTGCTGCCCTCCCCACCACCACTAACTCCATTTCCTCAGCAGCCCATGGTACCCCTCTCCTGGGCACTGCCATTTGCTGCTGTCCTGGTACTGAGCTAGGCTCCCCACTCTTCCAGATTCCTTCCCCAGAAGTCTTTGAAGATCTGATCAAGTTTTCCTTTCACACAAATGTGCTGGAGGACAACATTGGCTACTTGAGGTTTGACATGTTTGGGGACTGTGAGCTGCTCACCCAGGTCTCCGAGCTGCTAGTAGAGCACATCTGGAAAAAGATTGTACACACAGATGCCCTGATCATCGACATGAGGTCAGTCGGTTGGGTAATAATTCCAGGCTGAGCCGTAGCACTGGCTAAGGATAGTGAGAGCTACAGGCCAACGTGGGGGTGGGGGGCCTCCATGGCACAATCAAGGGGCTGAAGGAACCGGGCCATCTGCCTACCAGGGATCTGACCAGCAAGCCCAGAGGTTCAGATCCTATCGGCTGGTGAGACTTCAACACCGGTAATTTTCAAAGCTCCCTTGATGATCTCAATGTGTATTTCAGGTAAAGAGTTCTTATATATCTGCTACCTGATAAAAGAATTCAAGTGGGAACCAGAGAGAGAAAAGATAAAATTGCTGATCCTTGGTCCCCTGCCAGCCCTGTGTCAATAGCTCCTAGGGAGAGTGTATAATCTATAATCCTGATGGTCGGCCCTCCAGGTGATTGCATTTCCGCAAATCACCCCCGGAACAGCCATTCTCACAGGCATCGAAAGCCAGGGTCCCAGGGACAGCTTCGGAATGAACAGATTTGATTGAAACAAGAAATCTTTGCCTAACAAAATGGTTGTTGGGTGTCCTCACCCATTCACCTTCCTCTGCTTCTGGGGGAGAAAAAACAATCAAAACACTTTGTATGTGGTGAGTTCCCACCGTAGGCGCCCATCACCACTCCCCCAGGCAGGGGAGTCCTCAGGCAGTGGCCAGACTGGGGCCTCTCTGCACGTGGGTTTGTCCTGAGCACCGTCCATGAGTCTGAGAGAGGTCAGGCGGCTTCTCTCCACGGGAGCCTTCTCCACTTCTCTGCCTGCCCGAATTGCAGCACTTGCAGGATTCTTAACAGTCACTAGGTGGCGCTGAGTCATGGGAGGCTGGCGTCCCTCCCTGGGAGATTATTTCCGGTGGCCAGGTTTTACACACAGCCAGAACCTTAGCTAATCACTTAATTCCTTAGACGCTTTAACAAACGCCAGAGCCACCAGCAGGCCAAGCATCTTTTTTTTGTTAAATGCATCTCTCACATTTTTTTTAAAGAGATGCCCCAGGTCCAGGCACATTTGGCTTAGACTCTTCTGTCCCTGGGATGATTCACGACTAGCAACTGAAGGAATCTCCTGATACACTGTCAGCCCCAGACAGAGAAGAGAGGCTAGGGCTGTGCAAGGTTGAATTCAGGCTTTCTCCCTCCCTGTGTACTTCTACAATCTTGAGTTTACTGTACACCAAGAGTCACTAGGACACTTGTGATGCTGGTAGATTCTGTGCTCGATTCATAGGCGGTATGGATGAGGAGGAGCAGTCCGGGGCTGATACACGGGAAGACAATACCAACAAATCCCTAATTCAAGAATCATCAGAGCCTTTAATACATTAATGTATATGAGCAGGGTCCAAATCCAATATTTCCTTTCTTTTCTATTCTTTTTCCTTCTTTAATTCTTCCTGTTGCTGTTGTTGTTTTGAGACAGAGTCTCACTACAGAGTCCCAGATGACCTGGAACTCACTGTGTAAACCACCCTGGCCTTGAACTCACAGAGACCCACCTGCCTCTGCCTCACAGGTGCTGGGACTAAAAGTGCTAGCCACCACACCCAGTATTTTCTGAAAGCATTTAACCACAAAGTCTTTCAGTCTCAAGAGACTAGTGCTCCGTGGAGAAATCCTCTGGATCATGTCACTAGTAGAACTGTGAAGGGATGGGGGGACACTGGGCTGGGGATCCCTGAAATTAGAAACCTCCACAGGGCAAAGATTCAAGTTCCAGGGGGGCACTGAGCTCTTCTCTGTGAGCTGAGCCCTTCTTTGGCTCCCCTTCTCTTAGGTTCAACATTGGTGGTCCTACCTCCTCTCTCTCAGCCCTGTGTTCCTACTTCTTTGACGAGACACCCCCCGTTCTGCTGGACAAGATCTACAGCCGGCCCAACGACTCTGTCAGCGAGCTCTGGACCCTCACTCAGCTCACAGGTACGAGAAGCCTTTCCCTGTTCTAATCCTAAAACGGAAAAATCAGAGAAAGACAGCTTGACAGTATGTACAATAGCAAAACATAAGACCCACTGGAATGGTACTGGGACAACCTCCAATATCTGAAAACACATGTCTAGTGAAGAAAAGTGGGCATCAGATGGCTTGAATGCCTTGTCTAGGGTCACTCAGCTAATAAGCGAAAGAGCCAAGATTCAAAGGATACTTTGCCTGACACCTGCGTGCCTGCAGGACAAACGCAGAGCCAGGATGCCCTCCACTTTGCTAATCAAATGGGCGTTTTCAGAGCTAGTCTTGTTTGAGCTCTCAACAGCAGCTCATCACAGTTGTCTGAAGGAGTGTCCAGATGCTAACAGGCCTTCCTTTACATGCCGAGCGCATCAGGGAAGCAGAGGCAACTCTGAGCTTCATAGGTTCCCGACTCACACAGTCTCATCCCTCTGCCCAGCATATAGAATCAAGGACCTGTGCGAACCCTGTGTTCCCATGCACAAGAGGCCACTGGAGAGGCCAATAGACACCTCCAGCCGGAGATCCACCTAGCCAGTTACATTTCTACACTTTCTCATTACATAGGCATTTTCCCACCATAGCTTCCAGGATTTATCCAATAACATTGTAAAGTGTAAAGGAAAAGAATTAGAATCCGGTGAGTTCTAAATTTGAACAGATATTCAAAACCAGAAGGTTAGAATAGCCTCAGATTTAAAGATTCTAGAGCTTTGGTTGGGGACCAATATGGGGCCCAACAGCCACATTTTGCCCCTAGGACTTTAAACGTGAGTGGTCCTTAATTGAGATGCGTTATCCTGGTTAAAATCCACACCAGATTTAGAAAACCTATTATGGAAATGGAAGCCGATGACAGGAGGGGTGGGGAGGGAGAAGTAGAGAGGTTGAACCTCAGTGCTTCTGTATAATAACTTCATTTCAAATCAATGCATCTTTGGTATATTGTTTAACCAAAGCATGATTAAAGTTACTTTCATCTGTTTTCTTTTATACTTGTTAATGTAGCTACTCAAGAATTCCAAATGACAATTTACAGTCATAAAGTAATAAATGTTCCTCTTCTAGGGGCCCAAAGCAAAGACTCTCAGGCTAGAGTTGGGGTACCATTATTCAGGACACAGCTGCCTGCCTGGTCCATAGAAGAGCCAAGCCTGCCTTTCATTTGACAGTGCTTGGGCATATGAATGGCTGTCCCTGTATCACAGAGGTAGACTGAGGCTAGTGGCCCACATAGTGACCAAGACTTATCCTGTGACCCTCCTCATCTCATCTGGACAGTGTAGAAACGATGGGATGTTGATTTGACCCCGTGCTGAATACCTCTGTCCTCCAGGTGAACGCTATGGCTCCCGAAAGAGTGTGGCCATCCTGACCAGCGGTGTGACCGCCGGTGCCGCTGAGGAATTTACTTACATCATGAAGAGGCTGGGCCGGGCACTGATCATCGGGGAAGTGACCAGTGGAGGCTGCCAGCCACCACAGACCTACCACGTGGACGACACACACCTCTACATCACCATCCCCACAGCCCGTTCTGTGGGCGCCACAGATGGCAGTTCCTGGGAGGGGGTGGGCGTGACACCCCATGTTGTTGTTCCTTCAGAAGTGGCCCTTACCAGAGCCAAGGAGACACTCCAGCGGGCCCTGAGCAGGGCCACCAAGAAGGGTCGCCATGGCCAGAGTTGTGATGGCAGGCCCTCTGGGCCACTTCTGGGGCTCCAGCTTGGGATCCTGCCTAAGGTCCCAAGCAGCCTGAGGCCTGCCGAGCTGGAGCACCCTCAAGAGCTCATCCATCTGACCCCGCTACTGCACCAACCTCTCTCCCTGGAACTCCAAAGTGGGAGTTCAGCCATCTCAAAGGCAGCCCCCATAGTAGTAATTCTGGGGAGATTGAAGTCTATCTCTCTTCTACACATGCTTCCTAGCCACCAACCTCTGGTCCCCAACCTGCCTTCAAGAGCAGCTCTGTCAGGGGAATGAAGTGAGCCACAGATGTAAGGCACATGTGACAGTGTTTTGTTTTTTTTGTTTGTTTGTTTCTTTTGTTTTCTAGTAGCCATCTTTTCAAAAAGCAAAAGAAACAAGGGCTTAATGCTTGAAGTACTCGCTAATGTTACAGCTGCCCCTTAAGTTAGGATCCGTTATCCTCTATAAGTTCATCCTTAGTAGATAATATTATTAAGTAAAAACACTCAGTTAATACCCAAACAAGTCTACGATAGAGTAAAAATCTCCCAAATCGACCCATCCTAGGTCAGAGCCCACCTGTGTATTTGATCTGACTTACGCTGTCGACAGCCACCGCTTGTGAATACTGGAGACAAACAATGTGGCCGAGCAAACTGTGTGTGTGATCTTTCTGCTTCCGTGTGATCTTTCAAACTCGGTGTGTAGTTTGGTCTTACTGAACATCTATCTATCTGTATGTTTCTGGTACTCAGTGGCCATCAGGAGCTCCTGCTTCTGAGGCTAGAAGCCTTTCCTTGTGCATCCATCCCATCCCAGCTAGAGTAACTCCCAATGCCATGTGGCCATTTCTCTCCCCACCAACCCTTGTCACCTGTATTTAGCTTCATCAGCTACATGGTGCTGAGTATGAAGTCACCATATGTGAATGGCAGGTAACAGGACACAAATGTACATTGCCCTCCACCTGTGGCCCCAAGACACCTTATCTGCGGGGAAGATCTCTAGGGCCCAGAGGTGATCATGGGAGCAAGGCCCCTGACTGATGCCCTGGGATTCATACAATTTACTCCCACTGCTTTGTAAACCAACTTAAACATGATATAATTTTTTTGAGAGGGAAGGCCTTGGCACCTGGAAAGGTTAAGCTCCTGCCTAGGCCCTGCTAAAGAGGCAGAGCTCTCCAAAGATAACATGACCCTTCCCAAGCCACATCAAAGATCCCTGAGTATACCCACCAAAACTACGGGGTGTCCATGGGGTGCCCTTGAACTAGTCCTATCTAGACTCTACCCAGTACGGGATAAGATGTCACGACAAGCTTGTCTTTAACATTCAGATAAGATCATAGGATTTAGTAGTAATTTGTATGATATGGTCTGTTTCCTCTTCATAAGGTAAAGCTCTACAGTGTTTAAGCATCAAATTCTAGGGATCTCCTCCCTCTCCTCCTTCCCCTTCCCATTTCCCTCTTCTCCTCGTGTGTGTGTGTGTGTGTGTGTGTGTGTGTGTGTGTGTGTGTGTGTGTGTGTGTGTGTTGTAATCTGAATTAAATTCTTAGTGATAGAACTTTAGGTGCTATTTTAATCTTTCTGTTTAATACTTTGCTCTTTTTCTAGGTCCCCCTAATAAGCATGTAACACTATTTTTCCAATGTAGCAGCCATTACTCTGAAATATAAAATTGTGTCTGTAACCATAGCATTTCTGGTTGTTCTGCATATTTCTTACTTTCCTTGTCTGGCACTGCTGGCATTTATGGATAGAGAACAGGGTTTAAGGTCTGGGACCAGGAGCTTTGGGGACCTTGGATGGCTAAGATCCCATGGGTATTCAGCAGGGAGAATATTCAAGGTTCTGTTTTCTCACATGAGCAACTATCACTATCCTTCACCTGGGAAGCCACCGAGATGCAGGAAACTCAGTGATCTGCCGAGACCACACACCAGCTTGCCTTTCCTTAGGCCAACCAGCATTTGCATTACTCTCTGTGGAGATTCACTCCCAACTGCACTGCCTGTAGGAAAGAGTCTCTAAGAGGCAGTGATCCTAAGCTCTAGGTCCGCCTGAGTGTGAAGACCAGTCCAGGCTCATCTTGTCTGTGTGATTCCAGGCAGCTTACTTCACTCCCTGGGCCTCAGTTCCATCGTGTGTTCAGTAAAGGAGGTAAATATTACATCTGTGAGAAATTACAGTTAATCATAAGTCCAGCCAAAGACAGCTGTCATCATTTGTATACTTCAAAATTAGATGTCTCGGAAGCCCAGCTCCTTGCTAGTGGGGAAAGAGTCTAACTTTGGTTGGTCAGAGGAACCTGGGGAAAAGATTAAATCCGAAACAAGTGGCCAGAGAGTCAAGGCACCAGCGCCCTGCCAGCTCCCCGGTGGGCAGCCGACGGAGGGCAGCAGCATCCTCAGGAGGCAGTTCCCAGGTACCCCCGCAGTCATCACCTATTTATCCAGCAAGGTCCCTAAGGCTGCTTTTCTGAGACTGGGTACAACCCAGGATCCTTCCAGAAACCCCTTTCTGCCGCCATCAGCCAGAGTGGAGCCACTGGGGAGGGGGTAGGTAGGACCTGAACCCACATCCATCTGCCTGAAGATTCCAATGTTTCCCCCACAGGATGGATAGTGTCCCCTGGGCCTGGGCCTGGGAAGGGGACTGGAAGTTGAAAGAAACTAATATTCTCTGCATAGGAAAACAAGTCAGCCTTCCTTCACGTGAGTTTCTCATGGTATCTGCTTGGAGACAAGACTAAAGTAAAAGAAAAAAAAAAGGGGAACAACACACACACTGTCCCAGAGACTCTGTGTCCATGCCTGAACTTATTACCACACTCTCCAGCCACACCTGACTCAAGGCATCTCCTGTTCCAACTTAGCATCTTGGACTCACCCATTCATTACTTCCAGACACCACTTTCTCTTGCCCAGGCCCCTCTGCCACACAGACATCAGCGTTCAATGGTTAACAAAGATGTTAGAACATTACGCCACAATTGGCATCGTCTGCCTACCATTCTCTCCCTCGTCTTGAGGCCCAAGCTTGATGCCTGAACTGCTTTTTACCTCATCTATGGGCTACAGGGGGGGGCTGATCTTCTCTGAAAGACCTTATTCTCTGATGACACTCCTCTCACAGGTCTGACTTACCTCCCCTCTGCAGACCAGATGGAGAAGTAGCCTAAGACTAAGCAGACTTTTGTCCAGGGTGCTGGAGCACCCCTGAGAGTCTAGCTGGTCATAATGGCCCAAGTGTTCCCACCATCTGCATGGTTAGTAGAGTATAAGAGTCCTGGAAGGACTCCAAACTGGCTCTGGGGCAAGACGTGCTGAAGGGTCTTCTGTTGTTCTATATCAGAGCCCAGGCTATACTTCTGGCAGCCAGAATGAAGGCCTTTGGGTACAGAAAAGGAATGCAGCGTGTTCTAGATCCATCTCCTTCTGTGTGTTTGCCTCTTTCCCTGGGGCACGTCTTGAGGATGCTAGGCCAGATACAGTGCAGGGAGTGAAAGCAAAGCAAACAGCCTCGTAGAAGTCCCCAGAGACTAGATATGACCCAGTTAGGGTTAGGGAGCTGGCTCAGTTTCTGCTCTGGCTAGGAGCTGACCAATATGGGGGCAGGGTCGGCAAGAGAGAGGATGGCACTGTGAGTGCTAGTGTTCTATGCCCAGATGCTGTTGGTCAACAAATAGCCTTACCTCTGAAGGAAAGGAAAAGGGACCTTGACCTCTAAAGTCTTACTGGATTATGATCTGACTCCCTAGAGCAGGAGGCCTCAGGGATCACATCTGTGTTCAACGAGGAAGGTAAAGAGAGTGCATGGAGGTCCCTACAGAACCCCTATTCTGAGACGAGGCCAAAACAGCAGAGGAGAGACCTCTGATGCATCTCCTGCCCCACTCACCCTTCTATGCTTAGGGTCGCCCACATCACCAGAAGGAAAGGAAGCTGAGCATATGAAATCCCACTTCTGGACCAGGAAGCTCTTCTTCAAGTCCCCACAGGAGGGCATTTACTACCACCTACTGGTTCTTGCAGGATTTAGCTGCTGCCACCTGCCCAGGGACCTCAGCTCCACTTTGCTGACCAATGGCGGGTGTTGAAAACAGCCTCTTAATCTGAGGAGCTTAGAGCAGCAAGGGGATCAGACACCAGAGCCCTCCTCCAGTCCACAGAAATACAAGATGGGTAAAAGAGGTAAAGCTAAATTTAAACCCTTCTCCTTTTTCTTCCCATCCCTCATACAAAACTGATTTCTAAACATTCTCTCCTAAGAAGACTCTTAAATCATACCATGTTACAGAAGGGGTGGGGTCCAATCAGATTCATATCTCATGTACTATATGACCTTTAGACCTATCATGTGACTTGCAGAAATAAACAAACAAGGGGAAGTGTGAAATCTCTGCCTGGAGAAAGGGCTTACGGATGCCTCCAGGGGGTGACATCCCTTCCCAAAGGAAGGAGGGCAGCAAGGTCTAGAATTGGGCTTTTCACACGTTCATCTTGTGTAACAAGTCTCTTCCAGAGCTCACAGGGATAGAGGCCGTGAGTGAGATTCAAAGAGTCAGGCCTGGCTCTTGGCCCATTCAACAGATAGAAGCTATTGGAGCTGCGGGCACCAGCTGATGGTTCCTGCATCCTTCACACTGGCTCAGTGTCAATGGTTCAATGGCGTGCTGTCCATGTCACTCACGTTGCCAGAACGCAGCAAAAGGATGCAGGCAAACCAGATCCTGGTCCTGGTCCAGGAGACCCTCCTCCAAGTCCCCACAGGAAGGCACCCACCTGCCTGTCTGTGTTCAAACTACTGTTGAGTTAGTCAACAACTACGTTTACACGAATCCTGGCTTTCTGCTCTCTCTTATAGTCTGTATTCCAGCCCGGCTCTGAGGAGGCTTTCCCCGGGACACCCACTCAAGCTCATGACAAGACCTGCCACCAAGGTATGCCACTAGCATGTCTATGCTTGGACACTGTCACCTCTAGTTGTCTTTCTACGGTCCTTTGCATGTAGGACCCCTAACCTAAAGATCCAGGAATCTGCAACAAGTTCAGAACTAAGGCCTGGCGTCATAATGGTTTTGTTTCCAAGGTAATAGTAAAAAGAAAACGTCAATTATGGTGTAAATGTAGCACTCTGAGTGCTGAGGGCAGAGTTGGTGGTAAAGACCTTGTCTAGCAAGTTGTTCATTTTCAAATTCTTTTCTCTCTTGAGAAGTGCTGTAATTGAACCTCGGGTCTCAACGCAAGCTAGGCAACCCCTCTCCTACTGAGCCATAACTCCCACTCCCGGCTCCTAAGGACTTCTTAGAAGCCTTAATTTTCCCAAAAATTATTTTTTATTTTTATTTATGTGTATGGGAGTGATAGTGCCCTATGTGTGCAGGTACCCCCCCAGGCCACAAGGGGGCAGCGGATTCCCTGGAGCCGGAGTTACAGGCAGCTGTGGTTGCCCTACGCAGGTGGTGGTGACCCAACTTTGGATCCTCTGGAAGATCAGCAAGCATTGTTAAACACACTGAGTCATCCCTGCACCCCTAGAGGCAGTGATTGAACCGTACAGACAATGGCAGCCTGTCTTCTCAGGCGGCTGTAACGACTTCTCCCCAGGAGGAACTAGTGACAT
The DNA here is from genome assembly GCA_026225945.1 of Cricetomys ansorgei. Lineage (NCBI taxonomy): Eukaryota > Metazoa > Chordata > Mammalia > Rodentia > Nesomyidae > Cricetomys > Cricetomys ansorgei. The sequence goes on along the minus strand of JAMJFZ010001203.1, from coordinate 17,290,980 downwards.
GGCGGAGGAAGGCATGACAGGGCAATGGCTTCCAGAGGAAGGCCAGGACCCAGCACGAACATTCTGAGGGATCGAGCCACGAACACAGTCTCAGTCATGAGCTCCTAAACATCTTCGGACTTGTAAATCTGAACGGCTGCAAAGCAACTCGACAGGGCCATTCCCCTCTCAGAGAGATGGCACAGAAAGCACAGGCCAAGCCACTAGCCAGAAACAGGCATGTGCGTGCTTCTGGCAGATGCCACCTCCTGCCCCCAAAAGCCAACTCAAGAGCTGGCAAGAGCAGAGCCAGAGTTGGGCAGATCATGCATTTCTTTCTTTCTCTCATTCTTTTCGAGACAGGGTTTTTCTCTTGTAACTCTGGCTGGCCTTGAACTCACAGAGATCTGCCAGCCTCTGCCTCCCAAGTGCTGGGATTAAAGACGTGCACCACCACCACCACCTGGCTGATCATTCCTTAGCTTGCTCATTTATTCTTTTAACAGGTATCTGTTTAATGCCTACTGTATGTCTGTGTTGTTCTGATCTGTGGTTCTCAACCTGTGGGTTGAGACCCCTTTGGGGATCAAACCACCCTTTCACAAGAGTCACCTAAGATCATCTGCATATCAGATAGTTACATTATGATTCCCATGAGTAGAAAAATTGCAGTTATGATGTAGTAACAGAAATAACTTTGTGGCTGGGGTCACCACAGCATGAGGAACTGTACTAAGGGGTTGCAGCGTTAGGAAGGTTGAGAACCACTGCTCTTGACGATGGGAATACAACAGTGAACAACACAGCAAAGCTCCCTTCCAGCCTAGTGGTGAGAGCTACAGTAACCAAGGTACCTCTTTATAGCACTTAGTATACAGGATGGAGAAAAGGACTCAAGAGAAGGAGGGTGTGCATGGGTGTGCATGCGTCTGCATATGTGTGTGCCTGTGTACACGTAGCAAGGTTGAAATTGGAGGTAGGGAAACCAGGCCAGCTCTCAGTTCCAACTCTTGAGTCACGATATGCTCCATGACCCTGCTAGCTGAGCAGACGTGCGGCAGGCTGGAAGAGATGAGAGCTTGGATCTGGGGGGGTCACAGAACTTGGCTCTTCTGCCAGTGTTCCAGAGTAGTGGCCATGGGAAAGTCGCTAGCCATTTCAAGTTCAAATTCTTCTGCAGTAGGATGAGACTTCTTCACTGTGTCCTACAGCGTTTGGGGGTGAAATGGCAGGACGTAAAGTGCCTCCTGGGATTGCATTCTGGGGACCCTGCTGTCACTCTTTCCTGCCGACACAGGACCACCAGGAGGGACGGCACCTGGAGATCATACGGAACAATACAGACAGGAGGGTTGAATTACTGACCCCCATCCCTTATTATGGTTCCAGCCAGGCCACTTTTCCACACAGTCACAGCCAAGGCTTGTGACCTAGGCAGAGGCTGGGAGTCCATCCGAGTATTTGGACTGCCACCTTGTGTTTCCAGCGTCACTGTGAACAGCACATTGACCCAGCAGGAAAAGAGCGTGGACTTGAATTAACATGCAACCTGAGCCACGACCGCCAAGCCAGGCGCCTCCCCAGCCTCGCTGCACACTCGTGGAAGAGAAAGTGCTTCACCCCTGAGATTTCACAGATGCTGTAGCTGCCTAGGGCAAGCAGTGACTGCGAACTTCATACGCTCAGTGCTCACGTTCTACCAGGAAACGAGCTTGCCACGTACCACACATCTTCCTCGGGACGCTGCTGACATCCCGCTAACACACCATTTTAAAAATCAGAACACTGAGGGATGTGCCCCAGGTCACGGCTCAGGCGAAAGAGCCCAAAATGAATGCAATCTCGCTCACCAGCAAGCCACAGATGCTTTGCTCATAATATGCTTCCACACAGAGCACTAGGGACAGAGCCGGGGCAGCCTGTTGCCTGAGCCATGGGTCCCACGATCGCATGAGCAGAGGTCATCATTTTAACGCGTGGTTTTCCAGGAAAACACATCGCAAGGGCTGGGACACCTGAAAAATTATAGCTAAGCTGTTCGTCTCTGGGAAGCAAAGGGAACAACCTTGAAGACGCTCCTGACTACTTTCTCAACGCAGGCGAGGCGTCACCTTTGCCTCATTGAGCACTGGCTACTGTGGCCGTCGGCTTTCTCCTTAGCCGCCTACTAACTGTGTGAGGTCATGTGCCGGGAAAGATGGTGGCGCTCCCGGAAGTACTCGTGGCAAATGGGGCAAGTGAGGACTTCCTTTCTCCGTTTCTTAGACTGTGGATCAGGGCCCACGTGCTCCCTCTTGTGATGGGAACGCATGTGGAAGACCAGGTCAGCCGTCAGACGAAAGGCTAGGTTGCACTTCGCACACCAGTTCTGAGTGGACAAACCGAGGGATGAGAGTGTGGGCGGCGTGAGAGTCCGAGAGGCCGCGGCAGGAGGCGCTGAGGCGGTGGGAGCTTGCACCTGAGTGTGCTCCGGCCACGGTGTGGTCGCCCCCTGGAAAACATTGCAGAGTAGAGTGCTCTGTGACAGAGTGTGTAACTTCCAGAAATCACCCATGAGCTTGAAAGCTGACAGCTGAGCCCAACGCGGGATATCCACCGTGGTGATGAGTCCTGAGAGCTCCCATGGACCCTCTGTACTTCCGCCGGCCAGAAGCATGGGGTGGCATCCAGGCTTCTCTGCTGGGCGCTTGGCTGGCTTGCTGAATGCACTTTTCTGCTCACTTCGGGCTGCACCTGGCCATAGGGAGCACACCGTTCTCTCCCTGGGGAGATCCGAGGGCAGCTGCTGAGTGCCAGGCTGACCTTCTGGGTCCTCTGGCTTCCTCTTCCGGGCCTGAATGCCCTCTGGCCTCTCCTGGAGACATGACTGCTCTGTGAACAAATTCTGCCTCTGCTCTGTGCGTACCTTACAGGCCAGAGGCCTGTCTAGTTGAAGCTTGTTTGGTGCTATCGACAGGCTCAGCTGAGTACAGGCCACACCTTGGTCACCCTTACCCACAGTGTCTTTGGAGTCCTGGAGGTTTGTCTTCTTGAGCAGCCCTGACTGGATCTGCTTGGGTCCCATGAGCCTCCAGTCCTTCTCAGCCGAAGAACTCGGAGAAGCCCCTATACCCTCGGCCATGAGATCAGCAGGGCCTGAGAGGTTAAGCAACGTGCACGTTCCAACAGCCATTAGTTAATAGGGCTTTGGGGTTCCAAAGGACTGGTCCCTACCCCAGGAAGAGCTATAAGACTGGAAAGTTCCCAGCGAAGCCTGGACTAGACGCACTTGACCACTGGTCTCTGCAGAAGCAGCAGCAGCAGATAGTGAGGCAGGCATTGGTCATCCAGCACACCGTATAGGCTGACAGCAGGCAAGTCCCTTTTCCTGGCCTTCTTTTGATGTTTGTGAAGTGGGAGATGTGTCATCTGATGAGGAAGAGAGAGAGATGAGCTTGGATGGTTTAGACTCCTGCAGCAGGTGGAGACAGTGTCTGCCAGAAAGGGCCCTGGAGCAGTGGCACCAGGCCACATGCAGAGAAAGGCCTGGAAGCCACAGAAACAGCTTCTGTGTTTAACTGGCTCAGAACCACGGAAGCTGGAGGGATGGAGACGGGAGCCTGCTCTGAGACAGAAACAAGCTATGCACCTACGATCCTGCTGCAGGAGGCTGTCTGGCCCTGGCTCGGTGTCCAGAGACTGGGGGAATCTACAGCATTGGGAGGTGGTGGTGGGGAGGGTTCATTATCTTGGCTCTTTATGGCATTCCTTTCCTTCCTGTCTCCTAAACTAGCATCCATGTCTCCACATCACATCTCCCAAATGCTTCTACGTGTTACTCTGATTCCTCTGGACCACTCTTGGAGCCCTTGTCCTTGCTTCCCCCTCCTCCCTGTGCAACCAGGCTGCCTTTCATTGTGGACCCTAGTCTGGCTGAGACTATAGTTTGGTGGCCACTACTTAGTTCTTTGCACTTTTTTCTCAGTTGAGCTCCTGGAAAGGAGAGGCTCTGGTCCCTGATAGGGGGTGTTTCCCAGGGGGTTCTGTGGGAGTCAGGGCTTGATAGCCAAGCAGGGGATGGAGGGAAGAAGGGTGGCTTTCTGTTGTGGGGAAGCTTCAGGACTGTTTCAGAGAGAACTCGCTTTCACCTCGGCTGGGTCTGTTCATTCTCTGAGCCAAAGGAAAAAAAAAGCTTTAGAAGGGTCACAGTACAGGTGCAAGGGAGGTACACAGGTAGCCACAGTGGGGTGCAGCAAGACAGGACTAAAGCCCCAGAGTCCCGAGGGATCCCAGTGCAGGATGCTGTGAATGTTCTTCTCATAGTGTGGAAGCTAATCACCAAACTCATACTTGGAAGTGTTTTTTGTCCCAATAGAGATTATAACTCAGCACCATTCCCTTTGGGAGCTGCAGCTCCCCCTAGTGTGCAGACCGGATGGTCCCTCAGGAGCCTGCTCATCGAGCAAAGGAATGGCTTCTGTCAGCCCAAAGGAAGGGAAGATTATTGCTTCATGGACAATAGAACAGATGTCTGATGGTTTGTGCTGCCCAGCACCTTCCAGCCAAGTTCACTTCCAACACGCTCTTGTTACTGGGGTTCTCTACTAACTCGGTCCCTGTCTCTCTCCAGCTCAGGTCTCCAGCCATCCTTCTGATGTTGGGACCTACCCTTCCCCATAACCTACTAAATTCCTTCTCTGCAGAGATGCCCAAAGCTAATGTTTGCTACTTGTATCCAAAGCACCAGAACTGTTCTAGAAGTGACAACCGTATCCAACTCTGAGGTACACACAACACACATTCACATGTGCACACGTGTGAGCACACACACAACACACACACAAACATAACACAACACACACTCATATGTACACACTGTGAGCACACACACAACACACACACACAACATAACACAACACACACTCATATGTACATACTGTGAGCACACACACAACACACACACGCACACACACACTGTGCACACGTGTGAACGCACACACACACAGGCTCCTGCCAGCCTGACTTCTCCGACAGTTCTAACATGTTTCCCTTGCTGGGTGGCATGCTGATTTTAATCCTTGTTGTCAGGTGTGCTGAGCCACTTCAGGTACTGAGAGACAGGACTTCTGTCGGCACCCAGAGGGCTGGAAGAACGCTTGCCAGGGTGGGTGTGGAATATGTCTGGCCCCTGCCTCACACTAAGACACACTCCCCTCTCCACCTGGCCTCATTTCTGTCTGGAGCTTGAGTCTCCCTGGTCTCCACTCATCAGACACATTCACTCTTGACCCACCCCACAACTAAACCCGCCCACACCCCTCTACCCGCATCAACTGTCTCCTTGTACCAAACCCTTGGGCATCCACCTGTGAACTGGCTTCTGATCGTGCCCTGGGGGTGTCGTGAGGGAGGTGATGCCATCAGCTTCCTGGGGGGGGGCATTTAACACCGTCCTATCTCCATTGGCCCAGGCATCTGGTTCTGAAACTAAGAAACAGAACTAAACCATCTCCTTCCACAGTACGGGCAGAACCAGGCAGGTAGGACCACAGTGCAGACTGACCAGCATTCTCGTTTTTGTCATTGGAAAGACTTACCCTGAGCTAGAGTGACTTAGAAGGGACCTGGCTCCTTACTCGCTGGGGCTCCGGACTGGTGGGCAACTACATCATCTCGCTGCTGTCTGTCTCCCTGTGCAGGGAGCACGCAGCACATACACCCCACCCCATCCTTCAGAAGAGGGGGGAGAAAAGGAAGACAGGGGAAATAAACGATAATAAGGAGAAAGAGGAAGGAGAAATGGAGCAGACAAGAGCAAATAACTAAGTAGAGGGACATACAGAGAAGGGCGTGCGTGAGTTACGTGTGTATATGCGCGCGGGTGCAGGGATTAGCACGTGCGATTGGCTGTATATGTATTTGTGTATACCCGCGATTGTGTGCACGTGGGTGGGTGTGTGGAACCTTTACCTGCCTCCCTGATGAACACCTCTGGCTCATGAATTGGCATCGTTTGGGGTTAATCATGAGTCAAATGTGCAGGATTTCCTATAAAGCCCACCTCGGGCCCTAGGCGCACTTCTGTCCTCCCTGAAAACTGCCAGATGAAACCCCTCAAAATCGAATATAGTGTGCGACTGATTGGGGCTTATTCCCGCAGAGACCCTGCTGCGCCCTGTGCTCCCCGCTCCTGTGCGGACCCCCAACCCTTCCTTTAACACTAGCATCTTCCCCGGGGTCAAGGTCAGACGCCCGACTCTCGTCCATGCCCTGACGAATGCATCTCTCTCGTGCATCTCCCTGATGCCTGTGCCTCTCGGACAGCCACCACCGGTGCGGGAGCTCACCTCCAAGCATCCCGAATCCCAACCACAGGGTCCTGTGGGTCGGAAGCCTGAGCCCTCACAGCTCACTGCCTCTACTTTCTCGCCTGCACCTCCGCCACCCTGTGCAAGTGTAGCTCCCTCTCTGCCCAGCTGTTTTCTGGGCACAGTGGAACTGCCCCTTCCCCTTTCTCCTTCCACAGACACCAGCTGCCACCCCGGGCAGTGCCGGATCTATGCAGTCCTTGTTTCTTGCTCCGAACCTCATGTGAAAGACTCTTTGTTGTCCTCAGCTGTTCTCAATAGCCTCACTTCATCCTGGGCTCTCTGTCCTGACATTCTTTGGGGGTCCTCCTCACTCCATCCTTGTATGTGCTCCACTAAGGGGCTTTTCTTATCATCCTTGGTTCTTTTCACCCTGGTGTCCATGAGACAGCCCTCTGAATTGCATGGTTCAAAACCACTCCATGTTCCTTTCTATCTGAAAACAAAAAAACAAACAAACAAAAGAAGATGACATTCTAAGAGCCTCCCACCATTCTCAGAGACCTCGGATCATCCGATGATCCTATGATCTTGACTGCTCTCTGACACTAGAATCCCCAAATCAACAGGGTAGATGTCTTACCATGGCCCCTTTCCTGCCGTAGACGATACTTCTTCCTGTAACTCCTATTCCTCCTGAGCTAACAATCAGGGCGCTGCTATTGACCAATACGGCAAGTGCTACATCCTGAGAGATGAATCCATTGCCAGTCTTATTACCCGCGCTTGGATACAGACTCATCATTCCGATGTCTGAGAGGCTCTGGCTGCATTCTCCCAGGTAACCTTGCTGCCTGTGCCGTAGTCGAGTCGTCCCAACTACTGTGGAGCCCCCACATTTGCATCATCAAGGTCAAGTGCATGGGCTCCAAGGGAGAGGCCCAGAATCCATCATTCTCTGCCATTACCCATGCTAGGACCTCTGCCTTCTGTTAACTCCACCTCACTGGACTGTTGTAAAGACTGGTGGGATCCGTAAATCTAAAGTGCCAAGGAAACTGGCTCAGCACCCAGTTCGGAGACAGGCTGCTGTCAAGCTTATCACAAAGGGACAGAGCCACCTCATGGCCACCTCTCCATTACTTGTGAGCTCACAGGCACTAGCGCAGAGATGTGTCAAACGAACGAGCAAAGAGCCAGGGTATTTCTTTCCCCTTTGTTCCCTTTACGGACATTAAGACTCTTGGTAAACAACAGGATGTGTCAGAGTTCTCACGCTGAACCAACTCCTGGATCTGAGCTGCAGTTCATGAACTGGTTCTGCTCAGTGGCCCTGTGAACCCTGCTAGATTGTCTCCTGCACTTGATTTTCTTCTCTGCTGAACAAAATAAGGCATAAAACACCCCCCAGTGCATCTAGTCTTTTGTTGTCCCTAGTCTCTGAAGTCTTCCTAGACCCTTTTGGAAGATTTCAGAATAAATCACACATTAACATCTTCTGTATAAGACGGTGAGCACCCATGATTCCCTGTTTGAAATTCACATGTTTCTAGGCATCTCCTAGCTCTGAGATATTGGAAACTTTAAAAATGTAAAGGGTTTCCAGGCTTTTCATGCAGAAGCAGAGATGAGAACTTGCTGGCCAGCTCCTAGAGGTTTCCATGTCCAGCTAAGGCTCTACCCTTGTAGAGCAATGCCTTTTGTATTCAGGCAAAGTTGAGCGTATGTTCCCAGGACACAGTTCCCACGACTACAGTGAAGCTAGACTTAGTACTAACCCAGCTTGACCTAACGGAGAGGTTGATGACATTTCATCACCCCTCCACCCCCAGGAAGCTGCAGAAATAGAGCTAATGAATGCAGAGGGCAAAGACAGTGCTCTATAAGGGCTCTACTAGGTGGACCCAGGGTTAGCCAGGGCCAAGGACAGCTAGGACACTAGAGAAAGAAAAGCACTCCGATAACAGGGCATCATCCAGTGAGCAAGCAATGTCCTCTTGAAGCAACCAGAGCCTGTGGATCTGAATTAGCCCAGGACTCAGATCCCAAGAGAGTTTGAGTAGCAGTCTCAAGAGTCACTCACCCAGGATGTTAATCCCCTTATAAACAAAACCGGAATAGTGATCTTCACTTCAGCGTGCTTTCAGTTGGATTAAACAGGGTCTGTGTAAGATATCAATAAAGAAAGCTCTTGTTTCTGGTACTATTAGAAAGGGAAAGCAGAGTCCCTACCTAGCCAGGGGCTGCAACCTCCATGGCACCATTCACAGAATAAAGCAAATGGCTTATCTACCAGGCTGCTCAATGAGACCCTTTTATACTCAAACAGAAGCATCGTCTAAAGAGAACAGCAGTGATGTTTTTATAGGGTTACAGACTATGTAATGAAAGAAAATAAAAGTTAAAACATTGAAACTCAAGACTTTTCCTTGTATACTTTTTTTTAAGGGCTTATCTATTTTAAATATAAGTTGCCAACTCCTGGATTTCTTTAAAGGAAATCTGCCAAACAAACCTGGCATGTGATTCTAAATCATTTGAAAAGCATGTTTTTCACCACTGCCACTACCAGTCCTGACTCACTGGAGTCGGTGGTTGGATGAAGGACAGCTGAACTCTCCAACACAGGGCACAGTCTCCCAAAACAAAGCTCCCAGCACACGCCTATGAATTGTCCAGAATTCTTTAGCATAACATTGCAATCTCTTCTACCACCCACACTACAATCCTCATTGACCAGATTTGACTTCTGCTCGGTTTTGTGTGGCTACTTATCGCCAAGCTTCTTTTTCTGCCCCAGTGAAAAGTTAAACTGGCCTAATTATCATTAAACGGCACAACAAGCTACAAGGTCAATTTCAATTGTTTCTAAGAAGCTAAGGCTGCAGACTTTAATTGGTAATTAACATCCTTGAAAACAAGCAACTTACTGTATGTTTTGTGTGTGCTCCCGAATATAAAGACGTATCATAAATATCATTAAACATGAAATCATGTCTTTGCCAAGACTAAATCTTTAACAAAACAATAAAAACTGCTTCGGTATACATGCTCTGCTTGGTTCCCTAACAATTTAAGCAGACTGCCTTTCCCAGATTTCTTCTTTAAAAAAAAAAAAAAACGTATCTAAGGTAATCTTTGAAGGCAACATGACATATTGTCACATTTGTCCTTCTACCTAATGTAGACAAAAACATGCACAGCCTTGGGCTCCCATTGTCCTCCTGCAAGCCAGCCCTGAACACCACCCCCTCTGTGCCCCAGAACCTGACAAGCACAGCTTGCCCAGAAGGTACGCATGGTTGGAGCTGTCCCCTAAATGCTGCTGCAAAGATCAGCCTTCCTGGTGTGCTGTCTGTACCTATTAGGGAAGAAAATGGTGTCAAGAAAACGACGCACTGTTTTATCAGAACCAGGTATTCTCTTTCTGCTTCACCCTGAAAACTCAGAGATACACATTTATGCTTTTTTCCACAGCATTTGAGTTACTTTTCCAGATCTTTGTAAATATCTGTTGGAGAGCACATCTAGGATTGGGGTCGTGGTTCTTACCACAACCCTCTGCAGGAGCGCTGTTGAGAATAACCGGGTACAGCGGTGCATGAATGGAAACGTGAAATCAAGAGCTGCAACACCACACATACACACACACACACACACACACAGAGAGAGAGAGAGAGAGAGAGAGAGAGAGAGAGAGGAGAGAGAGAGAACCTAGGAGGAAAAAAAAACAGAATTGTGTGTAAAAAGGGGGTGGGGGCAGCCGAAAGGAAAGAGGAGAAAGAGAAGATTTAAAAAGAAAAGAGGAAGTAAGGAAGAAAGAAAAGAAAGAAAAAAAGAAAGAAAGAAAGAAAGAAAGAAAGAAAGAAAGAAAGAAAGAAAGAAAGAAAGAAAGAAAATAAAAGAAAACGGGTGCACGGAGAAATCGCCAATAAAGATGAAACATACAAGAAAAAAAAAAGTGAGAGAATACAGACACAGTACAGAGAGGAAGGCAGAGGATGGGCCCCAGGTAGCGGGCTGGAGAAAGATGCAGGAGCTGTGAACCGAGGGAAGGTAAAGCCAGCCCGGCAAAGCCAAGGAGGGACTTGAGAATCCCGCCCGGGCAAAGGCCGTGGGAAGAAGGGGGTCTCCACCGCCCCTCCCGCTCGCGAGCCTGTCCCGCAGGACCGCGGAGCGCTCACCTGGCTCTCCGCAGCATCGGCGAAGCCCGCGGGTACCAGCCGGGGCGGCGGCCAGCGTGAGCGGCTCAACTTGGCCGCTGAGCCCGGAGAGTCCGCGGAGTGCAGGCCCCGCCCCTGGGGCGGAGACATCAGGCCCCTCCCCTGCGGGGCCCCACCCCTGGCCCTGCTAGTCGCTGGAGGATCCTGGGACGCTGGAGATCCGGAGCTCAACTCTCCCTCCTACCCCGCAGGCTCCAGAACCCTACAGACAGCCTTGCCTCCTTCTAGGACAGGTCTAAGACAGGAGTAGCCTAAAACCGGAGGCCAGGGTCATAGGATTCCAGATGAGAAATTCAAGGAGGCTAAGACAATCTCTGTAACTAAAAAAAACCAAAAAACAACAACAAAATAACCCCAGGATTTTGCAGAAATCGTTTCACATGAACATACACCCTGTCCCTTCGGGACAGATAAAAATGAAGTTGTCAGAAGTACTAGTGGCTCTAATCTAGTCACATGACCCCACAGAGTCCTGTACTGGCGTATGCGGCAGAAACGTATGTCAAGAAATGTAGCGTATCCCCGGGCGACAGATTTGCTAATGAGCAACAAGTTCCAATTTATTATTTCTTTTATTAAAATCCTAGACCTTCTACACAGGACACAGGGTACAGCAGCAAAGACCTCTCTCAGTCCATGGTGGGAGCCTAGGGAGGAGGGGTGAGCAGCTGAGGCCTGGAGGCACGCCTGCAGCAGCCCGCTGGGAGGTGGTGGCTCTGAGAGCAGGTAGGTAGAGGCAGGCACTCTCCGCTAGGCTGCAGGAGGGCCTTGAGACCGCAGGGGTGCTGAGCACAGAGGGACTTCAGCAGGGGCAAGTCGATGGGCCACCCCTGCCGGAAGGAGGCAAGACAAACACTAAAATACCACTGCCCCCAGGCTCTGAAGCTGTAGTTGCTCAGTTGGGTGACACGGAACACCACAGGACCACAGGGTTAAGCTTGGGTGACCCTTCTCCCCTAGGTCCCACTCTCCCTCCTGGACACTCCTTCCAGATCCTGTGCAGGCAGCACAAGTCTGAGTAGTGTGAAGATCAGGAGAGAAATGCAGGTTCTGCGCTTGAAAACCTTTGTCTCTTGTGCCTTACCCAGTAGAAGGATTTCCGCGAATGCGATTAAGGATTTGGGGATGAGAAACATGTAGAATGTGAGAGGGGCAGACACAACCCCTCCCGCAGGAGGCAATAGCTGGGATGGTGTGGGCTCATGGCTCTGCCTTGCTGGCTTCGTTTGTAAAGGGCCCAGCCCTATGAAAGGCTGAGGCTTTGGCTGTACAGGTCATAAAGGGCAAGGAAATAATCTCTTCCACAACCTCAGCAAATATGGGTTCCTGGAAACAGCTTGATTTTAGGTCACTGAAGTCATTCCATACTCTAGTGTGTAAAATCTGTGACAGGTACAAGGGGCCATGTGTACTCTGGGGCAGGCAGTAGGGGTGAGTTCCAGATTGTTAACAGGGAAACTGAACCACAGCCAGCCAAAGGGAAGTACACTGTTTTCTCACATAGTAGATGCAAGGAATGCTTTGTGTCAAACAAAAGCCAGATGGAGGATGAATAGGTGGTTCTCAATACACCTGCCTCTCAACTCAGAGGTCTATGCCCCACTCCCATTCTGCACAATCCTAGGACCCCCTACACTCCCCACACACACATACACACCAACCTAGAAGCCCTGAGTTACACAGACTTGATTCACTCCCCATTTGCCTGCATGTCCCCCTGGTAGCTTCTTGTGCCCAGATAACCCTGTCTGAAGAGGCTTTATTGTGCCTTTTGCAAAAGCCATCCGTGTCACTCACTCCAACTTAGACCAGAAGGAGGACTGATTCTAAGCCTATCTCTCTGATCTGCCGTCTATATAACTCAGCCCTTAAAGGGGTCAGCAAAGTCAAATGCTATTAAGTCCATTTACCCTCTTCATTAACAGCTAGTGGATTTTGCTGAGGAATGCAGTGACCCGCTATGAAGTACCATGCCCCAAGGTGCCCGCGTGAGTGAGCTCTAGCAAGTGGCATGAAGACAGGAACTGTTGGGTTCTATTTTTCAAAAAGTTCCCTTTGTGCTCTTCTCTCCTTTTCCTCCCCAGGATATGACTGTGTTTATTGAAGCATGAGATGACATTTTGCAAGGGTGAAGATAATTCATGAGTCTGATCTACTGAAGAATTGTTAGACATCCCTGTGGGCTGCCTGGCTGCGGACGTAACATGAAGCAGTTTTGATAAAAACTACCTTGGTGGCAACTAAGCTTTCTCAAGCCGATAGCTTCTAAAAGAAAACCTCTCCCGTAATCCCCTTCTCTTCAGTACTCATGTATTTTACAGCACAGGTTGGATAGTATGTTTATGTGCAATTGGTTGAAACCTGAGAGTTCCAGTTACACCAGTAGGCCAAGGCCCATTATGTGAATCAGCAACATCCTTACTGTGTGTGCATCCAGCCTCTGTGATTAGGACAGAAATAATCCTCAAGTATATTCAAGTCGTGTGAAATGGAGCTACTGTGCCCACAGCCCATAGCAGGAGATTCCAATTGGGCCTTGTCTACGGACTCTTTAACCTCCAGGGCCAGTTGCCTCTTCAGCCACTCAAGTCTGAGCTTCCTACTCGCCTGGACATCCCGTTTCCCACCCTGGGTCTATCTGCACTAAGATAGCCCTCCGTTTTTCACAGAAGCTCCATAGAGTATGCAGAAGAGGCTCGCTTGGAGCTTGTCACCAAGCATGGGCAGGTGAGAAACTTGGATCCTGCTGTCTTTCCTGGGATCCTCTCTTACTAAGTCTACCCTATCACTCCTTCAGACTCCACCCTGGTCCCCTCTCCAGTCCTCGTTCTGCTGGGTACCATCTAGGAAAACGCAGCTTCTCCGTGGCCCAACGTATATAATCCCAAGCCTTCTGAGTGAGACCGCATCTACTCCTCTCCTGGCCTTGGGTTCTACTGCCCACTCATGCCTCAGACTCCCTCTCAGGCCGACTCACACACAGCTCCCACTCTCCGTGGTTCTCCCTACCCCTGAGTCAAGTCCTCACAAGAAACATCCTCCCGAGATGCTCCCATAATCCACCTGGCCCTCCAGTGCCAGGTTCCTGCTTTGGGTATCCACAGTACAAAATGCCACACAGGCCCTCAACCCTACCTACCTGACCCCTCTGTCTAGCTGGATCTTTCTGTCCTTTCCTGCCCATTTTGAACATCCCGAATCATCAGTTCATCCATGCTGCCTAATGGAGTCTCTTACTCTGTACTGTATCCATTAGGTCGCCCCTTGCTAGGCTGGAAGAAACATTGTAGTCCCAAAGTCCAGAACACTTGTGTTGAGTCTTTTCCTGCAACACTGCCCCTTGTCATGTGCCCCTACTAAGAGTCTCTCTTTCTCTGTTCCTCCCTTCTTCTCTCTTACACACACACACACACACACACACACACACACACACACACACACACACACGGAGCCTCTATTTACTTAATTCCTAAGGCCTTGAACTCTGCCATATGTCACTTTCACAGCTCAGGAGCAACCAGAGAACCACAGGCCTTGGGCTGGAGGAAGCAGAGGATACTCTTTTCCACCTTTCCTCCGGGCTCAGGCTTCACATCCCTGTCTCCCAACCACTGCCATACAGACCATAAACTGGACAGCCAGAGTCCAGGAAACGCCGTGAGGATGAGCCAGACATCCTGAAGAAACCCTGTAAGGGCAGCCTTATTCATGTCCCCTGTGCTCACATAAAAACTGGGTGTAGTGGTGTATGTTTTCAACCCCACTACTAAGTAGGGCATAGGTGATCCCGTGAGATCACCAGCAAACCAGTCTAGCAGAACCAGCAAGTTACAGGTTTACTAAGAGACCCTGTTTCAAAAATCAAGGGGAGAAAAATTGAGGGGGGCGTGCAGTATTGGCCTCTGGTCTCTACTTGCTCAGACACAAGCAAGAATACCTGCTTATACACACACACACACACACACACACACACACACACACAAAGACTTTTACTATCTGGTAAATGGGTCACTATTGTCCAGACAGCACTGTCAACTACGGCCAAAGTAACCAGTCATTGACTTCATGGGTGCCATATCTAGGAGCCACCTAGGAAACCCATGAGCAGCAGGTCTCACATCTTGAACAGTCTTCCACAGCTCATGCTGGGACATGGTTCTGAGCCACAGTCCCAGAAATCAACCATCGCAGGCAAAAGTCATGGTCGTTCTGCCCCTTGGGAATGGCCCTGGGCCCCACTCACCTGGTCACCAGACTGAGACCACATCAGAGGCAACTGGTGGCAGTTTAGGGGGTTGAAGTTGCATATGGTCATGTTGCCCTAAAAAACAGGCACATACAATCATGAGGAAGAAGAAGGGCATGGACTCTGCCCCAGAAAGCACGAGAGTCTTTGTCTCCTAGGACTCTGTGCCCAGGGAATTCTGAGAAGGCTCACAAGTGAGCTCCTGAGAGAGAAACTTAACAACCATGAATGTCTTAGATGTTCACTGTAGGACACAGTTTCAGAATCTAGGACAGAACAGTGTTCCTGAGGGAAGAGAAGCCAGGATCTGGCTTTGGAGAAGTTTAGAGGCTGGAGGGGTGACGTGTGCTGGCAAGCAAGAGCCTCTAGGGGAGCCACGATGTGAGCACAGACCTGAAGAAGAGCCCCGGGAACAGAGGGCACCTGCTCCTGGGGCCACACAGAAGAGGCAGTAAGCGGCCTATGTCTTACTCAGTGGGTGGCTGGCACAGACCAAGGCAAGAAGCAAGGAAGAGAGGTGATGGGACACAGTCTGGGATTCTTTTTCAACACAAATCATGTGTGCTGGGGAGATGGTTCAGTGGGGAAGGTGCTTGCCATGCAGGTGTAAGGATCTGGGTTCAAATTCTCAAGACTCATCTAAACTCCAGTGTGTTGGTGAGCATCTCTGATCCCAGTGCTCCTTATGAGGAGATGGGAGGCGGGAGGACACTGGGAACCCATGACCTCAGCTCTAAAGTTCAGACTTGATGGGCCTGGTGGAGTGGGTGAGGCCAGGCCCTATATGCAAGGCTAGCCTTATGGCCAGTGGCCTTCTCTTTCTCTAGGGAACCTGTGTTGATTTC
Source organism: Cricetomys ansorgei (assembly GCA_026225945.1). Classification (NCBI taxonomy): domain Eukaryota; kingdom Metazoa; phylum Chordata; class Mammalia; order Rodentia; family Nesomyidae; genus Cricetomys; species Cricetomys ansorgei. Next base: position 17,275,400 of record JAMJFZ010001203.1, on the reverse strand, counting down.
TCTTCATGCCATAGGCAAGAGATAGGCAGGATTGGGTCTTAACTAGCATGGGAGGTTACAGAGGAACCAGAAGCTTCCAGAAAGAAGCAGAGTCCATCACAGAGGCAAGACCAAGGAGGAAGAAGACAAAGCCAGGTAGAAGCGAGACAAGATGAGAGCTCAGGCTGCTGCCCAGGCCAGCTTCTCTTTCCTCTGGGCCTGGATCTCCTATGAGAAGAAAGGAACCTTGAACTGCTTCTGTCTGCCCACCAGAGGTTATCTCTATGTAGGTTTCTCATAACACCCTTGAGGGGCTCCACATCAACCCCCTCCTTCCTATAACTCTTTGCCCCCATCTTGCCAATAGAACCAATGAGTCAGCTCTTTTCCGTGTGCCCAAAGATCCTGGAGCTAGTTGATCAGGGGCACTGAACTTTCTCCAGTTTTCATGGTAAGCGACGGTGTTTGGAGACTGATTTTCTGTTTTTGTTGTCTCTGGATTTGCAAGCCTCTTTGACATTCGATGCATCTAGACTTATCCACCAGCATCGGAGATACTGCAAGGGCTAAGAAAATGATTCTGGGGACCAGGGACTGGCCAGGTAGAGCAGTGGTCACTGTCCAAAAACCTGGATGCTGCCAAAGACGACTCCAGTGCTGAAAGACGGCAGGTGGTATGGGGACCTCCTGCATGCTCTCCTCCCCTAAGACAAGGGAGGGCCTGACATATGGTTGTTCTCAGACACGTATCATCTCAGATCCCATTCCCTAGACTTGTACCCTGCCACACCCAGCCAGCCTGAAGTCACAGCCCCCATGGGGCCTGCTCACCTCCATGTCACTGCTCAGGTACAGGCCTTGACAGGTGCAGCAGCAGATGATTATAATGGGGGACGGGATTACTGGCGGTGCAGGTGCCGGGGGGGACACCGGAGGAGAGGGCTGCATCTTCTCCGTGGGCTGATAGGAGGGAGAAAACCCTGTCTGATCTTTGTCTGTGCTTTGCGCAGCACCTGGCTCTGAGGGGTCTCTCGGCTATTGTTTTGAGGGGAATGGAAGGATGTATCCCACAGCTTGGGGGAGGTCTCCCACAGACTGAAAAGCAGAGAGCCCACTAATAGCAGCCCATTTCTGAGCCCTTGCTGGCGGAAGCCTGGCCTAGAACGCTGTACTGGACCAGCGCTAGCAGGTGACTGTCCCTTCTGCCCTGCTCTGGCCTTCACATAGCCATCCTCACCCAGGCCACTCTGCAATCAGCACAGTCCCACCCAAACAGGGAGGCTGTCCCTAGCTCAGCCCAACCCAGACCTTACCTGCCCCAGCCTCTAACCAAGGCTTCTGGTCCTCACCCGACATGAGCCACAGATGTTCATCCACCCTGTTCCCCTGCTCCCCTGGGGACATCCCTCACAGCTCAGGGCCAGCTGGGACTCTTCCACTCCTTACCCCTCAGGTCCTAGGCTGATCTCAGCCGACCCCTCCACCCTGCCAAGACACAGGGATGAATACAGATCTAAAGGAGCCAGGACACCTCTAATATGGGGACGGCCACCAGGACTTGACAGAGAAGCCTGTTTTCAGAGCCCTGATGCAACTGCAGCAGCAAACAGGGTCCTTTGAGGTCCCCTAAAAACAAAAACTTGTCGGTAGAAGCAGCTCCGTGCAGTGCTGATTGTGTGGCCGAGGCAGGAGGTCATACAAGTCTGCTAGGACACTGTCTTTGAGTGATGTCACTGTAGACCCCTTCCTAGACCCTTTGGGCCCCTCTACCCATCTTCCTTCCTAGGCGCAGACAACCCTCTGTTGTCTCTTTTGAAGGTCATTGTCATTAGGCATGTGACAGTGTCAGCATCTAATGCGTGGCTTACCTGTGGTTGTGGCGTAGGTGGGGGCAGCTTCTTGACAGGCTGGAGGGTAAAACAGAAAAAAGAATCTGGTGTGCATGGAGTAGGCAGAGCTTACTTTGCAGAGTCAGCTTTGCAGACAGGGGGGCCTGATGCAGAGCAGGATCCATGTATCCTGAGATCTACGTGGGTGCCCTTGCCTGTGCTGCTGGGCCCAGCAGGCCCCACCTGGTCTAATGGAGCCCACCCTTTTCTGAAGGCAGAGAGTCATAAGCCATGTCAAGGTGCTGATCCTGGAGCCCAGCAACCGAAGTGCTGCCTACCTGCCCCAGCCCCACTGCACCAGAGCCCAGACCCCTTCCCTTCCTCCAAGAATCTCCTCTGACCTGCAGGCTGGTTTTGCTTTCTCTACTGTCTGCTCCCCTTGGTAGAGGCGGGACCTGACAGTTCTTTGTGTTCTGCTGTCCCCAGGATCATGGTACTATTTTATGTCCATCTCTTTTAGATAGAGAGCATGTCCCTGAACCCCAGGCTAAGCAGGCAGGGGCACTCACCTCCGGAAGGCAGCACAGCTGCCAGAGACAACCCATCAGCAACATAGTCAGCAGCAGGGCCAGGAGAATAGGGACAAAAATGAATCTATCGATGCCTGGCTTTGGTACCAATGGGGTGGTTGAGGTGGTGGTGGTCGTCGGTGGAGTTGTCGTGGTAGTAGATGTGGTTGTACGTGTCGTTGTAGTTGTGGGTCTCCTAGTAGTTCTGGTAGTTGGAATACTTGTACCCTATGAGAGGGGCGTGTTATACGCCACCACCTCCAGAAATACATCCCAGAGAAACCAAGGGTGATTTGCAAGGCCCTCCTACCTGTCTGCCACCTAGCTTCCCATCTGTCTCTACTCTCTCCCTTATTCCTGGGATTCTCAGAACTGACAGATCACCAGGGGACTGATCTACCTCTGGACCTGCTCCAAGGCTTTTGCCAAGGTAAGGATGGCCCAGAATCCTCCTCCATGGTCTAAAAATCATGGCCTTTACTACATGGACTGGCTGGTTATATGGCAACTTGACACACAACCTAGAGTTATCTGAAAAGTGGGAACTTTAGTCGGAAAAATTACCTCCATAAGGTCTGGCTGTAAGGTATTTTCTATATTAGTGATTGATGGGGGAGGGTCCAGCCCATTGTGGGTGATGCTACCCCTGGGCTGATGGTCCTGGGTTCTATAAAAATGCAGGGGCTGAGCAAACCATGGGGAGCAAGCCGTTAATCAGAAGCCACCATGGCTTCTGCATCAACTCCAGGCTCTGACCCTATTTGAGTTTCTGCCCTAACTTCCTTCAGTGATGAACAGCAATATGGAAATGTAAGGTGAATAATAACTTCCTTCAGTGATGACCCAATATGGAAATGTAAGGTGAATAAACTTGCTTTTTGATCATGGTGTTTCATTGCATGCCTTCAGCTGACAGTGCACTAGGCTACCGGTGACCAAATCTCTAGGAAAGGCTGCACTCCTGAGAAGTTCAGGGTCACATGACTAAGAACTTTCTTCCTGTCTCCCGACCCCACAAGCCTGGAGCTCACCACTTCTCCCTCTGAGCTCCGTCTTGCAACTTGCGCAAGTGAAACAGTACCCGCCTTCACAGGCGCTTGGCAAGCTCAGGGTTCACAGTCTGGGGCTCAGAAGGCCCCAGAACTTCAGGATTAGGACTGTTCTCCCAGTTGCCTCTTAGAGTGGGCTGCAGCCTGAGCTGCAGAGGAACCCTCTTTTCCTAGACATGTTCCCCTGTCACACTGCACTGGACTCTGGTGTCACCAAACAGGCTTGAGGGCAGGAGGTTCAGAATGCATCTGGGGTCATTCTAGTGGCCAGGACTCCAGGGTGTCACACACACCCTGATTGCAAGTGTGGAGCTTCTGTATTCCTGGACCTGAGACACCAATATGGATAGCCTGTGTGCCTTAGACATCATGGACAAGCCCTGACTGCTTGGAATGTACCTACTGGCCCTTCTAAAAACTATAGGTCACCTACGTTGCTTGTGTGTTCAAGCTGCCTCTGGGGCCTGCCTGAGACCCCTCTGCCCCTCTGACCTACCAGCTAAATGAGCACCAACCAGAGGATCTGCACAGATAGGGTGGTCACAGCCCCACCCTGCTACTCACACATGGCTTGCTGGCAACGAATACATTGTTATTCAGAAAGTTTCTTCCATTGTCCAGGCTGAGTTGAACATAGATCACTCTAACACAGAGACAGACACTGAGAAACAGCCTGGTAACAAGGATTATCCCTGGTGACAAGGATTATCCCTGGGCTTAAGGGATAACCCCAGTTCTTATGGTTGTACTAAATTCCAAGCATTCTGAACTGCTGGGAAGTGGACTTGTGGGTAAAAAGAGCTCATTTCCTGTGGAACCAGGAGTGGACCTCTGTCCATTAGACCATGAGAGAAAGCTACATCACAAGTCCTTTGTGGCCATGAGCTAAGGCATCAGGGAGAGGTGCATGGCATCATCGTGCTGACTTGTACCAGAGTTTGTTGTCTTATCTCAGAGAGATGGTAAACAGCACATTCCGATGCTCACCCCCATCATCTCCTGCATCCTTCCCTCACTGGAGCCTGGGCACTGTGCACCATTGAGCACCATGGGAGCCACGGGCAGGGCCAGGTGAGAGGGTACTGGATCCCACCTGCAGGCAGACAGGTACTCCACAGCAGAGGGGACGTCTCACATTCAATATTATACTGATAAACATTATCACTGATCTTTCCCTCAAGGCCTCCAACAAGGGCACTTACCGTCCTAGACTCTTCACGATCGGTCCAGGACAAGTAACAGTATTCTTGGTTACATTGATGGCTTTTACATCTAAAAGAAAACGACAAAATTGCCAACAGGTGTGTTCTTCCACCCCTGTCGCCCTCTACCTACAGAGCTGATAGTCTGACCAATAAGCAGCAATATCCTCACTACCTTCTTCTATCCAAAGACTGATGGTAAGCCCCAACTCTAGAGAACACCACAGCACCAAACAGCACTCTGGTGCCCAGAAGAAGCCCAGTGAGTCCCTGTACAGCAGGGATCACCTGATGGGGACTGAGGTCACCTTTCTGCTTTTATAACCTAAGTGCATATACACACAGCGTGGGGAGGATTCAGTTTGTGAGAGTCAGTATGTGGCACTTGTCTTTCTGGATTTGGCTTATTTTGCTTAACATGATGATCTTCTATCCATTCTCCTGAAAGTGACATGATTTCATTTTTATTTACAGCTGAAAATAATCCATTGTGTACATGCTTATTGAGGATAAGTATGTAGCTAGTAAATGAGATAAAGGAACCAGACAAGGAAAGAAGAGAGAGACAGAGGGAGTTCAAATAAGTGAAGAGAGAGAGATAAGTAGAGGAGAGGAGAAGAAAAATATGGACAAGGGAGAGGTAAATAGCCTGAGATTAGTCAAACAGAGGGGAAAAAAAAAAAACCAAGTAAAATTCCCAATAATGTGTAAACTTGAAAACAAAATTACATAAATATAAGAAGGGAAATAAAAATTAAATCTTGAAAAATATGTCCTGAGGTTTAAAAAAACACCAACAACAAAGTAAAAATATTAGTAAAAGTATGGTAGAATGGGAAAACAAAAATAAAAGAAAACTGTCCACCATTCTGAGACAAAAAAAACTCCAGGCCACTAAGGCAAGCTGAGAGTGGGAGAGAGGGGTCTCCCCTGTGGAGAGGCCCCCAAAGGGGTTATCTAACGCCAAATGTTCATCCCTGAAATCATGCACGTGCAACACTGAATGGGTCCAGCAGGGTGTGTGTGTGTGTGTGTGTCTGTGTGTGTGTGTGTCTGTGTGTGTGTGTGTCTGTGTGTGTGTGTGTCTGTGTGTGTGTGTGTGTATGTGTGTGTGTGTGTCTGTGTGTGTGTGTGTCTGTGTGTGTGTGTGTGTATGTGTGTGTGTGTGTCTGTGTGTGTGTCTGTGTGTGTGTGTGTGTATGTGTGTGTATGTGTCTGTGTGTGTGTGTGTATGTGTGTGTGTGTGTAACAGTAATAATTAAAGAGGAGGAGGCTGGGAAATTGAGAGGGAACGGGGGACTGGGGACATAGGAAAAGGTTCATGAAGGAAAGGGAATGATATAAAATTAAGAATAAATTAAAAGGTTGTTCAATAATAAAAAATATGTAAGAATAAGATGACTGTAGGGCAGAGAATCAAAAGCAGAAATAGGAATTTTACGTGGTAAGTTCGAAAGAGCACTGGTGGAAGCACTGGTGAAGGAGGAGGCGGTATCCCGGGTGCCCAGCGTGGCTCCTCTTCCCCCTCGGACACACTAGCTCTGCCCACAGTATCCAGCAGGACCATCAATAAGGGTGAGGAGACAGGACTGAGAGAACACTGGCCCCACTTACCTTCGATAGTCACTTTTATTTCTTGGACTAGGAACCTGCAAATAACTTCATCTTTACGCAGGGCAAAGTCAAAGCCATACCCGCGAAGGACCACTGGCTGTGATACTGTAAGGACAAAGTTCAAGCTGTGAGGGGAGCTGGGTGCTTCATTCTTTCTGATATAATTTACCAGGGCTCTTCACTTCCCTAAAATGGGATTTCCACGTGGCCTCCGAGGAGGGAGAGTCTGTGCCTGAACCATCGTCTGTATTAGTTCCTGCTCCTCTTCGAGGCAGTGGGGATGCTCCGTGATGCTGATACCAGGAGCTGATACACAGGAGACACAGAGAGCAGCCGGCTGGCTGTTCATTCCCACAGGAGCCAGGTAATGTTTTCTCAGCTCTTGCCCTTGCTCAGATGACTCGTGGCCCAAATCCAGCTCATCCTTGTACCCCGTGCACTTCAAATGCCCAAGGGTTGTTGACCAAGGACCCTCCTCCCTCTTCAGACTCACCGGAGCATAGGCTGACTGAGTGCTAGCCACAGGAGACAGTCCATTTTGTCTCACTTGGGGTGCAGCTTCCTGCCTTGGCTTCCCTCCAAGCAACAGGCACCCTGAATGCAGCAGGTTTGTACAAGATAGCCAGTGGTTTAACAGTTGGACTGATGTCTGGAGGCGTGTGTCTCATTGGAGAGACAACTCATGTTTTCAAATGGGTTTGTTCCAGATGCCCAGACACCACAGCCTTTGTGTCCATGGGACAATCAGAAACGTGCAGCAGTCAGAAAGGTTGCATGGCTGGGCTTCTTCACCCAGAAGCAGGAGAAAGCCTGTATGGAAGGCCTCTTCCCTTCTCTTCGCTGCACAGCAATCCCCCCTCTCTTACACAGCATGGGGAAGGACAAAGGGCATCGCAGAGCAAAGAACCGGAAGAGAAATACCAGTATCAGACCCCGTCTTTAGTGCTAACCATATAGATTCTGAACCTGTCTCCACTCTATCCGCTGTCTTTCATCTCACTGACAGTCTGCACGTGCATTTCTGTCCACAAGAAGATACAGTATAGCCTCGCTGACTCATATACTAGTCCTTGGGGCGAGGCATCTACCATTTCAGTGCTGAGGTGCACTGAGCATGCCTGTCTTTGTAGACACGTTGGCAGGCGCAGAGTCCTTCATGTTTCCAGCAACACAGTGGACTCCTCTGTTCCCAGCTTTCTCTTCGTCCCTCGACGTGATCGCCATGCTCCTGTCATCGTTTTGCTGATCCCAAATGCTTGATTTTTCTGGAAGGAACTACACTTCTCTGGATGTACTAGAAACTCCAAGTGGGTTTCCTTGAGAGTTTTGTAAATACCCCTTTTCTGGTTAACAATTAGTTTGTTGATATGAGACAAATTAAGCTGTAATTGCATACATATGGCTAAGGCATGGCAGCATTACCTTTCAAATGTACATTGTACTATACCCAAATTATAGTCACCCTACGCACGTGCATTCCCTGCATGCACCCGTACTACACCTATCCATACTCCAATGTGCATACAGCCCAAGTACACACAATACAGCCAAACATACATATCACAGACCACACGCACAACACAAAATCCCTACATACAGACAAATCATATAATAACAACACAAAAACATACACAGAGAAAATATACACCCATATAATCCACATGCACACAAAACTTTACACACTACCCTGAAACTGGTATGCATACATACACATTGAATGCATGTCACCCATGCGCCACAAATATGCATACGCACAGACAACACATTTGTCTGCCTGCCTACAACGGTCCCCTCAGTTCTTACCTCCTACACATATAATGCGTGATCCTACAGATTTAAGGGATGGGCAGGCCTTGGAGGCTATCTGGAATATAGAGAGCAGTAAACAAGGTCAGGAGAGTAAGATTCCAGAATCCTATGAGATGGTGTGCACTGCAAATACTCATTGCACTTACTGGGAAAATGAGGTTCTTCAGGTCTTCATATTTTACATTCGTAAATGCATTTTCTGCCTTTTCTGCGAGTCCTATTATCTAAAAGAAAGAAGAAATAACTTAAACATCCAGCCAGGAGCCATTTGATTCAACCATGGCTCAGACCCTGGCTTCTGCCCGCAGCCTAAACTCTGGGAACTGGAATCTCTCATCACCTCCGTGGGGGAAGAATCTCAGCCATCCTTGCCACACTGCTGCAGTGGCCACCTGTTGCCTGTATCACTGGGGTAGATGAGATGACTGCCTCTGGGAGGGGCACCTGGTCACCTGGACTGTTACCTGATATCTCTCAGAGTAGCCAATACCCACGCCGAAAACAGATGCTCCCAGTTTCCGAGAATAGTTAGCCTACAAGAAAGGAGTTACACGTAAACCACCAAAATACACAGCATGGAAGAGACACGACTGAAGACAGCTGGGCTCACCTCATCTACTGAATATTTGTAGGTATTCTTATCCAGAGGGCTATTGAGCAAGATGATGATCATGCTTGGACGCTGGACACCTGCAGGAAAGCAAGAGCGGCTTGGTGCTTGAGGTACCAGGAGAGGCCTGAGACCTCCACAGGCTACAAGCCCAGTTATCTCAACCCCTTAGCCTCTTGGGTCAGGAGCCCAGACCCAGAAGCCACCACTCAGTGTTCCCCAGAGTGAGAAAGGACTTCGTTCACTGCCTCTTCTTCAGGCTGGGAGCCCAAAGGGGTTCAGGAGCAGCCTGTGGAGGTAGATTTGGCTGTGCCCTCAGGGAAGCCCAGCACCCCTCAGTCTACTCTTGAGCAGCTCAGGCAGCAGGAAACCCTCCTGCTCAGGATACCCAAGAAGGCAGGAGAAGGCTTGTGTTAACCCTGAGCCCAGCCCCAGGGGTGTTCTGTTGGTAACATGGGGACTATAAGTTAGAAGGTGTTAGGTAACGGACTTCGCATCCCCTTGGAATCTCTCCCCACCTATTCCAGACAAGTGCTATTGGCCTGCATTCCAGGCTATGGGTCCGGGCTATGCATGGCCTCTAGTACTTCCATGAGACATGGGCCCAGGAGATTGGTCAAGAGAAGAGAGAATTGGAAAAGGAAGATGTGGCTATCAAGGGGACACCAAGGCCTGGTTTCCATGAATGGTTCAATGTGCTTTTGCCCTTTCTGTTCACAGGCTCATTTGCAGGCCAAAGACCTAGACCCACATAGGCATAGGGGGCCTCCTACCCTTCTCAGAGGCATCACAAACACAGCGCTGTGCTCACAGGGGCCTGAGGCTCAGAGAAGGGACCACCGGGTCCTTTCTAGCACCTGACGAGCATTGATAGAGGCCCAGGGACCTGCACATGGACATTCCAGGGAACCATGGCTCTGTGGGAACCCATCCAACTAAAGCGCAGGCAGCTCACCTTCAGAGTTGACCTTTCTTATCTGGTTATTTGCCTGCAAGGAAACAAAGAAAAACAGGAGGCACTGTGAAATGACTCCACGGTACTCAACCCCTAGGTGACTCTAACCCTCCACACCTTCCACAAGCCGAGGTAAACATTCTCCTGTCCTGCGGGTATGCTATTCTTCACTCTCTCAAGACCCTTAAGGATTTCTTCTCTGAAAAAAATCAAAAAGGAAGGCGTCATGAAGACTATGGACAGTGACAACCCCCCCCCCAAGCTGTCCTGTGGCCTTCTCCACTCCTGGGTGGAAGAGGCTACCAGGCAACAGGTCGTATTACCCCTTCTGCCCTGGGCCTTTCTCTGTCTGTCTCCCATGAGCACCAAGGCAGATTAGGACAGAAGTAAGGGGACAGGAGACGTTATCAACCAGTGTCTAAGATATGACTCTCATTCCTAATTGGAGCCCTGATGCCAAGGTCGCCCTCCTTCTGAGCAGTCTATTACCCAATGGGCATGGCTAAAGGGGTCCATGTCACCCTGGTGAGCCACTACCCAGCTCCCATCCCCACTGCCACAGAGCACTGGCCTGACCCCTCCCTCTAGCCCTCTAAAGGCAACAGCCAGTTTACTTAAACGTGAGCCCAATTGTGGACTCCACAAGCTCCCAACAGAGAAGTCTTGAACCTGGGAGTCAGGCCCTACGAGCTACCCGTGAGGCAACTCTGTTCCTCCCTAGGCCAGAAGCAACATGGCCTGTTAGGTGCTGTTAAAACAGAACACACTGGGGCAGGCAGGGCTGGATCTGGTAGCTGTTCTAGGACAGGAAGTGGTGGATGAGGATAATCCTGTGTGAACAGGCTGCGTAGACACAGCAAGATGACTCACAGTGGACCCAAAGGTTGCTTCCTACTGGGGTCAAGGAGATCTTGCCATGAGCTGAGCTCCAAGGATCTTATGCCTGGCTCAGCCCAGCCTAAGAAATATGAGAGTAGCACCCAGTATGCCCAGTGGATTCAAATCACAGCCTGCCAACCCCAGCCCAGTGCCTGCCCATCTGTCCAGCCTCTGCTGCCTCTCCAGGCTTCTTACCAGAATCCTTCCCATAGATGTTCCCTCTGCCACCTCAAACCCAATGAGGTCTCTCCAAATCCAAGCCACAAAGTGTATCAGCTCCGTCCTGGACTCTTGGGGCCAGCACCTCTGCTGACCTGGAGCTTACCATCCCCATAGGCCTGGGACATGTTCTCTTTCACTCCCTGCTCCTGGAGTTTCTTCTAGGCCCTGGACAGAGGTTTTGCAGATCTCCGCATACATCAATCCTGAATGCTCATGCCTCGTGTATGTGTGTGTGCGCGCACACGCACGTTCCTCTTGCTCTGTACGGAGTCCTAGGCCTGACATCCAAAGCTCTTCCTTCTAGTCAGTAGCTCCCAACATCCTGTCTCTGATACTTTGGGGACAGGCGAGTCACTTCCCTATTCCCAGAGTGGGCTTCAGCTGCCCTTCTCTGGATCCCAGAACCTTCCCCTGGTTCCCAACTCTCTTCCTGTACAACTGACCCAGGCAGAGGACGACCTAGTCCAACCAGCTCTCCACAAGCCAGGGATCTGGGAGAGATCCATGTGTCTGCTCCACCACCCTCCTCAATCTCGGGTGTCGTCATGGCCAGATCGCAGAGAAGATTCGAGAGTGGTGGAAGGCAGACAAGCAAGAACGTAGAAAACTTCTGGAAGCACAAAGTTATGGGTTCCAGTGCAGCGGGAATCCAAGGGACTGGCAAGCTGGGGTTAGCGGTGAGCATCAGAATATGTGCACGTGGCAACCAGCCATGGTGGACAACTGCGGGAGACCTCATGGAGGTCTGGAGCACCAGGCCCGAGTGAGCCTTTGAATGAACACTTACCTGTTTCCGGTGATGGGCAGGATGATGTTGCCCTTACAGGAGTAGGTGATGAGGGACACCCGCAGATCCTGGCTGGGAGGAAGCAGGTGTTTATGAGAAGCCATCACCTTGACGTGACGTCACCCAGATGCCAAGGCAGGTGCTCAAGCAGAATTCTCTTTCCCCCTATCCCCGTCCCTTCCCCTCCGAGACCTTTATCTAGTAGGCACAGGGACTTGGAATAAATTTCATGAAAGATTCTGAACCCTGTGGAAATGTGGTCCCTGGGAAAGAGAGGCAGCCAACGCAACCCCCTACTCCATCCCGGTTCTCGAACACATACATACCTGGATGTGCTTACACCTGTACGTGTACACACCCTCACACATACACACACCCATGCTGGACAAGCAAGAAGGCTCCTCCATAAGAGCCTCTCTCCTCCTCATCTCTTGCCTACTGTGAATTTCTTGGCAGCTCGGCTCCAAGGAATTGTTCTTCCTCCAGCCTCCCCTTCTCCCGCCCTCACCGCTCTCTACCGCAGGACCCTCAGCAAAACCATCCGTCAAGTACCCCTGACTGCGTTCCCCCATGAGCCATCATCTCTAGTTCCTGACTCCGCCAGATCTCAGTCTTGATCTTGTTCCTCTCTTCTACACAAAACTCCTCTGCCCCCCCTCCCCGTAGTAGCTCCCCATAGAAATTCTAAGCCCTTTGGCCTGGCTTCCTAGGTCCCTGATGCTCTGTTCCCCAGCTGACCCACCCTCTCCAGTTTACCTTCACTCTCCAGCCTCAGAGACTACCCGCTTTCTTGAGACCACCCTCACGGTTGCTTGGCCCCTCTCTTCTCCGTGACTCGGTCCCGTGTTTATTTTTGGATACCACCTGCACTTCCTCTAGAAATCGCTGCCTTTTCCTGTATCCTCCCGTGGCACTTTGCCTGTCCTTTTCTGTTTACCTCAAACACTGTCACCAAGTTCTGTTACTGAGTTACATGTCTCCCTGCCTTCCCAGGCCGTCCCAGCCTGAGGGGTCCTGAAGGGTGAACCCTGTGCCTGTACACCTAGCTCCCTGGCAGGAGCAGCCAATGCCGCAGACACCCCACAAGACCGGTGTACTGTGTCCTCTGTCCTGCTCAGCACACATCCTGGGTCTGTGCTTCCTCTGTGAGGAACTCTTGCTCCTACCAAATCCAAGAAACGTGCACGACAGGACATGGCCCCCTGCATCACAAAGGAGCCTGCGGCATCGGGTCGTACTTTGATAGCCTCTGCACCACGTCCACCACAAACTTGTAAATGTCCAGCCAGTTGTTTGACATGCTTTCAGACCTGAAGACAAAGGAGATGCCCTCAGTGGATACGGGGTTCCAAGAGACAAGCCCGCTTTGTACCTGCCCAGCCTTCCATTAGCTCCCTTACCAAGCAGCCTCTGCACCAATAGAACACACCACACTAGAACAGTCTGCGCAGTAATTTTCTTCAGGGCCAGCAATGGGCAGAGGGTGGCTAAAGAGCCCCATCTGCTGGAATTGAAAGGACCCCATGATAAGAGACTTAGAGGCTCATTCGTGTGGCTGGCTATGCGTAGCAGGGTAGGGACTGTGTAGTCTTGAAACAGGGAGGAATCTCTTGTTTGGAAAAGCTCCTGAGTGCTTATACGTGGCCTCTCTGGACTTCCAATTGCCCTTGGCTTTTCATTTCCAGACCCTCTTCTTCTCTTAACACCACTATTGTCAGCAGTTCTTGCACACCATAATCCAGGCCCAGAGGATGGCTTTGTTGTACACTTGAGTTATTGAACATCTCATTTGCCACAACATATATGGATCCCTTTTTGTACCCGTGTGCTACCTGCAGTCTTTTCTCATGACCGTCACCTGTTCCCAAATCCCCCCGCACTTCCCAGCATCCTCACAGAGAAGTATTTTTCTTTGGGAAATGGGCCTTAGCTATGGTAGGTGGACATGCAAGGCTCTTTTGGACCCTACCCTTCCTGCCAGCCTACAAAACCCAGCCATCCCAGGTTCAAGAAGGGCTCCTCCAGCAGACACTGCCAGAAGAGGGCAGATGAGGCCGTTTCTGCTGCCATGACATCCATCGCTCCCACTCAACATGAGAGCTGTGAGATCTTCCAGTTCTGACTCTCAAACCCTGCTCCTGGTTTTTTTCCCCTCTCAGTCCCTGGACCGAAAGCAAGCAGGTGGAAGACTTTGTGACTTTCCATCTGGAAGGGTTCACCTCTGCCCCACATCCCAGAAGCAAGGGACTTTGCAACCCCACAGTTTTGTTGGTCAGCACATCAAGGAAGAGAAGAAAGTACTTCAGGTATGGAGGACGATGGGAGCATGCGTAATAATTATCTATTCTTTCTGAAATCTAAATAATGGTATGATGTGAATCTGAAGCTGGTGTGTCCTCTGTTGGTCCGTGCGTTTGGAACGCTGTGTGAGTCAGAAGCACACACTGACACTCTGTTTCTCACCTTCAGCGACCCGTGTGCCAATGAATGTGACCTTCCTGAAGGTGAGGCTCAGATGTGTGATTGCTATTGAATTAGTTACCTTTCTTGTCACTGTAACAAAAATCTGACAAAAGCAACTAAATTTAAGAAAAGTTTATTTTAGCTTGTAGCTTGAGAGTACAGAATAACACAATTGGCCAGTCACAGAAGCAGGAGCACGGGGCAGTCAGACCCGCTGCAACCGTAGTCAAAGAGCAAAGAGACGGTTGCAGTTTTCAGTTTGCTCGCTCCTTTGTGTTCAGCCTGAGACTCCAGCCCATGGAATGATGTTGCCCACATTTAGGTGGGTCTTTCCAAACTCTCTCATATACATGTCCAGAAATGTGTCTCCTACACAACCCTAGATCCTGTCAAGTTGGTAACATCCACCATCACAAATCTGCCCCTTGTGAACTTGACACCAGAACATATTACTCTTAATTATAACTTTGGCCCCCTTTCTTTGCCAGATCATGGCTACCTTAGAGTCTAACTTCAAAAGTCCTCATGGTCTGTTAACAGTTCCAACACTGCTCAGCAGTGTAGGTGCATAACCTTTTCAGAGACTACGGCAGCGAGCTCCAGTAACACCCAGAAGCCAGTCACATGTTTCTAACATACACTAGCACAGAGAAAAGATTTACTGGTTCCAAAAAGGAGGAGTGAGGACACAGAAAGGAAAGGTTATTCTAAAGCAAAGCCCAACCAAACAGATCAAACACCCTGTCCAGCACCCTGGGTCTTGGAATCCTCTCCCTTAGGTAGCCCTGCCCCACCGGCTCTGTTACCTTCAACACACATAACTTCTCTTTTGAGTTAGCTCTAATCCATACCAGTAGCTTTTCTCAGCAGATGCCCCTTGGTTTCAGCCTCACAACATCCTTTGAAATCTAGATTTAGCCTCCTAAGCTTCTAGTACTCCAGTCCACGTCATATTGTCTGGACTCAATGGCTGTCTGGAACCATGGCCTCACGGCCACGCAAAAACCTCTTGGCAGCAGCAGTCTCTGTAAAACCCAAGTGGGCTTCTCACATGGCCAAGAAGTCAGCTCCTAACAGCCAGTGGGCTAACAGACAGTGAAAACCTGGATAGGGGCAAGACACTATGCACAGAGCCATCAAGAAGCCCTGAGGTGGCCTCCCTGACTTCAAGAAATGAGTCAGCCACAGAGGCTGACCACAGTGGCCTCTGCAGAAGCTAGACCTCAGTATCCCCTTGAAGGAAAAGGCACTCACTTATCCAGAACAAAGTACATGTCAGGGGTGGCCTGGCATGGTTTCTGCTTCGATTTCCTTCGGTACAAGAAATGCTTTGGGTTCTGGTCTTCATGATGGTGGAAGCTTCTGGGGCCTATGCCAAGTCCGTGGTAGTTTTCCCAGTCAGAGTACGCGTACAGAAAGTCCCCTGTGCTGAGCAGCGGCAGAAGTAACATCAGCAGGAAGAGCGCAGAGTGAGGTGTATGAACGCGGCAGCCCAGCATTTTCTCGGTGGCATTTGTGACCCCACTTGCTGAAGGTCCCGGAGAAGCCGACAACAGACCACCGCTGATTTACCTCTCTGCTTGCCTCTGCCTGCGCTTGGGGACAATAGGCCTCCTATCCTCTCGCCAATGCTCGCTGCTGCTCTCCACGTGGTGGGCTCAGAGCGCAGGGACTGGGGACATAGCTACTCTGGGGCATTTTGCCTCTCACTGGCTGCACAGCCCTTCCCCCAACAGTTTGGGTTTATGATGGACAGGAAGGTTGACATGGTGACTTTGTGACCTGCCCCTCTGCTCAATGTCCTGCCTGCTGACAGTGCCAAGAGCCTGTATTTCACCTAGCCAAGGAATTCAGACATTGTGTTACTTGAGACAGTGTTTCGAAGTGGCCACGATCGCATGTCACCGTGAGCGAGGAAGTCCAGGTGGGAAATGGGAAGCTGTTTGTGGGTCCTTAAGTCAGCCAAGGTGATGACAAAGCCCAGAAACGGGTGGAGATGGCGTGTTCCTGCCACCATCTTCTGTGAACAGGGACAGTCCGGATATCCACTGCCTCGTGACAAGCCGCCCAACCTTGGTGACTCGACAACCGTTTTACTATAGTTGCACAGTGGGTCCCTCAGGAAGGATAGGGGAAGAGAGCTTTCAAGATGGGGTCCCTTGGGAAGACCCGAGCAGGGAGGAAGGACTCGGAGTCATCTGGAGGCTTCCTCGGGGGCACCTGGGCTAAAGCTCATCTCCCGCTTGGACGCTGCTGCCTGTCTCAGTTGTGAGTCAAGAGAAACGTAATACGTGGGTGGCAATACACCAGATTTCACGAATTCCAAGACACCAAATACTCAAGATACTCCATCATCTCAAACAATTCCTGAAACAAAACAGACAAAAGCCCGCCACTCTAATGTGGTGTGCCGTGAGGCGTTTACACAGTGTAAGAACGAAAAGATCTGTTTCAGACTGATCAAAAATGATTTTATCAGATTTGTTTCTGTGCGTAGAAAACGAAGCAAACCAAATGGGTCAGGGTATTTCTAAGCCTGCTTGCCCTCGGTTGGGAGGCTCTGAAACCCTTCTAAATGGAAGTGTCTCCTCATACCACATCCCTTCTGCCACCCCAAGCACTGTGATACAGCGGGGTATTGTGGGCCAAGCATACCCACGATCCTCCAGGGCCAGGGCTGTGTCCTCGTGTCTAAACCTTCTCTGTTGCGGGAGCTCTGACCTGCAGACATAGGCAATGTCATAAAGGGCCCACATATCAGCCTTGCTCCCTCTAGATACTCTCCAAGCTCTGAGTCTCCATCATCTTGATGCCACCACACCGTGAGGAGGCCCAGGTTCATAGATATCCATATATAAAAGGGTTCCATGAACAGTCCCAGGTGAGCCTTGAGAGTCCTCCAGTCCAGGTACCACAGGCAACAGTAAAGAAGCTTCCAGATAATTTCAGTCCCCACCATTCGTGACCTTGCTCGGGTGCTGAGGTCTTTTCCAGGAGTCTCACCGCAGGGACCTCCACCCTCCCCAAGGGCTTGACCCATGGAACTTGTGAGCACAGTAAAATGGTTCTGTGTTCAGTTGCCCAGGCTTGGCAGCTTGTTACATGGCAGTAGGTGGCTGAGCTATCCCCAGGCACAGAGGCTGCTAGCAGCAGCATGCAGTCACCGGGCTGACTTGAGGGCCCACAATTGGCCTCCCACGTCCCACACACAGACTTCCTGGGCCTTTGACCTCCTCACCCTCAAAGCCCTGGTAATCTCACTACCTCTGTTACCTTCTTAGTGGAAAATATGGCTGCTTCCTGGAGGTGGCCCCTAAGGACCTCCATGAGGAACCGTGATGAGGAACCGGGAGGCCTTATCTGAAACTTCGGCAAAGGTCCTGTGACTGCCACTTGGCACTGTCAGCATGTAGGACATTGAGCAGAGGGGCAGGTCACAAAGTCACCATGTCAACCTTCCTGTCCATCATAACCCCAGAGTGTTGGGGGGAAAGGCTGTGCAGGCAGTGAGAGGCAAGATGCCCCAGAGTAGCTATGGTCCCAGTCCCTGCGCTCTGAGCCCGCCACGTGGAAAGCAGCGTGAGCATTGGTATTGTCCCTAAGTGCAGGCAGAGGTGGCAGGGAAGGAAGTCAGAGGTGGCTAGAACCCAGCCTATCTAGACACGGTCCCCATTTCTAGAAGACTCACGGGATCAGTGTAGCAAATGCAAGACTACAGTCCCCAGGTGCCCTGGCCAGTGCACCTGCTTCTGCTGCTACTGTTGTCCGTGCCGCCTGTCTCAGCCCTGCTCCCTAGACATGGCCAGCCGCCGCAGTACCAGGAGGAGGAGGAGGAGGAAGAGGACGTTCTGCAGTATTGTGATGGTGACTTTGATATTTACTTCATCTTTGACAAGTGAGTAGCCCTTTCTGCCCTGGCCCTAGATAGAAGTGCCACTAGGTGCGTCCATCACCTGGCAGAAGGGAGCCTGGGGCGGGTACCAGCTTCTGCCAGGAGAGAAGCAGGAGCAGTCTGCGAGTGCGAACAGAGCATTGGACCTCTTTGACTTCCTTTATGCCTAGAAAGGGAAAAAACCAGGGAGTCTTTGGGGCAATTTTGTCCGGCTTATTCATTAAAAATCTTTCATTGGTGTCTTCATTTGCATTTGAAGAAAATAAGTCCGTATCTGCTTTCTGGCTCAAGTAGCTTTTGAGAACAGGAGAACGGGCCACCTGGACAAGACTCTGAAATTCAAACTTCTGGTGACCCCAGTAGGATGACGGTATAAGAAGATAGTAGAAGGGAAAGGTCACTAAGAAAAAGGATTTTGTCAAAGGAATACGAATCCAGAAGGCTGGATTGGGGCTGTGGTGAAATGGTCTTGGGAAGCCAACAGAGGGGCTGCGAGAAAGCAGATTGAGTACCCTGTGGTGGCTGTGCATAATGGAGCCGGGAGACAGAAGCCAGGGAAGCACCCACAGCCAGGAATGGGCAGAGGAAGAAAAGTCGGGGGGGCAGGAGAGAGGCCGAGCTGATGCATCCCTGAGATGCACCCTGGAGCAGTGCAGGCCTGGACCACTGAGGAGAAGAGGCACTCACTACTTCCGCGATGCCTGGGTTTTGTCAATTCGACACAAACTAAAGTCATTCGGGAAAGGGGGAAGCCTTAATCGAGAAGACGCCTCCATCACATTGCCTGTAGGCGAGCCAATGATGCGTTTTCTCGGTTAATGGCTGATATGGGAGAATCCAACCCACTGTGGATCCATTTCTAGGCAGGTGGTCCTGGGTTGTGTGAGAAAGCAGACTGAGCAAGTGGGGAGCAAGCCAGTAGGCAGTGTTCCCCATTGGTCTCTGACTCAGTTCCTGCTTGCATTCCCTTCGTGATGGACTGTAAGCTTCAAGATGAAATAAACCCTTTCTTCTCCCGAGTTGCTTGTGGTTACGGTGTTTGTCACAGAAATGTCACAGAAGCTCCACTTCTCCCTGCCTCCTTTGGGTACGGCGACTGTGGGAGCCGCTCCATAAAGCAAAATGGTGTCTCTGGGCTCTAGAATCAGAAGCTTCAGCTTGCTTCCTTCTCAGCAGTATGTCATTATGGAGTCCAAGTGAGAATAGGGGGAGTCTGCCTCAGATTGCCCTAAAAAGGAAGAGAAAGGGTTAGGATGGAATGGGTGGGACCCAGGGCATGAAGCTTTCCTCGGTCTGTGTCCCCTGTCCTCTACTGTCTGCCTCTACCCTGCAGAGAGACCCCAATCCCAATCCGTGCACAGCCCACAGTTCTCTCTACCCAGGCTTTGCCTCTGAGGCAGCTATGCAGAGAGACAAGGTGCTGGCCTGGCTCTGAGAGGGACCAAGAGACCTTGCTCTTCGGATTCCTCAGGATCATTCCTTGATCCTGTGCTTAAAGCTGCCTCCTCCTTCTCCAGCCTAGCTTTCCCGGGCAGCCAGCATCCTGGGGGCCAGTTTCTATTGGTAAGGGGGTCTCAGCATCTGAGAGTGTCACCCCTTCTTGGCCTTGGGACAGATGGTTGAGCAGCAACTTGAGAAAAGACCTTTGCTTCCTGTGGGATAAAGGGAAGGGCCTCCTTCTGCCTCCTCTCAGGGTGCCTTTCTGCACCCCCCCCCCAGGTGCCTTTGGCTGTGAGGTGCCCTTTATCATTTCCTTGAAAGCTTCACAACTGACTGAGGGGGATACAACCTTGACCTTTCACGTCACAGAGTCCCAAGTTCTGCAACCCCTGGGTCTGACAAGCACTGCATGACAAGAGTTGGCTTTTACAGGACATATTGGTTAACTAAGGTGTCACCAGGGTAACCAGACTGGCTGTCTCAAGGTCCTGCAAGGAAGCTGCTGCCTGCTCCCTCCCCCATACCTCATCTAGAGGATATATCTCCCATAGTCAGGTAGCAGGCCACTGGGAGGGCAGAGTCAGAGCAAGCAGGTTTCTCCAGGCCAAGTGGGGACACAAGTCAGTGGGTTAGATGCCTACAGGGGTAATATTGGTGCCAGCAAGTGCACAGAAATGGAGTTGAGGGGGCTTATACGCAGGCATGATGGCCTCAGCTGTCTTGGGGAATTTGGGAGCTTAGGTGCCCTCAGGGCTGTCCCTCTTTGAGCCACAGGGGTAGCTGCCTCCCTGCGCTGTGAAGTGGAATGCCACTTGGAACGAATGGGCACAGCAATTCTGCAGCCATGCGGAAGCAGAAGGGAACAAAATTGGAAGGACCTCTGGTCTCAGATGCTTAGAGCCTCACAAACACTCCATGTTGGGCAAACCAACGCAGAGGGTTTGCTTCCCATCTTTAGGGTTTGTTTTGTTTGTTAGAATTTCCTGCACTCAGGACCCCTCAAGAGCCCGCAAGCAGTGGTTTATATACTAGGGAGAAGGCTGAGTTTGAGGTCTGCGCACAAGGGTCAAAGCTAGACCCCAGCTCCTGCTCTGAGCCTTGTCATCCCTTCATCGGGTGCTGGATCCTACCCAGAGGTTTCTGAGACTTCGGGTCCAGGTGTCCACTGGCCGCCCCTTGTGGCACGGTGCCCACAAGAGCTCTTGGAGCCCAAACAGAGTCTGTGCAATGGTGAAAACATGAGCCTCAAGACTTTGAATTTAAACTAATATTCCTTTGGAGAGGCCATTAAAATGGCTGTCATCCCGCCACCTGTGACCTCCGTGATTACTTACTCTCCACAGGCTGGGTCTCTCGGTTACCCTTTATCTAGACACTGCGTATCGGGTGCCTGTCTTACACGACCGTAACAAAGCAGAGAAGGCAATGATCTCGGAAAAGTTACACAGCATGCCCAAGACACTCTGTAAACAGCAAAACCTGTTTTTCTCTGTAAAAACTTTTGACTTCCAACTCCCCAGTCTATGAATGACATAACTTTTTTATTTTTGGTTTTGGTTGTTTTTATTTAAAGAAAAGGGGTATGTTTCATATACACACGCGTTTTTCAGCATTCAGCTGGGGGGCCCGCATGTTTTTAGCAGTTACCCTGTCCTGTCCAGGGTTCGGATCGCTCCTGTTGTCGGAGCATAAGTGTTGACGTTGTCTCTTACTCCTGTTAGATTTGCAATCGTGTTTCTCCTCCTTTTGATAATTTTAGCCACCCGAGTCATGCTTTTTTCAATCTTGATAATCTTGATCCATTCACCGTTCTCAAAGTTTTCTATCCTCAGTTTTATTTGACTCTCCTATAGTTGATTTTATTTATTTCCTCTGTTTTAGAGCTTATTTTTTCTTTCATTTCCTCGTTCTCCATGATATAAAAACCATTAGCTGCGTATCTGCCCCTACCTCCATTCTTCCAAATTTTTAAAGTCATTTTTATTTCTGAGCATTTCATGCATGGATACAATGAAATATGATCGTGTCTATCCTTATCTCTCCCCTCCTCCTATCCCGTGTCCCCACAAACCCTTCTCCTGCCCAACTTCATGTCATTTCATTTTGATAACTCACCAAGTCTTCTTGCAATACCGACCTGCCAGGCAAGATGTGCCTGTGGTTGGAAACGATATTTAAAATGTTGAAAATTTGGCAATTTCTAAATGTCTAACGTGACCCATCCTGGGGGCTCTCCCTTTGCTCTGAGCCTGTAGACTCATTGCTGATTCATCTGTTTGATTTCTCCAGTTCCACATATCCTGTCTGGCTCTTCCCATAATTCCAAATATCACACTGAAGACTTAAGTGCTATATAGCTCTGTCCATTGCGTTGAGAATTTCTGCCAGTGGTTGCTTTGATTGTTGGTGCACGTTTGTTTATAATCCTTTTATTTGCTTGATGATTGACACTTTTATAGATATCCTCCTTTGACTCTTCTATCAGGTTTTTATATAAATTCCATTTTGTCTGATAGCAATATGATTTACGTATCAAAACACTAGCAAGAGCCTTGCAAACCACTGAAGCTCCTTCCTACTTCCTCCCCAATTCTAGCCCCCGTCTCCAGACACCACTGTGACCTGGCTTTCTCTTCATTTGTGAAGCTCTCGTTTCTGGTACCAGGCGCATCCTGACTACTGTCTCCTCCTGTGTGGTTTATACACACTCTGTCAACTTCTGATAAAGGCAACAAGAATTTTCTTTCCTTAAGTTCTACTCCTCTGCAATAGTCCACTCCACCTCCTACCACCCTTCCAACATGGCAACATCATCCTGATGTTTTGTTCTCGAATGTTGACACTTGGCAAATGTAAACATTGCCTTAGAAGATCAAGCTCTGCTCTTTACTGCCTGCTTCCTGGCTACCTGTCTGCCCCTGTGACCCTTTCCTTTGAGTCTGATCTTTCTCTTTCTCTTGTGTTCTAGAATCTAGATCCTCCTTCAATAGTCTTTCAAGCTGACAGTTCCCCTAGAGGATGTGAATGGGGTGGATACTTGGGCTACCCAGGAGCCTTTATGGGACAATATTCTTCACTTTGCAGAGGTGGGAAATGACAAAAGAATCATGAGAGAGCAGAGTTATCATTAATTGGTAAAAGAACTATCTTACACATCAGCCTGGGAGCTAGAAGAGTGGGTATTGTGGGTAGGTTTCCAGTCTGTGGCTTGGTTACCTAGCAGGTGTCAGACACTGTAGTCTCACCAGTTATGTCACGGACATGAACAGTGTGTGAGGTTTGGAGAAATAGCCTCTTCTTTGGGAGACTCACTCATTTTCTCTTGTTGAACGAGAATCCGCTGATCTCACAGACGCTGCACGTGTACGCACGAGCGCCATGGGGTAACGGTGCTGCTAGCGCAGGATCATCTAGCACCCGGTTTGAGACGAAGACTGGCGGAGACCATGGAGGGGAAGAGGTTGCTCTTGGTGTGTGATGAAGAGGAGGCTGCTCATGGGATGTGACAATCAACATATGAGCATTACCTTCCGGAAGGTCACGTCCGTGATCACCAGAATGAGTAGTAGATGCTAGATGCCTATGATGTGTATAACATAAAAGGTCTAATCTAACACAATACAAGGAAAAAACCCAGGTCGGGGACCAGCCTCAGTTCATCTCACTATCTCCAGGACCGAGATTTGAAAAAAAAAAAAAAAAACCCAGCCCTAAAGCCCTAGAGCCTCGTACTACTGCCGCATACCTGGGATGGTTTTCCACGTATGGTTTTAATATTCCCAAGAACTTGGCCCTAAGGAAGTAGAGATGTGGTTCCCACTAAACAGAAGGCCATGGAGAGCTCTAGCAGGCAGGACCGGAAGGGACTGTGCTCACATTACCGATTGCCTGTTGGAAACTGTGATGCCAGGGTAGCAGAGACCAGGCCTGTGCATGCCCTTACCTGGAGGTGCTGAATGAAGCAGCCTTCCCAACCAGGGTGGCTAGGTTCTGCAGGCTGCTAAGAAAGCTGGGCTGCTAAGCAACTTCAACATGTGAGGGGTGTGTGTGTGTGTGTGTGTGTGTGTGTGTGTGTGTGTGAATTTATGTATTGAATGGGGTCTTTTAAGGAGAAGAAGGAAGAAAAGAAGAAGGAAGAGAGAGAGGACCAATGGGAGGGGGAGGGAAGATAAGAGATACGGGTGGGAGGAAAGTAGAATGATGTATGCATATGAAACTGTCATAAAGAGAAACCCATGACTTTGCACACTTGCTAAAACATGAATTAACAATTCTTAAAAACTAGTCTCAAGCATTCGGTTTCTGTGGCTGGGGCCCAGTCTCCTGGAGAAACACCTGCCCTTTGAGTTCTGGGGAGTTTAGGAATGAGAGGAATTTGAGGTGAACACAGGCCTGCAGAAAGAACTGCACTTGAGGGGCAGGTGGAAGTCTCCCAGGATGACGGCTATGGTCAGCACACAGAGGGCGGGAAGGCCGAAGCCGTTCCTTCTCCAACACTTGGCTCTTATGACGTAACTCTCATTCCCTTGCAGATCCAGTTCTGTGCAAGAGTGGAGTAACATGTTTATAGCCTGGGAAGATATGGCGGAGAAATACGTGAAGTACGCCCGCACACTGAAGACTCCTGTTGGGAGCGACCCACTGACGGGCAGATTAGGTTTGAGGAGCACAGGTGTCCCTTGTATAGGGTTCACAGATCGAAGCTATCCTGTTAGGCAGGACGGGGGACAGAACATGCTGATCCCAGGGATCTCTTAAGCTAATTCTGCCTCAGAAATGGGTAACTAGGATGAGAAGGGGGTGGCGGACAAGTGAGGAACACGACAGGAGACGTACCAGGTGGGAGGGGGGCCCCATGGAGGAATGGCATTGTCAACATGCCTCTTCAGCATGTGTACTGCTGGTGAGTGTTCGATATCATCTTCCACCACCTAGAATCACCTGGGAAGAGAGGCATTATTGAGATCAGATTGACCCGTGGCCATGTTTAGGGGGCTTGCCTTGATCATTAATTGAGGTGTAGGGAGACCCACTCTCAGTGTCCTGAACTGTATAGGACAGGTGAAGTGGAGCGAGAAGGCAGCATGAGTGTATTTATTTCCCTGTGCTCTTGACTGTGGATGTAATTTGACCAGCTGTCTCAAGCTCCTGTCATTGTGATTTCCCTGAAATTGTGACCTATAACCTGGAAGTGTAACCCACAGAAGCCCTTTCCTCCCTTAAGTTGTCTTCAGTCAGGGTGTACTGTCACAGCTACAGAACAGAAACTAGGATCCCACGTACGTATGTGTCTCCATGTACCCATGTTTGTGTGCATCTGTGTGCATTGGATTTGGAGCTCCAAAGGGGAGCAGGAAGTCATCTTAGCAATCTTTCTTGCCATGGAGCCCTACATCTCCATAGGCTTCAGAATCCTTCAGCAAATTTGTCTGGACTCTGCATCTACAAAATGTCCCCAGCATAGAAGAGACAGGGTGGGAACAGAGATTTGGCAATGCATCCCCTCCCTGCTGCTCCCAGTCAAGCTTCTGAGGTACCACATCCACTTCTCACAGGCTATGTTTTGTCCTCAGCCCCAATCTGCGGATGTCCTTCATTCTCTTTGACAGCCAAGCCACGGTCACCATGCCACTCACTGCAGACAGGTAAATACTGCCTGAATTCCAAGGCCTGCCTAGCGGGCTGGACACAAGGAGTTTCTAGCTTCTGGAAGGCCCCTATGTGGCTTCTATCGTTCCCCATCGTAGCTGGCCAGTACCCACACTGACTTCCGGCCCCAGACCACCTTAAATCCCTGCTTCACTAGAACTCATAGACTCTACAATTCCAGAAATTCTCTACCCCCCTCCCTCCCTCATTCCTGAATCTTCCCTTGGTCCCAGCTAAAAACACTTAGGATATAGGAAACTGGCAGGGCAGATATGTGGGTTCCCTCAAAGTCTTGCCTGTGTGTGTCCCTGCTCTGTCTCAGTTGCTTGCTGTCTGCCTGGTCCATCAGGGTGAGCATGGAGAAAGGGAGACCCAAAGGGCGGTGCTGGGGCATGGCTAGTGCCCCCTTTGACCATAGGAAGAGAAACCTCAGGATGGGACTCCGAATCCCTAGAGCTAGGTGCTACAAGAGGCATAAGGACAGGTAGCCACTGAAGGGGGTGGCCCTTCTGTGCCCATAGCCCTGGAGGCAAGAAATTGGAGGTCTCTGTCTGAGAGGGGCAACATTTTGGGTGCCCTGTCTGGGACTCCTACCAAACAAAAGGAGCAAAGAAGGAGGCAGGGTTATTCAGGACTGGAGGTATCTAGAGTTGTGGGGACCCTCTGCCCAAGGCCCTGGGAGGGGATTAGAAGCAAGGAGGGAAGTGGGACATGCCCCAGGCTTACAGAGATGGCACTCCAGATAGGGAGGGGCTATCTCCGGGGCCCACGGAAGGTCTGGTACATCCCGTGGTTTGGGTTTGGAGAGACCTGACTGAGTTTGAGGTAGCAGAGAAGACATCTGTGGTGTCTTGCAGGAAACCCAGAGAGGCAGCAGGGCTGCGCCAGACAGAGAGGGAAAGGCTAACCTGAGCAGAGAGGACGCAGTTGACCTAGGCAGAGGGTAGAGGACTGGGCTGAACATGAGAGAAGGGGCTGGGCGGGACAGAGGGGAAAGGCTGGAGTGGGGTGGACAAACTCTGCTTTGGCCTTTACTGGGGGTTGTAGTCATGGTGTCCTCAACTTCTAGCAGGACTTAGCTGGGCCAGGCATGGAACCCTTGGAGCTTAGCCCATAGCAGGATATCACTGTCCCAACAGAAAACCACTCAGAGTTCATTCTAGGTCACTTTCTGAGCCTGCTCAGCCTCGTAACATTGGATTATCCTAAATCTCCCACACACATGTCCTTCCTGTCCCAGAACAGTTCAAGAGCTAGTCCTGCCTACCCCTGCATAGCCTGTCTGTCTTAATAGCACCTGACAGGCCCTGCTTCTTTGCAGCCTGGGGAGCACAAGCCTGGTGGACAGCCCCTGGATCTGACTCCCAGGTTCAGATCTTCTGGAGAGCATGGAGTCTGCAGCAGGCCCAGGTCTAAGCAGACTGGCTGCTGCCTTTAGCAGGACAGAAGGAAGAGAGGAGGCCAGGGCTCTGGGATAGGAGTCAGGCAGCGGTTCAGCAAAGCGGCACGGCCCTCCTCTGCCCCATCCAGTGAAGGAAAGATGTTCAAAGGGAGAGTGATCGCAGCATTAGGTTCCCAGGCAGTGTGATGTCCCCGAGAGTCTCTGGCTCAGATACGTACCCCAGAATACTGCCATATGCCTCAAGGGTGGTACAAGCAGAGCCTCTATCAAAGTACCCAAAGTCTGAACCTATGGGACCTACCTTCTGAATGTCCTCAGTGCTAATGGGATCAGGGCAGAGAAAGACTCAGGACAGAATGAGGTGACGGGACCTGGTGCCCGCCCCCAGGCTCACAGTCTGCACAGTGTGGGGGTGACAGGACCTGGCGCCCTCTGCACGCTCGCAGCCTGCTCAGTGGGCAGGTCTGTGTAAGAGCTGTGAGCCAGGGTGGCCTGCCTCAATCCCTATCTTCTCCACCTTCAGAAAGGAGATCCGCCAACAGCTCACCAAAGTTAAGAAACTTCTGATACAAGGATCAACACGTCTAGAGAAAGGATTGGAAAAGGTTTGGAGGGCTAGAACCACATACGGGTGCTGACTCAGTGTAGACTAGGGTCCTCTCACCCCAATGTCACCCATTTTTCTCCGTTTCCTGACAGGCAAATGAACAAATCAAAATGGTCAACTCAGGAGGTGAGCTGCCTGCACGTCCAGCAGAGTGACAGTCACAGAGCTGGGCTCCCTACAGAGTCCGTGTGCAGACAGATCCTGGGCCTCTTCATATCTGACTCTTGAAGCCAGTGCTCCCCTCTGTGCGCAGCATCCACTCAGGATGCTTCTGAGAGGACCGGACATGTAGGCTTCATTCTCACTGGTCCTTGGCCTACAGATGAGCTGGTGAACAGAAAGAAGCAAGCACAGGGGCTGAGCAGACTGAGGACCCTGTGTGTGGAAGTCCAGACTTGGTTTCCCCTGGGCTATTGGGCTTCTTTTACCTCTTCCTTTGTTTGGCTTTCCTCCTGGGTCCATGTATCAGCTAGCTCAACTGCCATGCAAGGCACGGACCCGTGTCCCTCCAGAGTGTAGGTCTGTGGCATTCGTCTGGAATTGGTTGGACCATGTAGAAAAAGATGTGAAGGGGATTTGGGGGTCTTTTATCCAAGACACTCTGACTTGTGATTCTGACTCATTCTGCCCAACATTGCCAGAAAGACCTATAAACGTGCGTAGAGTTGACACAAACCTCACTGGGTATTAATGGCGCAAGGACTGTCCTTTCTTCCTATTATCCAGGGACAAGCTGGACTTCCTGATATGTGATTGGGCTACCCTCAGGACACAGATTCTGTAGTTCAAGAGTTGAGTGTCCCGGTCACCTGATAGGCAGCCCCTAACTCGGGGGGGGTTGGGGGGGCGTTCTATTTGGTGGGTGGTACACTGTGTCTGGGCTCCTGTCTCAGGAGGCTGAGGATGGGAACTGCCAGGTCTGCCTGTCGTGAGCAGCGCTGGTCCTGCAGCTGCATCCGACACGCCGCTCCTCACTCTTTGTCAGCCATTCACAGGTCTAGTCTGATCATCATTGCGATTTGGGGGGACCTATCGCCACAAGTATTGACGGAGTCTAAGAAGGAGGTGAGTCTGACCCACCCTCCCAACCATTTTGTGCATTTTGGCTGTTTAATGAATACCTCTCTCTCTCTTAGGCTGATAAAGCCCGGAGCATGGGGGCGTATGTTTACTGTATTGGCATGGACTCCTATGACAGAAAAAAGGTAACTTGGCCCGGGTAAGTAGGTGCCCCCTGAAGCCTGCTGGGGAAAGTTCTCAAAGGCAGCTAGCTACCCAGACCTCCCTGAGGGTGGTCTGTGCCTGTCCCAGGACACACAAGCAACAGATTCCATGGCAGAACACACACAAAATGGTTGAGAAAGCTCCCCTTTGACCTTGACACCTAGCAGCCATCATCACCTGAGGACAAGGAGCTGCGTTCTCAAGGGCTCCTGCGTCCTCTGTCTCCCGACTTGGGTCTCAAGATGCCTCGTCTCTTTTTGTAGTTGAATGAAATTGCAGACAACGAAGTAAAGGTGTTTGTTGTGGAAGGCCATTCAACGATGTTCCATGGGTTAGTGGACACGGTGAGTAGGCTAGATATAAGCAGAGTGGATAGTAGCAGCTCCCCGAACCCTCAACGTTCTCCATCCATCCTTCCCTTCCTCCATCAGATTGGAACACTGACCTGCCTTGAACTCAGGAGTGTTGAGCCTTCCCCTCTGTGCATCAGAGGTGAGATTTGGGGAGCAGTTGCTTGGACACAGGCCGTTCGTGTGTATTCGTATGGGTGATGTGCATGAGGGTGATATCACGCAGCTCAAGTGCTATGTGATATACGTGTTAGTGCAAGTGTGGGTGGATATGCTGTAGGGGGTGTATGTGACATGGCGTGGGTGGCAGAGTGTGCTTGTATTGTGTATTTGTTTTCTATGTCCCTACTTGTGGTTTGAACATATGTGTATGTAGTATATGTGATGTGTATTTTTGGACAACTTGACTACATGGCATGTGTGTCTTATGTAACACATTGTGGTATACACTTGGTATTTATGTTATATACATGTGTACATGTACATTATGTGTGTGCTGTGTTTGTGGGCTGTGGGCTGTGGGCTGTGTTCTGCTAGATCAGCAGTTCTCAACCTGTGTTTGGGTCATGACCATTGGCAAACACGTATTTCCAATGGTCTTTGGAACTGAGACCCGCTCAGTAGCAAAATTACAGTTACACGAAGTAGCTATAAAAATAATTTTATGGTTTGGAGTCACTGGGGGGAAACTGTATTAAAGGGTCACAGCTTTGGGAAGGTTGAGATCCGCTGCTCTAGATTCGCAAGTTCTAAGTGGTGCTTACATGCCACATATGGCTTGTGTGGGGTTTTGTGTGATTTGTGCATGGTATGTGTGGTCAGTATACAGTGAGGGTACGGGGTATGGGGTGTGTACGGTGCGTGTGTTTGTGGTTGTTCTGTATGTATTTTTAAGAAGTATGATATCTGACGTGTTTCTCTACAGTTCTGAAGCAACCGCACATGGAACATTCAGTGTGTGTTTTATGTACTTGTCTGACTCGGGGGTGTGGTGGGTTCTGTGGTTTAGAAGGGGAAGGAAGATGTATCATCTCCACGACTAGCTGACACAACACAATGCACATTTGTCGAGGATATGCGTCGGTGGCGGCACAGTGGGCATGTGTGCGATCGTCATCGTTTTGTTTCAGAACAAGAATTTTAGTTGTGAAGTAGGAAAAGCACATAGACAGGAAGCCATCGCGTGCTAGACCTCACCTATTCACAGCCTTGCTGCTAGAACTGTTTTTGGATGCTGTACTATTTCCGGTTTCAAAATATGTACATAGACATAGTAGGGTATCTTGGGACGGGACTCAAGTTCCATGGTTCACTGCATGCGCACAGCTTGAAGGCAGTAACAGACATTACACGTGGCGCAACTGCATTTCAACTGAGACTCGCCATGAGGTTAGACGTGAATTTTAAAGGGTATTTCCACTTGCGGAGTCCAGCTGAGCCTCAAAAAAGTTATAGACTCTGGAGCAGTTCAGATTCCACCTGTTCAGGTGAAGGATGTTCAAGCTGTGTGCTGAGAGCAATTCGGCTCCTCACAGAAAGTTCCGACACAGCCAAGATTGGACACGTGGAGTTTCCCCATCCATAAAACAAGGACAGCAGCAAAGTGATCCTGTCAGTGGGTGGAAATGAAGACTCAGGCCCAGTGGACATCCACTGTGCTACAGGGAACAGGGGGAGGCCCTACAGGCTCGGCAGGAATATCCACAAAGACAGCCACACTCACAGAACCTGACAAGGGTCCGTACCCTCTCTCCGGCCTAGGGTCCCCCGTCAGTGTGCCAAGAACATGCTGTGTGGTCCTGGGGGAAGGCGGCCTCTCCTGTCATCTTCTTGTATACAGGCTCGGTCCTCCTGTGGATTTTGCACCCCGATAAAAAGGGAGAGAGAGGAAACCCCAAGTCTCCTGTGGGAACAGCTCAGCTGTTCGGCAGCTTCCAGCCTAGACAGCTGGGCCCTGGCCTTTGTATTTGTGTCAGCCCTGGTTCCGGGTTTGAGAAGACAGGACTAGACTTACGTCTACGTTCTGCTACCCATGGTACCCAGCCTAGGGTAAAGTGCCACGTGCGTGGAAGGCTGCAGTGTTTCCTCCCGTGAAATGCAGTGTCAGGACTGTTGGGAGGTAACAGTAGATGGTGTGGTGACAGGTATAGCATCTAGAAGCTGGTAAGTGCCAAGCACATTCTAGCCCTTAGTTTTGGCTTAATCTTCCCCTTACTGTGCCAAGAGTAAGGAGTTTGATGACTGAGGGTGAAGGGATAGGGGACCCCCTTCTCCTATAGACTCTGCTTCTGGGGAAAAGAGCCCAGCCTTGCAGCCTGCCTAACTGCTGCATGTCCCTCTGACTGTCCCTGGACGCACAGGCCTTGGGGGTCTGGGTAGCTGTGACCAACTCCAGGGGAATATCCAAGTTGTCCTTCTCCTCAGCATAACCACGGTGACAGGTTCTTCCAGACACCAACTCAGCTACTGACCTGCTAAATCATTGGCCATCTTGTACAAAAACAGCCACATATAGGGTACTTTGGGGGAGTCCCAAGGCCAAGTACCCAAATGAAGCAGAATGGGCTGTTTCCTTGAGCTGTTTCTGAGCCAACCTGTGTGCCACAGAGACTACATGGGGTCTCTGCAATGGAGTACATGGAGCATCTGAAGTGTGTGGGGGCCAGGAATGAGCCAGGACTGTCCCCATGGCATCTGTCCAGATAGGTGGTGATGAGAGACTCCTGCCTGCCTCTTCTGGGAATAGCTACCAAGGTGCCCTCTCTGTGGCTCCTATATATTGGACTCAAAGCCAGGTAACAAGCCTACCGATGTTATAAAGAGCTTGCTAATGAGCAGTGGTCAAGGGAGGAGTGGTTGAGGAAAGATGTGTTGGCCTCTGGCTTTGTGGCTGAAACAAGATGTCAGCTCCGAGAGACACTCTTGGAGGGGTCAGGGGCCTCCTCTGTCCCCCACGTTCTAGCCTCCTTTTTAGGGCTCCAGCCTGGAGCCATGGGAGTTTAGGATCAGACCCTGTATGCTTGGTGGGCTTTGCAGGCTTATTAAATCATGAGTGGTGGAGAAAGATGATCAGCATTGCGAGACGCCACTAAGCTACATTGCCATGGACCCTTGGTGACAGGAAAGGATTTGGCCTGCAGATCCCAGAGATGCGGATATGGACACAGCCGCTGCCTCTTACGGGGCCCTGGGGCCACCATAAATAACCAACAGGGTTGATACCACCTCTTCCTCATATTGTCCTTGCAGAAAATCACCCAGTGGCCCTAAAAGGATATGGCTTTCATAATGCAGAGAGTCTCAACCAAATTATTTGCAGATTCAAGTTCAGTGGCTCCAAGGTCGTTGGTAAGTAACCCCCCTCAGTGCCTCAGAGTTGCTTGTCTTCCACTCAAATCCTTCCTCTCGGACAGGCAAGGTTCCCACCCACGCTGACCCATTCCCAGCATGAGGACTGTCCACATGGTCTAACCAGCCACCTCTCTCTTCACATAAACATAAGAAAACGATAAATCCCAGCCTCTGCGGGCATCTGCCATAGGCTTCATTTCTCGGCTGATACTGACCTGTCCTCAGTAGAGCACAGGCCCAGCTTGACCTCAGTTTACCTCCTCTCCTAAGTCTGGGGGTGAGACAAGATAATCACTTGCTAGAGTCAGAGCCTAGCAAGTGTACAGAGCGGCACCCCATAAAGGTACCATATTTTTAACAACATAAGATGAAGTTTTCTATGGCGCCAAAGTGAGAGATGCTCTTGGATGGGTCAGGGGCCTCTGCCCACCTTGATCCAGACGAGCTGCCTCAGTGGGCCTGGTGTGTCTGCTTCCCTGCACCAGGTAGAATGTTGGCTGCCATCAGTGCCCCTGTTATGGAGACTTCTTTTCCACCCTGAATCTTGACCACTCTACCTATGGGAGCAAACCCTTTCCCCTTAACCAGATTCTCACTGTAATATTCAAACTCAGACCCAATTAAGGCAGAAATGGCTCAGGAACTCAGGCATGGTATGGCCATGGATTTAGAGCCAGCAAACTGGTCCAGGTAAACAATAAACAATAAATTCCATGCATACCATCCCTTACCTAAGGTGGGAAGTAAGTGGAGAGTACTCTATGTATAAGATGAAATTTTCATTTCTTATTTATGTTACAAGTGTTTATGACTCTTTTAACATTGCTTATGAGTTTCTCTAATAAAAATGATGCACACTCCAAAACAGAGAAAGCGAAATGAGTAGCATTAAAACATTAGCACTTAATAAATGATACGCTGTTAACTCACTACACAATAGTAAGTTTAATTCTACTAAAATGTGCTTAAAACAGTGAGTCAGAGAAACTGCTAGTGACAGACTTCCAGCAGAGCCCCAAAGTGTAAAGGACATCAGGGAGACGCTGAAAGTCAGGGATGTGACTAGCGGTCTTTCTGTTACATGACTGGTCTGTGTAGGCTTCACAGTTGAAGTGGCCCTGTGGCCACAGCTAGAATTCTGTCACAGAGCACTGTAAACAGGTAAAGAGACTGTCTGTACAAATACTTAAGAATGACCTAGAAACTTGGTTCTGACAATAGATGTCTTCTGAGTGCCCCTAGAGGACAGGCATGACCACCCACTAGGGACAGCGGAGCAGACTCCCTAGCCTCTGACCTAGTCCCAAGGCTGAGGTCTGCAGGCACAGAGCTGCGGTTCTGATCTTCGGGAAGGAAAAACTCAGAGGGTTTTGGGAAATGGAGGTCATGACAGGGAAATGATTGTACCCTGTCAAGCACAGATAGCAGGACCGCCAGGGCTCTCTGAGGCCATGCAGTCCAGTCCACATGGGAGAAAACAGTCATCTA
This sequence comes from Cricetomys ansorgei, assembly GCA_026225945.1. Classification (NCBI taxonomy): domain Eukaryota; kingdom Metazoa; phylum Chordata; class Mammalia; order Rodentia; family Nesomyidae; genus Cricetomys; species Cricetomys ansorgei. The sequence goes on along the minus strand of JAMJFZ010001203.1, from coordinate 17,242,030 downwards.
GGACAGGGGGACAGACAAGACAGCAGCAGAGCTGGAACCCTTGCCGGCGGAGAGTTGGTTCAGCTCTCTCCTCTGCACCAAGCTCAGGAGGTGAGATGAGAATGTCATAATTATGTCCCTTCTCAGGTTCCCGCAGAAATGATCACCATAAACTGTTCTTCTGGCTTCCCTCACTGTATAAATGGCACCCATGCAATCTCACTGGTCATAAATCCCAGTGTCGTCCTTGATTTCTCTTAAGCCAGTCCCTACACCCACCAGCAAGTTCTGTGGCTTCTATGTTCTGGATCTGTGCACCCCCAAAAGAGTCAGCAAAGCTGAAACAAACCCAGACCTCTTCCCACAGATCAGCCCACCCTTTCTCGTTCCTTTATTTGCCACCTCAACAACCTTATCAGATCTGCTGAAATTCTTTCAGTTCATTCCCTGGCTCCTCCTCATTGTTCGGGTCAGCTTTAAACATCAGCTCAGAGAGGATGCTCGTGGTCCAAAGGACGCTAAAGTACCAAGAATTGTATGAGGATTGAAGCGCCAACCATCTACTTCCTGTCGTTACCAAAGTGCTACAGTGTCAACTCTGCCCGCCATGCACGGCTTGGGGTGATGAGTGTGACTACTGACATTTCTCTCGTATCTTTTTCTTTAGATAAAAATCCAATTGCTAAGAACTTCACTGTCGTTATTTGTCCTAGACCAGAGATAAAGCAACCTGGACAGTAAGTGCCCATTGTTCTTGGTCTATAAATCTAGAGATAATATAATCGTCATAGTGTACAGTGTAGTATACATACTGTACAATCTAGGCCCTCTCTGTGGTTGAGCACTTGTTTGTCTGCAAATGAGCTCTGGATGCTCTATCATCTGACCTTGTTGGTGATCCTCATGACAGGCAGGGATTGCCCAGTGCCCAGGCTCTGCTCAGAGTTAGGAACAAGGGATGAAGGGATGGTAAGCCTGAGCATCAATACCTGGTATTCCAGGCAAACTTCCAAAGCTAAAACAACAAACTTTTAAGTCCAGAGAACTGTACATGAAGCGACACCCCTTGTTCATAGCCCACTGCTATGGCCCTTACGTCCTGAGCCACACACTTGGTCATAATTGCACACGTTGACCCCTTGGGCTTTGAGCAACAATCTCTCGTGGCTCTCCTGTCAACTCTGAGAGGCCCAAATCCTGGAAGTACAGGGTTGTTACTATGATGAAAGCCCCCGCCAGGCACTGACCTCTGGCTGCTTCTGACGTCTGCCTCTCTGTGCATTAGAACCATCTTAGTTGAAGTTAGCCTGAACAGAGGGAAAGACTTCTTTGTCCACACCATCCCTGTGAATACTTCTGACTGTGTGAGTATCCCAGTGGGCTCAAAGGGCCCTGGGTAGGCAGAGGCTCTGTGAGAATACAGATTCTCCTGGGAAGTCAAAGGCGTGGAGGGTGCTAGGTGAGACCCAGGGCCAGCTCATGCTACGCGGGCACTTTGGGTGGCCTATCTTAGCTTACAGAAGGGCAGGGGTAAGGGGGTGGCAGGTGCCATCACCATCATTGCCACTCTCCATGTGGCCTATGTTTTCAGCCAAGCTGTTTCTGAGTCCCAGGGACCTCCATCAGCGCTATCTGCAGTCCTTGCTGCAAACAAGACTATGACCCCTTGGGGAAGAGCCAGACAGGCTGAGCTCATGCGAGTGACAGCACAGAGAGCAGCCAGAATTGTGTCTGAGCTCTAAGCTTGCAAGTGACCATGAGGGGTGGTTCTACTTCCTCTGTGCAGACGGCAAACTGGGTCCCAGGAGGAGGTGTAGCAGTTCACCTAGGGGGTGGCTCAGCACAGAAGACAAGGGAGCATTTTCATACGTGGAAGCCCTGTCAGACCTCAGCAGAGGGAACCACCGTCACAGCCAACACCATACTCCACAGTGGAACCTCGAGCTTCTGAGCTCAGGTGTTTTATTGATTCAGAACGCCTTAGGTGTTCTGCCGATACCATGTGCAGGTCATAAGCAATCAAACATCCCCCACAGAAATCCCAACACCTGCAAACAATTCAAAATGCCAAGGCCCAGGCTGCCCCTGTGCCAACAGTGCAAAAAAACAATTATTTTAAACATAACTAAAACTAAACTTCCACAACAAGGAGGAGCGAGTTTCGCAATGTAGGGGTGTGAGGCTAGGGTCCTATATCTTGGCAAGGGGGCAAGCAGGAGCCTAGCGTTCTCTAAAAGATCTGGTCACCTGCAGCCCAGCGCATTGTAGACTGAGACCACCGTGAGAGCTGAGATCCCAAGAATGCAGAGGAGCCTGGGCTCCTGAGTGCGGGACTCACCTGGGTCCTGAGCGGAGTCTTGAAGCAGGGCCATAGCTAGGCAAGAGTCCTCCCCTCCAGCCCTACTGCGGTACCCTGAGGGAGAGAAAGCAGAGGGCTGGGAAGCACCTGGCATCCAGGAATGGTGCTCCGTGGTGATTCACATGAAAGCTAGGCTGTCTGCTAAGGATGGTCGTCTTTCTTTCCCACAGGGACCTCCACCAGTGACCGCCACTACTGTCCCCAAGACAACTCCGGCAACCCCAGAAACCACTATCCTAGGGCCTAATCCAGTCCCTACTATTCTACGCCCACGTCCTCCTACTTCACCTGGACTTCCACCTCCCAGTCCTTCAGTTCCAGCCATTTTTGTCCCACCAGCAGAGCCAAGCAGGGAAGTTTTGCTCAGCACCTTGGTGTTGGCCCTGCTGCATATCCCTGTATTGCTGTGGTGGATCTGGTGGTTGTGCTGCAGAAAAGTGAGTACCCTCTGTTCACCCGGGGACGTGGGTACGGGACAGCGCCAGACATTCACAGACCTGCTGAGCACTCTCCAGGGGCTTCCTTGGAGTCAGGTGAAGCACCCGGTATGGCACCACTGTGTGTGGTGTTTACGTGTGCACTCCTGGAACCATTTTCTATCCTTGACTCCATATGAGGGCCCCCTGTGGGAGCTGAGTTACCCTAGAACTGTGTTAGTCAGCTTCCTGGACTGCAACAGAATACATGAAATGGGTCAACTTTCAAAGAGGAAAGTTTTATTTTGGCTCACAGGTTTTGGAGGTTTTAGTTCATAGTGTCCCGTTACCTTGAACCTGTGGCAAAGCAGCCTCTTTGTGATGAGATTGTGGGGCAAGGAAGTCTACACCTCATAACCAGTCCTTAAAGAGAAAGAACTATTCTAGGATACACTGCCAATGACTGGCTTCCTCCCACAGATCCCCCAGTGTCCACCCTCAGATGCGACCAAAACTTTAGCATATGGGGCACCTGGAGAGCAGTTATCCAAACCATAGCACCAGAAAGCTCCTGTCTCATTCCTGTCTGTCTCACTCTTTAGCCTCCCAAGGCCCTGCCAGCACCAGCACCAGCACCAGGACCACAGCCAAAGGTGAGTAGTTCTTTGTATCCTGGTATGGTCACATGTCAGAGGAAGTGAGTGGCTGAGGTTGCAGATGGCCTTCTGAAAGCTGGGCCTTCAGCATGGAGCCCGGTTCTCATCTCAAAGCTGGAGGTCTCCTGGCTCCTTTAGATCTGTATTCATCCCTGTCTCCTGGAAGGTTAGAGGGGTCGGCTGAGATCAGCCTAGGACCTGAGGGGTAAGGAGTGGAAGAGTCCCAGCTGGCCCTGAGCTGTGAGGGATGTCCCCAGGGAAGCAGGGGTACAGGGTGGATGAACATCTGTGGCTCATGTCGGGTGAGGACCAGAAGCCTTGGTTAGAGGCTGGGGCAGGTAAGGTCTGGGTTGGGCTGAGATAGGGACAGCCTCTCTGTTTGGGTGGGACTGTGCTGATTGCAGAGTGGCCTGGGTGAGGATGGCTATGTGAAGGCCAGAGCAGGGCAGAAGGGACAGTCACCTGCTAGCGCTGGTCCAGTGCAGCGTCTAGGCCAGGCTTCCGCCAGCAAGGCTGAGCCGGGAGAACCAAGGACATAGGAGCAGGCTATTGGCACTTTGTGAAACTGCATATATGAAAACCACAGGTGCAGGGATTCGCCTTTTACAACTTTGGAGGGCCTGTCAGGTTCATCTTCCCATTCACCCCTAACCAACAGCTGAGAGGCCCCACAGTGTAAGGTGTTGTGCAGGGCATACAGTACCTCACCCGGTTCCAGAAGCTGCAGACAAAGGTCAGACAGATTTCCTCCCTCTATCAGCCTAGAGAGAAGATAGAACCCTCTCCTCCAGTGTCCCCCCCAGTGCCTGCACCACCACCGGTGACCATGCCCCCCACCGTGATCATCTGCTGCTGCTGCTGTACCTGCCAAGATGTGTACGTGAGCAGAGGCACAGAGGTGAGGGGCCCCATGGGGCTGTGACTCCTGGCTGGACTCAGGGGCACAGGCACACCCAGGTCTGACAGCAGAGGCCTGGATGTAGGAGAAAATACCGTATCGTGGAACAGTGCTGGACTGATTTGCTCCAGATAATGCCTTCTTCCCAATGCCTTCCTCTGCAGATGAACTCTCCAAATACTTAAGTCTCCCTTTGGCATTATCTAGCTGTTAGACAGTAGCCAGTGCACTCTCTAACTGGCCAGTCCCTGGTCCTCAGAGTCATTGTTCCAGTTCCCATCCTGCTTGCTCTCTTCCTCACTGTTCTTTCTCTGTGAGGGACCTGGCACTCCCTGTTGAGAACCTTCTCCATGGTTGTCCAGGCAAGCGAAGAGCTAGCTAGCCCTGCCCCTCCAGTACCAGTGGATGGCCACAGAGAAGTCAGTCCACACCTTGGGGGGTGGGGTGGGGCTCTGATGGTTATGCTCCTAGCCTGAGAGCCTGGCCCCACCCACTCCACAGGGCCTTTGGCTTCTGAGCCTTAGAGCCTGAACCATAGAATTTCCCACCATTAGAGCTAGGGCTCTTCTGGTCTCTCTGCCTTCCTCTTCTCTCTGCCCTGGCCCAGGGTACCTGCTTCTGAATAGGACGTGGACCTCTAACTTGCCTCTCCTGTGTGGCCCCCAAGTGCAGTCTCTCCCATCCCTGGGGCCCCTCTCCAGGTCTATGCCCACATCATGACCCCCCTTAAAGTCCTCTGTTTGCCATCACACACCCCTGGAGCCTCTAAACATCTCCAAAACTAGCTACTGGCTTCTTTTCCCACAAAAAAAAAAAAAAAACAAAACAAAAAACCACCATTTTATCGCAGATTCTGAAACTGTGTCCCATAGAGACAATTCCAGACATTCAAGTTTGCGTATTCCTCAAGCAGCATGCTGGGGATTTTTTTTTCCCACAGTTCCCTAGGGACAGAGTCATGAGACAAAGATCCTTGTGCCTTCTGGGGCAGAGTCCACGCCCTGCTTCTTCATCATGATTGCATTTGCTTTTCAGGGCAACGCAGTCATGTACAACTTCAACCCCCTAAGCTGCTACCAGTTGCCCTTGATGTGGTCTGGGTCTGGTGACCAGGTGAGCGGGGCCCAGGGCCACTCCTAAAGGGCAGAATGACTGTTGCTTGTTGGTGGTGGTGGTGGCGGTTGCCCTTGGGTTTGATTTGTGCCTGTGAACGTGGACACACAGAACCGTGTTCCCAGCATGAACTGTAGAAAAGCCCAAGACAGGGGACCTGATACTCATGAGCTTCCCAGGTGGCTTCTGGACAGGGTATGCATGCAGTCCATGACTGCATGAATGATTGGCGGGCATGATTGATGGTGCTGGGTTGCCATCGCTGACATGTTTACCAGATAATAAAACCCCTCAGCTATGTCTTAACCTTGACTCACCCTCCAGTTCCTGCCCCCAGAGTATATGCAGCCCTCAACCCCTGTACCTGTCCTGAGATTCTGCATCTGGGAGTCTGGAGCGGCAATCAATTTGGTTTCTAGAACTGAAGTCTCTGCCTTCTTTGGCATGTAGCCCCTCCTCTAGCTGTAAAGTGAGCACAGCTGAGCCTTCCAGGGCCCCATTGCCTGAACCTTCACTGGGAAGCTCCAGGCATCACCTCCTGGGCTCCTCTCATGTAGACCCTTGAGTCACATAGGGTTTCTCACCTGTGTCTCCAGGATGTCTTTCCATCCCCAAATTCTTAACCAAGCCACAGAGTCCCTTCTGCCAGGTAAGGATCAAGAGCCACTGGTTCCAAGAATTGGGGTCACAAATCTTTCGGGGCCCATACCAGACTGACCTACATCTAGCACCGAGTCTAGAAGGGGAGTGGAACTTGGAAGACAGCTCCGGAGAGGAGAACTGCATCCAGGCCCACCCTGTGATGACGCTGGTGCCAACTGCACCCCCTGAGCAGGTGTACAGCCTTCTGGGCTAGTTTCAGTGACACCTTTGTGCCCTCAACTTTCTTCTCTCCCTGCAGGGGCAGTGCACCAACCTTGACCTCTGGAGGGCCCTCTGCTCTCATGGTCCCTGCACCGCTAAGGCCAGACTGCCCCCACGCCGGGAGCACCTACCCCTGGCCTCCTGTTCCCAGTGCCACCATCTTCTGCAAGACAGTTGTTCCAGGCCTACCCAGGAGACTCCCTGAGACCCACTGTCCCCCCCACTTCCATGTAGCAGAGCTCTCAGACACCACAGACCCTAGATTGAGAGGTCTTCGCTTCTAAATTGGACCCATGTATCTGTCCTTGGATTTTAATTTTAAAGAGTTGGAAATTTGTCATTTATTAGGAAGTTTGTCAACCTCAGACGTGTTTCTGTTGCACCCGGAAGGACAAAACTTAGCGGCGTCGCGTGGCTACGCATGGATGAGTCCCACAGTCTTGTCACCAAGATCTGTGACACACGGGTTCTTACATCAGGCTCTCTATAAAGAGCAATCCCAAATTCATCCTGCTTCGTCCAGAGAGTAAATCGAGCAGCTGCCGAGGCACACCTGGGGCTGTAGGTGAGCACCAGGGCACCTAGCTTTCTAGGTAGATGTTAGGGATCCCAAGCTGAGGTCCTCACAGTTGCATGTCAAGGACTTTCAAGCCCTTGGTTAACCTTTTGTTTTGTTTTTATATAGGTTTTGTTTTGCAAAGAACTTTCAAGTCATGTGCATACAAAGATTTTGACAAAGGCCAGAGTGTTCCTACTACACTGTCGGACAGGAAGAGGTCTAGAGGATAAAAGCATATGTAGCCTGACTTGCAGGGGCAGGTGCTGTCCCATGGGGCAGGGTCCAGGGAGAAGTGGCACAGATACCACCCAAGGTGATATGTAGATATGTCCAGAGCAGTCGCCTACAAGCTTAAAAAAGGGTATCAGGACAATGAATCTCTGGAAACAGAATAAATTTTTATGGGACTATGACACCAAGAAAATTCTAAGTGTGCAAGAGAGACCTCATCTACTCCCTAGAAGCAGAGCGTTTGTGGCTTTCTCTATCTGGTAACTTCTCTATGTGTGACTAAGGCTCAGTTCACACTTCTCTGAAGCCAACCCTGGGCTCCCCGTGTGAATATTGCATGTAGCCTACCCTTCTAGAGAACTTGGAACCCCACCAAGCCTGCACTCCTGTCCAGCTTGCTAGTTCACTGAAAGAGAAAGGCTGGTTTATAAACGCAGTGGGGGCCTCTGTGCTCTAGCCACTGTGAGTTAGAGTTGTAGTCCTAGCTAGAGGAGAAAAGTATTGCTCAGGAGCCATAGGACTTCAGAGAGGAAGTTCCCTCCACTCTGACCATCCACAGGGACCCTCACCGGGCTGTCTATGGTGATCAGTGTGAGAAAACGTGAGGGGAAAGAGACCCGTCTTAGTTAGGGTTTGATAGCTGTGGAGACACCATGGCCACAGCAACTCTTATCAAGGAAAACATTTAATTCGGGCTGGCTTAGAGTTCAGAGGTTTAGTCCATTGTCACCAGGGTGAAAAACACAGCAGCACGCAGGCAGACATGGTGCATGAGAAGGAACTGAGAATTCTACATCTAGATCGGCAGGGAGCAGGAGAAGAGAGTGACACCAGGCCTGGCTTGAGCTTCTGAAACCTCAAAGCCCACCTCCAGTGACCACTTCCTCCAACAAGGCCACACGTCCTAATAGTGCCACTCCCTATGAGCCTATGGGGGGCATTTTCATTCAAACCACCACAGGCCCACATTATTAAGTCCTCCTCGACACACCCACTCTTTTCCAGTTCAGCCAGTCTGGCATCAGAGAGCTCCCACTCCAGTGGAAAGGAAGACAGGGTATAGCCCTCAGTTACCTGACTTGCAGGGAGACTGCATTTTGTTCCCCTATCCACTGCACCTCAACACCATGTCTTTGGGAAACGCAGGATATTTTCAGACAAAGTCTCACTTTGGAGCATCACCAAACTGAAGTAGACAGGACGGTAGAGAGACCCCATAACTGAACATTAACCCAAATCACATGACACAGGCTTAGAAGAGTCAAAAATGGTCTGGGGTGGAAAAGGCAATGAGTGGCCCCAACACAGACTGCCAAGCTCTATTTCTACAAAAGAAGGCACAGGTGGCACGTGACCACACGGAGCAGCTTTCACACTGAGCAGTGTCAAAAAGAGCTGACGGGCTGAGCCTTTTGGGGCTCCTCTCAGTGCGTGAGCCCCTCAAGGATTCAGTAGGGGTGGAGGGGTTTCATTGATGCCTACTGAGAGCAGCCTGACTCCTGCAGACGTCTGAGTCTGCTCTCTACTGTGATCAAGATACAAGAGCAGAGCCATATCCCACAACGACCAGACCCCCCGGCTTCCCAGACCCCCAGGCTTCCCTGGCCCCCGGCTGCACTCTGTGGGATCCCGTGGGATCCCATTTTGAGGGAAGAAAGTTCCTTCCCTTCAGTGTCTGCTTCCCGTCAAGGGTGACTTTTTAGGCACTGATGAGAGACAGAGAAGGTCTCACACTGGCCTCAGCTGAGTCAGAAGAGGAGAGGATGCTCTGCCCTCCCCAGCAGAGAATGCCTATGTAGCACAGATACCCTCGGGAGACATCTTCCTGATGGCAGAACCGGATACCGGGTTGCTCATCAACGCTTAGGAAAGCAGCTTCTCCATTTGTTTAATAGTGATTTCACAAGATAAGGGCCAGAGGTGTGGCTAACTGGACACTTGAATTGCGCGATCCGCAAATCAATAATCAGAAAGTTCATCAGCGTCTCTAATGCGTCCTTTACATGTCTGGGCTCCAGAAGGAAATGAATGGACCCTAATGTTCCTGTAGTGGTGAGAGCTCCTTCATCCCATTTGAACATCTTTCACACCCTGTTCAAGTTAACCTGAGTGTATCAAGGCTTACTGGGGAATGCTGAAGTACCTGCCTTTTTCTACTCTTAGAGGTAATGTTTTTATTAATAATACTTTTCTTAATAACTTGAGTTTCATACGATGTGTCTTGGTAACACCCTCTTGCCTATTCCTCCCTGTTCCACCCTTCCGCCCCTGTGCCCTCGAGAAAAATAAAAGAAAATTAAAAAATTCAGCTTGAAAAATACAGAACATTTCATGAATTTGCATGTCATCCTTGTGCAGGGGTCATTCTAGGCTTCTCTGTGTCGTTCCAATTTTAGTAAATGTGCTGCTGAAGCGAGCACTAGACGTAACTTCCTTTCTACGGTATGTCATTTTAAATAAAATAGTTTGCTTAAAAATTTTAAATTATAGCTGGGCAGTGGTGGCACACGCCTTTAATCCCAGCACTCGGGAGGCAGAGGCAGGAGGATCTCAGAGAGTTCGAAACCAGCCTGGTCTACAGAGTGAGTTCCAGGACAGCCAGAGTTACAACAGAGAGACCCTGTCTCAAAAGACAAAACAACAAAGAAAAATTTTAATGATAACATTAATTTGGGATGGGCAATTTTTTTTGTTTTGAGATGCTATCTCACTTTGTGGCCAGGGCTGGTCTCAGATCAGCCTCTCAAGACAAAGCCACATGCAAACACGCAAGAACTTCCCAACATTCTTTGATATGACATGACAAATTATTCCACTAAACACACTGTGACCCTCTTCATCAGATTTAGTCTCTGTTCACTTCTGTGTGACTTACCCAGTGTTGAGTCTCCTGAACAGCGTCAGTGAAAGCCTCAGCCAACTGCTTTACCGTTAAAGAACATAACTATAAAATTGGTTTTAACTGGTAATTAAGCAAACAACTTTGGTATTTTGTGTTTCAGCATATGGACATATATAATAAAATGCATATCATAAATATTAAAAAATGAAGCCATGTCTCTCTGGCTAGACTGAGTTCTACAAGAAATAAAAGGTTTCAATCTTTTTTTTTGTTTCTTTTGCTTTATTGTTATTTTGAGACAGGGGTTTCTCTGTTGTAACTCTAGCTGTCCTGGAACTCACTCTGTAGACCAGGCTGGCCTTGAACTCACAGAGATCCGCCTGCTTCTGTCTCCCAAGTGCTGGGATTAAAGGCGTGCACCACCACTGCGTGGCTAAATTTTTCAATCTTTATTACATTATTATCTGCTTTACTCCCCCAAATTTAACCAGACTTGCTTTTCTAGTGAAATGTGGCCAAGATAATCTGATAATAACAGAGTACGTTCACATCAGTCCTCCAACCTAATGAACGCAAGAACATTCATTTCAACGACCACAGTTATAATTTTAAACACTTCGCGTCTCACAAGGCACTAAGAATGTGTCACTTAACGGGTGTATGGTCAGTGCCATACACCTTTAATTTCCTGTCATCTTTACTTCTCTTCACACCCAAAGGTCTCAAGTGCACAGCCCCAGCCTCCGTTTATCTTCTGCTACTCACCTCCGAACCCCGTTCCTTAGTGTCCCCCAACTTAGCACACCGCACAGCAGCCTAGAAGATGGATGTGGGTGTTCTGTCTCCTAAAGCTGCCACCAGGGTCAGCTCCCTGAGCAGGGAAGAGTCGACCAGAGCAACTTTTCTGAATCCAAGTGTTTTCTTCCTGAAAATTCCAAGATTTACATGATATCATTTGTTTGTTGTTCCCACGATGGGCATTGAACACGTTACATTTCCAGATGTTTGAAAATGCCTGCTAGAGAAAGATCTGTGGCTGGTGTATGGCTCTTACTCTAGAGCCCAGCACACACCCTGGCTGAGAAGAAAGGGAGTCATTTATGGATGAAAACAGCCCAGGAAGCGAATTTAGGACTAAAGAAATTAAAGTCAGAATTCACATTCAGAAGAGTAAAGGGGTGAAGGACAGAGAAGGCAGATCGCTAAGCAGGGCGGGGGAGGGGGGGACACTTCAGGTGGATCCTGCTCCCCACACCTCCTGGATTCTGCACTGACACTCCAATGTCAGCGTAGGGCACAGTCCACTAATCTCTGAACTTGGCCCAACTCAGAAGCCATGCCCCACCTATAAGGAGAGCTTCTCGGGCACCTAGGCTGGAGCCTCTGGAGCTCACGCTTCCAAGAGGTCTGTAGTCTGTACCTCTGCACCCCAACTGCCCCATGAGGGGAGCCAGAGTGGTAGGCACAGGAGAGAGACCACAAACCAGAGTCAAGCCAGGTCCCAGGTTTCTGTTCTGCAACCTGCAACTCCTGCAAACTGACCACCTGGGTCCTGGGCCAGCTGCTCTAATTGAAGCCAGGCTCAGGTGCCTGCTTGAGGACAGGATACGTGTCTGGTTCAGTCATTGCTCCTGGAAGTTACCTCCCACCCCAGTTACTCACCACCCCTGACTTCCCACCCCATCCCCTGACCTCTGATTTTGTAGTTCCTGCCTGTTCCACCCAAGACTCCTGACAACTCCTCCTGACCCTCACAGTTCGAGATCCTCATTGAGGGATTCAGCCCAGCAGCCACCAGAGCTGTGTCTTCTCGGGGCTTAAAAGCTCACCATTGCCTCTCTGCTTTTCTGGGAGCCCTCACCCTTACCACACTCCCCATTTGTAGAATGGCAGCCCTGTGACAAGTTAGGACAAACTCTGTGACACTGGAGAATCTGGTGGTGTCTAGGGACACAGCTGCCTTGGGAGTGGTAAAAAGGTGGAAAATGACAGCTTGTGTGTTAGCTTCGTGGTGCCATAAGAAAACAGCTGAAGCAAGTTTTTAAAAGGTTGGTTTATTTTTTAAAGCATATTTATTCTACTATATATATATGCATGTATATGTATATATATATAAAACAATATTACCTACTTATAGCAATTTAAATCACTTTTTTTAAAATATTAAATTATAGGGGATGGAGAGATGGCTCAGCAGTTAAAAGCACTGGCTGCTCTTCAGGAGGACCTGGGTTCAATTCCCAGCACCCACATGGCAGCTCACAACTGTCTATAACTCAAGATCCAGGGGATCCAACACCCTCACACAGACATATATGTAGGCAAAACACCAAAGCGCATAACACAAAAATAAAATTTTTAAAAATACTAGAATAATAAAACTAAATATAAAAAAATTCAAACTGTAATTAAGTTGTTTTTTTTCTTTATAACCAACTAAGTCATAGAGCTGCAGGTATGTGTGCGGGTGCAGGACCAGCACGAGTGTGGGCAGAGCCCCTCAAGAAAGCATTCCTTCCTCCAACAGCCCGCAGCAACCAAAGCTCTCAGCTGAGAGTGGTGTTTCGTGAGCATCTCCTTCGCCCACGTTTTAAAAACTCCCATCGTCTTTGGGACTTCGGAAAGGTGGTAGTTTGGATCGGTGTGTGGTGGAGGTGGGAGGAGCGTGGCTCATCTCGTGAGCCAGAAAAGGAAGTGGAAGAGATGGAGGTCTCGCCTTCACTTTGAAGGGTATGTCCCCACCGGTTACAGATTTCGCACTAGGCTACAGTACTGCTACCTGGAGACCAATACCTTTCACCAAACCCACAACAATCTGCATCAAAACTAAGGAGGTGAGGATTATTTTTTTTTCAAAATTAAGTGAAAAAAACAAGCCGGACATTGGAAGAAGATATTGCCCACACCCGACAAAGGCTTAGTGTTCAGAATACACAATGCAAATGAGCCAATATGAAAGGATAAACGCCCCAGATGGAGAACGCACAGACACACAGGCTGTGCAGAGGAGGAAACAAATGCCCAGGTCATGTGAAGAGATGGCAAAGCCACTTAGGTATGAATAAAAGGCAGATTAGGCCACAGTTTAAGATCTCAATAACTATAAAACTCTGAAAACACGAATTGTCATGGAGGATGTGATAACTCTAATATGATGAGGTAACTATCCTAAATTTGATCAATTTCAGTACGATACTTATTTGAGACACTCATTATTTTAAAGACAATAACAAGAGGAAACACAAAATTTCCAGACCCAGTGCCGCCCCTGAAAACCTTCCGTTGTACATATTGAGAACTGCCTAGACTTAATGAGGAAAGGTTTTAATCCTTAATGATCTTTATGAGCATACAACCATAAAAGAAAAGTGATCGTGGTATTTCTAAACACGATTCCCCGTGGTCAGGGTGGTTCTGAATCCCTTTTGAATGAGACTGTCTGGCTGTGCTGTCATCTCTCTACACCACGCCCCTCACTCCACGTACTACTTCCGTAGAGCAGGGTGAAGCGCAGAGTGAGCCCACCCATACTCCCAACCGAACCTTGGCAGGCTGGTGATGCTCTCGCCAGAGGACAGCAGAAATGACACCATGTCTGGTGAGGTGATGTCACAAAGGGCCCCACAGTCTCAAATTACTCACTGCAGGTGCTGTCCCCTCGAGCTCTGAGCCTCCAAGAAGAAAGTTCCTGCTGACTGGTGCTGTGAACGGGAGAGGCCACAGAATTAGGGCTTCATGGGCAATCCTAGCTGAATGAGTCCCACTCTGGAGTGCCTCAGCCCTGGTGCCACCGGGGACAGTGAGGAAACTTCCAGACAATTCCAGTGTCTACTAGTGCTCAGGACTTCCCAGGGTTCCCTTCCCTGGGGGCCCTCCCACTCTACCTCTCCTGAGGGTCTGACCCACTAAACTTGAGATCACAATAAAATGGCTCTGTTAAGTCATCAAGGCTGGGCAGCTTGTCACGTGGCAGTGGATGGATGAACTAGTCCCATTCACAGGGGACCCTGGCGGCAGCACACAGTCCCTGTCTCCTTCTGGCACCAAAGATTGCCTGCTGATTTCAGGACCCACAGTTGGTGGTCCACTTTCCCTACACGTGTCCCTTGGCGCCTTGACCCCTTCACCCACAGTAACTGGTGAGCTCAGTTACCTTTTCCGTTATCGAAACACCTGGGTTCCTTGAAGTGGCCCCCAAGGAAGCCCCGTGAGGGGCTGGGACTGGAGACAAGGAGGCCTCACCTAAGACTCCTGCAAAGGTCCTGTGACCACCACTTGGCACTGCCAGCATGAAAGCCTTGAGCGGAGAGGCAGGTCACAAAGTCGCCGTGTCAACCTTCCTGTCCATCATAACCCCAGGGTGTTTTGTCCCAAGGTGGGGAAAGGGCTCTGAAGATAGTTGGGGGAAGGACACCCCAGAGCAGCTGCCTCCCCAGTCCCTGTGTTCTGAGTATACTACAGAACATACCCTGTGTTCTGGAGTGCTACTATTAGCGGTAGGATACAAACAGGGGATCCTCAACCCTGGGTTCAGGCAGAGGTGGTAGAGAAAGAGGCCAAGGGTGGCTGTCATTCAGCCTACACGTGACCTTCCACAGCATCCCAGGGGCTAGCAAGGTCCCAGGGACAGACGAGAAAATGGGGATCCACGGTCCACGCATGTCTTGCTCTACACTCTTTCTGCTCCTGCTCCTGTCGCTCCCTCCCATTGTTAAAGTGGAGAACCTCCGGTACCGCGGCCCTGGCTGGAAACTATTCCAACGCCTGGGCAAGGGCTCCAGAAGTTCCCAGCAACGGAAGATGCAACGCATGAGGGAAAACTGGAGCCTGGGTGACCTGGGAGAGGAGTGTCAGGGTGTTTTCGACCTCTACTTCATCCTGGACAAGTGAGTTTCCCTCCTGTACTGTCCTTAGATAGCCCTTGGGTATCAGTGGTGGGCCAGACTCTGCAGGACAGGCTAGAGCATTGTGGGGAGACCCCAGGATGTAGGCTTCTGTCACTGATTCACTTCCTGAAGGCAGGGAGGCCAACACAGGCCCTCTGGGTGGCTCTGTGCCCAGCACCCTGATCTGGTCGCATGCCCCTCAGGCCCAGGGGCTACTAGGAGGTACCTTTTCAGCCAGGTGAACTAGCTACAGAGGGACTCTGCAGAGATTGCTGCTCAAAGTAGCCTTTGTCTTACTGCCCTAAGGATTCAGCTTCTTCCTCTCCACACAAGAAGAAGTGTGGAAGGTCCCTCTCCCGGGGAGATCCTGCTTTTTCTTAGTGTGCTAGGCAAGCTGGACTGGCCTTTAGACTCCTTCTGGCTGTCAAGGGAGGGAACAGGGACCGAATCTGAGACGTGCAGAGGCTCAGGTTTCTCTGTCAGTGTCCCATTTAAGTATCCAATTCCTTGTCTTACAGAAATTTGTCGTGTGCTCACAATTTCTATAAAATTGGAAATCACGTTTATGCTCTGATCTCCTGATTTTAAACGTTTGAGTTGTTTGTATTTTTTCTCTTATTGTCATGCATGTATGAAATATATCTTTACCATTTCATTGCCTATTCCCTTCTTGTGTCTCCCTCACTCCTATTAATCTCCTACTTCACGCTTGTGTGTGTGTGTGTGTGTGTGTGTGTGTGTGTGTTGTGTTTCGTAGAGACCCAGTGAGTTTCATTATTTGCAAGAGCATGGGCGCTTTACCAGTACACCACTAAAGAAACTGTCTCCCCCTCTCCCAGAAACCACTAACAACAAATAAACCCTCAGGGAGGGGTAAGGCCCCATGAGCCCATGCCCATTTTCATGACGAGAGTACTGACCAGCCGGGTCTTGTGGGGACCTTATGCAGGTAATCCTGGCTACTGTGAGTTCAAGTCCGTTACTGTCTAGAAGCCAGTGTTCTGCACCACTCCCCACCCCCTCTCCTTCAGCTTTGATTTTTATTTTTTTAACCTGATCTTAGGTGATACTTCTCTGACCTTAGGGAGCATGCTGAAATTTCTCATTTTCATCTGAGTTTTAAACTCACTCAACTTAGAAGCATTGTTTACTCTTTGGAAGTTGTGAGCCTCTGCAATTGCAGCAGGTCATTGCAAGAAGGAGAAAAAAAAAAGCTTTGGCCAAGTTGAAGATGTCATAACCTGTCAGGACAAACAGTAGTTTAGAAGGTAGTTTACTGGACACATTGCATCCATTTAGCAAGACAACAGCAGCAGCTTTCCCCCACCAAGGCCTGTGATCTCCTCAGCCACAGACTTTTGACTAGGTTCCATAAGACCAGATACGAAGTCATCTTGTGGAGTAGGTCTCAAATCCATCTAGAAAGCAACTGGACTTGCTCCAATTGCACCAGAGGGCACAAAGCTCGCTTGGCCGGTCATAAACAGCCAGGAGTGCGACGTACAGGCTCCGCAGCTGAGTAAGACTGTTGACAATTTTTCTCCAGTAGCCTGCATAGACCTTCCAGCAAGGTGGGGGCTAGCCAGCAAGGGGAGTAGCTTCCAGTTCAGTCCCTGCTGGATTTCTCTGTGTCCCTCCATGAAAATGTACGGTGTCTTTGCCAATAGGGTCTCAGCATCTAGTTCTTGTGAGATCTGAGAGCAGTGGCAATTGCCTGTATTGTTTTGGGGGCCTCCCTGACTGGTAATTGTTAGGGAGACAGCCCACCTGTGGCACCCTCCCTTCAAGCTTTTAAATGTTTGTTTTGCTTTTTAATCAGATTACTGAGTATCACATTTGCGTAAGGCTTTTTCAAACAGGGTTAGTTTTGGTTGATCCTACCCTTACCCACGCCTCTCTCCAACCCCACCCCGCCCTTCTATGTACCCTCAGTGTTTCTCTTCCCTTCCACACTCCTCTACTTCCACATCATACCTGGACGTGGGTTCTAATCCCCACCTCCCCAGCCATAGAGCTTCCTTTCCCCGTTCTCATGGGCCCCTTTCTCACTTAGTAGGATATATACACCCTCACACACGAAGCACACACGTGAAAATTAAAAGCTAGGGTTCACATACCTCACTTGATATTATGATTCCAGTCCCACCTATTTTCCTGCAAATATGAAAGAGCAGAGGTGGAATCCTGGGAGCTTAAAGTTTAAGCAGATGTTGGGACAGGTGGGCAGAGGGGATAAAGTGGTAAAAAGTGGGTTCACCAAAACTGAGGGTATGTGGGGAAGTTTCATGAAGCATAACTACTTCACGAGCTAACTCAAAATGTTTTAAAAGGAGTTTGAACAAAGGTACCCCACATGCTGCTCACAGAAGACACGGGTTATTAAATGAGAATCCCAGTGCCAAACATGGATACTTCTCCATAATTTACTGGTTTGGGGATCCTCAGAGGTACCCCAAAAAACACAGGCTATTGTCATTTCTCTTGGCTACCCATCATAACTACATGATAAAATCTGATTGGTGAAGATACCACACGCTTCTTATTGCAGGAAAAAGAGAAATCAGTCTTAAACTGACCAAGAAACTCTCTTCCTGGTGTATAGCTTTCCTAGTCTTAGAAGGTACTGCTGTGGGAGGGGGAGGGGAATAGCAGTCTTTATCCAGTGCTGGAAACTAGATGCACAATACTGACCTGCCAGAGATGATGTGTGCACCAGCGTAATAGTGGCACAGCCGTTTATGGGGTAACAATAATTTCATTTGTCTTTATGATGGAAGAAATCTCCATATTTTCATTAACCATCCCTCACTTGGTGAATATCTGGACAGAATCCATTTCCCTGCTATTGAACAACAGTAAACAATGATAAGCAAGTATCTCTGTGGTGGGGTATAGATAGAGTCCTTTGAGTATAAGCCCACAAGTCTATTTCTGGGTTACATGGTAGTTTTAGCTTTAGTTTTTTTTTTTCCTTGAAAAATGTCCATACTAATATCCATAGTGCTTACACCAGTATGCACTCCCTCCAGAGTGAATAAGAATTCCCCCTTCTCTGTACCCTCACCAGCACTTACTGATGCTGGTTTCCTTGTGATAACCATTCTGACCCTACTGAGATGGATTCTCAACGTTGTTTTAACTGGTATTTCCCTGATGGCTAAATATGATGAACACTTTTGAAGTATTTATTGATCATTTGAATTTCTTCTTTTTGAGAATTCTCTATTCAATCCCTTAGTCATCACCGCCTCCCTTTTAATTGGGTGGTTTGGTTTTTTTGTTGGTTAGATTTTCAGTTCCTAGTCTCCGTCAGAATGTTACCTAGCAAAGATTCTCTCCTATGTTCTGTGTGTTATCTTTGCACCTGATTACCTAATTCCTTTGCTGTACAGAAGCTTTTTAGTTTCATATGGGTTGTTGGCTTTATTAGCTGGGAAATAGGATCCCTGTTCAAAGTTCTTACCTGTGTCTGTATCTTGTAGTGTTTTCTCTACTTTCTCCACTAGCAGCTTCAGAGTTTCCTGTCTTACATTAAGGTCTTACATCCATTTGGAGTTGATGCTTCTGAAAGGTGAGACTTCTGAAAGGTATGGTTCTAGTTTCCTTCTTTGCCTATAGACCCTCGGCTGTCAACAAGGCTGCCTTTCTCCAATGTACGTTTTTGGTGTCTTTGTCGAATCCTTGGGTGGCTATAGATGCATGGAATTATTTGTGGCTACTCTAGTCTATCCCCCTGATTGATACGTTATGTTTTTGTGCCAGTACCATGTTGATTTTTGTTTGTTTGTTTGTTTGTTTTTATGACTCTGTAGTATAACTTGAAATCAGGTATGGTGATATCTCCAGCAATTTTTTGCCACAGTCCCACATGAATTTTAAGTTGGTTTTTTTTTTCCTGTGAAAATATGGTGTTGGAATTTTGATTGAGATTGCATTGAATCTAGAGATTGCTTCTGCTAGAACAGCCATTTTCACAACACTAATTCTCCTAGCTCCCAAGCATAGGGTGTCTTTTCATCTTTAATGTCTTTTTTGACTTCTTCCATGTCTCAGCATTTATGTCTTAGTGCTCTAGCATTTCTGTGAACAGGTGTATTTCAAGGCTCTTGTTTGGTTTTGTTTATTGGAAGCTATTGTGAATAGAACTGTGTCCCAGATTTCTTTCTCAGTATGTTTGTAATTGGTGTTTGGGAAGGATGAAGATCCTTTCACAGTGTGTACCCTGCCACTTTACTGGAAGCGGTTAGCAGCTTCTAGCGTTTGCTCGTGAATCCTTAAGGTCTTTTATCCATAAATCATGCCATCTGCTGAGAAGGACTTTGCCTTTGTCCTCCCTATCTATATCTCGTTCTCTCCTTCTTCGGTCTGCTTTAGCTAACGTCTCTGTGGTTATACAGAATAGGACTGGAAGAGGACACCTGGATCTTGTTCCTAATCTTAGTGGAAATGTTGATTCTTTTGCTCCATTAGCACCATGGCGGCTATGGGTTCGTTGTATAGCTTTCATCATGTTGAGGTTTGCCCCGTCTGTTTTTAGTATTCTCAAGGCTTTTATCAGGAAGTGAGGTTGGATCTTGTCAGATCTTTTCTACGTGTATGGAGATGACCGTGTGATTTCTGTCTTAGAGTCCACTCACACAATGTATTGTGTTTATTTGCATTTGTCAAGCTATCCCCGCATGTCTGGGATGAAGCCGACTTTGTCATGATGAATGATCTTTCTAATGTGGTCACAAGTATTGAGAATTTTTAAATCTGCAGTCATTGATGGGTATCGGTCTGTAATTTTATCTTTCTCGTTGTTTTGTCTTCCTCTAGTTTAGTATCAATGTAATGCTGGATTTGTAAAAAGGGTTTGAAAGCATTCTTTCATTCCCTATGCTATAGAATGAGTTGGGAAAGATTACTGTTCACTCTGTAAGTGTCTGGTAGGATCCTGTGGTGAATGCATCTCAGCTTAGATTTGTTTAGGTGGGAGACCATTTGTATTACTGTCTCAACCTCATTACTTGTTTTAGATATGGCTAAATTTCTTAACTCTTCCTGATTTAACTTTAGTAGGCCATATGCATCTAGAGACCCATCCATTTCTTCCAGACTTTCCAATTTAGTGGAATATATGTCTTAAAATTTCCTGAGTTTCATTGGTATCTGTTGTAATGTCTCTCTTTTTATCTAATTTTATCAGCTTGGATTCTCTCCCTCTCTCTCTCTCTCTCTCTCCTAGTTTGTCAATCTTCTTTTGTTTTTTTTTAAACTTTGTCTCACTAATTTTTTAATACATTTACATCTACTATTTAGCAGTTTAGCTTGCACTGTTTTTCCAAGGTCCTACGGCGTATTATTATTACTCTGAAATCTGATTTTAAGGTAGGCTCTTATAGCTACAAACTCCCCTCTTAAGGCTGCCTTTATTGTGTCGTGTGGGTGTTGTATGCTGTGTGTTTGCTTCCGGTCAATTCTAGAACTTTTGGGTTGACTTTGAATTGCTTCAGTGGCCCCCGTATTGAGTGAGCATTGCTGTTTAATGCGGTGCGTCGTTAAATCCCTGTGAGCGTGAATATTTTTCTCTCTTTTCTCTTGCTGCTGGTTTCCAGCCGTATTCTATTTTATTCTACCGTGTTCGGATAGAATGCAAAAAGTTACTTCCATTCTCCTCCCTTTCTGAGCCGCCCTCATCTCTTATGCACGACGGTTGCTATGCATTTATGTTCTGTGGATCGTGAGAAGGAACAGTCTGCAGTGTTGGGAGGAATGCTCTGAAGCTGCCTGCTAGGCTCGTTTGATCTGCGATGTTGTTGAACTCTGATGTTTCTGCTTGTTTTTTGTCAGGAAGTCCCATATGCGGGTGGCAAAGGCATACTAAAGTCACCCGCTGTTGCCGTGTTGGGGTTATTCTGTGGCTCTGTATCTAGCAGTGTTCTATTTTCTGACGAAATAAAATGTGCTCATGCTCACTGTATATATGTCTAGAATTGCAATGTCTTCTTGATGGGTTGTTACCTCAATCAGAATGAAGTGGCTTTATCTCCTCAGACTGGTTTTGGCTTGAAGTCTTTTCTGTCGGATAGTAGGGTAGCAGCGCCTACTTGTTCCCTAGGTCCCGTTGGCTCAGAATGCCCTTTTCCACCCTTCACCTTAAGGCAGTGCCTATCTCTGGTGTCAGTGTGCGTTTCTTTGAAACAGCAACCGGATGTATCCTTTTTTTAAATACAGTATTCTAGTTTGTATCTTTTGACTGAGGAATGGAGACCATTAATACCCGGAGTTGTTATTGAGAGACATGCACCAGTTCCTGTCATTTTGCTGACTTTGTGGTGTTCCATGATTTCCTGATCTCCGTGTCCCAAGCGACTGTCCTACGCTATTTCTTTCACTCTCTGTAGCCTCTAAGATGTGATTGTCATTCTTTTCAGTCCAAAGAAGTCTCCGGTATCATCTGCACAGCTAGCTTAGTGTCATAAATTCCTTTAGCCTGATTTGACCATGAGACGTTTTTCTTTCTCACCGACCACATCACTGTTTCGCTGGATATAATAGTCTAGGCTGACAGGTGTGGTCTTGCAGAACTTGAACCACGTCATCCCAAGCCCTTCTGACTTTGAAAGTTTCTGCTTTCAAAGTTAACTGCTATACTGATGGGCTGACCCTTACAGTGACTTGGTGTTTCTTTCTTACAGCTTTCGATATAGTTTCTTTGTTCTGAATATTTAGTGTTTTTGACTACATTGTAACATGGTGGTTTCTTTTCTGGCCCTATGTGTTGTTCTCTATGCCTTTTGTATCTGGCTGTGCCTTTCTTTACCTGGGCTTGGGAAATTTCTGCTGATTGTATTGAAAATATTTTGTTTTTGAAAACTTCAGTGTGTGGAAGAGAGAGGAAGGGGAGAGAGAGGGAGAAAGAGAGAAAGAGAGAGAGAGGGAGAGAGATCGTGTATGTTAATGTGGGGGCCATAGCAGATGTATGGAAGTCCAAGAACAAACAACCTCAGGTATTAGTTAGCCCCCTGCCAGTTAGTTTGAAAGAGGCTCTTGCTGACTTTTGTCCTCTGCACATGCTAGGCTAGCTGGCCTACCGGCTTCCAGAGATTCTGTTTCTGTCTTCCATATCCTGACTGGAGCACCGAGATTGCAGATGTGTGTGCTACTGCATACAGTCCTATGTAGGTTCTGGGAATCCTACCTCAGGTTCTCACAGTTGCACAGCACCCCCCACTTTACCGCCTGAGCCATACACCCATCCCCTTGAAAATATTTACTACACCTTTTATATGAAACTATTCTCCTTTTCCTATGCCCTTAGTTCATAATTTTTTTCTTTTTATGGTGTCTCCATGTTTGCGCTTGTATTCACTTTTTTAAAATGTTACCAATATCCTTGACTGAATGTTCCCATGTCTCCGCCCTCTTCTCAACCCTCATCTCTCGGTGAGGCTTTCTACGGAGCACTTTATTTAGCTCATTGGTTTCCTTCGTTTCTGGCATTTCAGTTTGGCTCCCCTTACGGCACTTCTCTCTCTTCACTGAATTCCATCCCCATGGCCCTTTACTGACTCCTGTATCTCACGCAGCTGCTGTGTTCTCCTGTGTTCAGAAGCTGACTCGTGTCCTGTTTCGTTTCTTCAGACACATTTATGATCAGTCTTGGTCTGTTGACTTCCACGCAGGGGTAAAGTAGGAGTAAATGGGCCCAGGGAGCTGAGAATCTTGATGGGAACAGCCCGTGGCTCTTGTACTAATTGGAAGTGACCATTCCAGAGCAGGCATGACCAGGTCTGTGCCTGCCTTCTTGGACAGCGCCTGCTGGAGGAGCTGATTCTGGCTCAGGGCAGCCAGGCTTTGCAGGATGCTTAGAAAGCTGGGACTTTTAACTGCCTCCATAGCTGAGGCCCAGCTCCTCAAGGGAATGTCCATTCTGCTTCGGATGCGGGGAAATATGGAGGAATGTGTAGAATCTGTGGCTTTGCATTTCTTCCCTCATCACTATGAACCAGGATGCTTGATAGATTTAGTTTATATTTCTCTAATGTGGCAAAAAAGGAGGGAAAAAGAACACATCAGTCTGGCAATTCTCCATGGCAGAGTTTGTGTCGAGGGTGGGTTTTCAGATTCAAAGCTTACACAGCAATTGCTGAACACTGCAGTGTCACCTTAATGCATGGATAGTGCATGAAACTTGAAGAAAGATCTAGGTTCAGATCCTCGATGATACGAATATCGTTAAGATAAACAAACAAAGCAATGGAGCATGTTATTTTGGCTCAGGGATGATTCAATGGTTCAGTCTGCCCTGGTGAGGAAGACATAGCAGCCACAGCTGGTTATGTCACAGTGGCCAGCCAAAAAACACAGAGCCTGGAAGACCTACAACCCTCAAGATGCACCTTATTGCTCCAGATGGTTCACAACCTACAAAGTGATCTCACCTGCGGAGCAGCTTTGATCCCTAATAACCCTAGAGTCTGATAGGGGAGCTACTGGCCGACCCTTCAAGGTCTTTCCCTAGTGTTCAAAGCCTCCTGGTGACAATAGTGCCAGTAGCCCTGCCCGCCCGTTCAAGGACAGGACTGAGAATTGGTAAGTTAGAAATCAGAGGGGCGGGGCAGAGATCCTCACACACCAGAACACTAGCTAGTGTTTCCGTCTGAGACGTCTCCCTCCATTGTGAGTCTGTGGAGCCCTCACCTAGCATAACCAGGTGTGATGAGCCACTGACGACCCTTCTTGGGACTTATGGTCTCAGTAGATGAGGCTGTTTGACTGCTTTCTGCTCACTGCTGGCCCTGAGGAAAGTCCCTCTCATAGTGACCCACCATGGTCAGCAGAACTGACACAGGGCAGCTTGCTAAGAAATGTGGTGGAAGACTGGGAGGGCTGAAATGACCTCCCCACCCTATGAAGCTGTATCATATGTTAACATATGTCTCCTTTGTCTTCAGGTCAGGCAGTGTGGGCAAAAACTGGATCCATATTTATGAGTTTATGGAGGAGATGGTGAAGAAATTCCAGAAGTATGGCTTCTCCCGACTGTAGTCTCCTCTGTGCTTCGAGAGTGTGGCCCTCTGACAGGCAAAGAGCACGTCTCTTAGATTTGAAGGGCACAAGACTCCTTTGCAGAGGGAGCGTAGAACCAGGCTAGCAGAGCAGGGGACAGAGTGCACTGGGGGTGTCTGCAGCCCTGGCTGATTCTTCTTAGGAATTAAGTGTAGTGCGGGGACAGAGTCTACCCCCTGGGATCCCACAGGGTGGAAAGGACATCATGAAAGGTGCTGACTGATGCTTAGTACAGAATGTTCAGGGCTAGAGGAATGGACTGGAAGGGGGAGTACAGAATGTTCAGGGCTAGAGGAATGGACTGGAAGGGGGCGGAGTAGGGGGCATGCTGTGGAAAGACAAAGGAAACAATGGCAGGAACCCAGAGAAAAGTTTCAGAGTTCAGAGAGAAACTGGAAATGTGAACTGAGTCCTCAAGGCTGGAGAATGTACAGAGTCAGAGGGTGAAATTACTGTGACCCCAATCCTTATACCTTAAAAGAGGAATCTATGGCTCACAGGTTCAGAGGGTTTCGGTTAATCCTGTTGTAACCATGGCATGGCAAGGGGAGCATAGCCAAGGCTATTCACACCATGGTAGACCAAGGAGGGGAAGGCTAATGGCAAGAACCCAGGACCAGTCTATAGTTATCAATGGTCTGCACTTGATTATCTGCTTCAACCAGCTAGATACGACCTAAAGATTCTACAGCCACCCTAAATAGCGCCACCAGATGGAGAACAAGTGCTCAAAACGTGGGACTCTGAGGGATGTTTCAAGTTCAAACTATAGCAGTTACCTCTAGTAAGCAGGCGGTCTCTTAGACTAGAGAGTCAAGGTGACTCAGGAAAGGCTGGGAGAAGGGGACTACAGGTAGCTTGGCGACAAACCCACAGTAGACACCATGCTAAGCCAAGGGAATTCCTACTATGCACCCTAGGGAGAAAGAGGAAGGGGAAGTATGTATGTAAAGGGTTTTCCCAGACAGTGATCTCTGTGAGTTGGAGGCAGGGTGGGTGAAGAAAGGCAGCTAGAGATGCAAAGAATTTGATAGCAGGGTGGGGGGGCAGGGATGAGAATGCCCTCCAAGGGTTAGTATGGGGACTTCTTTGCCTGTTCAGCATGGGTGATGTGAGCGTGCGTGCATATAGAAAGGGGTGGGAGGGGAGGGGAGGGGAGGGGCAGGGGAAGGAAGTAGGTGTTGTCCTGACACTCTCTCCCTGGGGCTACGTATCTCCACATGCTTTAAAATCCTTTTCCAATTGTACCTCAGCTCCTCACCTCCAATGTCCTCAGAGGACAGAGATGGGTGGGAGCAAGGTCTCCGTCCGTGTCTGCTCCCTGACAGATCTAGTGTATTGGCCTCTCAGTGGTTGTGCTTTGTCCCCAGCCCTAAACTACGGATGTCCTTCATTACCTACTCAACAGATGCTGAAGTTGTCATGCCACTCACCTCAGACAGGTGAGTGTTGCTCTGAACCTCAAGACTAGCCCAGTAGCCAGAATGTGGGGATCTTAAGGAAACTGGGAGGCTTGTAGAGACCTCTGGAGTCACCCAGAATTGCCCATACATAGGGGACCTGCCTCTAGCCCTATCTTACTAGCACCCTTGAAGCTGTACTTAGGCAGCGCTCATAGGCCTGATGATGCTTCTAGAAGCTCTCCACCTCTGAGTCTTGCATAGGCCCTGTTCTATAGTAACTCTTCTATGTTAACATATGGAACCCAGGGGGGCTGGTGAGGTTAGTACCCTTAGAATCCTGTCCCATGTGGAGCCTGCTGTGGACAAGTCACTCTCTGCTCGGGCAAGCGAAGCAGGGAGACAGCTGGGAATCCCGAGGAAAGCACTGGAGCAGAGGCAGGGCAGCGAGGTCCCCTGAGATCATAAGTGAGGAAACCTCAAGATGGGGTCATGGGTCACCTGTACTGAGTGCCTCAGGAAGGTTAGGGAACAGGAAACCGCAAAGGGAGGAGGTGCTCCATCTGTGCCCAGAGTCCCAGAAGTATGAAGTGGGGGACTTCTGACTGACTGGGAGGGGGGCTCAGCTTTGGATGCTCCTCTAGAGACTCCATCGCAGAGAGAACTGTGGGGACATTCAGGATTGGGGTGCCAGGAAGAGTGAAAAATCTCTGTTCAGGAAAGGCAGGCAGGCATGGAGAGTGAGGGAGACCAACCAGCCCCGGGAAGGAATGAGAGGCCCTAGGTCTATGGACATGGCACCCCAGGTCCATCTGGGAAACAGGGCAAGAAGAGACTGACTCCCAAAGGGTCTAGGCAAGGCCTTGTGGTTTGTTTTGGGGGAAGACCTGATTAGATCCGAGTGTCAGAGAGATTCCCTGAGGGAGACTCTGGCAGGGAGAACGGAGAAGCATCAGGGCATAGGCAAGGCAGAGGCAGAGGCTGGGTGGGGGACAGGGGGTGTTTGTCCTGGGCTGAGAGGAAGGGCTAAGTCTGGGCTGGGTGGGGGGTTGGGGTAGAACTGGAGGATTGTGGGCTAGGCCAAGCAGAGGGATAGATTCTAGGGCTAGACAGAGGGGTAGGTGAGGGGATGGAGAAGGCGGGGGGGGGGGGTTGGGCAGAAAGAGATGGGCTAGGCTGGACAGAAGGAAGAAAAGCGGGCTAAGCTGTTCCAGCCAAGGGAGGAGGGCAGGGCTGGGGTTGGAAGCCCCTGGTTTGGCTCCCATTGGGCACATTGAACATGGTCATCTCTTCTCGTTGGCTGTACCTGGGTCAGGTATGGGGCTCTTAGAGCTCAGCCCCTGGGAGGCCTCTCTGTTCCCCGATAGGTGGCCACCTTAGAGTCTACCGTGGGTCACCATCATTACCCTGAACCTCATGTCCCTTATGTTGCTCTAGAATGCCCATCAGGCCCAGTCCTGACTACCTCAGAGTATTCCGTCTGCTTTAATGGCACCTGACACCGAGTTGTTTCTGGCCTAGGGAACAGCACAGACATCTCCTAAACTACCCTCAGGGCCCAACTCCCAGGTTCAAGACTTCTCTGTCAGGATCTTGTGGAGTCCACAGTTGGGCTCACTTCTAAGTAAACTGCTTTAGCAGACTGGAGGGAAGGGAGTCAGGCCAGGGCCCTGTGACGGTGGGGATGGGAACCGGTCAGTAGCTCAGCAGGGTGGCACGGCTCCCTTCAGCCTTACCTACGGAATAGTAGACTGCTCCGAAGTAGGGTGACCTTGGCATTAGGTTGCCCTGGGAATCCCCAGCTTAAGTGCGCATCCCGGGGTGTTCTCTGGAGACTTAATGGACAAGGTGTCTGGCCAAATCTCCAAGGTCTGGGTGCCCCAAAAGGTAGACAAACTCAAAGAAAACCAGACTTTCCCAGGGGACCCACTGAATTCCCTGTCCCTCCTGAGCTGCCTCAGTATCCATGAGATCAGGGACAGAGAAAAGCCCAGCTCAGGATGGAGGGTCGGTACCTGTGGTCTGGTGCCCTCTCTCAGCCAGGTGGTCCGCACAGTGGACGAGGTTTTAGGGAGCTTCGCGTGGTTTACCACTGTCAGCCTCCAAGCCGCTTTTCCTTTTTATTCTTCTCAGAGAAGAAATCCGTAATGGTCTTCTAAAACTTCAGAATGTGGTGGCTTCAGGACATACACACATGCAGAAAGGATTTAAAAAGGTACAGACATCTACAGCCACCTATGGGTGCTGGCTCAGCGTAGAGTTACCCCTAGGGTCATTTCACCACGTTCTTCTTCATTTCCTGGCAGGCGAATGAACAGATCCGAAAGGCCACTTCGGGAGGTGAGCTGCCTGCATGTTCAGCGGGGTGGGACCCACAGACCTAGCTCCCTACAGAGCCTGTATGCAGATGCTGGGCCTCTTCGAGTCTGACTCTTGAAGCCAGTGCTCCCCTCTGAGCATCAGGCCCCTCTGAGCGCAGCATCGACTCAGGATGCTTTTGAGAGGACTGGACATGTAGGCTTCATTCTCACTGGTCCTTGGCCTACAGATGAGCTGGTGAACAGAAAGAAGCAAGCACGGGGGCTGAGCAGACTGAGGACCCTGTGCGTGGAAGTCCAGGCTTGGTTTCCCCTGGGCTATTGGGCTTCTTTTACCTCTTCTTTTGTTTGGCCTTGCTCCTTGGCCCATGAAACATCCATGTCCAGCCAAGACCTGTGTCCCTCTGGATCACAGGCTGTCAGTACACATCTGGTATATGTGGGATCTAGTGGGAAATTTGATGTGGGGCCACTGGGTCCCCTGCCTAAGACCTTCTGACTTGGGGGTCTTGACTCATTGGGCCTACTGTTCCCAATAAGACATCCCTAGGGATTGCTCCACCTGCCTCACTGGACATCCTCAACAGGGAAGACCCTCCTGCTCCTCCACCCGCCCAGGGAGAGGCTGGGCTTGTGGCACAGTAACTAGACTGCCCTTAAGGCAGAGGTTCCATAGCCAGGGCCAAGAAGTCAGACCTGCTGGTGGGGTCCCAAACCCCTCTGGCCCTTAATCTGTAGAAAAGGTAGTGAAAAAAGCCTTCTTCTTACTCTACAAAACCAAGGACTGAGGAACAACCAACTTTATTGCAGTTGGCAATGCTGGGTCTGCAGCCTCACCCACTAGGCCACATCTAGAGCCATTCCCCTCCAAGCTCACCCACTTTTGGCTTTTTCTGCAGGCAACAACGTCAACAGTGTGATTATTGCTCTGTCTAATGGGGTATTGATGACAGACTCATTTAAGGAGACCGTGGGAGAGGTGAGTCCAGTCCACAGGTGTCAGCACTTTGCCTCTGGTGTCTGGGGTCTTATTCTTGCCATCTTCTCTCTTTTAGGCCGATAAAGCCCGGCAAATGGGAGCAATCGTTTACACCGTGGGTGTGCATATGTATAACAAATGGCAGGTACTTCAGACCAAATGACCAAGAGCCCCGGAGTAGCCTATCAGAGTGAAATTAAAAAGGCATATTTGCACTACCAAGGGGGTGGTATTCTCAGCTACCCAAGTTGCTGTAGGCTAGAATTAGCCACTGTAAAAGGGTAGCTCACGTGGTTGAGTAAGTAAATCCCCTATGTAGAGTGGGCAGGAGAGTTTCCCACTTTTTAAGTTTGGGCTTTGAATGAAAACCAGCATCTCACCCTGAGTGCCCGACACCCTACTGTCACCAGGGCCTGAGGGCAACAGTTCCCATCCCAAATCTGGACATCTGCTGCATCATATGTCTAGTTACTGTCTCTCACATTCAAACCAGTTACTTTTCTCCCATCATAGATGGTCGATATTGCAGACAGTGAAAAGCAGAGTTTTGGGATCGACTCTGGGTTCACCGCTCTGCAGGACATCATTGACGCGGTAAGTAAGTGGGATGTGGAAGACTGGGGGCCCCTTGTCTGAGTTTCCCCAAGGCTTCCTATCCTGCTCATTTCCATCTCTATCTCTACCTCTCTCAGCTTGTTCACAAGTCCTGTACTGAAATAACATCTGTGCAGCCTTCCAAAGTGTGTATGAAAGGTAAGAGCTGACGGGTCACTGACATGGGCAGATGTGTATAACTCAAGCGTGTGTTCATTTGCATGAGCATGTGTGGCTGTGATATTGTTTCTGTGTTCAGTTTGTATGGGATGTATATTCTGTGCGCGGTGCTTCCCTGATGTGTATGGTACACGTGACATATGCATTGTGATAATTAATATCATCAGGTCAACAAAATCTAGAATTACCTAGAAGACAAACCTCTTACCGTGGCTGTGAGAAAATTTCTAGACTGGGTTAATTGAATTGGGAAGAAAAAAAAAAACTACCTCTAAATATAGGCAGCAACATTCAACAACCTGAGGTTCCATGTTGGATAAATAAAAAGAAGAAAATGAGCTGAGTACCAGCATTCATCTCTCTATTCTTAATGACTGTGATGTAATATGGCCAAATGCTTTGAGTTCGTTCCTGCCACCATGACTTCTTCTCCTATATGATGGACTGTACTCCTGAACTGTGGACTAAAATAAACCCTTCTTGTAAGCGTATTTAGTCTGGCATTTTGTCACAACAACAGGAAAAGTAACTAATACAGAAATTTGGTATCAGGAGTGGGGTTGTTGCTATGAGAAATCTTACTGTGTGTTTAAGCCTTTGAAAGTAGTTTAAAGAAAGAATGTACAAAAGCTTGGAACTCAGACACAAAAGCCCAAGAATGCTTTAAGCAAAGCTTGATGAATCACTCTTATGGAGATTTGAAAGACCAGTGTGCCAAGAAAAACACAGACAGTGGAGGTCTGACTCCTGTGATTTTAGAGGGGAACAAAGACTCTAGCATGAACCTGGGTAGAGGTCATTCATGTCATATTCTGGCAAGAAATTTAAGTGTATTGTGCTTGTGTCCTGAGAAATTGAGTGAGGCTGAATTAAAACTTAAAGGACTAATTTATTTGACAAAAGAAATCTCAAGACATAAGAGCATTCAGGTTGTATCATGATTACTGATTACTAGGTCAATGGCAAAAAAGAGAGGTGAAGCAAAAAGGACATGAAAAACATGCTATTTGACAGGATAAAGATGGGAATGTAAGGTTGTAAATGAGACTGGTACTGAGAAAGTGCCTGTAATGGTTTAAAGTTGTTAGCACCATTAAAAAGAAATCTTCTTGCCCCAAGGGCAAGACCCCAACCTGTGCACCGGTCCATTTTATGAAAAATGCAAATTTGAAAAAAGGAGGCTCAACTCAGAAGGGTTAGACCCTAAGAGACCTTTGCTTAAAGCTGTGAAAGTGAAGTCTATGTCTCAATGGAGATCCCATCATGTTGGAGACCCTAAAACCATGGAACATCCACCGAAGAAAGCTGCAGGCATGTTGTAAAGCTGGCCAAAGAGAAGCTATGTATGTTGAAGGAATCAGAGCCAGAAGGGCAAGGCTACCCGAGCCCTTTGAACCCAATGGTTCCAATGCAAGCTCCAGCATGCTGGACTTCTATGATGGTACCCTTGAAGTGTGCCTCAAAATAAACCCTTCTTTCTATTTTTCTTTTCTTTTCTTTTTTTATTTATATATGGTTCTTTCGAGACAGGGTTTCTCTGTTGTAACTCTGGCTGTCCTGGAACTCACTGTAGACCAGACTGACCTCAAACTCACAGAGATCCACCTGCCTCTCCCTCCTGAGTGCTGGGATTAAAGGGATGCACCACCACCACCTGGCAAACTCTTCTCTCTTAAGTTGTTTTTCTGAGATATTTTGTTGCAATAATGACAAAAGAAACCAATATATGTACACGTTTGTGTGAGGGTGGTGTATGATCTGTGCACATGCGTTTCTATGTAGAAATGTATGTAGGTAGGAAATTTGGATCGTATGTGTATGTGACGTGTTTGTAACATATGTGGTATGCATGTGGGTGCGTATGATGGATAAATGTATATGTGTGATATTTTGTGCAACATAAGTATGGGAAATTGAGTTGGAGTAACATGTATAAAGTATACGCCCTGTGTGTGCTGTGTATGTCTTCTAGGTTAGAGAATCTTCATGTAATACCTCTGTAGTATGTCTTGTCTCTGCTACATGGGAGAGTTTGGGAGAATATTACGGGAAGGAGGTTACATCTGTGGTTTTACCATGTGGGGAAGTGAATATTTATAGTATCTATGTGGTATAGGTGGTGTTTATAGCCTGCCTGATAGAAATGTCTTGTATGTGGTAAGTGTGCTTTTGGTGGGTGTGTACAGTACATATATGTGATATGATACAGGTTATAGGAGGGCTATGGAGGAAGTAGTTTAAATAGGTATGGGAAGAGGAAGTGATATATGATTATGCTATGTATGTTGGGGTGTTCTGTGTTATGGCAGTCTGGTGTGGAAGGGAGTGTAGTGTGTATGTACCACATGATGTGTTTATAGGATGCATGCTACATGTCTGAGTTTTTATGTGGCATGTGGTATCTAGTATATATTTATGGGATTTGTAGCACGCATCTGTGTTGCCTGCTATACACAAGTAGAATGTATGATATCTGTGCTACGTGTTTACAACTTCGAATGTGGAATAAATGAGAAGTGTTATTCTGTGTAGGGCATGGAGTATGTTCATTTGTGAGTATACATGTGATATTAAAGAGCTTAGAGTGTGTGTGTGTGTGTTATGCATGATACATATGATTAAGTATGTAGCATTTCTACACGCTTAAACTACACATGGTGTTTATGTGTTTGTGTTTTACGGTTACATATGCCATGAGTAGCATGTATGTGCATGTAGTATATAATACGCATTGTAGTTAATACGTGTGTGATAGACAGCGCATATAACGTGTGCCTATGGTGTATGTGTGCCTACACTGCGCTGCGTGTGTGTAGGGTGTGTGTGAGGCACGAGCATGGGTGAGATGACTGTGCTTTGGGCATCGTATGATGTACATTTGGAAAGATGACATTGTGATGTATGTGCAATTACTGCCTATCTTAAAACAAAAGGTGTCGTTATAAGGCCAGGAAGAAGGTATTCTTAAAACTCTCGGGGAAACCCTAGCAAATGAGATGGAGCCACCAATACATCCAGAGCACCTTGGCTTTGCTAGAAAGACCAGGAGCAGCTGGGATAGAAATGTCCGTGGAGTTTCTACTTCCACAAAATGGGGGCAGTAGCAAGGTGATCACGCCCACTGGTGAAAATATCCTGTCCACAGCTGGACACAGTGGGCACCTATTTTGCTCCTGGAAATGAGAGGAGACATCCACGCCTTGCGAAGATATCCACAAAGACAGCCATGCTTACTACACGCTAGCATTGACATGGCCAACGCATGACCTGCAGCCCTAGAACTGACGAGCGTGACCTCTGTCCATCCCAAGGTCCTGCATCATGTGTGTTTGCTTCTGGAGAAAGGCTGCCTTTGTCGGTATTTGTACACAGACTTGGTCCCAGATAGCTGGAATTTGTCCCCTACAGAGGAAGGAGATACAGAAAGTCAGAGTCTCCTTTTCCCTGGAATTTGTCCCCTACAGAGGAAGGAGATACAGAAAGTCAGAGTCTCCTTTTCCCACTGGGGACAGCTTGGGCAGCTGAGTCCTGACTTTCATATGGAGCCCAAGGCTCCAGGCTTGAGAAGACATGACTGCGCCTGCATGTAAACTGTGCTATCTTCAGCACCTAATCTGAGACAAAGCACCATGTATATGGCGGCTGTGCAGCATGCTCTCCAGTGGACAGAAGCGTGTAGAGACACGGATGGTATGGGGACAGAGATCTATGAGACAGCAGCTGGTCCTGATATTTTCATCCTAGTGGTTGGCTCTGGGATGCTCCTGCCCCTCCCCCTCTTGTACAAGAGTCAGAGGCCTGCTGTGCTGAGAGACGAAGAGAGGAAAGACTTCCACAGAGTCGCCTCTGCTTCTGGGTAGAAACGAAGCCAGCGCTGCCGCCCATTTGACACACACAGCTGCGTGTCTCTGACTATCCTGAACACACTGCCCTTGGTGCCCAGGCAGATGGGACAAGCCCTGGGTGAAAAACATGAGTTGTTGGTATTTCTTCACTGCCGCTGAACCATGGTGGCAGGTGCCTCCAGACATCAGCTCAGCCACTGACCTGCTAAACTGTTGGCCATCCTGTGCAAGGCCGCCACATTAGAATACCTGTCGCTTCCAGGGAAGCCCAAGGCAGGAGCCTACACCTCAAATAAAGCAGGATTGGTAGTTTGCTTGAGCTGGCAGAGTCAACCTGTGTGCTACAAAGCCTGAGGAGAGAGACCTCATAAAAGAGGGTCCTTGATCAACTACGCTAAGGCATCTGAAATACATGGGAGACAGGAACGAGCTGGACCTGGGCCTCAAGGCAGCGACGCTAGCAAGTGAAAAGGTGGAGGAATCCTGCTTGTGGAATCAATCACCCAGCTGCCCTCTATGTGCTCCCCTTTCTATTGGTGTCAGCGACAGGGAACTGTTCCGCCGATGTTAAAAAGACATTACTGAACCCCAGCATGATGGCAAGGTCAGTGAGGAGGAGGAAGGATGTGTCGGCCT
This sequence comes from Cricetomys ansorgei, assembly GCA_026225945.1. Classification (NCBI taxonomy): domain Eukaryota; kingdom Metazoa; phylum Chordata; class Mammalia; order Rodentia; family Nesomyidae; genus Cricetomys; species Cricetomys ansorgei. The sequence continues at coordinate 17,208,221 of JAMJFZ010001203.1, read as the reverse complement.
CTGGACCTGTTTCTGAGACAGGCCAACTCCTAAGAGGGACTCTCCTGGGTGGGCCAGGGTACCTTATCTATCCTTATGTCCCAGTCCTCGCTCTTGGAGCTTCTATCGCCACACCACAGAAACGCGGCAAAGAACTGGTATTCTTCATGCTCTATGGTACTATAAGCATCAAGTAGGAGGCCGGCCCCTCCCTTGTGCAAAGAAAGCCCTGCCTCTGCTACGGTGCCTATGTGGGTTAAGGAGCGCATGAGATCTCAGAGCAGGAAGGTTTCTGCTGAGTTGACCTAACATAGACCTTCATGAAAGGTGAGACTGGAGAGAACACGGTACCCGGCTAGTCCTCACACCAACGTTTAAATGTTCTTCTTGCAGAGCCCTACCAAGTAAACATTAGCGGACATGGGTTTAATAATACAAAAGACTTGAACCAAGTTATATGCAGATTCATGTTCAGAGACTCCAGAGTCGTCGGTAAGTAGCCCCTTGGTACCTCTGAGGTTCACATTACCCACACGGCATCATTTCTCTACATCAGCCAAGCCTTCCAAGCTGACCATGTCCGATGGACACTGGTGAGTTAAATGCAACATGGGCCGATGAAAAAAGGATCCAAGTGGCATGCCTAGCCACTTCTCCTTTCATACAAACGTGGGGGAAGTTCCCAAGAGCTGTGGAACAGCTTCACCACTCACAGAGGCTAGCGTGACACTGGCCTGTCCTCACAGCACGGTCTGTTTAGCCTCTGTTCCCCTTCCTGAGAGCTGAATACCAGAACCAATACGGGTAGGACAGAGCAGCAGCCTCTAGACTCTCAGGGTCTGGAAGATACCCAGAAAGCCTCTCTGGGAAGTCATTCACTCTAGCACACAGAGGGGAGTTGGGGACCAGACAAGCAGAGCATGGGAATAGAGCCTAGCCAGTGGGGATAGAGCTCAGCTCTCAGCTCTCTTGCCCCAGCTCAGTGGACCAGAAAAGAATGTGTGTTGAGGGCTGAGAGGCTTCTATGGCCACAGTTGCAGAATTCTTCTCCGGCTCCCAAAGGAGAGATAGAAAAATCTCCATTCCCTTATGAACCTGCTCCAGCTCGGTAAACAGAACAACCATCTACCCACTTCCTGAGTCTAAACCTGGGTGACACTCTTATCCCCCAGCAGGCCATGTGGCCTTTATGCCCGAGCTGTGGCATAAAGCTGTGCCCAAGCTCCTGGCAGATCCATCACACTAGCAGTAAACCCCAAACCTCTCTCCAGAACCCACACTTCCCAACTTGCTCCTTTTAAAGATCTCAGTAGATTCCGCCTCAGTGACTCTCCATTTGCCTCTCGCTTGGCCACAGGCTCCCATCCCTCAGATCATTAGGCTCCCAGCCTAAATATCAGCCACTCGCACAGGACCAATTTCAGTGGAAACGGTCCACCAAACACAAAAGTATCAAGAACTGTACGTGGTCTCGAAGCACCCACTGCACACCCTCAGTAATTCACAACCCACACAATCTAGCTCCCTGACACCCCTGACACACTGGATATCTTTAGTTAAATCCCAGGCGAGCATCGTTTCATGTGTAAATACATCTGTCTCTTTAAATAAGAAACCATATCTCTAAAAGAAGGGACAAGCCACTGGTAAGGGAGCATCTGCTTTTTCTCCAGCATGCCCCACCCCTCTCTCTGTTCTCCTCTCTATGTAACAGCACACTGTGCTCTCTCTGTATGTTGTGTTGTCCAGGGATTCTATTTTTGCCCTCTTCCTCTCAGTCCCCAACAAATGAGCCCTGCGGTACAGGAGCCCTTGTTGCATGTCCTAGTTGAGTATCAGAGTCCCCAGTGCTGGGCAGAGTGGGGGTTTGGCAGGTGTCCTTGAACAGAAAGAGGCAGGAGAGTAGTAGTCATCAACCAGTGTCAGCTCTCAGAGGGCGAGTAGAAGGACACCCCTATTGATAATGTTGTGTCATTTTCCCTTAGATGAAAGCACCATTGATTTGAATGAGCACAGTATAACCTGTCCTGGACCAAAGATACAGCAGGCTGGAGAGTAAGTGCCCCTTGTTGGAGGCCTTAGTAGGGGAGTTCAGTGGCCAGTGTTTACCAGGGTAGTGAAGAATCTGGGGTGTCCCCTCTGCTGTAGTGCACCTGTCGGCCTGCATGTGAGCTCCAGTTCCCTTCCACCTGCCCCTATCAGTGACCCTGGTGGTATTCAGGAATACACAATGCCCAGGCCCTGCTGAGGGCAGGATGCAGAAGATGATGGGTTCGGGGTTTGTATACTTCCCTGATTACTTAGCTCGTGGCCATTACAGCCATATGACGTGAGGCCTCTTATGGCCTTAATCTGCAGCCTTCACCATCACTGCAGAGGTTCACTCTTCATGCCTTGGACAGTAAAGTTTCTCTTCCCCGCTGTCCACTATCAAGGAGTGCTGGACTAGAACTTCAGCATCACACAGGATTGATGCGTGCAACAGTTTTAGCAAACTGAGTCTCCAGGGCTCTTTCCATCACCCAGTCTCTTTTCTATGCATCAGGGAAGTCTCTCTTGAAGTCAGTCTGAACAATGGCATCTCCTTCATTGGGAACAAATTCACCATAACCAGTACCAGCTGTGAGAATACTAAGGTAAGAGTCCAGGGATGATGCAGATCCACCTAGAGACCAAAAGATAGCCACAAAAAAGGCCTTACGGTAGCAATGCACACAAGTGCCTTAGGTAGTCCATAGCAGCTTCTAGAAGAACCACCTGGGACAGGGTGAGGCTTTCTGCCGGAGACTGTCTAAGACATAAGGGAACACGACACCGCTGCATGGATGTTCCAGGCCCAGGAATCTGGAGCTTCCACCAGCAGATGTGTGCCAGCGAATGGGAACCCCAGCAGCGGATATGGACCCAAGTCTACTTATGCCTCGTGCCGCTCCCCCGTCCCTCCTCACCTGCTTGGTGACCCCTGTCATTTGTAATGTTCTCAGCCTCCTCCAGTCTCCCCTTTCCTCTCCCTCCTTAACTCCCCCGCTGTGGGCTCCCTCTCACCTGCATGGCATACTCTCCTACTAGAGGAGAGGGGGTAGCTGTCAGGCATGTGGACGGCTCAGCCTAGCCAGGACCCCGGAGGGGGAAGGTGCTGATCCTAGAGTGTTACCTTTCCAGCCGTCTTCAGTTCAGTGTGACAGTTCAGTGCCAGAAAGACCAGCTATGTGTCCACTTATGACAACTCTTGAGTTCCTCTCAAGATTCAGAGGGAGGAGGGCGAGCTTCGACAGGCAGAGCTGGGAGGCACAGAGATCAGCTGTGGAAAGTAGACCCACACCTCCTGGCCCTACCCCTCTACAGTGGCGTGGCTGTCTGACCCTCTCCGTGGATCTACAGCCTAGTGTGTGCTCAGACAAGGCCACAGTGAGAAGTAATAGCCTCAGACCATGGAAGATCCTTAGCCATCCACACCTAGGCTCAGGGCAGAAGCCTGGAAGCAGAGAAAAGGTTGGCTGCCCTGGGAGGACCAGCCTGGGCCACGAACCGCACTGTAGCCCCTTGCGTCTAGGCAGGCTGGGTGAAGAGAGCACATGTACAAGTAGGAAGCAAGGGGTGGGCCCTGGGACAGAAGCCTCTGGTGCTATCAGTCACAGGGAAATGGAGACAAGAGCAGAGCTATGTCCGGCGAGCCAGAAAAAGACCTGGCCCCAGATCGTGATATAGAAGAGGAATTTGTTGAAGACACCGAAGACAGCATTCTCTCCAGCTGGAACCTACTTCTCATCCTGCCAGTCCTGGTGGTGGCCCTACTGTTGCTTTGCTGCTGCTTCTGGTTCTGCTGCAGGAAGGTAAGTCCCCGGCCCTTCCCCGGCCCCTTGCCTTGGCATCCACACACAAGCCTTCTCTCCGAGGAGCATGTTTCAAGACGTTTCAAAGTCCTCACATCATCCATAGGAGGCTTAAACTCTTAATTTTTAAATACCCAAACCCTAGACCAGCCAGGGTTCCAAGACACCTCCAGCATAGCCAACATGGGATTTCATTCTGAGGTGCTTGTGCTGTAAGCTAAGGTTGGGCCTGGAGAGACGCCAGCCCAGAACTCTTAGAGCAGGACCCTCCTGAATCAGCTACACATCTACAGGCCTCGTGGACAAACCTCCAGAGGATCCCTATATGTCAGGACAGGATCCCTCATCCAGTACCAGGGGCCCCGTGTGCAGGGGAATCCCTATCTGGCAGAATTAGTACCCTGTAGGGCAGAACTACCCTTTGGACACCAGTTCCATTTCTGAGCCCCAGTATATTATATACAGCCCCACGTTGGGTTCAGAGACACAGAAGATGCAGGGCCATTCTGCCCCATCGGGGGCTTCAGTCACCGTTACAGAGATGCATCCAAGGCTTGGCTAAAGCAGAGCAGGATCCCAGGAAGGCACTGGTATTCTGGGACAGCCGCCCCCCCCCCCTTCTGAACAGCGTGCAGCACAAAGCTGTCACAGCCCTCTCCTCCCAGGGGTGCAGTGAACCGAGAAGTCTGGGGACTAAAGCAGAGGGTAGGGAGGCCACAGGAGGTATGGGGAGATGAAGGACTGTGAGCTTCTACCAAGGGAAAGGTTGAATGTAGGCGCCATTGCAATTGGGGCTGGGACAGGTGTGCAGCGCTCCGGCGCTGGGCCTCTCTGGGGACCGGCACCTTGGTTCAGATGCTCTCTCTCCCACCAGAGCAGGATGGAGCTGCCCTGAGCCAGGTGGAGCCTGTGGGTACGGCACCACAGACTCTGAGCACCCACCCAGACCCCCCGCCCCAGACCCCGTTGTCGCCCTGCTCCAAACCCTCTGTCCGCAGAGCCAAGGCAGAGCCCACCCTACCCACTCCAGCCTATTTCTGTCTGTTTCACATTCCAGTCTAAGGAGCCACCATCGACTCCACAGAATGAGGAGGTAAGTTGGGTTGGGGAAGAGGGCAACACTGTCACACTGACCTTTAAGAGGCGTCACAAAACTGGAGCCCAGAATCTCTCCATATATTGGCCGTGAATAGGGAGAGTGCAGACCAGGAGTTATATAGAAAGCCTAGGGACTCGTCACCTGGACAATGCCATTGCCAGACTCCCAGCGTTCCCCAATCAGGGCTTTGGTACGGCTTACAGTGGGTCCCACAGTACTCTCTGTAGAATGCCGCGGTTGCAAATGGGTTCTTGGTAAAGGAGCTGCCTGTGTCAGATCCAGGTCTCCATCTCCAGGCTCTGAGCCTTTAGGCTTCTTTACATCTGTCCCCATCATCTGCTGAAAAGCCCAAGGACTTCTCTGAGGCCAGCCTAAGAAGCCCAGGGCTGGGGAAGGTAGAGGATGTCCTAACTGACCTTGAGCTATAAGGGATGTCCCCAGGTGAGCACAGGAAATGGATGAGGAAACAACAGCGCCTTCTTTGGGGAGGGGACCAGAAAGGTTATGAAAGGCTAGAGCAGGCAGAGTCCAGACTTAGGCCTGTGCTGGGGTGGGAACAGCTTCCCGGTCCGTGTGGGACAGTGCTAGCTGTGGGGTAGCCTTCTGTAAAGTCCAGAGCCTGGTGCAGGAGACTGCCACCTGACATCACCCACCCTCTGCAAAGCTTCCAGACCACACCTCTGCCAGCGAGGGTGGCCTTGGGAGAACAAGATCACAGAAGTGGGCTGATGGCACTTTGGGAAGCTCAATAGCTACAAAGCAGAGGGGCTTCAGTTGTTCTCGGGGAGAACCTCCCCAGGTTGTGGACCATGTCTTTCCATTCCTTCCATGGCATTCTCTGGCCGGCCCCACGGTAGAGGTGCTGTACCGTGGACCCTGTGCCCCCGTTCAGGGAGCTGCAGACGAGACAGACCAGTGCTTTTTACTCCTAGGAGCCACAAAGAAGAGAACCAGGAGAACGCACGGCCTCCGTCCACATCATCAGCTGGTGTTTCTTCTCCTCCTGCTGCTAATTCTCCTCCTTCAGCTTCATCGCCTGCCGGCCTAGGCCCTACTGTGATCGTTGCCTGCTGTGGCTGTGCAAATAGACAAGCACAGGTGACTGGGGGTGGGCACAGGTCGGAGTGTGGGAGCAGTACGGGACAAGTATGACTTTATGTCTGAAGACACCTTGGTCTCTGCCTCTCCCCCCTGGCTAGAGAAAAGCAGCACACAGGAGCACCCCCCAAGTGCCTGCATCCCCCTTTTGCAGTGTCCGTTTCTCCAGACACGGCCACTGTGCCCTGTCTTGCCAGTCTCAGCCCCGGCAATGCCTTTGATGTCACCCTTAGTCTGAGGATGAATGATCCAAGATGTATTGAGAGTATCTCTCAAGGACAGATACAATAAAAACAGAAAAGGCCAGCCCTGAGCTACCTTCTGTCCACCATGAAAACTGGTCAAATGCCAGTGGCCCTGGCCGGTCTAGATCAAGGGTCTTCGTATACAAGCAGAAGAGCTGATCCAGTGGTCCTGATGCCCACTGAGGAGCACAGAGAGTTAAAGGGTGAAGGTAGTTAGTGTGGAGGTCTTAAAGGGCACCACGAGCTTCTTGTGTGGAGTTGAGTTCCCCCCAGGAAGCAAACAGCCATTCGTCTGAAGCCCTTCCCCCTAGGAGGTCCAGGCCACCTCAAGAAACAGCACCCCCAGGCCCCAATATGGAGACCCTACAAGGACAGCACTAAGAAAGAAACAGCCTCCAGTCCCCTACTGGCTCTGTAGTCTTCCCTGCCCTGCCGCTGTCTATGGTGGGCCCATCGCTTCCTTCTGGGAGCTTCTAGGTCTTCTGCAATGGCAGAGGTCATCTGAGAGCCACGTCCGTCCATTCCCCTGCCTGGGAGCTACAGAGAAACCAACACAGGTCTCCTGAGAGGAAGATGGTCATTGCCAGGGCCTGGCCTCTGTGGCTCTGCCTCGCCCACTCTAGAGGGCCAAGGGTTCTGACCTGCAGGGCTGAGAGCATGGGGTTCTCTACAATCAGGCCTGGGGCTCTTCTAACCTCTCTAGCTTCCTTTACTCTCAACCCTGGCCCATGGCACCTGATCCTGACAGAGACATGGGCCTCTTGCCTGCCTGACCTCTGCGGTCCAAGTTCTGGCTTTTCCTTCTTCCCAGGCTTTTCCTACCTAGAACCCTTCACAAAACCCATAGCCCCCTGGAGGCCTCTGCTTGCCACAACACACCCCTCTGGCCTCTGAACTTCTCCAGCACCTGGCATCTCTTTCCACCAGAAACACTGTTTTGCCCCACATTGAATTCTTTATGTTCCAGTGACCACTCCAGACACCCGAGTCCTTAGACTGGCCCCTCTCAGGAAAGGATGGGTTTTGTTTTCTTGTGCCCAGGGGTCAGAGTTCTAGGTAATGTGGACCCTACTGTATCTCGGGGGTAACTCCCATGCCGTTCTGCTTGCTCATGGTCACAACTGCTTTTCAGGGAAACGTGGACATGTGCTGCGGCTACCTTTACCCAAACTGCCACCAGGTGCCAGTGATGTTGTGTCACCCCAAGCACCAGGTAAGCCAGACACAGGGGAAGCGAGGCGCACAACAGCCGCTGTGCTCGTAAACTCTCATGTTCTGGTTCCACAGTTCAATGTGAGCCATGCACTAAAAAGGGTAGGTGTCAGCTGGGACCTGTAGCTCCTTCAAGGGAGAACATAGTCAGCCCGCAGCACTCCTGCAGGACACAGTCAGCCCTCAGCACTAGGTTTGTATACGTAGAACCAAACGCTAGTCCAGTTTACTTGGCAAGCTCAGCCGGGCTCCTGTGTGGAGGCACTCTGGGATGCTCCGCCGGGCTGGCCTTCTGCCCGAGCAAGGAAGAACTAAGTGGGAGCCCACTTATGAACAGCCTAGGGGACTTAACCCCAGCCTAGCAGCAGGGAGTGGAGGTAGCTGCCAGGGGTCCTGCCCGTGCCACCTCCCATTGCAGGCCACTTGAATGTTCCGGGCCGCCCTTCTTAAAGGCCCTTCAGGCAGAGCCTCACTGGCCTGGGAACAGCAAGCACGTGTGAGGACTTGAGGGGTCTCCGAAGTTAATAAACCTGTGCAGGGGAGCCTGGTCTTGATCCTGGGAGGGACTGCTTCCTAGAACTTCACCTGTTGCTTGTCTGCTCCAGTTAATCCATCTGGGTTTGTGCTTCAGCAAATCATAACAGGAAATTCTTTAGAAGGTTCCGATTACCACAGACCTGGGCATTTTTGTAGCAGAAGAAAGTGGTTTTGTTTATTTTTAACTTTGGCAAGTTGAATGTCTGCCCCCACGGCCTTCAACGTCCCAGAGGAATTTATCTACTTGGCACCGTCTCCTTCGTAAATACTTACAAAACCCAGTCCAGTTTGTGGATCTTGAGCCAAACCCACTGAGGTCTGGGTTCTCTTCATTCTGTGCTTTATCTCTGTGCCTGTTAAGCTGATGGGAAACAGCTGGTGGTCTCCAAAATAAGTCAGGAAAATCAGGCCCAGTGTGGGAACCTCTCCCTGTCCTGAACAGAACGCCTACAATAATGAACAGATGTCCCCAGCCCCACTGGCCTGAACAGAACACCTACAGTAATGAACAGATGTCCCCAGCCCCAGTAGCCTTTCTGTGCTCACACTGTAGGAGCTGGCTGGAGCCAGACCTCGTTTCAGTCTCACAACAGCCTCAAGGAAACTGTAACTTCCATTTAGATAGACATGCTCTAAGGACTGCCCATAAACTAATGACTAACCAAACCAACAATTCTACTGTTGGAAGGAACTAGAGACCCCACAAAGTTAAGAAACCTCGCAGCAGTAAGTCAATCTCGGGAACCAGCCAGACCAGCATCCTCCAGCCCAGCCCGGCTTCTTCTTGTGTGTGCGTCTCCTCCTCTGTCCTGCTGTCTTCACAGCTGTGGAAACTGAGGCATTGGTATTTAGTTTGGGGCTCAGCATGGCGAGGTTGTTGAGTGACACAGCCAGCTTGTGAACTGACCCTTCTGAATCCAGGCCCAGGTCAGGGCGACCTATGGAGACATTTGGGCAGTGTGATATATGCCAAGTGTTTATGAATATTGCATGGGCCTTAAAGTGACCATTTAATGCCCGACATTTAGAATATTCTTTTTGGTTCCTGAAGTTCAGAAGTAAACAAGATATGAAAGAGCTCAATTATTCACGGACACATGTAAACAAATAAAAACGGAAAATAAGGATCTCCACAGGATCTTAACTATGCAGAAGAAGCAAGAAAATTAGACCTTCAAAATCAAGAGTGAATTCACTAGAAACAGATGACCGTGATGTCCTTTGAGGGCCTCACAGATATACTGTAAGTTCTCAGAAGTCAGAAAGGTATTTGTGATGACACTGTAAATGGTTTATAGGAAAATTAGGTTTCACGATCCGAAGGTAGATGCCAGGGTCTTTAAGGGGGCTTTGCTGATACCAACCTGATACCAACCATCGAAATCCTCCAGAAACAAAGACTTACTTGTGAGTGTTGGACAATGCGCTGAGGACCCTACATTCCATAGCAAGCTGTGTGTGTATTCAAAGAGAAAGAACAAAGGGACGCTTTAAGGACAAAATGAGAAGGTTTACACAAGTTACTTCGAGACAATAACCTTTGGCCACAAGGAATCATAAAAGAATATTAAAGGATCAAGAACAGAGGTGGCAATAGCCCCAAGTCCACCTTTGCACGGACCATTAGTAGGCAGATGTCCTTGCAGTCATATTTTTGTGTAAGGGATTTAAAAGGCAATGTGTCTTCAGGCATCTCGGTCGCGGGTTGCTATGGAGCTGATGTGTGTGTACAGCCATTGATGTGAAAGCTGACATGGTCCTTGAGCAATGTGGTTCTAGTGGTGTTTTGCGATAGTTTTTCTATATGAATGAAATTTCCTCCTTCATAGATACTCAGCTTTCCCTATTTTAATTTTGGTTTATATCGGGACTTGACACAACCGACTCCATGTTGATTATGGTTTGATTTGATTCAAAGGAGGATCAACAAGGCCAATACTGTCAGTTTAGTCCTGACGTGTCCTGACTTCGCCACCTTAAGTCAGGCAACTTCGGCCTTCTGGCTCAATTCCAACGACATCCCTGTGACCTTGTCTTTCTTCTCCTTCCTCCAGGGGAGATGCACCAACTACTCTGTCATGAATCCCAGCTGCTCACATGCCCCTGGCAACCCAAAGTTCTGCCTTCATTCCAACAAGGACTGTTTCCACCTCACACAACCACAGTGTGTCTCAGGGGCTACCCTTCAACCCAATGGGGAGTATGTCAACATTCCACAGGCACCCTGCTTTCAACCCAGCGGAGAATGTTTCCCTGCTACGTGCTACACTCTCAACTATTCAGAGGCCCCAGGCCCACCCAGGGGTACCAAGTCTTTCTCCAGGATGCTCCCTCTGCTCCCTCCCCATGCCCGCCAATCTGTCGAATCCCTTGGTCGTACCCACCCTTCTCACCCAACCTCTAAAAGACCAAAGTTCTAAGTTTAAGAGGCTTTTGTTGATTGAATTGGACACATGTGCCAGGTCTTAGGTTGTAGTGAGAAATCTCTCATTGGCTGCTGCTCAGTGAACTTGACATCTAGGGAGATTCTCCAGTGTCTGGGATGAGATGATGTCACATGTGCAATAATCCCTGGTCCTACTTTCTACAACTCTGTCTTCCCCTGTCTTCAAAGGCTGGGACAAACGGAATCTTCTGCAAATGTCTCTGTGAAACAGCCCCTCCCAGCCTTTAAATACTCTCCTGAGTCCCTCCCTACATCTTTGCAGAGAGGAATACTTGAGTTTTTTATCCATATTGCATGTTCCTAGTTCCCATTTTCTAGGTCCCTGAATTTTGAATGTACCATGGAAGGAAATAAAAGCCCCTTCCAGAAGCAAGACTGCTCTCTCTAGATATTCCTTGTGCTCCCCACCCAGGAGAGCCCCTGAACTCTACTGGACCAGGCAAACCTCACCTGTGTGTCCTTTGAACCAGGCCTCAACAGGTTCAGCCACTCAGCACTCACACCCTGTCCGTGTGATCCCTATGGGATCAGGCATACCAACACAAGGACCCAACAAGGAGCCCCAGGATCCTCTGGATGCCCCAGGGTGCCATGACACTATTATCTAGTTGTCTCCAAATCTTGATAGTTAATTAAATACCCTCCCCATTTCCCTGAAGGTTATACTCAGGCATCATAGTTGAGTTTCTCGGCTGCAAATACAGGTGTAAATATGCCACGCCTTGGCTTGTAACTGGTACTGATTGAATCAGGGGACAGTGATGGTTGTACCACCCTCCATGTTTCCAAAATAAAAGCTGCGCTTGGGAAGCCTTCTGCTGTGTGAAGGGTTTTTTGTGGACTTTTTCTCTGTTTGAGAGACAAAGACCTTCAAAGCATCACTCAAAGTGAGTTCCGTTTCTTATCTCTGTCCCAACTTCCCTGTCTTGTACACGACTTGGACTATATACCTGAGTCTCGGCTTTCACCTGCATGAGATCTGAGTCTCTCCCACCCTTCCAGTCCCCTCCTGTTTCTGGCAGTTGTTTTCTACTGTCAATCAAACATCTCCTGTGGGAGAGGAGTAAGGGCAAATTGGAACAGAAGCTGCTGGTGAGAAGGTGTGAACTCAGACACTCCTGACCCCCTCAAAGACTGTCAAAGACCTGTGCTGCAGCAAGACTATGACTGGTACAATTGGAGCACAGCAGGCTGGTTGGGCCTCAATGACCAGGCCTTCTGCTGAAGCCCAGGATTCCATCACTACCCTGCGGGACCCCGCCCTGGGCAGTCAGAGGATGGTACCACTTCTTATCAAAGCAGTAACAGTTGGAACTTCCAGAGTGAAAGACGTGGCCTTGATTTATAGGTTGCCCTACCTCAATGCTTGACTCTCAGCCTGGAAGCTAGAGGATATCGTAGTAGAACCCAGGAGTGCCTGTCCACTTTGTCTTCAGGCCGCTTGCGTGTCTCGTGGTATCCTCTCCAATGTTTGGTGAGATTGGCTGCTGCCTCCCTCTCAATGGAGGAAAGGATCCTCTGCTCTGAGCATTTATGAGTGCCTTCTCAAGGTCCCGTAGCCTTTAAGTGGAGGAGCCAAGAGTCAGAGCAACCAAGCTGCCTGCAAGTGCGTCCTGGAGGCTTTGTCCTTGTCTCCAAGGATACAGGGTTCTTATTAGGCTGTACTGCTCAGAACCTCCTTCCCATTGCTTTGCATACTCTCTCATCCTGGACCCCTGTTTGAGTCCTTGGAAGCCGGCAGCGTCCCTCACACCCGTGGGGACCCTCTCCAAGCACACTGCACAGGCATGCCTTCAGACTCAGCTGGAGCTCGTGTTCACACAAAGCTGAGATCCGGGTGCTGTTACCCCGCCCTGCACCAGGACTGACCCAGAGTGTAGAAGCCTGGATGGCAAAAGGGAACTCGTCTCATAAGGTAACCTATTGAAAGCCCCCCTCCGACTCTCCCTAGCCCTCCCTCTCCCTTCTCTGTCTCCTTCCCTCCTTTCCCCCTCCTTCCTTTCCTTCCCATCCCTCTTTTTTTCTTTTTCCCACCCATTCTTTCTGCTCTTTACTTCGCATTCCAAGCAGGCAAGTAGGGAGACATTTGTCTTGTTTATTGGTTAGGATTCTCCAGAGAAGCAGAGGAACGCGTCAGCATGGGGTATGTAAGAAGAGGGTGATAACACTAACCCTCACAAGGTTATAGAGGGGAGCAGTCCTACAACTGCCCTGAGGAGCAGAGGGGGAATAAGCCCAGCCAGCTTATCTTGTGGTCCAAATGTGTTGAATCCCCCTAAAATACTTGTGTGGAAATTCCTATCCTTACAGTGTGGCATGAGACCCTAGAGCACACCTAGGTCACAAGAGCAGAGCCTCATTGGTGGGATCCATGGCCTAGGGCCCCGTCTGCCCATTTGAGCAGACGTGCTGCAAGAACTACAGAACTGACTTACCAGACACTAGTCTGCCTTGACCTTGGACTTCATCCTCCAGAGCTGAGTACTAAATTCCTATTGTTTGTAAACCACAGGATTTGAGGTAGTTGATTACAGCTTCCACAGTGATCAGACCCAATGGAAAGCACCAGGTCTGAGTGGCCTCCCTCCAACTTTCAGGACTGAAGCTTCTAAAAGGTGACAGTGTCTCTGCATCGTGGGATGGTAATGGGAGGGAAGAAAGACAGAAGTCAGGGATTGTAGAGAGGTCATCTACATTTTAACAAATACTATGAGCTAACGATCGGCCCAGAGACCCAGCCTTGGACTTGGACTGAAATACCCACGCAGGTTGGACACGGGGTCACACGAGGGCAACCATGGGTCGGCCAGCTAGTGCCTTCTGGCCATAGGACCTTTGCCCAACACTGGAGGAGGAGGATCCCTGGATGAAAAGTATCTCAAATTATAAAGAATTCTGTCTTGAATCTAATCACTTAGGTAAAACAGAAAGCTTGTTAAAATTCCATAGGCCCCCAGAATGTGCCCCCAGCTCATAGGTGTGTGTCCCCCTGGTCATCTGGTCATCTGTGGGAATAAAGGGTGTAGCAACAGACTGATCAGGTGTCTCCAAAGTGGTCTTCAACACGGCAAGGAACCTGACCCAGCAGGCTCCCCATGAGTGACTTCTGTCACTTCACACACTTTATTCCTGTTCTCTCCCCACCTACCTTTTCAATATCCCCAGGAAGTTGAAAGCTGTGTGGGCAGAAAAGAGTATATACCACCCAAGCACAGCCTCTCCTGTCAGAGTCCCACACCTGCCTGCTGCCTCCATCCTACAAACTGGGCCTGCGCCTGCGTGAATCAGGCTGGGCCAGCAGTGGGCACACTGAGAGAGTTCTACCTTGTGTTCAAGTAGCAGGGGTTTGTGTATGAACTCAGAGACTGTGGCAGCACATACGGGACCTGCTCAAGTTCAAGTCAGACAGGGTCCCAGCCCTGGAAGGTGTTGTGGAAGTTTTAGTTCTGTTTAAAATAATTATTTTTGTATGCTGTTGGAAAAAACGGATGCATAGGCCTTAGCATTCTGTATTGTCTGCAGGTGTCGGATTTCTGTGGGGGAAGTTGATTGCTAATGATCTGCACATGGTGTCAGTAGAACACCTAAGGAGTTCTGAATCAATAAAAACACCTGAGCTCAGATGCTCAGGGTTCCACAGTCGATTGAGAATTGGCACTTGCCAGGACTGTGGTTCCCTCTGTTGAGGTCTGGCAGAGATTCCACCTATGATAATGCCTCTGTATCTTCTTGGCTGAATCGCCACAGCAGCTAACAACTACAGGAAGGGGGAAGAGGACACAGGGCCCCACCTCTAAGAAGCTATCTGCAATTGATACCTGCTGATGAAGGAAAAATCACTCTCCTCCAGTGGAGACTCAAAGGTATATTAACACGCTTTGGGGAATGCCCAGGAGTACTTGGCAAACACAAAACAATGGTATTTTGTAGACATTTTGTCTCATTTTACATTGAGCTTTTTTTTTTTTTTTTGGTCTTTTGCTTGTTTATTTTTATTTGTTTTGGTAGTTGTATGTGTATGTTTCTTGATTTCTTGTTTTGTTTTATTTTTTTGAAGAAAGGGAGAGAAAAAAATACATGAAGTTAGGTGGGTAGGGAAGTGGGGAGGATCTGATAAGAATTGGGGGGAGGGGGAAGCATAAAATAAAAATTTTTTCAATTTAAAAAAAAACAACTGCAAAGAAAACCCAGGAGGTAGTGGTCCATGCCTTTAATCCCAGCCCTTGGGAAGCAGGGGCAAGAGATTCTCTGTGAGTTCTAGACCAGCCTGGTCTACAGAGTGAGTTCCAGGACAGCCAGAGTTACAACAGAGAAACCCTGTCTCAAAAAACCAAAACCAAAACACACACAAAAAAACAAAGAAAAAGAAACTTGGGTCTGTGCTGTCGATAACATCTCTACTGTATTGGTTTTCCTGAGCTAGCTTGATCTAGTACCTTAATAGCAGAGTTTTCTTGCTCCATAACTCTGGAGGCCAGACATTCCGGATCAAGGTGTCTTCATCAGCCTTCTGTTATGTGACAAACGTCTGGCATCACAGTGGCTTGAGGACCAGCTGCTCAGGCCAGCCTTCAAGATTGTGAAAGGAGATGTATCTCCTCGGACAAATGAGGTAGTTAGTGACCCTGGGCTCACGACCCCTGTGGCCATTTGGGGATGTTAAGGTCACCAAGGCTGGACAAGTTTCAGCTCAGGAGCCTGGAATTAACTTGGGAGTCTCAAATTCAGGGATGTAATCCCTTGTGACTAAAATTCCTGCAATTTTCTTCCCTGTTTTCCTGTAGGCTGAGGGGGAGCTGAGCATCTCAGGAAGGGAACCCTGGCTCAGAGAGACATGAACCTGGTAGGTTCAGAGAGGAGGCCAGGGCCCAGTTTATGGTGTAGACCAGGCTAAAGCTGTGGAAGCTGTGCCCTGGTGCGGGGACTGAGAGCATCTCCTGTTTACATGCATTCCTGCCTATGGTCATCCTGACTTGCAACACACTCTGCATTCTGCTGAGATCTGGGGGGATGAGGATGAGGAGCCAGTGTTGATGCTACACTACTCCAGTAGGTGGAGTCCTTCTGAGAACTGGGGGATGAGGACGAGGAGCCAGTGTTGATGCTACACTATTCCAGTAGGTGTCACCCAGAGCTTACAATTGTCCTTTAAGCCACTCTTCAAATTCCACTGGACCAAATACAATGCAGACTTTGTCTCGTCATGTGGCTGACTTTGTATCACATTTCTAGTAGCTGGAACTACTTTTCCCATCTAGAGATCTTTCCTTAAAGAGTAAGGAGTCTGGAGGTGCCAGGAAGTGGCACCCTGCACCACCCTGAGTCTGCAGTGCAGCCCCAAGCAACACAGCCCCCAACCAAACACACACTTCCTGTTCTGAACAGCAGAACCTCAGCTGGAACCCACTAGTGCTGAAGAAGCAAGTCAGCTCCACCCTCTCTACAGGGCTAACAAATGAGAGTTCTGGACCCCACACAATCAAGTGCCCATCAAAGAGGCTTGTCCCTCCCTTCCTCCCAATCTTCCATCTCTTTCTTATTCCAGGAGACTCGGGCACTTGGCTCACACACCTTGCATCCCAAAGTCAGGTGGCATTCAGAGTACTTGGACCAATGATAAGCCATGCGTGGTGGCTGTGTTGAACGACTCCTCGTGTTACCTTCCTCCACAGCCCCCACCCTCAGCCAGGTCTTGAACCTGACCATCTGCTAAACACAATTCAGATACCCTTTTTATCAACTCCAGTTTCCAACTTCCAATTTGTACAGCTTGTAGACATATACTCCCATCCCATAACTTTGTTTTAACCCTCAACGCAACCACTCCTCCATTTTCTCTCCAGTGCCACCCTGAGCCAGGCTCATGGCCAGCTCTTATTCCAGCAGGCAACGTGTCTCTGATTTTCCCCCAGCCCTCATCTTATTTTAAAAGTCTCATTCTGTAGCCTAGGTTGGCCTGGAACTTGCTATATAGCCTAGGCTACCTCATCCCCGTGATACCCTTCCTGAGAGTTGAGCTTATAGATCTGAACTACCCACACCTGTCTCCAACTCCTCTTGTGTCCATGCTCAGGTTAAAACTTCTGACCCAGATGCATGGAACTAATTGTTTGTGGTTTCTGCGCCTGTCCTGGGCTACTGAAGGATACTAGTGGAAAACAAACATCAGAGATGTTTGCTGCCAGCGTCTCACCTAGCCTGATGTCTATTGGTTTTGGCAAAACCTCACTGGTGAGCACAACTCACCAATGTAAAATTTAGCTAAAAGCAAGAGATCTGTTTTCCAAGTGTCAGAAAAATTGTAAAATACTTTATAATGAAAGAAACTTAAAACCAAATATTTGAATGATCACTTAAAGAATTAAAGACGAGCTGGGTATAGTGTGTGGTGGCACACCTTTAATCCCAGCACTCAAGAGGCTGACATGGGCAGAGCTCTGTGAGAGTTCCAGGCCAGCCTGATCTACAGAGCAAGTTTCAGGACTTTAGAGTTGGAATCAGTACCCCTACAAGCCAGAGCTAGAGAGGGCTAAAATAACCTACCTCAATACCAACTTTCTAAAACAGAACCAAAAACCTTGTCCCCTGGCCAGGATACAACTCAGAAGGCCTCCTGCCATGGACACTGTGGGAAATCTCTGCTCTGAAGTCTGCATCTGCAGTGAGAAATGAACTTTGCAGCCCATTGCAGCTCACAGAGTTTGACAGGTTTCATCAAAACTCCATCTGGAGGCACCTTACCCATTCAGAGTACTAGGGCTCTGTGGGAATTTTTCCTGTAGAAGAGAATCCAGGAGGGGGAAATCCTCAGCATCTAAACAAGGAGAGTCAAGAAACAAGATCCAAGAAGTGAAGAGATTGAGATGTAGCGGCAGACAGACATTAGTATGTCTGTTTTCCTTCTATATGCTGATTACAGAATTGCGCTTGCTCCAGTAAACAAAATTTAACATGCTTAAGGCGGTGATGAGATGAGAAGCCAAGAAAGGAGAGAGAACAGAACGGTCTGGAAAAGGCAGAGTGTGGAAAGAATGAAAGCAACATTTTGAAAGCAAATTGACCTAGAAACTTTGCATGACTGGACGGCGCTGGGAAGAGGGATGACCGCCCACGGTGTGACCCAGGATGCCGACTGGGCTGTGGACAGAAGCGGCACTGAGGCTTCAGTGTGTGGCAGCTCTCCACAGGAAGATGCCAGGGCAGAACACACAAACCCACAAGCTGGGCAGAACAAACAGTGGAAACCCCCATAGCAGAGCCTGGGAGAATGGACGGCCCAGAAGGGTTGGACCCCAGAAGGCTAGGGCTCGGTGGATGTTAAAAAGCAAGCTGAGCAGAGACAGAGAATCACCTCTCTCATGTTGCAGATGCGATTGCTGGGCCTCTATCTGGGTCTATGTCCTGGTACCACATAAGTGTTCCCTCAAACCTGATGCGCTTAACCAACTCACTCACTCGTCCTTAACCAACGCTAGGTTCGTAGGCAAAGCTGTAGTTGTACCCCAGGTGACTAGTCTAACCTTTTACACCTCTTTGGCCTGATCTTCATCTCATTTAATCTACAATCACACTGAGTTTGGCAGACCATCAAAGCACCCCGAACCAGGCCCTCACGGAAGAACAGGTTGAACCATGAGCTTTCTACCAGTACCCGGCGTTTCCCACCAGTCGGGAGGGACCTGGAAGTACAGCTGGGTGGAGCCCTGAGTGTACCCTACTCTGTGTGCTCATCGTCTCAGATACCCTTTGTTAGTCTGTGAGCTTCACCCAGTCCCAAGCCACACCTGCTTGTCCCCTCCCCCCGACTCAGCCACTCACTCCTTTTCAAACTACGAGCTTGTGCATGCCTGTCCCCTACTCTGTTTGGCATTTATGTGAATAAGAGTAAACTGTGAGGCACAAGCTCCATCTACACACACACACACACACACACACGTTCTAACCCATTGCACGCATGCTCTATCCTTACACACGCACTATGCCAAGGCCTCCTCTGGTCCCCTTTAGTTTAGCTGCCTTTGTATCAGGTCCCTTGCTAGTTCCTATGACACTGCATGACCCAGTGAGAAGTCCTCCTTTCTGATCAGCCTTTCCCAGCACCTCTGTTTAGACTTCCTGACCTTCGCTCAAACTAAATCCTGTACTCTCTGTGCTTTTCCTCTCTACTGTGAAATGCTATTTCGGCTCCTCCTGGGGCTGGGGCTTACAGCCTGTACCATGTACTCAGCTCAGTGGCTAGAATGCAACCCAAGGCAACACTCTGAACTTTGAGATGTGGGTGTTACACATAGTAGGATCTGGGGGACCTACAGCGCTCAGCTGGACTGGGGCCTGGGTGCTTAGGCACCCAGATCCTAGGCAAGCTTCTGCCATTCTGGTTTCCCCGTGTGGTCCTCCTAGGGCTTAAGTGATTGGGAACACAGGGAACTGTGGATTCCTCTACGAGGCCCTCATCCAGTGCAGTAATCAAGTTCTGTGTGACTCCAGTGCTCACCGAGGCTGCAGCACCCTCACCTGGCTGGCTCAGTGGCATTGTGTGATCAAGGCCAGATGATGAATCCAGGAGAAGTGGGATGCTTTAGATGGGAAGGATGACCATGGTCTGGCCTGCCTGGTGTCCCATAACCCACCTAGGAGAGAGGAAAGGCCATTCTCAAGAAAGAGACAGATGCAAGGAAGAATGTGGGCACATGGTGGGTAGATAAGGGGGTGCCATATCATGCCAGAGGCACATGGTGGCATGAAGCTTTATAGATGATACATGGGCAGAATGGTTGAACCCACAAGTCCCTACAGAGGCTGGCATTTCTCCCTGGGGTATCCAAGGGCCCTCCACACTGCTGGTCTTTCCTGGGACCCATCCCAGTCACCTGTAACTGCCAGACTTTGGCCAGACCCTTATGGTTCAGAATCACTGGCTCCAGCAGCACACAGGTATGGTCCTGTAAGCATCTCAATACACACAAGCATGCGTATACACCAACCCTAAAAAATTCAAGGGAATCCAAGCTTCCAAAGGCCTGAAATGGATCCTCCACCACCCCATAGTGCAGAGGCAGCTGGAGCCTTCTTTCTTGGGGGACATTTGATCGAGCACTGTTGCTTGATGGCTCTCCAGTTTTCCCAGAGGCTCTTGGAAATAGGTGCCTTTCCAGGGCAGAGCTATCTCCCTCCTCCTTGCTTGCCAGCCTGGGTCTATCCTTACCCACCCCAGCCCCTCCAACAAGAAGGAGCAGACCAAAGACTCTGCAAGTAAACAAAGAGCCCTGAAGCCAGCGTTGGAAACCTTGAACATTTCACATCATGGAGCCATTCTTAAAAGGCCATTCTGCAAGGTTTCCTTGGGTTTAAAAAGTCAACATTAGAACTGTTTACATGAGGGCTGAGAGCTATATAGGAGCCTTCCTGGAACTGGGTGTTATCCCCAGAGGCAGAAACTTCATGCTGAAGTGGTAGGTAGGAGTTAGGTAAGTTAAGGGGTGGTATAGGGAGAGTTGTGCTGAGGAACATTCTAAGAAGAGTCGGCAAATCCCCAAAATGAGCCTTCTTGGCAATAGTCCTCCTTCTCCTGGGCAATTAGCATATCCTCACCCCCAGCGGGAGGCAGCAACCTATGGGAGCTGATAGACAGTGATTCTGCTCTCATAGGATTTGTCATTTGAGCAAATTATCTAGGTGCTTGGCAGTGTTACCCCCTCTGTCACATGGAACTCATGCCTGCTTCCTAGGACTGGTAATGACTCTAAGAGACAGCGTTACAGTGTTACAGCATTACAGCGTTACAGTGTTACAGCATTACGGCGTTACAGCGTTACAGCGTTACAGTGTTACAGTGTTACAATGTTACAGGCTAAAGAGGGATTTAGACAGGGTGTACCCCAATGAATGGGGGTTGCTGTTTCCTTGTCCTTTGCTGAACTCATTGCTCTGTTATTTATGCAGCGACGGCAATAAATGGAAGGGCTGTGAGTGGAATTCCTTTTTTTCTGTGATTGAGGTCTAGCCAACCTATAAGAAACTACAGCCATGTTTACTAAGTTGCTTTTCAAGGCTGCCTCAGAATTTCCAAGCTGTGTGAGAGCCACAGCCCAAACATTGGCAGCCAGTGATGTGATCCTCCAGGCAGGCCTGGGCAGTGCCTGGGTGGGGCCTGGGAGCCACAGGAGGGGCCCAAAGCCAAGCAGAGAGCCTGGGCGGGTGGGAGGTGCTGGGTGGGGCCCGAGCCTGTGTACACACCACACCTACCAGCCAGGGAGGAGATGTGCCCAGTCAGCGAGTAGAGGCCAACTGGTGATTCTTCATCTCCCTAGGAAAAGTAGCTGTGAGGCACACAGGATGGCCTGGTGGAAAGCCTGGGTAAGTGGGGATGATTTGGGGAGATGGGTCCCTGCACCATGATGGGTGATGGGCACTTGGTGGGTGCAGAAAACATAAAGGCAGACCCTGCTAGGCCAAGCGTTGGTGAGGAAGTGGGGAAAAACTGCCCATGCTTAGAAAAGTTACCGCAGAGATGTGAAAAGAAGGGCATTTTAAAATAAAACAAAACAAAATGAGGCGCAAAAAAAAAAAAAAAAAAAAAAAAAAAAATCTTGAAATGCAAAAGGGATTGGAGAGTCCAGAGGAAGGCTTCTGTAGGAAAAAGGCCACTTACGTACAGGAAAGGCGTCTGTGGATGTGTGCAGTGTGTGAGCTTGTTCTTGGAAAGACTCCAGCAGGCCGCTCCTTGCACAGGTAGCAGTATGTAAAAGGCCCTGGAGGGCCCCGGAGGTTGGCTTTGGAAAGAAATCACTCTGTGTGGTTTGAATGTCCTGAGTCGGTTGAGCACCTACAGACCTGGAGAAGCAGCCAAGATGGAGCACCTAGCTTCTCAGAGAGCAGGCTGAGGGGTTGGAGCTTAACTTTTAAGCAATAGGGAGCCACCAGAGCACTTTGAGCTAGAGAATACCCCAGGTGAACACCCTGACATCAATGTCCACAGCTCTGGGTATATGAAAGGGAATAGACTGGAACCAGAGAGCACTGGTGCTTAGCTGTCAAAACTGGGAGAAGGGACGGCAGCAGGACCTAGCTCACAGGAGCCGTGTCCAGCTGGAACACCTTGTGGGCAGGCACAAGCCTGCATGTGCTACACACCTTCCTTATCTCAGCTGGAGCACCTTCAGAAGAGAAGGTAGAAATTCAGGGACATTAGGCAGCTTGCTCAGGTTCCTTAGACAGCAAGCTTAGACCAGAGAAATCAGCACCCCTCAGGCTCCTTGGAGGCAGAAGAACCAAGCTTGTCCAACTTCAGGGATATCTTCACAGCTGCACCACCATCCAGAGAGAAGCTTTAGGTGCAGATTCCCTAGGCTACCGACAGAATAGACTAGAAGGTAGGGCAAAATGAGCTCTTAGCCTGACCCTCAGGGAAAGCAGGAAGCAGCCAGAATAGTGTCTGTCTCCAGTTTCACGGCAGTTGCTGGGAAGATGCTTGTGCAGATGCGAACAGCAGAGGGATCTCAGTGTTAGGCCATTCCTAAAGTTGAGGGCTGGCCAAAATGGCCTGATTCTGGGCCCTGCCCTCCATAGAGCATGGGTAAGGGCCATCCCCCTAGGGACCTGATCAGACCTGGATGATGCTGGCACCCTCAGAACATTTTGAGAGTGCGTGTATGGGGACAGCCTACAGGAATCTCTCATTCAGTGTCATTGGAGCATCACACTAGGCAGGTGCCAAAGCTGCCACACTAGTAAGTGTTCAGGTCTGGACAGCCTGAGTCCAGGTGCAGACTCAGTCATCCAGGGCCATTGACCCATAGGAGAGCTGACTTGGGGCCTCTGTGTGTGGCCTGGCTGCCCATGAAGATTAATGTGCTCTGAGCACAAAGCTGGATCAGGAGCAGGACCAGGTGGAGTGGAAGAGTGGCCAGGGGAGGCCTGTCTTCAGAAAAGGTCTGTCTCTGTTGCCCTCTCAAGGAGGCAGCCCATGAAGCGATTGGGCAAAAGTATGGCAGCTCCTGCGTGTCCAAGACAGAAGGTGTTCTAGACACAGCATCCAGCACTCCCGAATTACCTTTTGCCTGGGAATGTGTGTGTCTGGACTCATTGGCCTCAGGGAGCTCCATCAGGAGCCTAGAGCAACCTTCAGCTGCTGGTTAGACATCTCCACTCCAGGCAGTATCCAATCTCCGGATCCCAGAACATTGCCTTCTTTCTATAAAACCTTAGCAAGGGAAGTGAGACAGGCTTCTCAGCGTGGAGACATCTGAGCCAGCCCTGGAGCTGCTGACAAATACCGGTCCCTGAGTGGTATTGGGACCCTGCTCCATGACTAGATTTCTAAGGCCAATTGGGAGCAGGGAGCAAAGCTAGGAAGTGAGGACTCAGATGTTCCCCACCCCAACACTCCCAGAAGACCTGCATGTCTATGGGTGGGGCTCTCTGAAGAGAAACATTCCAAAAAAAACCCAGTGTCTGGGGAAGAATGAATCATCAGTGGACTGGGGTGTGGACAGAGCTAGGTTCTGAGTCAGGCTGTGGGTGAAGCGCCAGCAATGCCGCTCACTAGCTGAGCCAACAAGCCCAGCTTCCGGGCCTGTAAAATGGAGCATTAATACCCACTATCACTGTTGGGCATGGTGATGAGCTGAGCATCATGTCCAGTGCACTTTACATAGGGGATGCTGCTGGGAGCAGTGCAGGGGAACAGGAGCCAGCACTGGAGCTTCAGGAGTCAGCCTACCGTCTAGCAAGGCCACCGTGGGTTTTTACCTTGGTGCGTTGCTCCCAGAAGGATGCTCTAATGCCCTTCTAGAAATAGCAGCATAATGTGACCTCACAAACAAGGAATGGTTCTGTATTTTCAGGATCTAACCTGAGGCTCGGGTGGAAGGATGGATAGACAGTTTAATGTAGGGATAAAAGGAGAGATCGGTGGAGGGTGCTTGAAGGAAATGAGGAACATAGGAAGAGAGAGGTGGTAGAGAGAAGAAGAGGAGAGTGGGAAGAAAAAGGAAGGAAGGAAGGAGGAAGGGGAGAGGAGCGGATGGGTGCAAGGGCTGTTGTCTGTGTAGAGAATGGTGAACAGGTGGGTGAACCACGAGTAGGAGAGCAGATGTGTGGACGGGGAGCAATGGCAGCTCTGGGTGAACAGCTGAGTGGATGACCCGGATGGAGCTGAGTACGCTTCTCTCCACTTGAAAGCCCTCATTCAATCCCTATCTCCAATTCCTTCCACTCTGACAGCCCCTTCCCCTAAAACATGCACTCGAGAAGGGTCTATCTTAAGCATTGATAAATTATGCAGCACACACACGTGCCCTGCGTTGGAGACATCCTGCAGTTCTTTCTAAACTAGCCCTCTGCTCAATCTGATCCCACGGCCTTGCAAGACTCCAAAGCTGAGCTTTGGAGGTGCTCAGCATGGCCCCTGGCCTCATGAAATACCCACACCTCACCTCAGAAAAGGCCAGGAGAGGCTTAGACTCTCCTTTGCTAACGGAAGACCATGCCCAGCTTCCCATTCCCTGGATGCCCACACAGCTTTTAGAAGCCATTCCTTAAGAATTCATTTCCACCCATCCCCATGGCTAGAGAGAACTACGTGTGAGCAGTCTGTTACCTGCTTGCTCTCAGTCAGCAGGGGGTTTCCTTTTACAAGCTGTGGTCCCACCTGCACCAGTCTGTTAGCTAAGGGGCCAGAGAGTGCAGCCACACCCTGCAAGGCTCCATCTGGTCTCAGTGCCCAGGGCAGGTCCTTAGCCTAACAGGTAAGCCAAGAGGCTCCTTGCCCCCCTATTCTTCTTCCCACAATGAGCAGACCTGGCTGTCTTGCAGGTTGAACAGGAGAACATCAGCGTGAAGGGCAGTTCTCATTTCAACCCAGACCCTGATGCAGAGACCCTCTACAAAGCCATGAAGGGGATTGGTGAGTCACCATCCACGGCCTGGCCACTGGGACACCACCACATGCTCACATCCACAGAAAATGGATATCAGGGACAGCTGGGCATAAAAGGTTTTATTTTGAGTGACCCCATTACCTATATAGCATCATCACACCAGCTCCAAGGTGGGTGACTGCTTGTCCCCAAGTGACGGTGACAGAGGAAGCCACCGGTCTGTGATTTCATACCTGTTAAATGGCTCCAAGAACTCTGAAACCACAGTGTCACTGTGAATTCAGAAGAAGATGGATTGGGTGCACGGGCATGTGCTGTGGGCGTGGAGATGAGTTTAGATGCTGCACTGGGGCCAGGGGCACGAGCCCTGTGGGCTCTGCAGCTTGTCCTCTGCCCCGTGTTGGCTGGCCCAACCGTCAGCGGCTTCACATGACCGTGAGTGGTAAAGGACTGGCATGTGCCAGGACTTGGCCTCACTCCAGGTGGGCGGCACCCCTCGGCTGGGGCCTATACCACGTTCCCACACCCGGTGCTTCCTGGGAAATCTTTACTGTTATCCCCACTCCCCACATGAGCAAATGGAGGCTCCAGGAAATGATCCTACTTGTCCATGAGCTACAGGGCAGGGTCACAGACTCAGTGGTCTGGATTTTTAGTCGTGACCTTCCTCTAATGGGAGCATCACGAAGGAAGAGATTGAGTTTATCTCACTTTGGCCAAACTTCAAAGGTCATGGTCATTGTCCAAAGCCCCCTGTCCTCGGTTTCTATGCTCTGAAGTGAAGCCTGAGCCACACCCCAACACTAACTTGGAGGTGGGGGACCAAGAGGTAAGCTACCTGGGTGTTTTGGTTACACCATGGAAATCAGGCACTTGGAGCTATTTGGGTTTTGTGGCTCAACTGCCCAGCCAGCATTAGCCCTTTCCCCACCCCAGCATTCTCTGATGCCCCCAAGGTAGAAGGGGTTCTCATACTGTACACCCCTGCAGGAACCAATGAGCAGGCCATCATAGATGTGCTCACCAAGAGAAGCAACGTACAGAGGCAGCAGATTGCCAAGTCCTTCAAGGCTCAATTTGGCAAGGTAAGCTTGGCAAATGCTGAAGACCGTGCAGCTCCTCCCTGGATAGAAACATATGCACAGGGGACATTGCATTAAAGTGATCCTCCGGTTCATCTATAGCCAGGCTTCCCTGGCTGCTCTGTTTTATCCGGCAGACCCATTTATAGCTCTGGAGCCCTGGCTTGGTACTGGCCTTGCATGGCCTGGCCCCATTTCTTCCCTGTCCTCTCTCACTGCAGTCCTCCGTTGACCCTCTGGATCCAGCCTAAGCTCTCTCCAGCTTTGTCCCACTACCAGTAACTGACCTCCCTCTCCCGTGTTCCCTGTCAATGCATGCCTGGCTCCCTTCCGTTCCACCAACACAGGCACGTGCTCTGGCTGCTTCTAGCCTTTAGCAAAATGCCAGTATTTTGGAGGCACACGCTGAATGCTAGAAGTTTGTGCATACACACAGGTGCCTGCCTGGAGTCTCCCTCTGCTCGCAGATTTAACGCAGAGAAGGGCAAGTGTCCCCGAGCGAAACTGCGCATTTGCAGCTCCTGTACCTTACCCCTCCAAGCTACACATTTTTCTCTGTGTTCAACAACAGAGAGGTTGAGTAAGTTCCTAGGGCTTACAGAGCCTGTAAGTGACAGGTCTGACAAAGCCCTGTACAGATAGATCAGCTGGGTGTGCCCTTAGAGACAGGCGTGAGATGGAATCTTGGATTCTTCCTTTCCTTGTTCTCTCCCTTCTTCCCTCCTCCCCTCCCTTGTCTCTTTGTCCTCCCTCCATTGATTCATTTGATAAGTTAAGCACGATGCTGCCACCCTCAGACCTTGCCATCTTTAAAGCAATGGCAATTCTATTTTCTTGAGTTTAGAACGCGCCCAGTATCGAACTGTGCTGAGTTGTCACGCATTTCTGTCACTCCGTAAGCAATGGTATGAAGCATAAGTTCCGTCGTCTCTGTTTAACAGGTACAGATGCTGATGCTTAGAGAGGCCAAGGAGCTGGCCTAAGAGAGACCACACCAGTACAACAGTGTCCCCGGGCCAGGCTCCCCCGCTGCCTGCTCTCTGGTGGGCTCTAAGGACAGGTCATCTCACCTTTCCTTTTGCCTGTCTTAGGACCTCACTGAAACCTTGAAGTCGGAGCTGAGCGGCAAATTTGAGAGACTCATCGTGGCCCTCATGTACCCGCCATACAGATACGAGGCCAAGGAGCTGCATGATGCCATGAAGGTACGCCGCTTTGCCATAAATTCACGTGGCCACCAGGGTGCTAGCCGAGCTAGTGAGCTTGCAGCCTGTTTAAACAGCCACCCAGCAGTGGAGCCGGTCCCTCACAGTGAAGGCTCAGATCAGTACTTCTTAGAGTAGGCTTGGGCCAGGAGGCGTCCAGGCGATCAGATCCCTCCCTGCAGTCTGAGCACTGCCTCTCGGCCTTCTCGCCGCTCCTGTTACTCCCACTAATTTCCACTATCAGGGTACTTACTGCATGACCTATGCCAGGTGTTTTACCAGTATGACCTCACCTTCAGGGTAGGGTTGGCTCATTATTCTCATGGGCAGATGGGTATGCTTAAGGACGGGCAGGAGGAGTCACCTGTGTGGGGCTCCAGTAGCTGCCCTAAGAAACAAAGATTCCAGTGCCACCCTTCAACAGAGGTGCCATCAGAGGAGAGCAGAGCAAAAGCTCTTGAGAAGACAGTGGGGGCAGAGGAAGGCTGAGGGAGGAGAACTCCAGAACAGAGAGTTTCTGTCCCCAGGGCTTGGGAACCAAAGAAGGGGTCATCATTGAGATCCTGGCTTCTCGGACCAAGAACCAGCTGAGAGAGATAATGAAGGCGTATGAAGAAGGTAAGGTAGCAGAGATTGTGGGGGAAGAGACCCAGAAATGGCCTATGTTTTGGCACACTGTCAGGGAGTAAGGGCTAGGCAATTCCCAAGGGAACCAGGCCATATTGAAAAGGAACCTTTTTCGAGGGGGAGGACTTTTCATACATGTCTACCAAGTGCCTATGTGTGCTAGATCCTGTGCCCAACAGTGATTGACCGTGGCTGGGACATGAGGAGAGAGATGTGTGCCCAACTGAGCTCATGTCCCTTAAGGCTGCCACAATAATGAGCAACAGAGGCAGCAGTAGACACGAGAGAGCACCTTATTGGCTGCACATAGGCTGACCCAGGACCTGAAAGGGTCATCTGTTAGGGTCCCATCATGCTAAGGGAGCCCCAGTGGCCAACTCTCCCACATAGTGTATAGCTTGCAAGGCCAGTAAAGGCCAGCCAGTCCTCCATGCTATGCACCTACTCAGGGGAGTCTGAAGGCATCCTGGTTCTGCTGAAGCTGGCAGTAAAATGATTCCCTTCCACAGGCCCAGGTCTGGCTCTCCAGCCTGGTCTGTTTCTCCCTTGAGCCTGGTTGAACATTTATGTCACTTTGGGGTCTGAGTGATTGCTTAGATCTCTACCACTTGGACATCTAAATGTTGTGCGAACACTTCCGTGCAAAGAACTTGTCCTCCCGTGGGGAGAAGAATATGAAAAGCAGCTATGGGGAGGAAAGTGGTCCCTGGCAGGCCCTGGGTCACTCACTGCCTATGTCCTCTGGTTCTATTTTCCTGCAGACTATGGATCCAGCCTGGAAGAAGACATCCAAGCAGACACGAGTGGCTATCTGGAACGGATTCTGGTGTGCCTCCTGCAGGTATCACAACCCAGGCTCCAGGACTCTGGGGTTTGGAGATCCAAAAAGCTCCACCCTGGAGCAGTCCTTGAGCAATGCTGAGTGAGGACTGAGTTTCCCCATGGTCTGTGGCTCCACCTTGTCTCAGCACGGAGGAGGGTCCTGACTGCAGAGCCCTATGCCCCTGTTACCTCAGCCTTGGTGTGGCCCCATACCAGGTTCTGCCTTGCTTCGCTCACTGAATCCACCATTCCAATGAAGGAACTCAGCTACTCCCATTGAATGAGAGGGCAGCTGCCTTGCAGTTCTTCTGGCCAAGAACAGTATTTCCCTCCCTGTCCTCTGAGTCTGGGTGTTCTAAGAGGTGACCCGCCTTACAGAGCCATTTCCTCTGATCCTAGGGCAGCAGGGATGATGTGAGCGGCTTTGTGGATCCAGGCCTGGCCCTCCAGGATGCACAGGTGAGACCGGACGCTGGCCTTGCCATCTGAACTCTGAGCTTTATGATGTCCTTTGCCAAGGGGAGCTTTCTTTAATATAGACCCCGCCCTACACCTCCACCTTGTGGTGAGTGACTAAGGAGGAAAGTGAGAAACAGAGAAGCTGGGGAAGGAGCTAAGGCTCTAGCTGAGCCAGCCTCTCTGAGCCCAAAGCTCACTCATATGCAGATCTCTGTGTAGAGTGCCAGTTACTGTTGCTCACAGAGACAATGGGGGAAAGACCTGGTCCAGGAACAGAGAAGAGCCTTGAGCCAATGCTATTGGAGGAGCTCAGGACAGTGAGCTGCCATGTTGGGCTGTCCAAGCTGGCTTGCAGCCCCAACTCTGGGGCTCTGGAGTTCTCCCTCACCTCCTTGGTGTCCCAATACTAGGATCTGTATGCAGCGGGTGAGAAGATTCATGGGACTGATGAGATGAAGTTCATCACCATCCTGTGTACACGCAGTGCCACTCACCTGATGAGAGGTACGGGGCCAAGAGGGAAGGCGCAGGGGTACGTGGCTGCCCTAGTCACACGGCCTCTTCCTTTGTGTGTGGAAGGTCTGATGTGTAGTCTTATGGAGCTTAGACTTGGGGAGCCACGGAGATCTGGACTCTTCCCCCTGTGCTAAGAGGAAGACGATGACACACTGCTATGCGGTCTGTAATCTATGTGTCCCCTGAGTGGATCCTTCTCTCCATAGTGTTCGAGGAATATGAAAAAATTGCCAACAAGAGCATTGAGGAGAGCATCAAGAGTGAGACCCATGGTTCACTGGAAGAGGCCATGCTCACTGTAGGTAAGAAGGGGGCTCGGCTCTTGGAACGTGGGCATCCACGGCCCAGGAAGGTGATAGCAAGAGATAGATCTCTATATCATCTGCGAAGGACATCCCCTACCCCCAGGGCTCTCAACCTGTACCCTTCAGCCCAGGTCCCTGGGACCACACTTCCCAAGAGTCTCGGTGCAGCCTGCAGGATGTAGGATTCTTTGTGTCCCCCACGTTGCATGAGTGTGCATTTGTGAGTGAGTGTGTACACGTGAATGTTACCACAATGACGCCAGGTCAATGACTCAGGCCCACCCACAGAAACTATTCAGAGAGCATTCTGCTTCTGCTCCTGCAGCCCTGCCCAAAGCCGCTTTTCTAGGCCTAATCCAAGTACCAAGCCCCAACCTTAGTTGCTAACTGAGAAAATGAGGGTATGTGATTTGAGTCCCAGCCAAGAGAAATGTGGAAAACTTTTCCTGCAGGAGACTGAGTCGGCTTACAATGACCTGTCCATATTATATCTAGGGTTTAAAGCTGAAACCATATGGGAAGCCCCATAGTGCAGAACCCTGACCCAGGCAGAAGGGTCACCCCTGTAGCCACCTTACATGATGGAGCTGAACTGAGGCCCCTTACGCTGGGCACTTGCCTTTGTGTGGAGGCTGTAGCCGAGGTCCCCCCCCCCCCTCTATTCCTGTCTCCAGTGGCTAATCCGAGGTTTCTAGGCCAGCTTTGACCACTGTGATAAAGTTAATTCAGTTTATTCCTTATTGGATCAGCTAGACGCACCCTCTGCTGTCAGCCTAGAATTCATAGACCTTAAATAATAACACCCCTGTGACAGCAGGGGTATGCAGAGTTCCACTGTGATGGCAGCCCCAGTTCACTTTTCCTTAAAGCCTCAGTCACCCTGGTGTCACAGATGTGTCAGAAGGTTGAGTAACAAAGTCATAGGGTATCAAGACAGAGTTTATGCACATTCTTCCCTCCCACGAAATCCACACTCTCACAGCATGAGGTTAAAATACCACCTCCAGATGCAGAAGCCACAATCCGTGAAAGATACATCTATGGAAAGGCAAATATGGTGATCACGCTCGAGACCAGGGACTCCTGGTGTCTTAGTCCTCAAAGCCAACCTTCTTTTGTTACATAAAAACTCAAAATGCGGGATTCCCACTCACAGGGTACTCCGAGACCAGTGGCCACCAATCTGTAGCAACCTATGTGGAGCTGAAAAGCCATGTCACTAATGGGGACTCTTTCTGGGTGTGACAGCTTAGAGATGTCCTCTAGCAGACCTGAGTTGCTGACCCACAGGTGCCCAGTGATTTCACGCCCCACCCTTTGCCTGGCAGCTCTAGGCTTTTGGAGCTGTGACCACTGTCCTGGGCTCTGCACCCCACCCCACTCACCTCACTCAGCACCTTCATTTTGAAGCTGGGTGGAGCACAAAGAAACATGCCAACGCTTACACAATACTCAGCCTTGACACCCACAGGAATGCATAAACAAATACAAGTGTATGCCATGCCCCCTGCGCCCTCCTACCATTAATAGAGTTTTCTTTCCTGTTTGCCAGTGAAATGCACTCGGAACCTCCACTGCTACTTTGCAGAGAGACTCTACTACGCCATGAAGGTAACTGTCCCAGCTGCTGCCTCTTTTACATTTAGCCCTATACAGTGCCAGATGCACAGTCGGGGCACTCGGAGCTACTGCTGTCTAAACGCTGGGGTCCCTCTTGTTCTAATCTCTCACACATCAGAAAGGTTTGCATTCTCAGAGCGTAAACCAAGCCTAGGGAAGGGAAGCCACGTCTCCTGAAGGTGCATTTGAGCAGGTGCATTAACAGGTATTCGCTGAGGGTTCACCGAACCTTGACGACGGGTCTGTGAGGTCCGTGTCATAATTGACATCTGAAGTGTGGTGAAACTAAGGCTTGTTCAAGGTCACACAGATGCTAAGTGGCAGAGCCATGCATTGGTTTCTAGCCCTTTTCATTTTACCGTTCCTCCTCTTTGAGAACAAACTTGTTGCTACAAGCCCCAGGCAGGTGCAGCTAGAACACCATCATCTTTGACATGGAGAGACTCTGGGAACATTGCCACATTTGGCATGTCAGTTTTCCTATCCAAGGCCAGGTGCTAACTGCAGATTGCCTTTTGTCTACAAGGCTGCCCTGGCCACAGAAACAGGAGGCTATGCTGCTCTCTCCACAAGTAGAGTTGTTGGTATCTGAAGCTAAATTGGAAAAGAGACATTTACAAATAATACTCAGATACTAATGTCAGCTAGCACATGATGCTGACAACCCCTAATGGGGAGTCACAGCATCAACCCCAAGCCCTCTGACCATATCTGCCCCTAAAGTCCCATGTGAAGTCATATGAAGTCATATGAAGTCCCATATGACTCAAGACTAGTCAAGGATGAGAGAGACAGAAGATTCTGCTCATGAAATGGCCAGTTGAGTAATACTGATGGTGCTCAGTGAAGAAATCTTCCTGGAGCAGTGTTTGGTGTCTAGAACCTGATTCAGTAAATCAAACACAGACTCAAGGCATTGGGCTTCTAACAGGAAAAGACACAGCCAGTGAGTGAGGGGATTGAGAAAGAGAAGCCCTCTGCTGTGGGCTGTGGATGCAGTTCGGTGCTAGAGCGCTTGCCTGGCCTGCGCAAGTCCTCGGGTTCAAAGAAAATAATTTTGAAAACAAAAAACAAAACCTATTTCATCAAAGCCCCCACTTAGTGTTCTTCCGACTGAAGCAGAGGCCCATTCCCGAACATCTAGCCCTTTATAAGTCCCCACACAGGTTTGCCCATCGTTACAAAGGTCGAATAAGAAACGTGAGACATGATGGCTGACTGTCACCGTCCTATCTAGGGAGCTGGGACACGTGACGGGACGCTGATAAGAAACATTGTTTCAAGGAGTGAGATCGATTTAAATCTCATCAAGGGTCAGTTCCAGAAGATGTACGGCAAGACTCTGAGCAGCATGATCATGGTAAGACTCAGGCTCCCGAGTTTACTGCCAGCTTGTGACACAGACATTCCTGGGAAATTAGGTGCTGTGACTGATGTCTCGGGTGACCGTCCCTTCCCAGTGGAGTCTCACACTTGCACTGGTTACCATGTGACACACACAGGGACCGAGAAGAAGGGATGTGTGGTTATGGGTGTATCAGGGAGCAGGTTCAGACTGAAGGAACACAGAGGGCTGCCCTTGTCCTAACAAGTAGCTTTGCGTTTGAGCTGTGGGATGTACCAAAACCTTGCAAAAGGAACCATTTTTGAAGGGGCAAGGAGAATAAGTAATTTCCTAATAATCAGGGTTCCTCCTCAATCCAGATCTAAGTAGTCCTCGTAGGGAACTTTTAGGCTGCAGTGGATTGCCTGCCTACACCCCAGCTAGTGAAGTCCCAGGGCATTAAGTACAGAGGCACCAAACCCTGCTATGACTGAGGCAAACAACCTGTCTGGCAACCAATGCAAATTGAGACCTTAACAGTACCAGGAGTCAAACCAATGCAGGCTCTCCTAAGTCGTCCTTAGCTACTAAGTCAAGTGGCTAGTTCTCCTACTAGGGTGGATTGTTGACTACCTTTGGAAAGCAATACATAGTTTATAATATCAGCTACCATATAACTGCCCTTCTGCATCTATTGGCTGGTCCAGACAACTGAAAGCCAAAAACAAGGGGGGAAATGCATCTTTGCTGAACACAAACACTTTTTTTTCCTTGTCATTATTCCTTGTATGATATGGTCTGGCTATTTACATAGTGTTGACATTACATCAGATATTATAGCTAATCTAGAGGTTATCTAACGCGTGTAGGAGGGAGCACACAGGTTCTATCTAAGAGCAGCTGCCATTTCTTTGCCTGGACTTGAGCGTACACAGTTTGGTATCTGTGGGGCCCGGGAACTGTTCTCCCACGAATACTGAGGGATGACTGTGTATTTTTAGAAATGCTGCTTTGAGATGTTTCCAGCAGATCAGGGCAGCAGGCAGTAAGGCAGAGGACTTGGAATTATTATTTATTGTGTTTTAGTCTTCACAGCCAAATTGGTCAGGTGATGGAAGGCTAAACCCAAGCCAGCCAGGGCTACTGCTAGGTCACCACAAAGTGCACCTCATCACAAATGGCATTTGAGAATAGGTCTCACAAAGGTGAAAGGCTGGTGTGTGTATGTGTGTGTGTTGAAAGAACCATGGTCCAGGCCTGCAGGACCCAAACCCAAACTTTCTCCACCCCATGCTCTATGTCTCAGTGTGACTCTGGGATCCCTGCTTTCACCCTCGGCTCCGTGAAGGGCTGTAACGGGTATTGAATAAGGGAATGGCTCTGCACGCTTAGGTCCTGAGAGAAACATGAGGAAGAGCCTTGGGGCAGTTGTCTCCATAAGGAAACCATCCACATGCCTTCCTTGCTTAAGAGCTTAAGAGTGGATCTCTCCCTGTGATTCATTTCCCACAACCATCCCCCATCTAGCTGGACAGAGAGAGAGGTGGCATCATACAGAACTGTGGTGTAGGAACCCTTGGAGGGACAGGTCCCACCCAAGGAGTGCAGCTCATAGTCATGGGAACAGAAGCGTCTCCAGAAGAGCAAGGCCAGCATCTCAAACACCCGCTTCTAACTCACAGTTTCTTTCCTCCAGAGCGACACCAGCGGTGACTACAAGAATGCCCTGCTGAACCTGGTGGGCAGTGACCCCTGAAGACATCAGAAAAACACGGGCAAGAAGTGTGAGCCATAGGCTCTGCTTCAGCCCTGACCACGGGTCGGGGGAGGGGACACCTCACCCGGCTTCCGATCTTCTGTCTCCAAGCTTCCAGTGCTTTTCACCCAATGCTTCTGACCCAGAAGATGAAACCAGCATGGGTTTCTCTTTCCACCCACCCACCCCCAGTAGTTCTCATGGATTTGCACAACACCGCCCTAGCATTACCTCTGACCAGACAGATATATCAGCATGAAGGAGCCTACTGGGGCTGGGAGCCATTCCTTCTCCCACAAAATCTCCCTGGCACAGGTTACACAGGTGCCTTGGCTCTGGACCATCTGCTGAATCAGGGTCCTGGGAGAAGGAACCAGTGAACCTGGATCTCTAGCAGGTGTCTTAGCTGATAAGCTTCCTCATCAGGCAACCAGTAAGAGTGTGAGAGAGAGCCACGATTTTAGAAAACGCAGCTGTAGGCACTGAAAAAGAGTCACGTATCTCTGCCATGTGGGGTGTCTGCAATGCTCATTTACCAGAAATGGTTAGGCTGTAGGCAGAAGAAAATCTTAACCCCATCCTAATAACAATAATTAGATTAGACTACAAACCAATGCCGTGACCCATGTACACAGTGGCCTGAGAGACTCAGGCTTGTCCAGTCATTTCCAAATCAGAGGCTCAGCTCCTCCATGGCGAAGCCTGCAGCGTAGGAAAGCACCAACCCTAAGCATAAATCCTCCCCTCTCCCCGTGGTCTCCAACCTGAAGAAGCTGAGAGAACTCTTTCTGATATTCACTGGACCTTCAGAATCATAAACATTTGTACTTTCAAAAAGTGTGTGTGGATTTGTAGGGGGTACGTGTGCGTGCTCCGGGATGGAGGGCCCGCTTACCTACTGGAGAGGCCAGAGGTTCACCTCAAGTTGTCTAATTCAATTTCTTCTCCACCTTATTTTGTTGTTGTCGTTTTGTATTTTAGACAGGGTTTCTCTGTGCAGCCCTGACTATCCTGGAACTTGCTCTTCAGACCAGGTGGTCCTCGAACTCAGAGATTTGCCTTCTGAAATTAAAGGGATGAACTACCACACCTGGCTCTCCACCTTAATTCTGAGACAGGGTCTCTCAGTGAACCTGGAGCTTACTATTTCCACTGATCTCCATGCTCATCAAGGGCCAAAATGTTTATTCTTTCCCAACGATGGTTTATCAGAAGCAGGCTACATAATCCGTTTAGAGATATGCCCATGCTAAATTTCCCCGGTCCTTCCAACTATCCATCCTGGATCCTAGCCTTTAGCCGTGGCCTCTGAACATGGCTCTAGTTTGCAAACTCCAAAGTGCGGCCCCAAGAATAAAGGCACTTACTGAAGTGTGAGAGTCAGGATGGGAACAGCATGAGCTCAGCACGTTAGTGGGCTCTGACTCTGCTGTGCTGGATCCACGACTCTGACCTAGTCACTTCCTCTACGGACAACTCCACTTTCCTTACCTGTCAAGGCAGGTGGGGTCCTGATTACATTGGTTGTGTGTCAAACAACCCTGGACCGGGGTATATAACCATCATTTTCTGGTGTATAAATCAGGGACTCCACTGGGGAACCATGACAATGTCTTATCTCTACTCCGAAATGTCTGGAGACATCACAGGGAAAAGCTAATGGTTAGAGTGACTACGGCAGAAGACTGGAAACTTCTCTGCCCGTGTTAGGTGCCTGGTGAGATGGCTGGAGGCTGCAATCCACTGTGCCCTAGAGCTCTTAGATACAACCCTTGTGGCATGGGAGCCTTGAAGAGAGTGCTTCTCAGTATCTCTCAGTGGCCATAGTCACCCAGTGGGCAAGGAAGACACTGTATGAGCCCCTATGAGCTATAGGGCATCACTTTCCTGGAGCCCGTTGATCAAAGACGTCACATGGCACCCCATGTACAAACTTCTCCAATTCCAGCCGCAGCAGCAAAGCTCTCTCTCTTCACTCCTACTTTTCTTCTGTTGTAACATGAGCTGGCAGACAAGGGGCTCCCCAGGATCCAGGAAACTGAGCCCAGATATATTCTACGGCTGTGATTTGTGGGGTTCCCCCTGCCGTAAGAGATTCTGTGGGCTCCCAAGAGCTCTTTAGGAATTCTTTTCTGCTTAAGCCATCCACAGTAGAGGGTCCTGTTGGCAGCCCTGTGACACAACATTACTGTTCTGATTGCTTCTTTCTCAGAAAAACTGGGTGCCATGAAGGTAAGAACTTTGCTGTGTTCGTTTTTGAATATCCAGTACCTGAACTAGTTACTTTTCTACTTGCTGTAATTAAATACCTGACATAAACAACTTAAAATAAGAAAGACGTGTCTCGTGGTCCACGGTTTCAAAGGGTTTGGTCCACATGCAAGAGCATCGTGGTGACCGGAGCTTATGTCAGAGAAGGTTCTACCATCATAGCAAGCAGAGTGAGAGGAAAAAGACTCTCTCTTCCTGTGACCTTTTCCTCCATAGGCCCTATCCCCTAAACTTCCAAGAATCTCCCAAAATGGCACCACCAACTTAGCACCAGGCTTTTAACACATGAGCCTGTGGCGACACTTGAGATTTAGAATACTAGCTGTGTCTAACCTACACCTGGCGGGCACTGGGAAGAAGTTTTTCTTATTTTGGTTTCTTTAAAAACACAGAATGGCATTGGGATTAGGTTTGCGCTCCCATCCCAGCTGTGGTAGTGTTGTTTACGCATTGATGATTTGGAAGGCCTCATGCAGGTGGCTATAATTTGGTTGGGTGCAGTTGTTCTGGCACCTGTAGCTTGTTCTGGGGATTGGCTGCTGCGTGGATTCATGGGAAATTTTGGCTTAGGTTATAAAAAGTCTGAAGCCCTGAGAGTCGGTATGGGCATTGGTGGTTCGTTGGTTGGGTCGCTACCATTAGTGTGATAATTCCTAAAAGAACAAAGGTTGGAGAGATTGAGTTTACAGACCTTGAGCTGAGGGCTAGTCAGATTAACTACCAGCCAGTCCTCTTTAAGCTTAGGAGAACCTAAAAATAGGCTGTGAAGATTTCTACCTTTCTCTTTTTCTACATCAAGGCTGCTTATAGAAACGGTGACGATTTCTTTCTATCTTTCCTTTCTCTTTCCCTAAATTGAGGGTAAGAGATTGTAGCGTACTGCTACAAGTGACTGTCTGAAATAAATGACAAATAAGGGCACAGAATTTGATGATAAACCGTCTCATGGGTATTAACAAGGTCAGTCCTTTATGGTCTGCGATTCTGAGGGGTCTCTGAGGGTCCTCAGCCAACCCTAGTAAACCATAGTTCAGAGGCAGACCTAAGGGAAGGCGGTGGGCTACTCTCAGCTCTTTTGAACCCAGACCCCATTTCTGAGTCTGCCACTATCGGAACCCCTTGAGAAGACCGTATCAGACAACCAGTCCAGTGAGGCAAAGGGCGGTGGCCAGAAATGGAGCACTCAGCGGTGGTTTCATGATTTGAGAGGGGAAGACTGGAATGCTGGGCTTGGCCTATCTAGTGTTTATTCTTGAGCCACAGAAGGGTTATCTTCCTGGAAGTCGAATACTTGGGTAATATCAGAATCCTCTTGGCAAGAAAGAAAGACAGGTAATCTGTGCTCGGTGATTCACTGTTACTGGAACTACGCATTCTGCACGGTGCCAAGTCGGGGCTAGGCAGATAAAGTGTCAAGGTGAAGCTTGAACAACTAAAGGCTGACTCAAGGCTTGTCAGGTAGACAGAACAGGAAAGAACATTCTGCTCCAGGAAGAAGGAATACAAACAGCAGAAGGGCCCTGCTCTGTCCCAGACACGCTAAAGGAGCAGTGTGTTTGCGCCCACAGAGATGAGAGGAAGGCAGAGGTGTCAGGATCCAGTCAGTGGAGCTCAAGCTCAAGCTGCTACAGGCTGAGAAGCTCAGAGGGTTCTCGCGATGGGGAAGTCCTCGTAGGGGGAAGGCAAGGTAGTGCCTTCATGAGGAGCATGGGAGATTCTGGCAACCCTGCAAGCAGAAGCCCAGGGCTGAAGCCATTGACATACTTGCAGCCTAACACTTTGGGGTCCCGAGTCAACTCCATAGGAGGCTGGTCTCAGCCGCCTTCATCCTAGAAAGTACTTATAAATGTGTGATGGTAGCCCATCTGCATTCCTGTCCCCTTAGTGAAGAGCAGGCCCTGATAGCCATAGCTCCTACTGAGACCTTAAGTATCTGAAATTCCTCTGGGAGCCCAAGCCCATGTCTGAGGCTCTGGGCCCTTTTACCACTCCTTCAGAACATGAGGTCAAGGCCGATCTTGTCTGAGGCCTCAGTGGCCTGTGTTTGCCTGTATCCATCTGCCAGACCATTCCTGGATCTGGCCCTTGGCTGCCATCTGATGGTAATTAGGGCTTTCCCATCTGTGTGACATGCTATGAGCTATAACGCTGTCAGTGTCTCTCAAGACTGAACGCTCAGGGTGCCTGATACTCAGTATTGAGTGGACACGGTCCACTTGTCTGTCTAGACTGTTCAGGACCTCCCTAGGGCCCCAACTTGGTACCCACCTCTTCCTCTCTAGAACTCAGTAATGCTTCCGCTCCCAGAATTCCTTGCTGCTGGAGCCTGTTGTTTGGCCACGGTGAATTGTCACCTCCCCAGTGACCCCTGTCCCTGCTGCCTCTGGCCCCTGGCCTCTGAGCTCCTCGTCCTGACCTCTTCCCTATCCCATGTCGTACGCTGGCCCTAAAGGAACAAGGGAACCTCTGCAGATGTTGGGTCACCCTCCCACGGCCTTCCGGTGTGACCGTAATGACTCATAAAGCCTCCCTCGGTCCACGGTACCACGCTGGACAGCCAGTGAGGGCCCAGTGCTGGGAAAAATGGCAAAGCAGACCTGCAATCTCACAGAGCAGTCTCACAGTGCCCTCTAGTGGCTTCCGTGGACCAGAAGAAAGGCTAGATGGTGGTAACTCTGACTCCCACCGGCCCACTAGGGAGGAGCTGTGGCAAGCAAACCCTGGTCCTCCTCAGCACTGGGTTGGGACACTTGGGTACTGTCGTGTACCCAGCTATCTAGAGAGTTGGGTGACCTCACACTGAGAGAACCATTCATCCGATAATATTTCAAAACCCATGGGTCAGTGTTGACTCTCTTGCCCACGCTGTCCCCTGAGAAGTGACCTGTCTGTACCACCTGGTGAAATGAAACTAAAGCACTTCTACAGTAAAACATAAAGTATGCTTAATCTTGGGCTAGGGAAAATAAAATCTTAGGCAAGACACAGAAATAGGAACTCAGGTATTAAAAAAAAAAATGTAAACTTTATCAGTAAGAAAATCAATCAACAAATGAAAGGCTGGAAAAATAATAAGAACTGAGGGATTTGTTTCCAGAGTATTTATAAATTCCTGTAGCTCCATAATAAAAGACCTAATTTAAAGCATGAATGACAAATACATACATAAAATGTATGTGCATTTGAAAAAACTTCAGCAAGACTCATATTTCATATTGCTAAATAAGAAAATGAAATGAATGAAAACATTTTCAAAAACTGGTCATTTCTTATAACTTTTAAACAATTACTTTTCTGTGGGATCCAGCAATTCTACTCTTGAGTTTGTAAATCTGAAAGAAGTGAAACCTCATATCTCTTTTTTAAAAGAGAGACTTCGACGGCAATGTTAACAGAATTATTCATAAAAGATAAAAACCAGAAAGCTTCAAATATCCATTTCCATGGGGATGAATAAATGACCTGGAGTGTATTCATACAACAGAATACTGACAGCTAATAAAGAGTGGATAGATTGTTTATGCAGACTACACACAGGAGGAGTTGAAGTATCCAGAACCTCCATGACTTGACCCTCCATTCATCACACATCAGTGATTGTCCCAAGAACCCCAGCCCCTGGGACCAAAAGATCCTTCCCCCATGAGCCTCGGTTCCATCAGGCATGGCTGCTGAGGATGGACAGCACATCTAGGCACCTGGTGGGAAGTTTGTCCCACGGGCCTCAGGGAGCCTTCAATCAAGCAAAGACAATGGCTGAATGAGGGATGAGAGGCGCTGTGGCCAGACTCTAATCGAATTCTGGATTTCCGTGGGGTGTGCTGTCACTACTTACAGATGGAGTCCAGCTGCAAAATTGAGTTATCAACTAGGCAGGTTTCAGAGGCACAAAGTGTCCTGTCCTCCACAATGCGATTACGGGCATGTGCAGCTGCGGAAGACCTCCGAGGCTGTGGGTCTGGAGGAATGCTGCTCTCCTGCCAAAGCACGGGAATGGGGGTGGGGGACCTTCCATAGCAATATCCTGATCGGCTCTGGAAGCTTGAGGTGTGTGTGTGTGTGTGCGCGTGCGCGTGCGCGTGCACTCACACACGTGATGTATGCATTGTCATCTAAAAAAAGCAGGCAGATAGAAGTTGAGTCCATCTCTGCCTTCCCTCACCAAATGCTTTATGTT
This sequence comes from Cricetomys ansorgei, assembly GCA_026225945.1. Classification (NCBI taxonomy): domain Eukaryota; kingdom Metazoa; phylum Chordata; class Mammalia; order Rodentia; family Nesomyidae; genus Cricetomys; species Cricetomys ansorgei. The sequence goes on along the minus strand of JAMJFZ010001203.1, from coordinate 17,167,728 downwards.
TCCTTCATTTTAAAATAATGGATCAGGAGCCAGCAAAATGGTTCATCGGATAAAGGCATTTGCCACCCAGCCTGACCCTGAGTGTAATCCCTGGTACCCACATTGTAGGAGGAGATATCTGACTCCCAAAGTTATCCTCTGACCTAGACAGGCATGCCACGGTCCCCACACAGATGGACACAATAAATAAATGGGAAAAAAATGGGTTGGTATTCTAAGTCACTTTTAAAATCTGAGCTCTCTTCAATCAACATTTTACAAAAGGAAGAGCCCAACCTGAGTCCGTCACAGTAAAGCCAGATATGTTGGATGGTTTTATGTCAACTTGACACAAGACAGAACCATCTGAGAGGAGGGAGCCTCGGTTAAGAAAACGGCCTCCACAAGGTCAGACTGTAGGCAAGCCTGTGGAACATTTTCTTAATTAGTGATTGATGTGGGTGGGCCCAGCTTGTTATGGGTAGTGCTATCCCTGGGCTGATAGTAATGAGTTCTATAAGAAAGCAGGCTAAGCAAGCCATGAAGAGCAAGCCTAAGTATTAGTATTATCATATGTAGGTAGAGTGTTCAGTAAACCATTATCTCCCCCATATTGGTGCGGGAACTAGGGAAACCAATAGATATTAAGATGGAATTCCAAACTGAAGTAACTATGAAGTGGCTGGGCTTCGAGTCAGCTGATCCTGCTGTCTTTCTCATTATGACCCCATCTCTCTCCACAGCTTTCTCTCTCCTCTCTGTTGGCCTTTGGGTTCATTTGCGCAGTCAAGCTCTCTCCACAGAGAAGCACTTACAAGGGACTTACAGAGCCAGATTGGAAAAACAGAGCAGTGTTCCTGGTGAAAGGCCTGGATCTGCAAAAGAAAACTAACCCAGTATTCACAGTGAAGGGCTCAGTGTGCACCAACTGGCTAAGTACAGGGAAGCGTATAGGGCTGGACCAAAACCATCCTCCAACCCTCGCTGGGGCTGATGAAATACAGAAGCAAAGTAGAATCCCATAGTTTGCCAGTTCTTCTGTGAATAACAGAAGAACAAAAAAATTGTTATAGTAAGAAAAAGCTTTCGGGGGTGAAGGGGAGGAGGGATGTTTACACAAAGCCCTCCCGTTTCCCTTGTAGGAAATCAATACACGTTCTACAGGTGAGTCAAATCGAGCGTTCGCATGTGCTATTTGGAGTGATGGGGAGTACCATAAACGGAAATGTTTAAAAGAAGCCTCAGGAGGGGGTGAGTCCAGGGCAGGGTAGGGCGAGGCTGGAAGCTGCTTGTCTTCCTCATAAACCTTTCTGTCTCTGTTGAGTTGATCTTATTTGTTTTCAAGACAGTGAGCACGAGCCCCAGGAGGGAAAGATTTCAAAATACCTGGATTGGTGCCCTGAGATTTGCTGGGAGGACACTGATCTGACCGATATCGAACTCATTGGGTGGACCGTGGGTACAGATTTTAAGGTTATGGAGAAAAAATGTCTAATTTACTATCATCTCTATTAATATTTAAGTTCTATTTCCTTAATTATATTCCTTAAGAAGGAAACTGCTTTGTTTTCTATCTACTTTAATCAAAAAGTTAACATCCTAAGTCAATTTTCTCCAAAGAGAAATCTCATAGTCAATATTATGCTGTATAATTCCAAGTGGCTCGGAAAGAGGCTTTGGGGTATTTGCATCACAAATCAGATGTGGGGTATTTGCATCCGTCACAGATGATGGATGAACTAAGTATCCTGATCATTGCTCAGCGAGCACATTTATCCCTCAACCCAAATATGTATCAAAATATCACCGAGGACCCCATAAAGAGGGACTATTATCACCTCAACTGAAAATGGATAAGAAAACAAGATAGGAGTATTTCTAAACTCTACTTATATGCACACACAGGGACAAATGGGTGGATGAACATGTAAAGACTCGAACCGACTGCTGTCACTCTCTCCCGGAGACAGTGAGGTGTCAGAGTCCCGACAGGAAGTCCTCCTCTCCTTCTGTCTTCTGTTTCACGTCTGCCCCCAGCATCGGTCAGTGTGCTGGACTTCACCCACTCCGTTCCTGCTGCATAGCTCTACCCATCCTTACCTTCCAGCCCTGCCAGGGAGGGAACTGTGTGTATCTGAAGGGCAGCTGGCCCCGGGCTGTATTCCTCTTTGCTCCCCCGGGGCCTGGATTGAGCTCCTGGATCAGATCCTTTCTAACATCTGCTTGTCCAGAAGCTCCCTTGGCTTCCTTCTCCTCACATCTCCTGTTGATTGGCAGGTCACACAGCCATCCACAGTCCAGGCCAGGAAGCTCCATCTGTGCCGCTTCCCTTTAGGTAAAGACTTCTAGATAGTATTGATCACCTTCAATAGCACACGATCTTCCTTTGCTGGTGGCAGTTCCGCGCCTCTGAATCTCCAGGTAAATACTTCTTACCAGACCACCTTCTATTCCTCCAGAGTCCAAAAGGTGGAGGATGCTGAGGGCAGACAGGGCGTGTGGGAGCCCTGAGTGCTAACTCCTCTGTGCTCTGGCCTGGCACTCATTACAGGATACATCTCCAGCCAGGCCTGGCACACATGCAGGGCCCTGGACCAGACACTCACAGTGGGACAGTCCTACCTCCTCCGGGGCCTAGAAGGCACATGTAACCTTCCTGAGTGTATTCCTGAGCCTGCCTCTGCAACTTGTGGCCACTGATTCAAAGGCAAGCCCTGGCCACCTCTCACCTCTGGCATTTTCCCTGTTTCCACTCTGAGACTTCTCTGCTTCCGGCTCTTTGACCACAGCTGACACTGTATTCTCATCAGTATACTCTTTAAGGAACCGATTCCAGAAGAAAAAATATCTGCGTCACTGGGCTCTTTGTAAAACTTCCTCGCTTCCAAGGGCTCCCTGGGGACACTCTGTCTTCCATCATGGGCCTCTCACTCCCCGGCATTCGGCTTGGTGGAAGATTAAGTCAGGGACAAGCCTGTTCTTCCTGTTCTTTATCCTATACAGTATCACTGTCTCTCTGAAATCCAGACACACATTTCCAGGACCTCCCTCTGGTCATTGCCCACCCTGTAGCCGAGATATGGCTGCCAGTGTCCCCGGGACAGCCTGTCCCCACCCAGCCTTGCCTTGAAGCTCCTAGGTCTCCCCAGTATCACCCATTCTCCCTAACCAGGTTTCCCCTTTGCCCCAGCTGCAGTCTCTCTCCTTGGGGCACCCTCCATGAGGAACCTCAATCAAAAAGTAGATCTCCCATCTGTGTTACTCAGGGCCATGGCAGAAAATGACATTCATCCCGATAGTTCAAATGATGTCATGTTAATGAAGATTATCCCTGCAGAAATGTGAGAACCAATAACAACCGAAGGAACACAGAGGTGAGCCACTGTGTGTATGCTCACACCCACACACTAAACGGACAAAGAGGAAATAGAGTCCCAGAGCCAGAAAGAACTACTGTGGGGCTGGTAGAAGAACCTAGAAACTCAGAAGGTTGCAACCTTGTTTGGGAGGGAAGGTACCCTGACTTCTCTCTTACTACAGTTTCACCTTCCGGTCTGAGTTTCCCACTGGCTGGTTCTAACCTCTGGCTAGCCAATGGGAAAGCCCTGGAGGCTGCTGAAAAGTCAGGTCTTGGGTTCCAACTGGGTATACAGGACAGCCAGGGCTCCTGAAATGACCCTTGGAGTCCAAAGCTTCATTCCTCAAATGAAGAAACTGAGACTAGGGAAGAGCAGGGGGGGGAGGGGGGAGGAATCATTATTCACCCAAGTTAGGTAGGGTTTACGGCCAAGCTGAGGCCAGCTCTCACATCACCGCATCCCCTGCGGGCCATCAGATGACAAAGTCCATGACTGTAACACTCCCTTTTATGTAGTCTCCTGAATTGTTTATGCACTAAAAATAATTTTAAGCCATTTTAATCGGATACATTGCTTTGAATCTCTTCCCCCGCAGGAAATATGCTGTCTGGCTCGTGGGAGACTTGGCAGCTGGCCTTGAACTCCCTCAACCTCCCGTGTTCAGGCTGAGGTTTTCCACTCAGTGCTAGTCCTGAAGTCCAAGACGAATGAAGCAGGCCAGAAAGAAACAAAACGCTTCCTGGTACCAGTGGCCGCACAGTCCACAGGGGAATTGATCTTCAAACAGGTTGGGAAAGATGCATAATTGAATTAAAAACATAATCAATTGAAGCCAACTTGTTCGATTCATGGCAGCGTCATCTGGGGGGCAATGAAATTAGGCACTCATTAGCAGCTGAGGTAGGAGAGGCTGAAACCACCACGGGGGGAGGGGGGGGGAAGGTAATGATATCTCTGCTTCAGGGTAATCGGACTCAGCTGAGGGTGGAAACCAAAAGGGCAAAGTGGTTCCAATCTCCATAGAAGGAATGTTGGTAGAAAGAGTAAGAGATATATTTGGGGAGGAGGAGTGTCCCAACCCCAGTACACAGAACTCTCCTGGGAGACCTGACTTGGGGTGGCGGAGGACACACAGGCGGCACACAAAGAGAGACCTGGCACAAATGAGCCCCCAAGGAAATACAGGATCTCTCTCCTCCATCCCTAGTTCCGGTGCAGAGTATAGAGGCCAGGCAGCTTTGTGGTCCCTGCTTAATGCTCTATTCCCAGATACAAAGTCTTCTTTTGCATAAATAAACCGAGTCCTATATATAATTCACTTCCCCAAACGCCAGGTCAGCTGACCTGTCGCCATTAGTCAAAGGTCAGGACCAATAGGGCTTGCAGTTTTAATACCTATTCAACTGCTCTATATCTTCTGATTGAGGAATTCAGTCTATGCATTTTCAGAATTAGCCTTGGGAAGAATTTACTCTGGCCATTTTCATAATTGCTTTCTGGTTTTTTTGTGTTGCTTTTTGTTTTTCATCCTCTCCAGATTTAGTTTCGCAGCTTGGCGGGTCTCTCCAGTGATTAAGTTTGACTTTTCTCTTTTTTCATTTCAGCATCTGCTTTACTCGTGAGTTTTATTCTCGTATGTATTTCAAATGTTTCAAGTATTTTCAAGATTCCAGTCATCACCGCTGAACGACACTGGGCTTCTCTGTACATTTCTAGTCGAGTGTTAGCAGATCTCTGGCTTTGCTTCTCTTGTGAAGTCTTTATTTTGCTGTCATCTTTTTCCTTTAAGAATTTCCATTTCTTTTTTTTTTCTTTCCTTCAAGGAAATTTTTCCAATTTTTCAACTAAGAAAAACTTGAGCGATCTTACAGTAATACGGCTTATAAAAACAGAACTAAACATCTGCAACTGTGGAGGGAGCGAGCAAACCTTGACCTAACACTTTAAATATTACAAACACATTTGAAGAGTCTATTTACGTGACTGTGATTTATCTTCGAAAATGCCCTTAAGTGTCTCTTCATAATCAGGTTTAGAAAATCTTGAGATAATCTGAGTATTTTAAAACACTTGTCCGGGAGTCTAAGTCATTTGAAATAACACACCAGGCTCCCAAGAAGATTAGTCACAGGGTAAATGTGCGGTTGCGCTCCTGAAGTGTGCAGATCCACTAAGCCAGCTTCGTATACGAGCACTTAGATGGCCAAAGGACAAGCCTATCAGACTAAGAAGTCAACCATGACTGGTCGACACCACGAAATAGTCTTCAAATTCTGAAGGTATTACTTCCTTCCATGTAACAGCTGCCTCCTTGTTATGCCTTAAGTGAATAAGAACTAAAGCTATACTTAACCAAAAAACAAAATAAATCACAATATTAGAAGCCCTGATGCGTGAGAACTTTTTTAAAATTCTATCTCCTATAGTACATCCGGACCCCAACCTCCCCTCCCTCCCTTCCTCCCCTCATCTCCTCTCTCCCCCAGCTCCCCCTCCCCCTTCCCCCCAGAAAAGATCAGGCCTCCCAGGTTACCACCCAAACAGGACCTGATATAATAAGATGGAACAAGGCCGGGTGCTACACCCTACATCCAGGCAGGGAGAGGCAACCCAGCAGGGCGGGGCACTGAACTTTGACCTCCATAGGTGAAACAGTCACATTCATCATAGCCCATTCCTATTGTCCCCGTTCCTTTCAGTGACTCCCAACTCCCTGAACCTGTTTCTGTGAACCTCTTTTGCTGAAGGCTACCCAACATCACTTGAAAAAGCATAGCCCATCACCCAGGGCAAACTAGCTGAGTGGTCAGGACATGGATGAAAGTTTTTGGGCATCTGTACTGGGTGACTGTTAGAGTCACCCATCTCTGGCTCCATCTGCATCTTGAGCCACAAAGTTCACTGTGTGGTCTGCAGAACATGGACTCAGAATTCTCCCAGAAGCAAAAGCAAAACCATCTGGCTGCCAAGTTTCAAGTCTCTTGCCAGCCTATCTGGGGCCCCACAGTCGAAATGACAGGATGCTACCCCTCAGTTTGCAATGTTCTGACTTAGCTAAGTCAAAGTGTCTAGCAAAAGAAAATGGTAGGAAAGAGCCAGACACAGCTATATGAGGTTAGACTTGCTACTCAGCCTCAGAGATCCTTTAGAGAGGTCTGTGTGCACTGTGGACAGCGGCAGATGCTCAGACTCCCCTGGGGGTGACTTGCAATGGCAGGTCAGCACCAGGGCCTTGATATCCTTCTTTAAGTTGGTGTTGAGAAAGCCATAGATTAAAGGGTTAACACAGGTAGAAGCCATGGCAAGCAGATGGCATATCAAGAAGATGAGGTTGCCATGGCAAGCAGGTATGGCCTCCTGGTACCAGTCCTCCAAAGTGTTGAACACATGCAGGGGCAGCCAGAGTACCGCAAAGGCGGCCACCATTGCCACAAGTATGCCGTTGATCCTCTTCATCTGTCCCATTCGTGAGCTGCAGGTGTCCTTGTGGAAGAGACGGCTCTGCCTCCGCAGACGCTGGTAGATGCGTACGTAGCAGGCCAGGATGAAGACCAGAGGAACACAATACTGGAAGAGCATCAGGAAGGTGGTGTAGGTGAGACGGTGGTGATCTGAAGACCAGGATACGAAACAGACCACCTTGTCCTCCAGAAACTCTACAGCCTTCGAGTGGTTGTGGTGGAAGAGGTCATTCAGAATGCTATTGATCAGGAACGGCAAGGAGACGAAGCAAGAGATAACCCAGATGACCACAATCCCCAAGTGGGCCTGGAAAACACTGGGCTTCCAGCCTGTTGGGTTTATGATCAGCTGGTACCGCTCCAGGGCCACAAGGACCAGTGAGAGGATGGAGACTGTCACTGACATACACTGGATGAAGGTTAACATCTTGCAAAGGGCTTCACCAAAGACCCAATAGTCCATGATGGTGTACGTGACTGTGAGTGGCTGGCAGATGAGGCACATGAGGAAGTCTGAGAAGGCCAGGTTGGCAATGAGTAGGCTGGTCACATTGGACTTTTCCTTTTGCCTCGTGGTCACATATATCAAGCAGAGGTTTCCCAGGACCCCCAAGATGGTCTCGATGCTGTAGCTGGTGATGATGAAGACCAACAGGTCCAGAGAATCCTGGCAGCCATCAGAGAAACTGCAGAGGAAATCCTTTGGGTTGGTCCCATTCTTACCCTGTAGGAGTCCCGGAAAGAGGGAGGGCAGGAAATGAGAGGTGTTCATGGTGGGTGTGAGAAGATCCAGGAACTCCAGGACTAAAGCGTCCACTTCAGAGGTGCAGCCTGCGAAGCAAACATAGGACTCAGGGGTCACTCTTCTAGGACGAGGGTGAGGGAGGAGGTCCTCGGCTGCTTCTATCCCATGATATTGAGAGCTATCAGATAAGGCTTGAGATAAGAGACTGGCATCCAATAACCGCTACCTTGTAGTCAGTACACGCCAGACACTGTGCTCAGTGCTTTGCATATTACCACTATATTCTCACAAGCATTACCAACCCAGCTCATTGGTGAAGAACCTAAAAGCCACACGGGAAGCCATGTACCCATACTCACACTGCTAATAAGATGCCTGACTTTCAGATGCTGCCGTGTGGCTGACAAGCTCCTTCCATTTGATTTGAGACTGTTTTGATGATAAAGATCTTGGAGCATAGAGAGCCCTTTCTCATGCTATCCCAACAAAGATAGCAATAAATCCTACTGCACACAATGACCCCGTCAGTCTTGACACCCATGAGCCTGAACTTTGGGGCTTCACACACAGTGCATCCTCCTGGTTTCAGACCCAAACCCTGTCAGCCTCGTCCCTGAGGCAGCGTGTGGCAAAGGTGGAGACTGCCAGGGTGCAAGCTGGCTCATCAGCACACTGCCGTGCTGCGCACAGTGCTCATGACACACCTGGCCACCAACACGTGATGCCCCTCACCGTCCCTCCCGCATGCCTATGCTCAAGTCATGTGACATGCCTCCGTTCCCTGGCACGAGCTACTCTCCCGCTTGGGCTTTCTAACAACACTGACTCCTCAGACCCAGGATTCCAAATCCTTCAAGGAGCAATGCCAGCCAGCGATGGACAGCCCAACATGGAGGTTCATGTGAACTATTGTTCACATTTCCCTGGAAATCATCACACAGGTTTTCCGGGCATCATTGATCCCACAAATTTGATCCCACAAAATCAACCTTCACTAAACATCAGGGTTATTACAGGGGCGTGTTCAAAGTGCAGAGTCCAGGGCCCCTTACCAGGAGAGCCAGTTAAGCGAGCCTGGGATGGAGCCAGGGAATCTGTATTTTAACAAGTAGCCTGTAGTAGGATTTTGCTGCAAATAGTTTGGGGGCCCCATTTTGAGAAATGCTACTCATAGCAAAATGGTGTTTGAGATAATTATTTGATCCCATGCATTAGCCATGCCTGTTTGTGAATTACATCCCAATTTCAATATACAGTTATCTTCATGATCAAGTGCAGTTTTGACAGAAAGGCCACACTAGCCACAGATCAGTAAAATTGTTTTTCAGCTGTCACTAATGATTCTCGCTGTTTATTTGACCTGACCTGTAGAAGCAAGTCGAACCTGGCCCGTTACAAAATCAATGAATCTGACTGGCATTTGCAGACTATTGATTTGGGCTGCCAGCTCTCCAGAGAAAGAATTAGCTGGCATGGCAGTCTTCTGGGGAAAAAAATATATATATTTGGCCAAATACGACAAGATGAAATATACCAGGTCAAACACAAGGGCCAGGATTTGAAAAGAAAGGGAGCCGCAGCTGAATGAATCTGTGGCAGACGCTCTGGCCCCGAGATGGCCTGTCTGACTACCAGCCCGGATGAAGCCATCAGTGTAGGGCAACAGCAGCAGGACAGAGGGGAGTTAGCGGCCAGGGAAGGCTCCAGGCAATAATCAATGCTTTGTTAATCTGCTCGGCCAACATGGCTAACCCCTAAGGCACCCAAGAGCCACCGAAATGAATTATACAGCCATGGCCCTCCCAGACCAGAGAAACTCATTGCCAGGAATGCAGATGGGTCTCAAGGCCACAGTGCTATTGCCACAGTCAGTCCTGTGGGAACCTGTGACCTGGGAGATCAGAGACAGGGCTAAGGGCAGGGTGACAGAAGAGGTAGTATAGAATCTAGAGCTCAAAGACAAAGGAGAGAAAGGGTGTCAAGGTACAGAGAATGGCACACACGGAGACACAGGGGCAGGAAGGACAGAAGCCTCCTGAGGTCAGCAATCAGTTCAGAATGGCTGGAACCAAGGAGGGAAAAGGAAGGAGAAAGGATGAGCCTGGAGATTAGGCCGTAGCAGGAGTGATGGGTGAGCCTCTGAAAGGCTGCAGGCAAGCCATGTGCACCCAGGATCATTTAGATGTAGAGGGAAGGCTGAGGCTCTGGGAAGGCCAAGACAGAAGGAAGAGGACATTTGAAACAGCAGCATGGGGGGGGGGCGGTTGTTGGATCCTGTCTTTTTCCTCAGAGAAACTGATGGAAAGCTAACTCACAGGATAGCTGTCTACAAGCTGGGATCCCACAAACCAACACTGCTGACCAGTCATTCAAACACTGAGCCCCAGGTCATCAGGAGAGAGGACTCCTTCATAGGACAAGTATTCCTGTGGGGTGCGACAGACTAGAGGCAGGGGAGGAAGGAAAGATTCGATGCTAATCCAGAAAAGGATACTCCAACAGAGACATATGCCAGGACCCATTATATACTCTGATCCTTTACTAGCATCTGGTCTCAAACAGCTCTCACGTGTGGTAACCATCATGTCCTGGCCTGCTCAGAGTCCACCTGTAAGGTCACTCCTGATTCCAGGTCTGGAAGGGGTCACACTATTGCTTTTCCTACCTCAGAGCTGGGGACCAACCCCATCCACAAACAGTGATATTTGCTCAGGATCACTCAAAATGAGCCTCATGTATTTCCTCCACCATCATACCAAAGATGAGGCTCCAGATAGATGACACAGAAGAGAAGACAGCTAACACATGCAGAAATCACTGCCCTGAGCCTATTCCCAAGGAAAACCTGGACGTGCCTGACTTGGAGAGGAGCTGAGCCCACGGAAGTAGGAAGAGCTTAACGGGGCATTTGGAAGGGATTTTGGAAGACAGGCTGCAGGTGTCCCTTCTTTGAGAAGAGAGGCCAAGAAGGACAGGCCTTACCTTACCCTGAGAGTTCATGTTTCCTAGGAGACACAGGGCAGAAGAGACATTGGCTTTCACTTGCCACCCTACAGAACCCTAAGCTAACCACAGTCCTACCAGGAAGGCATTACGAGGCTGAGCTGTGTGCATGGTCAGTAGTTGAGCTGTAAAGATGGCAAATTCGTGTGGTCCTATCAAGTACTAGCTCCATTTAAACTTTGATTTTTTTTATTTTGTGTATGGATAGCTTACTTGCATGTATATCTGTGTACCACATGCATATCTGGTGCCACCAGAAAGAGACCGACACCAGATCAACACCAGAAAGAGATAGTGAGGTCTCCTGAAACTGGAGTTGCAAATGGCTGTGAACTGCCACGTAGGAGCTGGGACTCAAACCCAGGTCCTCGGGAATAGCAGATAGTGCTCTTAACCATTGAGCCCTCTGTCCAGTCCCATTGGTTCCATTTTAAAGATGAGGTCTGGGAAGATGAAGGGTCCTGGCCAAGGTTACAGTCTGTGAGAAGCAAAACTGGAGGCCTGGTCAACCTGACTCTAGTTTCTCTGACACCCCTCTTGTCAACACAGATTTTGAAAAGAGGAAAGAGAAGTGAGTTGGGCCAAAGCTCAGATGGCAGGGGTGGGAGAGGAAAAGACAGATATCTCTGATCCACTGACAAAGCCCCACACCTGATCCTCTATGGAGCCAGGTCCAGGGGGAGGTCTCTAGGGATGCTGAAGTCTGGTGTCCTCGGAGCCCTCAGTCCTCTGTTAGACAGTTCACCGGCCTGTGGTCCCACAAGATAGCTCACCTCAACATAGCAGTACCAAAAAATGAGTGGCCTGCCTCTCCAGCCCCCAGTCTTTTACAAAGAGCCGTGGGCTTGACTCTACTCCTGATGGCCACACTCACTTTCCAGGACTGCTGACTTCAGGACTTCTAGGAACTAGCAGGGGTTGATAACCCTGGGTGGGAAGGGAGCATACTGTGCAAGGTGCAAAAGCCTGTCTGGATTTCATTCTGAAGTGTGGGAACAAGTGTTCTGCACCAACCTCAACCCCTCAGCCCGCGGCTCCCTTTCCTAACCAACCTAAGGCAAACCAATGAACACAATGTGAAGCCCCCAGGAAGGACGACTGCTGGGCGATTATCCTCTCCTAAAATCTCCACAACCAGCTGCCAGCTGCGAATGCCTGCCTGCAGACACGTTGGCACTCCAGATGTGCAGCCGGCTTCCTCTGATGCACTCACCTTGCGTCCCAGGTGAGGAGACTGCAGTACCAAGCCCAGGTCCGGTGCCTGGAGTTGTGTCACCAACACTCGGCTAGGAAGCCCACCAGGCACCCTGCTGCGGGGACTCTGGCCACGCAGCGCGCTCAGCTTCCCGAAGGATGGGTGCCTTGAGCGCTTCGGGTCCCCTTTCCGGCAGCAACCGAAACCGCCTAGGGAGTAGTGATTCTGCACTGGCCTCACCTGCTCCGTCTGCAACAGCGCTGTGATCTTTAGCCCTGGACCACCCGCTGGCCCTGGCCTGAGCCCAGCTCCAAACCTGCCCACAAAATTTAGCACCGCCCATTTCGGAAGCCGCACCCACATGCAGCCGCTAGGCGGCGAGGTGTGGGCAGCACATCGTTCTGACCCACAGGCAACCAGCAGCCTGCTTATACACCACACCGGGATCTCTCTCTCTCTGTCTCTGTCTCTCCTTCTCTGTCTCTCTGTCTCTCTGTTTATGTGTCTATGTCTCAGTATCTGTGTGTGTGTGTCCGTGTCTCTGTACCTCTGTGCACGTGTCTGTGTCTCCGTATCTGTATCTCTCTCTCTCTCTCTCTCAACCTCGGTTTCCTCAACAATGGAATGGTCTTAAGAAAATGTGCCTTCCTACTGTGGGGTGTGGCGGTCTTTAACCCCACAACCTGGGAGACAGAGGCTGGAGAGTCTCTGTGAGTTCCAAGTCAGCTCTAGGTACCTGGTGAGGTCTGTCGGAAAAAAAAAAAAAAAAAAAAAAAAAAAAAAAACCTTTCATAAATTCCTGTTCGGCCAGCATTAACTGCTGCCTGTGCTGTGAGCCTTTTTGCCTGGCTGGGCACACAGAGCAGAGTGAGACAAGGTCTGGTCCTGGTATCATCATTCCAGAGCTCCAAAGATTGGAGGCACAAACAATGGATGAGTAGGCACAGAAATGAGTTATTCCAGAGAACAAGATGCTTGGGGATCTGTGTCCTCTTTACATGGGTGACCCAGGCAGAGGGGACAGCAAGGACTAAGGCAGAGCTAGGGGTGTTAGGGTAGTGTGGCCGGAGAGAAAGAAGTGGGCTTCCGGAAAAGCCGAGCCATCCGGATGGTTCTGGACAGACCTCCGAGGTCGTGAGAGGATTAGATGAGGAGCCAGGTTATACCCAACTCAAATGAAATCTACATCTTATCAGGGATTCTCCGAATCTAACCCACTAAGGAAGCCCCTCTCCAAAGAGGCCACGTGGTAAAGCCACATCTGAGCTTAGAGGACCTCAGAGTAACACGTCTGTTTCAAGGGCAGCCTCCTACACACTAGGTATGCACAGCTCCCATGCAAACTCTTCTGTGGCTCCCGGCGGAAATGGCTTCGGGGGCTGTGGCCAGTGGCCATTCAGTTATCACTTATGGCCCTGAAAACTGTTCAGAAATTACCTTATTCAATTATCACTGCTATCTGAGGAGATGAACATCTTCATCCCTGCCTCCCTGGTAAAGCAATGGACCACAGCTGGGCAAAAGATACTCTGCTAAGAAATCACCAGACTTAGGACTAGAACCCTGCTACCCGGTTAGGCTTCTGTTCACTGGCTGTGGATGTGTGCCTGTTGCCTCTTCTCTGGGACCAATCTCCCAGGTGGACAGGCTGCCATAAGCTGCAGCACCTTCGGGTCAGCTTCTGTTCTCCTTCTGTATAATGTACAACCCCCTGCAGCAGCATCTGCACAGAAGCAGATGGAATGGCTGGCCAATATGATTGTCTCCTCACTCCCTTATCTTCTAGGCACAATTCTTGTTGCTGTCATCCAGGCCGAGCACAGGTCCACGCATGAAGGCGACTCTGACAGAGGAAGGAAGGAATTTCTTTTCCAGAGCTTGATTACAAGGAGGCTTCTGGAAGTATAACATCTGAAATCATCGCCTGTATAGAAGCCACTCAATGCCAGCAGACAGATCCATGAACACCAGCCTCCTGCCCACATGCAGCTCGGATGCTGTCGCTGCCACTTCACCCGATATTTAGAAAGGGCCTGGGATGCCTGCCAAGCCTTTGGAGGGCGGCTTCCGCTTGCCACACCTGAGAACCACTGCAGTTTCACAGGCCTGAGCACCCATGGGTTAGAGAACAGCAAAAGAGCTCAGCAAGCAGCGAAACTAGTGCCGTTCCTGTGCCAGGCAATACTTGCTCCTTCTAATTTCCTGACTCCCTAATAAAGTATGATCATCCTATTTCACTGGCGAGAAAACTGAGCTTTGAAAAGTGCGGTATCCTCCAGCCAATTCAACTTGTACCTTGGGGGACTGGGATTTGAGCCCAGGATCAAAGGTCCTTTTCTATGACCATATGACTCCCCCAAGAGTGGTTAGCTTTCTCAGCACTGGTTTCCCTTAGCCTGACCAGAGTGCTCCGTATAGCCTATTAGACACTTTTGTCTCTGCTGTGAAGGGGAACAGCACCCTCTAGTGGCCTCAGAACCAGACCTTAGCACAAGCGGAGTATCTAAGAGACCCACTTGGAAAACCCAGGGACATCCCCACTCTCTGGCATCCAGTGCCAGCGGACCTCTGTGCAAAGGTCTGCAGGCAGGCTGTGTTCCCCAGTCCCCAGGTGCTCCCTCCCTTCTGCTGTAGGAATAGCTGCCTTTAGCTGATCTTCCTTAGTAGCTGGGAAATGGTCCTCACTTCCTGTCCCCCAGAATGTCCCACCTGAATCACTTTGGAACACAGGAAAGAAGCGATCCCTCCGGTGTGTGCAACCCTCCAGGCTGCTGGTAAGGCATCTCCTAATCCATGAATGTCCTTTGACCTCTCAGTCCACTCAATGTCAGTATGTTCCTCGGCCCTCTGAGCCAAAGGGAGGGTCAGAAAGACAGAGTTCTCCTGGACCAAAGATTCCTAAGCCTTGGAGTCAGGCCCACTCCCAGTCACCACTCTGACAGCCAATGAGGGACATGAAAGCCATATCATTGCTTTCAGTGGCGCTACAACTAAAATGTACCAAGGATGTTGTGAGAAAGCGTGGGATGAGGAAGCACCCACAGAGCTGGGCTGTACCCTCCCTGAGTCTCCACACGTCCCTCGGCCACCCTTGCTAACAACAACCCCTGTCGTTTACAGTTTAAAGCCCATCCAGCCCAAGTCATGTCTCACATTCCTCACTGAACTATCCCATTGTAGTCGTAGGAGGACCTGGAGCTCAGCCATGGTGAACAGCCAGCTAACACCACCCTGACCTGTTGGTGACAGCTGGATCCCAATGGCGGGAGAGAGGGGCAGGTATAAAGCACCTTCACTAAGCCAGTACCTCAGCCCGCGGCACACGGTGTGGCCCTTAAGATGGAGGATGCTTGCACACCAGTTAAGCCCCAAGATTGGGAAAGCTCCCACTTCCTCTGTCTTTGGGGAAACCTTGTTCACCAACATCGACAATATGGCTAGGCGAAGAGCCTTTACATACAAGCCGATAGATGATTGGGCTTCTCCTGAACTTACCCATCCCCCTCTGAGTAGCAAGCTTTAGATAGGCTGGCTGAAGTATCTAGTAAGCACAGCCCAAAGCTATTGGATCTCTCCCTTGTGCACCGCCCTGCTTCCTCCATAAAAGCCCGCTTCTTCCAGGATCTGCACCATGGAGGCTTTCCCCAGAGTCTGAGCTTCTTGGGTTAGTGACTCTGTGCCACTCACCACCTCAGGGAACCCCTGTTCCCACAAAAGACCACACTGACCATATTTTTCTTTGAGCACTTTATTGTTGCTGCCCTTACACTCCATTTAACTAACACCCTTTGCGTTTAGGGACGACCATTGAGTTAGTCTGTCGATGACGCTCGTTAAGCCTATTTTCCACATAGAAAATGTGTCCTCGTTCTTGGAGACCCAGCCCTTTGTGAAATGTGTCTTTCCCCCTCCTGTGCATATGCACCAGTGAGTACACACACACACACACACACACACACACCTGCTCATTCTGCAATCTATCCAAGCATAGTCCAAGAGCATCCAGCCCCCATGGGTAAAGCGGTTGTCCTAATTTTCCCTGGAAGGTTCAGCGATGCCTCATCAGCCACCCAGGGGAAGGCTTGTTTGCTCACTCCCATAAACAGTCACCTATGCGCTGAGAAGATCAACAGCACAGAGAGGGTATATTAAAATGAATAAAATAATTGTCTTCAAAAAGGAAAGCTGTTTAAGAGATCAAAAGCTTCCTTTATTCCTTAGAGTACAGACACGGTTGCAGCCATACCACAGAAGCAGACTAACATGAAGCAAAGGAAACTAAAAATGCAAGAAAGTACCCTTGAAAATAAAACACAGTTGCTGAAAATTTTAAAATGTTTCAGGTCAAGTGTGGTGGCACAATGCCAAGGTGCAGCCCCAGCAGGAGTTCAGCGACCCGGGCCGTGGCGGTGGCGGGGGGAGGCAGAGTCAACAAATAACCTCATATAGATCCCCCTTCATTGCGTCCTAATCTATCCAGATGTGACACATCTGTCACAGCTGAGAGCTGCCTCCATATCCATGCCTTCCCCTCCACAATAGACTATTATTAAATCATGAACCAAAATTGACCCTTCCTCCTCAAGTTGCTTCTTGATGGGTATTTGGTCAGAGTGATGAGAAAGTAACCAATACTCTGGGTACCACCCCGCACTTAGACCAGACATTGGAGAACTGCAAACACCAAGGACAAAGACAAGGTTCTAAGATGTTCCACAAGTAGGTGTGGGGGTACCTGTAAAAAGAAAATAAGATAGTAGCCATTGTTCTTCTTAGCAGCAAACCAGGATGGTAGAAGATTGTGAAATGAGCTAGCATGTTCAGGGCTCAGGGAAATATGTTTTGATACCTAAGTGCTTATTTCAACCACAATGCAAAGGTATACGGGTAGTTAAGATTCGCAAATTCACTTTTCATGAGCACTACCTGCAGGTACTCATCAATTGGGAAGATGCTCCAGCATCATTGGTGCTAAAAGCAAGGAAGGAAGAGAGGTTCAAGAAACGACTAACTTGACTCGTGAGTCTACAGTTCTCAAGATCCCCATAAACGATAAATCAGAATCATCGCGCCACAGAGAAATGTCAAAGTCGATGCCATCATCAAAGACATGAAAGATGCGTAGACAGGGTTTCCTGCCACGTTACTACCGGACTCCCCTGTGCAGAAAACCACTGAATCTTGGAGTATCATAAATTAATTAAACAGTGATTATTATTTAATTGCTATTCTAGATGTCACACACAGCTGCTTACCCATCCCTGGTTATTATTATTATTATTATTTATATTATTTATTATTATTATATTATTATTATTGCCTATTGATCCGGCACTTGTTTTCTCCATAGTAATTGAAAAGGTCAACAAACTTGTTTTCACCTGGTAAGGATGCAGTTCTAGACCAATGCCAGCTTGCCAGCTTTTTTTCCTAGTGTAGTTGCTAGACTTTGGTTACCTGAACACTGCACAGATAGCTATGACGTCACTCTGCTTCCTTGGTGCTTCTGTTAATTTGTAACTCTTTTGTTTGTGTCCACGCTTATTTGTTAGTCTTCTCTGAGCACCCATTAAGGTTGCTCATGGTCTTTAGGAGTCTGCCTTGAGTACTGTTTCTCTTAACCTGGAGTAAGTGAACGCTGCCTCCACGCCGGCAGTGCTGCAGGCCTGAGTGAGACAGAATCTGATGTCCCAGTGTCCCTGGTCCAGCCCTACGCCGCCACCCAAGCATGTTCTCCCTCTGCTGTCAGTCACTGGGAGAGGGACACAGAGCCAAGAGTTGTGCCTCTGGTTACTCCTGGACCCTCTGCTACTTCTAGGTCCTCCTTCTTCTGGAAGAATCCCAGGAGCCCTCTCTCACCTTCTCAACATCCCCCCTCGACACACAATGAAAGGACCGATTTCATCCCTCAGCTCCCAGCCAGTCTGTCACTGACATTGTTTTAACATAATGTATTAACAACGTTATCAGAAAATGTTTGATTTGTATACTTACATGATATATCTGTATACCCAGGTCATGTGGAACTTTCTCATTCTCAAGGGTTTGCTAGTGGAAAAGGTTTGGGAAGGCCCATTCTAGACCATAATGTTACATGATTATGACTGGGGCTTGGGGTCCAACTTCCAAGAGCTCCCTTTCTGCAGCTTCTGTACTGCTTTGTGCCTTCTGAACCAAGAGAGTATTGTTACTTCATGATTATAGCCACGGAGGCAGCGAGGAGGCAAGCTCTGAGTCCACTTCTGAGGCAGAAACTGTTCTGAGCAGGCCTTTTGATTGATTTTAAGTGTGCTCTGATGTGTTGTCAGACTGACCTTCATGTCAAAAACTATTTCCAGTGTTTGTAACCACTATCATGGAAGTTTACTTTTAGTTATGTATAAAATAATTGTTTTGTGCACTGTTGGGTGAGGGGCTGCCTAGGTCTTGGCATTTTGTATTGTCTGCAGGTATGGGATTTTATGTGGGGCATGTTTGATTGCTCATGATCTGCCTGTGCTATCAGTAGAACTCCTGAGGAGTTCTGTATCAATAAAAACACCTGAGCTCAGATGCTCAGGGTTCCACTGTCCAGTATGGCGCTGTCCAGAATAGTGGTTCCCTCTGTTGAGGTCTGGAAAGGTTTGCACCTATATGAGAATGCTGCCTTGTCTTCCTTGCTGAGCCACCCTAGTAGGTGTGCAGCTACACATCGTGTACCAGTGTGGGGCACAACATCACACCAGCCATATCCAACATGGAGACAAGGAAGAAAGAAGAAGAAAGAAAAACTCTAGACCTCACAGAGTTTGTTTTGTTTTGTTTTGTTTTCTGCAAACCTGTCCAGAAACTGGTGAGGTGAGGTGCTCCTGACAAGACACATCTGCTGTGGTGATGAGAACTCCATCCCACGAGGGAACCCTTCCTGCAGACAAACTTAACAGTTGTTTTTTTCCTGGAAACCAGACTCTATCTTAAAATCTGGAAAGTGTTTCCTCAGGGTCAGCACATAGAAACTGCCTTCCAGAACTAGCTGAGGTTATATCTTGTGCTGGTAGTTGGAGAGGCCTTTGGTAAAAGCACAGCCTCAATAGCAGTTGAAAGCCCAGATTAAAGAGATCATATGGAGAAGTCGAGGCTTGACACCATGAAAAGAGCCCAGGAGAGGTTACTGGTGAAAGTACAGTCTGGTTGCAGCAGAAAACCCCAGCGTTCTGAAGATGCCAGTACCATGGGATGACCACCAAGAACAGCAGCAGCAGTGGAGGGGAGCCAGCCAGACCCTGGAGGACAAGTCGTGTGTGCTGCAGAGGGCAGACCCAGAGAAGTGTGATCCAAGACACTTGGAGAATCCCAGAAGATTGCGAGTGGATTCCAGATAATTGGACATTGATAATGTTTTTCTGCAGTCCAAAGACATTATGAAAATTTTGATAGATGTTTAGTTTCATTTGGTTCTGTGCATTAGCAACCCTTGTGATTGTTCCTCTTGTAAATGGTTTTCCTGGTGTAGTGTTAAATTGTGTTGTAGAGATAAAGCAATTT
The DNA here is from genome assembly GCA_026225945.1 of Cricetomys ansorgei. NCBI lineage: Eukaryota > Metazoa > Chordata > Mammalia > Rodentia > Nesomyidae > Cricetomys > Cricetomys ansorgei. The sequence goes on along the minus strand of JAMJFZ010001203.1, from coordinate 17,148,462 downwards.
TTTGTCTTATACAGAAAAGGGGGAATGTTATGGAAGTTTATTTTTAGTTACGTATAAAATAGTTGTTTGTGCACTGTTGGGTGAGGAGCTGCCTAGGTCTTGGCATCTTGTATTGTCTGCAGGTGTTGGATTTCTGTGGAAGATGTTTGATTGCTTATGATCTGCACCAGAGGAGTTCTGAATCAATAAAACACCTGAGCTCAGACACTCGGGGTTCTGCTGGCCAGGATAGTGGTTCCCTCTACTGAGGTCCGGCAGGGTTCGCACCTATGAGAACGCCACCATGTCTTCTTGGCCACCCTGAGCCACCCAGAAGTATACTACTTCACCATGTGATGAACAGGTTCTTACCTTGCTGGCTGTGCCACAGTAGGCGTGGGAAGGGTAAGTGATAGATTGGAAGGAGTGTGTATGAGCATGTTGCGTGTACATGCAATCCAAATGAAGTTTGTGTGTGTGGTATGTATGATGTGGGAAACATATGTATGATGAATGTGCCATATGTGTGGATTGTACGTGATATAGGTACACTGTGGGACATGTATTATGTATGTTTGGTGGGAGAACTGTATTATGTATGTGCATGGTGTGTGTGTGTGACATGTGTTGTTTTGTATACTGTATGTTATGTTGTATGATGTTTGTATGTGTGGTATATACAGGGTAGCATATGAGTGCTGTGGGTGTTATGTGTTGTGTGCAGTGTTTGTGTATGTTTGGTATGGTAGGCTCTGTGTGTGTGATCTGGCATATTGGTATGGTGTGATATATGCTTGCCATCTGGTGTGTGAAGTGTATATGCTGTGGGTTGCGTATGGTGTAGGTTGTATGTATGTGTTATCTGACATGGATATGTGGTTGGTGTGCCTGCATTTGAGTGGAGAGAGCCTATTGTGATATTCCAGAGACTCTTGGTACCAAGCTTTCCTTCCACATCCGTGCCTGGATGTCTCAGGTCCCTGGGAAGTTCTACCTGTCTCCACATGCTCTTAGAATGGCAACTTGTCTTCTCTTCCTATGCAAGCTACTATCTCTCCTCAGCCCCAGACACAGTAGTTTGGAAGTCACATGACTCTGCCTTGGCCAATCAGATTCCATCCTAGTATTCTTCAGCAGAAGCTGGAGAAATCCCTGCCTTGGGGAGTTGAGCTGAGTTGTGCTTATAGCCAGGCGTTACCCAGGCTGAAAACCACCTCTGACTATAAGAAACTCCTAGTTCCACATTAGGAGCTGAGAGTTTAGGCTCGGTTCTCCCTCCCGATGGTAGAGAGGAGATTGATAGGAGATGGGGCTGTCAGGAAAGACTCTGAACCTTCTCTGCATGTTGTCTCCAACGAGCTGGTCTCACTTCAGATCAAACCCTGAAGAGAAACTTGGAGCCTCTAAGCTTCCACTTAGAGGAGGCGAGTAATTGGATTATGAAGTTCATTCGGGGATCCACTGAGCTATTAAAAACAGAAAGAGAAGGTAAGAAGGTGCTGTTGTCCTGGCAGGGAACCCACGACAGCTGTGTAAAAACAAGTCTGGAGAGTAAAATACAAACAAGGGAGTGATCTAATTGCAGCTGCAGCACACCGAGACTGTAAGAACAGCAATTAAGAAAAGACTCTACAACTCTGTCTTCCTGGTGGCTATATCTTGGCAAAGCACCGTAGCATGAATTGGTTTTGGATTCTGAGGACTGGAGCTCTGGATTTGAGAAAAGGAAAGAAAAAAAAAATCGGAAAAAGTACTTTTGTCTAAAGCTAGAGAAACAATTCTACCATTCTTTCCCCTGCCACAAAAGGGCACAGATTTGGGGGAGGGGGGAATCAGCCTCTACATCCCCTTTTCAACCATTGACCCCTCAGTTCCCTTTACAAAGGGGCAATACTATATCCCCGTAAATCCATCCTAAGTTGAAACTATCTTAAGTACAAAACGTACTCCCTCTACCTAGCCTACCGAATATCTCAACCTAGCGGCACAACACACTGCGGAGCGCCACCTACTTCCTCTCCTGATCACAAGACTGGCTTGGAGCTGCACCTCTTCGCCACTCCCCAGCAGTGAGTGAGGCTTGGACCGTTTATCTCAAGATGGTCTTCACCGAGGATACAAAGAGCGTCCAATAGAGAAGCAATTGTGCTGGGGCACATATGATGTACATAAATTAATTCAAAATGGATCAACGACATAAAACACACGAGCTAAAACCATAAAACTCTTAGAACAAAGACGGAACTATATATTTGTGACCTCAGATTTAGCAACACATGCTTAGGTTGGACACCAAAACTACAGAAGAAAAGGTAGACAGAAGTGTGGGCTTCCTGAAAATAACTAACTTCTGTACATTGAAGAAGTTTCAGAATGGCAGTGAATTAAACATTTTTTTTTTAAATAATGGATGGCAGTGTAGGACGGGAAGAAACGGAAGCAGAAGTCAGTGCCACCTGTGTATGAAAACGCCGTGATGGAACCCACAACTTGATAAGCTAGCCTACAGAATTAAATCAATACACAAAATGAAAAAATTAAATAGAAACCATCAAGAAAATGAAAAGGCTACCTGCATAATGGGTGGGGGGGGGCTGTTTTCAAATCAACTTTCCGCTATCCAAACTATAAAGAATTCTTACAATTCAACAATGCAAACGCTCCAACTAAAGTATCGATAAAGGAGTGTTATACTCATTTCCCCAAATAAAAATCTATAACTGGCAATAGGCAAGGTCATTGGTGATTAGAGAAGTGTGGTCAAGAGCTTAAGAAGGCACCATGTCATGTGCCCCGAGATGATATAGCCAGTCACTGGAAATTAACACTGTTGGTGAACATACAAAAAAACTAGAGCCCTTACATCTTACGGACAGAAATGTAAAAAGTGCAGCAGCTGTGAAAGACACTTTGGTGATTCTTACAAAGTCCAATATAAAATTACCACACGATCCCACAGTTACGATCTTCGGTTTATATCCAAAAAGAATTAATAAAGTACTTCGAACAAATATATGTCCACATCTGCCTGTAGAAGCGCGGGGTATAATGGCCGTAAGGTGGAAATACCTCCTTACGGTTTACCAACGTGTGGTGAGTATGACGTAATGTTCAGCTGCAAAAGGGAATCCCATTCTGACGCTGATCCGTCCCATAGTGTGGATGAGCCTCTGGATCCTGCTGAAGTTTACAAGAAACACAGCAGACAGGGGTCACGTGGAGCCTCTTGAGAATGCAATCAACAAAACCCAAACTTTTGGAAACTAGAAATGACCTGAGTCTTTAAAAAATAAATTACAACACACAATAGAAAAGAAGAACCAAATGTACAAACTAAATGCTAGCTGGTACGCACAGCTGGCATGTAAAAGACATCTGTGTGATAGGGCATAGGTATGCATACTTAGGCAAACTAAGAAGTAAAGCGAGATGTGACTACTGGAAGTCAGATACGGGCTAGTTGGATTGGGGGGGAGGGTTTGAGATGGGGCTTGGGAAGCTGCCCGGATAGGGGCTGCTGGGTGTTCCCTCACTGCTGGGATCAGCCCATGTGGGACATGAACAGCTGAAAAGGGGAGATGACAAGCTGTCAGGATACATGGCATCTGCAAAGGCCCTTGGCACCAATACAGGGCATGGCTGTTCACTACACCTACTGTGTGTAGTGTCTCAGCAAAGAAGACAAGGAGGCATTATCATAGGTGCAAACTCTGCCAGACCTCAGCAGAGGGAACCACCATCCTATCCAGTGCCGTACTGGACAGTGGAATGCTGAGGTCTGAGCTCAGGGGTTTTTACTGATTCAGAATTCCTCCGGTGCAGATCCTGAGCAATCAAACATGCCCCACAGAAATCCAACACCTGCAGACAATACAAAACACCAAGAGCAAGGAAGACCCTCACCTAACAGTGCACAAAACAGCATTTTAAACACAACTAAAAATAAACTTCTACGACAGAGGGTGGCAAGGGTCCCAGGGTCACCTGTCCAGTGGTGATGACTACAGCTGTCCACGATGCTTCCATGTGCAGGGCCGGCCACCTTCCCGTCAGCGTCACGGCTGATTTGTGCCTCCATGTTCTTGGGAAATGGCCAGCGTCTCTTCACGTGGCCGTAAGAAGAAAGTGGAGCAGGATCCCAGAGAGAGATGCTCTAAGGAAGAAAGACACGGGATTTGTTCTTGTCTCCTCTTTATGCCCTCGTCGGGGTCCCGTGTGTACTCCCTTTCCTCGTGGCCCTCCCTCTCTTTTTCTACAGCTGAAAGCCTCCTGCCCAAACCCTGAGCCAACACTGAGAACTCTAAGAAGCCTCAAAGCCTTGCTGTCTCACAGCAGCAGCCCCAGCATCAACAATTGGCTTTCGGGTGTGCTAAATGGCCAATTCATATAGAGCATGCACAGTGGGAACCAGGAGACATAGCCACGGCTGAGCCTCCAGGGGGCAGAGGTTAATTTCCAGAGAAAGGTGTGTACATTCACCTGAGCTGCTGTGTCATGCAGAGAAGGAGCCAAGCCCGCCTTCAGTAAACACTATGGGAAACATACCGTGACCTCGCCCTGCTCGCTCTGTCACAGGACTGGAGGAGACTTGACCCCGCAGCTGCTTCTGCTTTATTCTCCTCCCTCCCAGCTCCTGGGACCGTCTCACCGACCACTTCACATCTCCGATTCCTCTCATCCCTGACAGTAAGGAGCATTTTCCCTGCAAGCAAACACACAGAGAAAGACTAAGTGGGGCCTCGATTTGAACTTCAGAATATGTATACAGAATTTTTTTTTTTTTTGAGATTTTTGTTGTCATCATTTTGAGACAACCTCACTATGTAGCCCTGGCTGGCCAGCTACTCACTATGTGAACCAGGCTGGCCTTGAACTAACAGAGTTCCACCTGCCTCAGCCTCCCAAGGCTGAGATGAAAGGAACTTGCAAGCATGCTGGACAAGAAATACTCTGAAAGGCAGGAAGATCCTAGAGGGGACTGTTCTAACAGATATGCCGGGTGAGCTTTAATCACACCTTAGTCTGTTCTACCCAACACAGTGTATCTCCCTCTGGCTGTGAACTCCTTGTGGGTGGAATCTGCAAGCAGCCAAAACATGGCTGAATGCCTGGCATATGGAAGGCATGTATGAATTCATGCCAAGTGAGCAATTCACAAATAGGCCAGTTGTTGATTCTGCGGATCGCTGTTTTGGAAGCACAAACCGCCACCGCCATCCACGCACTGCTCCGAGCCACTGTCTGCAGAGCTGTATCTCCCCTAGTCCTGTATGACCTCGACCTGCTCATGGCTGCAGGGAGAAGTGGGTAGTCTGCGAGGGCCAGCTGATCCAGACAGAAAGCACAGCTTTTGCTCATTGTTCCCATGGTTTCCTTTATTTGCCTTTGGTTTTGCTGAAATCGTGGGAAAGACGGAAGTGGAAGCACTTGGATTTAAAAACAGTAAGACCACAATGAAAGGTTTCCAGGCTTGCTCAAGTAGGGCCCTAATCCCTGTGGGATGCTCACAGGTCTTCAGCGGGTAGATGGTAGTCACACGGAAAGGAAAGAAAAAATTAACACCTCCGGGAACTAGCCTCTCCCTTGTTTGAACCCCATAAAACAAAGCCTTCTTGAGAAGAAGGAAGGTTGCTTGAAAGGCCTTCGTGAAGAACATGAACATAGCAGTGGTGGCTTGTGGGAGGGACCTGTGAAAAGCACAGCAGGAAGGAGGTGTGGTGTCCAGAAATGCCTCCCAGGCTCTGAATGGAGATGTATGCAGCAGGAGCTGTCAGCTTCTGCCTCGCTGAGACTTTGGCCTGGTAGGGCACTCCAGGTAGATTGCACTTTGACCTTTTAAAACTGTTCCCTCTGAGGCCATCCTCAGGAATGAGTGTTGGGAACAGACCCAAAACCAGTGTCCCCATCTCTGAGAAGTTCACAGGGCAATAAGGAAGGAAAAGAAAGTATTCCTTTAAGGAAAAAAAAAAAAAACATATTCTACATTCAAATAGCTGAAAGAAAGGAGTTTGTGAATTTGTGGCTTAAGAAATGGTGTTTGGGGAGTTAGATATATTTAACCTGAATTAATATCACATAGTAATATGGGGTTTTTTTTATGTTTTCATGTAGCAGTTAAAAATAAATGCAACTTTTATAAAAGAATAAACAGAGGCCGTACTATAGGCATGTTGTAACAGGAACCCAGGTTGCCATGGCAAGGGCTCTGTCTCCAGCCTGGGTTGCGCTTCTTGCTTGTTGGCAATTACACGTCATTGTCCATGCCTTGCTGGGCCCAGACCTGCTGGTGTCTGGCTCTGTCAGCACTGGTGGAGAGGATCCCGCCAGGGCTTGCTCTCACAAGTCCTTCCAAGCTTCCACCAAGCTTTTTGACACCAAGTCTAGAAGGCATACAGTTACAGGATCCCTGGCCCTGGGCTCCCTCAAGAGGGTACCCTCAGATAGGGAGGCTCCACTCCCTCCTCATGAGATCACTGCCAGATTGTGGACTTTCCAGGCCTCTAGCCAGGCCTGGAGATGAGAACCAGAAGAAGTCAGGCTAGGAGTGTGAATTCTAGGTAGCCCTGGGTACAGAGGGCACCATGCTCCATCCCTTTTGTCACTGGGACATCAAAGCCTTCAGGGTCAACAATGCAGCCAGGCAGAAGATGCTGGGTCCTTTCCATTCTGAAACCTGCCGAGGGTTGCCTTTGCCAATCAGGCAACTAACTCCAGCTCTTTTGCTTGGCTGTTCATGTCCCCTGAGACTCTTCCATGTCCCAATTAGGGACCTCCTTCCTCCCTAATTGCCCCCCCGCCTCTGCTCATGTGACGTCTCTGATAGCCCCCTCCCACCCCCTATTTTAATATAGGTTTGGCTCTAGATGAGTCCATCAGGACACAGCCCGTCACAGGTTGAAGAGCACGTGTCTCCAAAGCTTGTAAAACAGAAAACTGAACAACTAAACAGAAAAGTAAAACTAAACAACTAAAACTAAAACAACCTGACCATTGTCCTCATGCCCAGCTCAAAGTCCTGTTCTACATCCCAATGACGGGGACTTGATTGAGATCATACACATTGAGCCAGGCCAGGTGGCTCATGCCTGTAGTATCAGCACTCCGAAGTCAGGAAGATCTTGAGTTTGAAATTAGATGGGGTACACAGTGAGACCCTATCTCAAAATACTAAACACACACACACACATACATATACACAAACACACACACGCATACACACACACACACACACACACACACACATCTGTTCTTCAACCATAAACCAAGCAGGGAGCCTCTCTCAGGGAACCCATATCCTACATTTGGATAGTCCAAACTTACCAGAACAGGGACCCAAGCTCCTGGGTTCTGGGTGGAGGAACACACTGAAGCTGCCTATCTTGGTGACTGGAACCTTCTCTTCTTTATACCTCTAAATCCACTCTCTCTTCACTAAGAGTAAAGGCCAAATCTAAGAAGCCAAGGAGAAGGTCTGAACTAGACACTAACTCCCCGGTATCCCTCAGCGGGTTGCCCTGCCCCAGCCAGTTCCCTCCCTTACTGAAAAATACATTGGCTCAGCCAGTGCTACTGTCCTCAGAAGGAAACCGTAGATGGCAAATGTGGGGCTGTGTGGGCTTTGACATGCTGTGACTCAGAGACAGATGTCACACTGGTCCAGAGCCAGAGACAAATCAAACGCTTGTATATAAACTATAAATGGTATATATATGAAATTTTATTAAAATACAAAGAGCTCTAATCAATTAATATGCAAAAGAAGAATCCAGAGAAAATGAGAAAATCAATATGAAATGCCAGATTATAAGCCAAGAAACCCGAATTGTCACAAACATATTACATAATAATATTCATTAGCTCACCACTTACTTAGAGAAACAGGGATGTTTTACATGATGGAGACCTTTGAGTCCTCAAGTCCAGTTAACAAGACAAGGACCGCTGGTATCTTCATAGGTGAAGAGACTGAAGCCCAGAGGCATTCAGTAACTTAGCCAACACTGCACATCTTGGGAGTCACCAGAGAAAGAATCTCAACCAGGCACTCGGACAGAACACCATCTCACTCCCAGTGAAAGCCTTGCAGGAAATATCTCTTCTTCACTTGTCAAATTGCCAAAATATTCAAGTTTGGTAGGACACAGTCAAATGTGGGCATGGAAATGAGTGTTTTCAGGAATTGTGGATCAAAAGCCTTTTGAAAAGTAATCTGCTGATGTATCATTTGAGGAAATAGTTACTTGACAGATAGTCTCACACGTAGCCCATAAAATTCTGTACACAGCAATACTAACTTTACATAGCTTGTATAAGAGTTAAGAATAAAGAAGACAAGAAATGTGGGTGCCTGCTGTGAGAGACGGCTGCGAATTGGGAGTTTCTCCCAGTACTAGAGCCTAGACTTACCTAACTCAATCCAGCATCATGCTCTTAAGAATTTACCCAACCAAGCTGGACTTTTGTTGCCTCTATGCAACGGCGTTTGTAGAACCTGTATTTACAATCCAGATAAGATATCCTTCAGCGGGCTACACAAACCCTGGTACATCCATACAGTGGAATACTACTCAGCACTGAAAAAGAAGCGAGCAAAGCGAAAGATCTCAGAGGGAGCTCAGAAGGACGCTGAGATGGATTACTGGGGAGTACATTTATAAAAATTATTAATGCCATGAACAGACAGACAGAGAGGCAACAGCCATCATAGCTCTACAGAGAACTCAGGCCCAACACAAGAGACAGACAGCATGGCAGGGTCTCTGAAGAGAGGAATCAGAGCCCACATGGCAAACGTGGAAGTTTGTTTTGGAGGATGGGGAAGGTTTCAGAGCATAAGCCTGCGGCCAGGCTCTCTGATGCCCGGGCAAGAGGTAGGAAGTCGGGTGGGGAGCAGGGTATGTGGCCAACCAGAGTCCCTGTTGGTGTAAACTCACTTCCCAAGTGAGAGGACCCCTGGCACCAGGAAGTCCTTTATCTAGGGACTCACAGACATTGTCTCGGTAGGGTACCAGTCAGTATGGGGGTGTGTGTGTGAAGGGGGGACCTGCCACAAGCTAGTGTGGCTCCTAACAGCTCAACTCTACATCACATCCTTACCCACACAAGCCATGAAGACACAGAAGAAGCTCAGCTCCATCTCACGAGGTGAGAGAAGCCAGTCTGGAATGGCTGAACGCCAGGTAAGTCCCACTAGATCACATTCTGAGAAGTTCAAAATCACAGATATCATAAAGAGACCACTGGTTACCAGGTCAGAAGACAAGAGACAAACAGTGTGTACTGTTGTCTCCTCCTTCTACGAGTTAAAGTAACTAGGCCTGTCAATCATCTGGCCAGGACCCCCTCCCCAACTTTCTTCTGCAAATTCAGCTTGCCTGAAGACATGCTAAGGTGAGGAGACTAAATTTGTCCCTTCAAGGAGATGATGTACCTGTCCCTCCCAGGAGCCCCTCCCTCACTGCCGGTGCTTGCAGAATGTCCGTCATGAGGCGCCTCAGAACCCACTTGCTTTTCTGAGTTCCTCATGAAAACAAAACTTCTCCTTTGTCTCCTGTTTCTTTTTCTTTCAGATACTGGCCAAGGCCTAGGTATGAGTTCCCAGATACTCTGGGCTTTGCCCCTCTTTCTCTGAGACTGTCTCCCCTACTTCCACCATGCGGCTGCTTCCTGACCTTCGCAGAAGAATATCCTGACCTAACTCAACAGCATGGGCTCCTCCTCCTCTGCTCCATCTCCCTCCTCCTTGGCAATTGCTCATATAGCTTGCCTGCCTCCTGCCCCTCTCCTAGCAAATTCTAGTAAAACTGTCATGGGATTTCCTCCTGAGTCCATTTTTAAAATGTTTTATTAACCAGACTAAGACCCGAATTCTCAATCTTTTAATGTGTGCGACAATATCTTCTTGTGGCAGAATTGGATAAAAGTGTGATGCCTAGAGGTGCAGCAGCAGCTATCCTGTGACTATGAGGTCAGCCCTCACTAAGGCCCTAAAGATGGCAGAGCAGATAGATACCTGGAAAGAACCTGACTCCTCGATATCTGTGTTGAGCCACAGACCCAACCCTGGAACAAGCGGCCTCCTGAATTCTTAAGTGGGAAAGAAGCTCCTAGCCGTTCGGGTGACTTTCAGTTCACGATTCAGTCACTCACAGCCAAGAGATGCTGATGGAGTCTCAGAGATGCCACGTGAACACAGATCGGGGGAGGGGAGCTGGTCTGGACACCATCACTCCCATACACCCCTCGGCCCCACTTCCTTTGTGAAATCCCGCTGTCTCTCACCCACTGCAGTAAGAAGCAGGCTCCCTCGCCAACCCTCTCTAGGCTCTCTAGCTGGCCTGGGCATCGGGTAGAGATGCCACCACCCCACTTTAGACTCAGTCTGTCCCCTCCGGTCTCCTCCAGTGTACCTCCCCTTCGTGTCCCGCCTACTCCCGTGCCCCTCCCCCTGGGGAAGAGTCCTGACCATTCACACCCTTCCTCAGGCCCGGGGAGGCCTTCTTGGGTGAGACAGCCAGGCACATTTGAGGCTCTGGGTGAGTTGAAAGACGAAGGTATGCCGAAGAAGATGCACGGGACCGAACAGGTTAGCGGGGGCCAGGCTCGGTTCAGCCTCTCTGGCAGAGGCCATCTGCAGAGAAAGGCTTAAGGAGAATGCGCGTTGTCTCCCCTTCCAGCAAGTCGCCTTGTGCCAACTGCTGCTCGGCTCTACCTTCTCTCTTTGTCTTCTCTGGATCCTCGACCTGGGGTCCAGATGGGACCAGCGCCCCCACAGGAAGGGAGCGATAAGGGTTACGTGTTACAAGTGGACCGAGCAGAGAAGTGACTGCCTGCCCGGGTGGCCATCCCACCAACCGTGGGAGCTTCATCCTTCACAGTGAAACTGAACCGGGTTGAAAACTTCCCTACTCAAGCTAGGGGCCCCACCTAGCAGGTAGCTCCCATGCTGTGCCCCACCTTTCCAGTAGGGGGCGTCTGGCCACCCTGCTGTGCTGGAAAGAGAGCTTAAGCTCTCAGCCTCAGATCTGGAGCAGCAGAGACCTGAAGCCTCCAGACCCTGGACCACGAAGTCAGGCAGTGGCTAGCAACCAACCGTGCAGGCGTGCCAAAAGACAAGTAACGTTTTAATGTAATATCTTAAAACCACAACTAATGAATAAATAAATGGTAAAAATATCCTCAATAAATCAGGACTCTCCCTGCTGACTTGTGCTTTAGCAGTGTTCTGCACTACTCCTGGGCCTGTGACCCGTGACTACACTCCTAGCTCCTACCCTGCCCAGAGCAGTGTTCGCCTCGAGAAGAATGGGCCAGGCGCAGTGAGTTAGGAATGGAAACCCACACAAGAAACCTCTCCCCTCTTTCGGTAGCCCCAGCTCTGTGATAAGAAAACCAGAAACTCTTCTAGGAGCTGGCATACAGAATGTCACCCATGGCCACTGTCTTCCCAGACCTTTGCTTAAAACTGAGCAAAGAAAAGAGGGGACAGGGGCAGACAGCTACTGTGAGGGACCAAAGAGGCAGGAGGATGGAAGGGGTATAGGGTGAAAAGATAATTCGCCCTTTGCCCTTGGGCTCCAGCATCCCCATTTAGCTCTAGGGGAACACATAGAAAGTTCCAGGCCAGCAGGGGCTCCTTGCTTCAGCCCTGCTCAAGGCTGGGAGGGAGATGTAGGCAGTTGGGGTCAAAGTCAGAAACCTCACTCTGTTTCCAGACCCTACTTCCATGAATATGAGTCCAGTTACATACAGGACAGACGCAAGGATGGACAGTATTGTTCTGCCTACCCCACAAGGCGGCTTAAACCACACCCGAACCTGATGGCCAATCGTGCAAGATTCTGAACATGTGAAAGGAAAGATGAGCCACCTTAAGCCAGCAAGTGTGCCTGCCAAACCTAGAACTCACTGAATACCCTTCTAGTCTGACCTGAGTCCTCGCATTCACCCAGCAGGTCTACTGACAATTTATATTCTCCTTCTGGCCCAAAGCAATGGAAACCCAGCAAAGCAACCCCATTAGGCCTCCCTGTCCAAGGGTCTGCTCAGAAAGTGTTTTGTAAACTCAAACTTTTAGTGAGTGTCAAAAGAGAAACAAAATAGGTGGAGGAGAAGGGCCCAACCCCCACCCCAAATCAAGGACACTGAGACCCAGATCAAACCTTGGCCTAGGGGAAATATTCCAGACCACAACAGGAAAAGGCTAAGGTTTGGAGTGACAGGGCCAAGGCAAGACAGACCCCTGACATACACTGAAGGCGGCTCCAGGGACAAGGATATTGGGGCAGTGGAGAGACAGCATTCCAGGGACAAGAGGAACTGAGACAGAAATGGGAAGAGAAGCTGGAGAAAGAACATCTAGGGGAGAGGCTAGGAGGCCAGCTGGCCTTATTGCACAGACATGATGCAAAAGAAGGCACCCGGGGTCTTTTTTCCAGAAAGATGCTGCAAGATGAAAAGTTGCAAGCAAGGACAGACTAGGCAAGTCTGTGGGCACCTTAAAATTGAACACACTTCACAGCCCACGCTTCAGTCCCCCAATTTGCATGCCCTCCTAATAAACTGGGGCCATTAAAGATGGATTTTAGGATATCTGTTTGCAGAGCTCATGTTTCAGGGCCCAGACCTGCCTTTGCTGCACTGTCTCTGGCTGGCAGTAAGGGAGGGGCGGGCGTGACTCAGCATGAATCCTGCAGAGTCACTGCTCAAGGATAATAAAGGTGACATGCCCAGCTCTTGCAATAAGAGTAGACACTGCCCATCTGCCCCAATCCGGTCAGCCCATGCCACTTTGGTTTGGCTTGGTTTTCTTTATCATCTTCAGCCTTTCCAGGTGCTCTTACCTTTCTGTGACCACAGCACCAGCGCTAGCAGGTTAGACCCTACATGCTAGGAACAGCCTTAGGGGATCGAGGCTAAGCAGGGGGTAAGCCAAGGCTGAGCCTGGGAGCTGTCCTCGGTTCCCCCAAAGGACAAGAAGGTAGAGTAAGCAAATCTGAGCTTGCTGATCTCAAACATCTAAAACAATGTGTCAAACAGAAGCAGGTAAGACAGGAAAGGAGGCAGCCCTGCTGAGTGCACCCTCCTGTTAGGCCACCAGAAGAGGGTCCTGGGACTGGATTTAGCTGATGCTGATTATAACAAAATTTGCCTTGAACAACTCCCACGCGGTGTTTTTGTGGACTGTGGGGGAGGGGTGCTCGGGACCACGATGACAATAGAATGATCCAGTGCCACACTTCAGACCCTACAGTGGCCCTGCCCTGCCTGACAAGTCGGATGAGAATGCAGAACTAGCACAGATCATAGCTTCAGATGACAAAACTAGGCCAGGCCAAAATGACAAATGAGAAGTAACTCAACATGGACAGATGCCAGACTTCACCTTTAAATCAAGGTCACCTGACAGGTACGGCAGAACAGCAGATTGCTTCCAAGAAGTATCCGGAGCAGAGGCCTGGGCAGTATGGGGACCACGGGCTGCATGTACCAGGTGATGGGTGGATGCAGACACAAAGGCCTGTGAGGAGACAGCAGTCCCTTTGGGACAGACCCCATGGCTCCTGGAGCTTCCAAGCCTGCATACCCAAGGGTCTGTATCCACCCTGAGAGACCCAGAGCTCTGCTGTGGGGGTCTTAGGTTGGCCTCAAGTCACATCCTTGCTTGACTTCTGTCCTTCCCTACACTCTTCTTCTCACCTCAGCAGACTAGGAGAGAGGGGATCTCCTCCTCTGTGTGGCTCTAGGAATGATGATTTCAGAGGCTCCCAGCCAAGAAGGCACATGTCCTGTACAAGGCACAGAACGGGGGCGAAGAACCCGGGATGAGGCTCTGAGGGAGGAACATTAGGGAATGGGCTGTGGACTGTGGTAGCAGCCAAGCCGGTGGAGAAGAGCTAGTCCCATCCCGTGGCCATGAGACACTAGACAACACACCAGCGTGTGAACCCTGCGAACGGGAGCCAGGTGCTTTTCACGGGTTATACAACGTCACTCTCGCAAGTCAAAAATGAAGTATTTGCTAGCAGCCCATCTTAGAGCTGAGGAAGTTTCAGATCTTCGGAGCCGGTGTCTTGCCTGAGATTTTATTTACAATAGTGTGAATCCAGAGTTCAACTCCCAGCTCTAGACCACTAGGCTAAAGTGGCTCACCCCAAGCCCAAAGCACTAGGAGCTACATGGGAAAGGCCCACTTCAGCCGCTGTCAAATAATAGTCTAACACGTCCAGGGGGCAGGGACTTCAACAGGTAATATCACCGTGGAAAAGGACCCCCTCTCTGCTTCCCACCCTCCCCAGCACTTTGACCCCCAGCAGATAGAAAGCCTACATTTGAAGTGGTTCCCTAGAAGAGTGATAGCGGCTGGGACCCAGACCAGGCATGTGTGATGCCCACAGGAAGGCAGTCCTGGGGATGGTAAACCCCAGGAAGCCAGACTTCAGCTGACCAAGGCCCAAGATGCCTCAGGAGAAAAATGAATAGTCAGAATGGGGTGGGGGTGGGGGTCCCAGAAGACAGAGGAAGGAAACCTGCCAGGACACAGAGCCCTGGGACTCTATCTAGGGTTTAACCTCAAAGGACAGAATTTGCCAGAACAAAGAAAACAAGATTATCCGTGTCCAATGCCCCCTTCTGCCAAGGCCTGGCAAAGCTCTCCCAACTTGTATTTATTTTTAATTCAAAATAAGACAAACTTAAGACAGTGAGATCCACCAACTCCAAAATGTCCCAAATGTCCAGCCAGAAAATCCGGAGTCCAAGAGCAGAAGTCTATAAGGAAAATCAATGGCCATGTTCAACAGCTCCTGGTCCAGTGCCCAAATTAGGCCTTACCCATGAAGGGGCCCAATAAAGGGGAGTAGGAATGGCTCCATTTCAGACAGTAGGTCACAGGCGCCATGGGCAGAGCTGAGAACAGAGGCTGCACAGCTCAGCTAGTAGGTGTTCCAGGGGTCCTAGCACACAGGCTGGGCTGGGTTCTAGCACCGTCATACAAACGTTTATCAGTCAGGATGCATCTAAGTAGGTGGGTGGCTGGTCTGTCCTGACCTACAGTGGGCCCAGTCTGGCCTTCATCCCAAGCACAGCATGGGAACTGCAAGTTGGCACAATCTGCCCAATGGAGAATTTGAGATCTGCATGAGGCAGAGAAGTTCTTTGCAGAAGGTTTCAGTGTTGCCAGGCAAGCCTCGTAGTATGTCACCCTTCATGTGGCCCTCCTGAGTCTGCCCACCCATATCCTTGCTTGTTCCACAAAGTGTCTTCACTATCCTCCCACCCCAAATGAAAGAGTCTCAGCCTCCTTGACTTCCTTCTCGCTGGACAGACTGCACACACGGGTGTGGGAACCTGCCCTCACCCTCTGCAGATAATGCTTGGCACAGGCACCCGAGCTAGCTGCCTAGCTGATGACCATCGAATGGTACCTGCCTACAGTGGTCCACCATATTCAGAACAGATATCTCCAAGCTGTCGCCACCCCACCCACCTGCCTATGCCCTGTGTCAGCAGCCTTCTCAGCTGTAGTCCTGTGTGAAGATGCCATCGCCCCATGGCCTCGGACCCATTTGCTCCCATTCAGGCTCCAAGGCCGGGATGCTGATGATACCCATGTACAAAAGAAACCAGGTGACCATATGCCATACCCTAGAGCATGAGGTACTTGCCTTGTATCACACAAATATTCAAACATGCCCAGGATTTTAAGGGGTGTGCTTGCTCCCCGGGAAAGGCATGTTCCACTAAGAATACCCTATCATGAGCTGTAGATGTAGATTCACCAGATGTAAGCGTTGATTCAAGGCAAACATTGTTTATTCAATCACTGGTTCTAGCCTGGAGCCCAGGAGTGATTTGGCATCCATACAATCTAGTCTTAAGCCTCAGAGGCCCTCTACTGACTGAGCCACTCTGAGTAGCACCCTCTAAACTCTGACTCTTCCGGTTCAACTCAATTCATTCATTGTTCTTCTCCAAACTGCCTGATTCAAACTGACCTTCTGGGCTGGCTTTGGCAGCTCTTCTGATTTTGGCAAATTCTGGCTGACTCTCTGCCTCAGACTGAACTGCTCTGCTAGGCTTCAAACTGACCCACTCTTCCCATCTGATACTGACTTCTGCCAAGCTGCCTCTGTGTCTCTGTGTCTTTGTGTCTCTCCTCTAGCCTGCCTGCTTCAGACTGCTCACCTCATACTGCCTGCTGTAACTGACTCTGCTCTGAGCTGAGAGCCTGCTTTTATATTGTGAGAGTTGGGCATATCCTCACTTTGACCCATTCTGCTAACTCTTCCTCTGATTAGTCACTTTGCCTGTCCTTCAATGACTCATCTCAGACATCACTTCTTGTGTGACACTGACTCTTTTTGAGCTTCTGCTCCCTGTGTCTGCTTCCACACTCTGCTTCTATCTTAGGGATTAAAGGTGTGGACCACCACTGTCTTCTGAATACTGGGATTAAAGGTGTGTCTACATTCAATCTAAACCACACAGGCCTCTGAATGTAGACCCCTAGAATATAGACCCTTCCTAGATTTCACAGAGGCCTATTCCTCTATAATGAGCTTCTCACATAAGCCAGCCTATTGTGCCTTGTTTCTCTGACCCACTGACATGACATTCCTGCTCCAAACCATAAGCCACTATTGCAGAGCCTTGCAAATGGGGGAAATAAGCCACATTTCAGGCCCCAGGGTCCCAGGAGTGACCTCAGCCTCCCCTTGTACAACCTTTTAGAGCAGTGATTCTCAACCTTCCTAATGCTGCAACCCTTTAATACAGTTCTTCATGTTGTGGTGACCCCCCAACCATAAAATTTTTATTGCTACTTCATAACTGTAATTTTGCTACTGTTATGAATCATAATGTAAATATCTGATATGCAGATGGTCTTAGGTGACTCCTGTGAAAGGGTTGTGACCCACAGATTGAGAACCTCTGTGTTAAAGTTTCAGTCCTACAGGAACAGGGCCAGGTCTGAGGCCCTGACTCTACCTCACCCTGGAGCTATCCCACATATCTGACCTGAGAGGCTCTATCCTAGGAACCTGGGATCCTCAACAGAACACCCCCATCCTCCTGGGCTTTGGGAAACCCTTGGGTAATAAAATCAGGCAATACACCCTGTGTTCCCTCTTCCCACTCGAATCTAAATGTCCCCACCGTCCAGCCCACCCTAGGCCATTCCTAACACAAACAGGCCATTTCTAATCCTGTCATTCAGAGCCTCTCAGCTCTAGCCACTCCCCACCAGATGGGAGCCCCCAGCCCCCCAACCAGGCTCTCTCTGGAAAAACTGCACAAGCTAGGATAAAAGACAATGGAGAGGAGTGAGAATAGACCCTTGAAAGCACGGCAACATGTCTGGGGACAAGTGGCCACTTGTCCTCCACTTCCTGGGGCAGGGAGCCTGTCACAGTGACCTGCAGGGGCAGGCTTTTGGAAACCCCTCCAAGTGATACAAGCATACCTTCTGTAATGGGCAGAGGCTGGGTCTCACCACAGACCCCCAGAACCTGACAGAAAATGTGTACTAATTAGTCCTTCCTGTCCCCAGCTACACCAAGCTGGCCCAGGTGGACATTGTAGGCCAGGACCGGGGCTCAGCGAGCCCTGGCTCTGAGCTTTTCATATCATAGCAAACTGTCTACCTCAGAGCTCCATCAGCTAGGTCTCAGTCAAACTTCTGCTATGGCATCTGAAAAGTGGGGTACAGAGGTGAAAGCTCAACAAGGTCAAGGGACAAGCACAGTATATGGCATGCAGGAGGCCTCTGGCAAGGTCCGTTCTCTAAAGACTGGGGCAATTCCCTGTCACCTCGGCCTCCTGTGTAATGTATAAATCATTATTTCCTAGCAATGCTATTAAAAAATAAAACCACCAAGAGCCCCGGGGGAGTGACAGCAAAGGGCTGTGGACAGACTAAACAAAAGGTTAAGTACTTCTTCAGGGAAGAAACCAGGATCTCGCTTATGTGCAGTGCAAAACCCCTGTCCCAAAGTCTAGAGCCCAGAACAGACGGAGAAGTGGCTCTTGGGAGTCAAGCCCTTATAGAAGGCAGCCCAGCTGCATGGAACCGCAAACCCGAGGCTGTTCAAGTGAGAGGGAGGGTTCCGGTGACACGGAGTCTCCGCTGTGCCTGTCACTGACCTAGGACCAAGCCTAGCGTCACGGCCAGCTTCGAGGTCAGTCCCTCATTCTGGAGCAGCTCCAGAGCAGCCACAGCAGCTGGGGCGCCGTAGTGACTGCATGACAGCCCGCAGAGGGCCCCGGCGGCCCTCTGTAGACAAGCTGTCCTCGCTGGCTGGAGCCTGCTGCAGCTGCTCAAACTGCATCTCCAGGTGCTTCTGGATGGCAATGCCGAGCACCTCGGGGTCCACGGAGGCTCCATACACCTCCCACGTCATGCCTTCAGCATCCCATCGCACATCCCTCACAGGTGACGCCGCCTCTTCCAGGCTGGACCCCAGCATTACCTCTGGGAATATGTTGAGAGTCTCAGGCGCTTCCAGGGATGGGCTGGTACCCACAGCCTTGCAGGCTGCCGCTGGAGCTGCCTGAACTTCAGCATCCTGGGCAGATGCCACACCCAGGGCCAAGTCAGTGGCTGAGGTCATGGTCCACACATCTTTGGTCCTGGAGCTAGACTCTATGGCTAGCCCTGTAGGCCCCCAAGGGTGGACACAGCAGTGTGAGTGCCCAGAGAGCCCCCCAGGCAACTTGCAGTGGAATTTCATCCCATATTGAGCCTGCAACCCAGACTCACTCACTGACGCCACCAATTTGGGAAAGGCCAGGACGCCCGTGGCAGGCAAGGCATGGCAGCAGCCACCGGCCGCAGACTCCCTCACGGTGCAGAGCAGAGCTGCCGGGGGAAGTGCATGGCAGGAAGTAGTAGATGGCTGTCCAGGAGCTTTGAGTCCACCCTGGGGACTGCCGATGAGACCAGCTGTGCCTTCCAGTCCTCCGGTTGGCACCCACCCCTGACCCTCCCCCAACATGCAGGCTGAGTTAGAAGTCCCCTCCTCTGGAGCCAAGTCACTTTGCAGGACTGCAGGGGTCTGGCCACCTTGGCCAGCAACACTGGCAGGCTGCAGCAGAGCCCTGTGGACGGGTGAGCTGCCGAGGGCGGAACAGCTGGTGCTAGCCTTCTGAGCACTGCCATGACCCCGGGCCTGGGTACTATGGACCAAGTCTGAGTGGCTCCTCTGCACAACTGCAACGCTGGGAGCCCGTAGGCGACACAGGTCACTGATGCCCATGGTAGACACATTGCCGACAGTGCTGCTCCTCCAGTGGCCTCCAGCCTGTGACCGAGGGCTGGAGGTCTGTGCTTGCCCCACGCTCTCGGTCTGGCACCCCTCGTCCTCCAGGGTCCGAGGACTAGCGCTGGTCTCGCCCGGCTGTGCATGCCACACAGTGCTGCTGGCACTCTTACGCAGCTCTGGCCTCTGCTCCCGGCCTTCGCACAGCAAGCTGGAAGAACTCTGGGACAGAGGCTGTGTGCGGGGGCTCTGGGGTTCCCGGGCACCTGGTTCAGGGTGGCTAGAACTCATGGCTGCCTACGAGAGAGAAAAAGGAAGTGAGTGGAGCCAAGCTGGATGTTGGCACCTGAGTTGCATTCTTCTCCGAGCTTACGCTGAGCTAGGCACACTGAGGAAGCAGCTTCAGTCCCAGTCTGCCTGACTGATCAGAGCCGTGAGGATGTCAGTGACATGACACATACCAGACACTTCAAATCAAGGCTTCCCGTGTGCTGCACAAACGACACTGCAAATATTTAATCATCACTGCCCCAGAAATAGGCCCTGGAGACCACCACCATGCCCGCTGTTTACCATACCTATGAGATAGGTGTGGGTTGCTGGGGGAAACACAGTGGGGGAGGGGGTCGAGTGTGCTGGGGCCCTAAGGTGGGCACGTGGCATCATGAGGGCAGCCATCAGTCAATTAACACAGGAAGACGGCAGATTTTAACAGCCAGCGCAGCGGAGTACTCCTGGGACTAGCAGGATGCACTTTAATAGGGACTGGGGCCTCCTGGGTACAGAACGGGGGCTCAGAGAAGGTTTATGGGACAAGGAAGAAATGAATACTGGCTATGCTGAGAACTCGTTCCTCTACTGCCCTTCTCCCATCCCCTCCAGCCTGACCTCCCGCTCTGTGACATGTCTCAGGTTGTCTTGTCAGAGGTGAGGGAAACAGGTTCCTGACTCTCACCCTACCAAAGGAGGGCCTCGTGAACAGCCCTTAGTGCTGGGCCTCACTCAGAATTTTTCATTCATCTGCAGCCGTCTCCTGAGCCCCCATGGAATGCTGCACTGTTCTGTAGCTGGGAACGTGAGAATCACGTAGCTCTGGCTGTGCCTGGGGATGACCACCCAGCAGTGAGAAAAAATGCCCAGTGGCAAAAGCCAGACATACCCTCTGCACAGTGCCAACTATCTCTTCCCAGTGTGCCTGCTCCAGCACAAGACCCCCCCTGCCGCTCCCCTGCCCAGAGTTGCCTAAACTCAACACAACCCCTTTCCTCCTCACCATCTCCCCCTGAGAACCTTCCCTGGATGACCCAGCTGGGCTACCTCCATCTTGGCTCAGCATCATGGGGCCTAGACAGAACAGTCTGGCCGACCCTCAACCCACCTCCCCCCAGCCTTCAGAGGACAGCTGCTTCAGGACAAGAGAATGAACTTAAAATCACAGCCATGGAAGAGTGGGCTAAGTACCCAAAACTCAGTCCGAGGAAAGGCACGGAACTTGCTGGGATGGTAGGGAAAGACTCGCTGGAGAATTATCATGGAAACCAAGGCTGGGGAGAGAGGGAGAAGCTACCCAGAAGAAGGAACAGGTGACACAGGAAAGTGACAGCCAGGCTGGGACATGGGAGGGGCCAGTGGGTCAGGATAACTGGGCCAGGCCAGCCCTGGTCAAATGGAGATGATCACGGTGGGACTCCCTGTCAGGCGGGATGGGCTGGAGAGGCAAGGCAGACACAGAAGGTGACAGTTTTGGTTTAGGCAATCCCAATCCTCCCCACCTACCTCTGGCTGATAAGCACTGACAGGAAACCAACCACCCTGGCCAGGTGAGCAAGGCCACCCAAAACAGACTGTGGCAAGGGCTTCTGAACTCAACTTCTGTTATTGGAAATATCTCCCTGTCTCGAATTCACAGGAGTAGGTAGAGTGTTGAAGCCTAAGTCCGGCCTAGTACAGCTGCCTGCTCCGATGGAAAGGCCAAACCTTGTCCTGTCCAGTGCGGTGGGCACTAGAAACACGTGGCACCTGAGACAAAGACTGTGAGCAAGAAACAGAATTTCTGATGAGTAATTTAAATAACCGGCCACATGTGGCTAACGGTCTCTGTACTGACCAAGCCAGTCTGAATACAGCCTATTTGGTAAAGGAGCGTCCCATCCCAGCTGTTTCTTGTGTCCAAAGCCAGACTGGATGGGAGACAAAGAAAGGCATCTAGCCCACAACTGCCCTCGGGGAGCTCTAACGCCAACAAACAGGGAAAGCACTAAAGCTGATGGCAGCTACCAATGATGACAGTATCGGCTTTGAATGCTGCAGGCTTGGGCCATATCCTCTGCAAACACTGTCTCACCCCGCTGTCACGGCAACCTCAAGATGTCATCCATCATCCCTGTTCCACAAATGAGGCGACGGCTCAGAAGCTTAGTGATCTGACCAAGGGCACAGAGGTAGCCGATGGCTCCGTCGGAATCAAGCCCACGAGTATATGAGGTCCTCTGCCCCCGATGAGCAGTGTGCAGACCTCTGACCTGCATCTGTCACTCCTGATGGTGTTCATGACATGCCAATGTAACAAATGAGTGGGACCCTGACCCACCTACCGCACCGGATTCTCAGGCTGCGCGGAATAAGGATAGCAGGAAGACGCTTACAGACTGAAAGTCCTATGGGCACCAAGTTATCTTGGCAGGGAGGCAACTACCCAGCCATGGAGTCTAAGAGCACGAGGAAACCCCAGTTTCCTACATAGCCCTGGGATAAGATCCACTACTTTGAATGCTCCTAGAGAATAGGGAAATACCAACAGTTGCTTGACCCCCAGAAGAAACAGGTGGGACAAGACTGAAGAAGTGAAAAGCCATCAGCAAGGAGAGCATTATTGCATCTGTTTCCCCAGATACTGGCCAGTGCCCAGAGCTGGCCATCCTCCAGAGAGACCAGAAATCACAGAGACCCCGTGGGAAGCTGTGTATCTACTGGTTACCTTATCTGTACCGCCACTGTACAAGTGGCAGGTGACAACACTCAGCCCTGGTGCAATTCAAAGATAGCAAGGAGCCCACGGCAGCAAATGGCCTCAGCAGTACCAGCCACCCTTACTGGCAGCAAGCAACCCATGGCGTTTTGAATTAAAAGCCCAGCTTCTAGAAACTTCCAGGCTAGCTCAGCCCAAGAGATCCACTTGCTCAGAGGTTCCAATGCTTGCCCTAGCCCAGGAAACTAGGCCTCTAGGATATGCCCAGTAGGAAGACCAAGGTGCCAGCTCAGACCACACTGTGACACGTATATAAAACCCCTCTTGGTCTTACCAGCCCTAGAGAAGGGAGGTTTCTGGGTAAGGGAAGTAATTCTAGGTAACCCTTGTCACCAACATGGTGGAGCTAGACTGGACTCCCAGGGTGAAGAGGAAAGGGCTGGCTTTGCTCTCAGCACTGGCTCTTCTTCCTCTTGCATATCTGCCCTTCTGTGTCTTTGAGCCTCAGTCTCCCCAGTCTACAAACTGAAGTAAGCCCTACTCCACAAGGTTGTTGTGAAGACTGAACACAACGGAACGAGGTGATCGTCTTCTTTTTCTCCTTCACCATCGGTGACTTGAGGCCACAGTGTTGTAGGAAATAAACAGCACTGGGAAAGTGTTAGAAGCAAAGACACCCTTTTGGGAAGCCTCCAAAATACTCCACAAGTAAGCTTCATCTCCCAATTCTTGCTACCTTCATCCTATCCTGTGATATCACCAGTTTCCCCAGTGTCCCCATCACCACACTTAGTTTTAAACCTTTATCTAGCATGCTACCCATACACATAAGGCTTGGGTGTACATACCACATGTCTAGAAAGTCACGTTACAGTCACGGGCAGGTTCTAATTTTACCCAAAAGAGATCCTGGGATGGATCTTTTGAGCTGGAGACATGGCCCAATGGTTAAGGGCACAGACTGCTCTTGTACAGGACCTAAGTTTGGTTCCACTCATGTTGGACGTCTCTCAACTCTCTGCAACTCCCGCTCCAAGGGACCAGATTTCTCTGTTCTGCACAGGCACCGGCACTCACATGTACACAGCCACACACAGAGGCTCTCTCCCGGGAAGGTGCTTTAGGATAACATAAAAGGCAGGCATGCAAAGGCCTCCAAGAGCATCCGTGTTCAGTAATACCTTGGTGTTCTTTCTCCTGCCTCGTTTAGTGCAAAAGTTGTGACGGCTATGGGTGATGTCATGGGGTCACTGCCCCTCAGCTGCACTGTCCTGCTGCCTCAGGTTCTACTATCAACAACTGGAGAGTCAACCACCCTCACGTGCAGCAAGCAATGTCACTTTGAATAAGCACCCCCGGATTCTCAGAAACTTCTAGACTAGCCCAGCCTGAGACCACTGGCTCTACTTGGTCAGAAATCCAGTTCTCACCCCTCCCCGCCAGAAGCCCAGACCTTTGGGTTGTACCCAGAAAGACTTCTAAGGATCCCATCTCAGACCTCTTCAGTGGGGGCTTAGATGACCACCTCTGTACCCAGAAAGCCACAAAAGGAAAAAGCAAGTCCACAAAGGAGGGAGCAGGAGGTGAGGCGGAAACGGGACTGGTCACAGTGTTAAAATTATTTATTCAAGAACCAGGTAGGGATTCCCCCCACGAATCCCTCAAATCCCTTGTATAGAAGGGGCATGGCTGCCTACAGCCAGTAGTTTGATCCAACCCAGAGTAAATAAAGTGCCTAACAGGAACACTCAGGCCAGAGTTGAGGGCTGCAGCAGGAAGCATTCCTAAAAGGAGAATGGGGTTCCAGGGATAAAACCCGCTCCCCTCATAGCCTCATGAGATAACATAGAGCCTAAAGGCAGAGGGGTGTCAGGAAAGGGTTCTCGGAGTAGGCATGGGCTAAGGCATGCCGCCCTGCTCAGAGAGACTGAGACCCCTAAGAGTCTCAGAGCACTCCCTCAGAAGAGCTAAGTCTCACGGGTCAGCAGCCCCAGCATGGAAACACCCTACGTGGCCACTGTGACCCTACCTGCACTCCCCCAACACAGAGCCCCAGCAAGGACACAAGCCTCACTGGGGCTACCCCATAGGCCAAGACACAAGTCGGTTTCGCAGTGCGAGGATTCAGGAAAGAGCGTCCCTTCACACAACAGCACTCTGCATGCCAAACACAGGCCTCCCCTGCGGGCAAAGGCCTGAACGCACCACACACCACGCAGCCTCCCTGGCCCGGGGCTCCCTTCCCCGCACCTCCAGAGCAAAGCCCACTGGGGTCTTAGGGAGAAGGACCCAACACAGGCCTCGGAACTAGACTACAGACCTTTCCAGGACAAAGGCAGTGGCTCAAAGGACATGGGGCAGTGAGCTCGCGAGTAGGGATGCTCCCAGGCAGAAGAGGGCGGGTGCTGGCAACAGAGGACAGGGTGGGGGATGCGGATGGAGGAGAGGAGGAACCCGGGAGGTAAGAAGCAGAGGGAGGCCGGTGGAGCTGGACGGACACAGGTCTCAGACAGAAGGGGGAAAATCCGAGGCCGGGCAGAGGGCACAGAGCAAAGAGGTCCGGAGAGAGGGCAGGGGGAAGGAAGCGGAGGTGCGGAGGAATGCGGTGCAGACAGTGGTGAGGAGTGGGTTCGGGGGTGCAAGAAGGGGCGGCGCCGCCCACACCACCCAGCACCCCCCTACCGCTCGTAGCCAGCCAGCCTCTCACCCTGTCGCCGCCAGGGCCGCGCAGGCCGGCGGAAGCGCTGCTCCTGCGGCCGCCACAGGTGCCCGGCGCCAAGATGGAGCCGAAGCCGCACCGGGTCTGGCCCGCGGCGGTGCAGCCGGCCGTGGAGCCCGCTCTGCCAAGGCGTAGACGGAGAGGCCGGCACCGGTCCCCGGGCTGGGGGGGGTGGGGGCGGCTCGCTCACCTGGGCGCGCCCCGCCTCTCCACGGCCTCTGCGTCTCGGCCCCGCCCCCTGTCTCGGCCCCGCCCCACGCCCACTCCTCTAAGGCTCCACCCCCAAGGGCGCCCGGCCCCCTTCTGGACCCCTCCTCAAGGCTGTTCTCCCCACTATGGGCTCATCTGTCTTTGCAGCCCTCTCGGCCCGGCCAGTCTGGTGTGTTCCAGCCTCCCACACACCATCATCCAGTCTCGCGGTGCTCCATCTTGCATGGCTAGCTCTCTGCAATGCTCCAGGTCCCACGTTCACTCCCGTAGAGCTTTGGCCCCCTCAACTCCTCCCTCTGGCGCCAAGATCTACAGACCCTTTCCTCATGTTCCTGCCGCCATGTCCTCACCTCTCACAATTCTCTGGACTCAGATCCTGCTCCAGAGATTCCCCTCACCCCTCACCTGGGTCTTGCTCTCTTGAGGCCTTGTAGTTCTGCAGCTACTCCGTAGGGATTGATTCATATGGCCTGAATCCAACAGTACTATCCTCTACATTTACCTCCTGGAGAAACCCAAGCTTGACCTTTCAGGTTTATAACCCTGCTAAGAGCATCCAGGGGGACAGACCTCATTGGAGCCTGAATTATTTTCCTATAATCCCCTGAAGCCCTGCTATTTCCTTCCTTGACCCCTCCTTACCCCTTCGGAAAAGCTCTACAGATACTGGGATGCCTGGTCCCTTGGGAGACCTGAGAGCCCCATAACATTCCCTCAACACACAGGACAGGAGGCCACCCCACCCAGATCTGGCTAGACCCAGTCTGCCTTTAAGGAATTCCTGGTCCCCTGGTCCCCTGGTCCCCTGGTCACCTGGTCCCCTGGCCCTCTGGTATCCCGGTCCCCTGGTCCCCTGGTCCCCCGGTATCCTGGTACCCAGAGTCGCAGGCTAAGAGAAGCCTGAGCTTCTTCTGAGTCCCAGTGTTACCTCCCTTGTTGACAGCAGCTCTGAGAGTCCCAAGTTGCCTGGGGTTGTCTATATCCCTTCCAGGCACTTATGGGGAGCCAATACCATCATCGATTGCCCCTCCCCCAGTTGGGAGATCACTATCTCCTCAAAAAGACCCAGATTTCCCTAGGCACCGCTTTCAGGAAAGGCATCAGCGCACTCTCCAGTTCGGGGAGACAGCTGTCCTGGAAGCTGAGCAACCATAACACCAGGGCAATCGAAGTAGGGGCCTCAGATCGCTTCTCTGCCGCACACAGCCTGCCCGAGGGATCCTGCCAAAGAGCCTACACAAGATGTCTTTGCCAGGAACACTAACCAATGCCTATCCCTCCCAGAAATCTTTTCATACTCACATTCCCTTTCCAGAGAAGTCACTTGAATTCCAAGAAAAGATGAAGTATATGTGGCTACACTGAGAGCCAGAGCCAGACCCCGAGCCCAGAGCTCCTAGCTACCAGCGCATCCTGACAGCCTTCCAATCGCCTTGCCAGCTGTGCTCCGAGGAAGGCTGCTCGGGGCTGGATGTCAATAGCTGTCTGCCATACTAGACACACGCAGGAACAGTCTGGCTGGACCATGCCACCAAGACCTCTGAATATCGCCTTGCTCTTGGCCTCTTGGCTCACTGGTCCCATGGCTTGGCAAGGAGGCTGCCCTGGCTATAGCAGTGATCCTCAGAGAGTCTGGGACAGGGACTTAGGTATCGATTCCTATCCCAGCTTCCAATATATTCATTTACAATGTGATCCCACACCCAGGCAAGACTGTGCATCTCTCTGGGAATGAGTTCCTTCATCTGATAAGCATAGTAATTACCTCCCTGTCTCTTGGGGCTGTGGGGAGGCTGGAGTTGTGAAAGTGTTCTGTGCAACGTTCTTGCTGCTCCCACTCGGTTGATCACATATTTACTGAGCCCCACCTGTGCCAGGCTCTGGACTGTTGGGACTGAGGAGGGAATGGGACTTCGCAGGGCACTGTGGTGAGGAGAGGTGTATGTGGCTTGATGTCCATACAGGCCAAGTTCTATTTGCTGACAGGAGCAGGCATGGAACGTGCTCAGAAACTCACAGTGGGCACATTGAGATGTCTGTGTCACTCGGTCGAGAAGCAGGAGTTTCTTGGGAGCATCTGAGTATCACAGACACAGAGGTGACCTCTGATGTCCCAGGGGTAAGACTGAGAGGAGGGCTTAGGGACCCAGCTGTGAGAAACCAAGTGGCAAGCACTAGGAACTAGACAGGAGAGAAGGAAACAGGCACCTAGAGGGCATTCTTCATGGAGGGGCTGGAGGTAGGCACTGCTGGTGGGGGTAAAGGGATAGTCTGGAGAGGAGACACCTACATGGTATGTACCTAGTCGACTATAGGCCATAAACGGGAGAAGAGAGAGGTTACTGGAAAGAAAAATGAAGGTCAAGAAAGTTGTTGTTCTTTTAGTTGCTTTTGTTCCCTTAGTTTGATTTTTAGTATGCTGTATATTGTCTTGTTGTCAGCCAACTAATTCTGGTTAAGCTAAGCAAAAGGGCGGTAGTAGGGAGACTGCAGGGAGCACCAAACAGAAGCTGACACTGAAGAGCCGGCTTGCTTCTGGAAGACAGGAGCCAGGTGACACAAACACCCCTTCATGTCTCACCCCACTGCTGCCTTGGGAAGGAAGGACTCGGCTCCTATCTTAGTTTCTTTTCCTGTTGCTATGACAAGATACTCTTAAATAAAAGCAACTTGAGAGAGACAGGGCTTACTCCAGCTCGCAGTTCTAGGACACAGTCCACTGTGGCAGGGAACTCAAGGCAGTGCGGGCTCGAAGCAGCTGGTCACATTGCATTCATAACCTGGAAGCAGAGCTCAATAGATGTATGCTAATGCCCAGCTCACTTTCTCCATTTTGTTCGATCCAGGATCGCCTGCCCAGGGAATTATCCCATTCATAACTAAGGTTGATCATCTCCCATCAATTAATTTGATCAAAATAATCTCTCACAGGCATTACCAGAAGCCCATCTCCCAGGTGATCCTGGATTCTGTCAACTTAACAATGAACACTAACCATCGTAGCTCCTCTGTAAGAATGCCTTTCTGGGAGCCCTCTTGCCCCACTGAGAACACCCCATACACACACACACACACACACACACACACACACCATTCTTTCCCTCAAAAGAGGAATGGATACAGGGTAGTGTGCATTGTGCTAACTTAAGCATGTTCAACAGCTAGGGAGACAGATCCATAGCGAGAGTGTGAATGGAAACATGAGCATGGAATTGCTGCTGTATAGAGTCTCCAAAGGGCTGAGATCCAGAGAGAGTTAAAGGGGAGGATGGCAGGTATCTTTTCTGTTTTTAATGTAACAGGAGCAAGAAGAAATATTAGAACAGTAATGAGGGGTTCAGTCTCTTTCCTCCTGGTAGCCCTAACCTAAAAATATGATCTAAAGAATCTTGAAATCTACAAAGCTCACATACCAAAACCTTCTTGACCCTGTTGGAAACCCTGGGGCAGAGGAAAACAGTTCTTCAGCTGGACGGGGGATGGGGCAGCGCACAGTATCTGGGGTAGTTTTAGTGGAGATGCTGAGAAGGAATGCATCATTGTGTCAATGTCTGAGGAGGAGGAGGAAGCTTCAGCTGTGTCAAACCGTGTCTGTTTTTCTAACAAAAATATCCCTACAATGAAAAAGACTTCTTTAACCATTAACTCTACAGAAAAAAAGGACACTAACTCCCCAGGTATACAACAGGTGATGGGCGGATGGATGGATGGGCGGAGATGTCAGATCCCATGCCGGACAGTGTGGTAGCCTCTCAGCTATAGACTATTTATGACCAGATTTTTTGTTGTTGTTTTTCAAAGCAAGATTTCTCTGTTGTAACTCTGGCTGTCCTGGAACTCACTCTGTAGACCAAGCTGGCCTCGAACTCACAGAGATCTGCCTGCCTCTGCCTCCCCAGTCCTGGGATTAAATGTATGTGCTACCACTGCCTGGCCCAGGACAAGATTTTAAATGAAAGAGAAGTTGATCTCTACCCCATGTTAGCCACTATTTGGGACAGGAATTGTCCTCTAGAAGGAAAGCCTATATACTAATAAATGCAGAATTTATACCTGGAAGAGTTTCAGAGCTTGTGCTGGCTACTTTTATGTCAATTTGACACGTTAACGTCATCTGAGAAGGAAGAACCCCAACTAAGAAAATGTCCCTCCCAGACTGGCCTGTGGGCAAGCCTGTGGTGCATTTTTTTTGATGATTGGTGTAGGAAGGCTCAGCCCATTGTGGGTAGTTCCTGACCTGACTTCCTTCAGTGATGGGCTGTGATGAAGAACTCTAAACTGAATAAACCCTTTCATTCCCAAGTTGATTTTGTTAATGGTGTTTTATCACAATAGAAACCCTAACTAAGATAAGACTAAAACACAGTTTCTAAATACATGCATGGACAACTGGAAGCCCCTGTTGTACCATGCCACAGTACGTGGTCTACCAGTCCCTGCAGGGCTTAAAAAGTCACCTTTAGCTCTAAGAGAGATGGTCAGAAACTTCACAGTGTTGGCATTTGCAAAATGCCTCTTGCCCATCTCTATAAAGGCCCGCATGCTTTGGAAGAACATAGACAGAGCTCATCACACACAGGAAGAGGTAGGGGAGAGTAAAGACAACCATGCTGTCCTACAAATTGAGGAAGGCTCAGCAGAAGTTCCTAAGAAGTTGTGTTAGCAGGTCAAATAGGGAAGTGTCTTTACCCAACAACCCCTTTGACTCAGAGTCTCTGAGCCTGACCATGATGGCAGCTGAATGGCCAATACCAGATCAGGCTGCTCCTTCCAAACCAACGTGAGTACTCACACTTAAGTCAGGTTAAAGAGGTAAATATATGGAATATCCAATCTGACCAATAAGGAAGGGCCCATGGTTTTCTGGCTTAAATACCACTGCTTGCCCATGCGAAACCCTGGAAGTAAGCAGGTAGAAGGGCAGCCTAGCTTCTAAAGGGCGTGTTACTGAAGATACCGTGAGCTTCTCCAGGAAGAGCCTGTGCTTCTGTCCACTTAAAGCTTCCTCACTCCGGTGTCATCACGGCTTTACTGACAGGGATTGGGCTACAGTGCTGTGTACCTCTAAGGGAACACGGTTCAATGCCCATTTCAGATGGAAGATCGGACAGATAGGAAACCACAGAATCGGTGACATCCAACTCCCAAGGGAAAATACCAGACAGGAAATGGCCATCAAGAGATCTGCTCCACTCCCTGGGAATCCATAATTTGGGCCCATCAAGGTCTGACAGCTTTTCCTTCTAGATGGGAGCACCCAGTGAGTATCCTGTTTTCACTGAATCCATGAGGTCATGGCTAGCGGTATTATACCATAGCACATGCAGACCCAATGCAGCAGGCTAGCTCGCCCCAGCAACTAGGCTTGGAGCTACATGTGAGCCCTACATGGAACTTCAGGGACAGGGACATGCTACATATGAAGACAGAGCACACAGACATTTGGCTGGCCTGAGGGACAGAGACAAGCTGAGATTGCTAATTACTACCAAATTGCCTTCATCTCATTCTGTGTTTAAAGAGAAGATTTCTTCCCTGAGGATAGTGGCAGAGTGTATTCGCACATCTCCCAGAAGCTATGTTTGGCCAAGTCACTCAAAGGTGGGTCTAAAGTGAAGAGAGCTGATTCCTTTAACCAGAAGGGGTAATCTTCCCCTTAGCCCGTTCATTCTATTGCTACTGAGTGGGCAGTGGAGACGTTGGGGAAATGTCTTAACCCACACAGATAAACAATATGTAGGACCGTGAATCAGCAAACAGGAAAAATCCCTGGTTTCCAGGCTGCTCACCTGCCTGCAGGTAATGGAGAAACTTCTCTCTTGCTTACGCCTGTCTGGTGTGAACTCTCTTCCAGCTGTTCAACTTACATTTTAAAGATCATCATTTAAAGTCATCTTTTCCTCTCTCCACCCATGTGCTGTGGGAGGGTCTCAGAAAAAGGGGTGTGACTAGGCAAAAGCCAATCACTGAGCCACCTTACCCTGGACAACCGTGTGTCCGATTTAGAGTCAATAATGTGAAATTCTTTGGAGGGATTGGGGAGGGAGACACTCTTTTCCCTAAGATGAGGTGCGCACTGAGGCTGCTGCAAACATCTTACACAAGGCCGACAGACGAGAAATGCAGAGCATACAAAGTTAAGACTGTCCAAGTCTGCGCGGGACCTCCGAGTCAGGGAATGCTAAGGCCTCACACGGCCTCCATACCTCAGTTACGAAAACAAATTGCATTGCCTTTTTATTTAGACTTCTTTGGGGGAGATTTCTATCCCTTGCTTCCTAAGATGGCATCAGTGACACATTTATCAGCAGCCTCGGGAGGATTATAGAGGTATCGCGGACCAGGAGACGAGAGAAGCTTGTTCAGGGACAAAAATCAGTTGTTCTAAGAAGCATGTGGACTTGGAGTAGAACTTAGACGGCCCTCAGTACACAGAGCCAGAAATATCCCTTGCTACGACCCTTCCTTCCAGGGGTCTCTGCTCCATGCTGTTCTCGCAACCAGATGGCGCCCTCTACTGACACAAGATGTCTATTGCCTTGAAACCTTGGCTGCCAAGCTGGTGGTTTTTTTTAATGGTTGCTTCATACTTCCGTTGGTGCTAGAGATCTTCTTCCTGCGGTCCTGCCAAGTGTCTCAAGTCACAATTCAAAAAAGATTAATCTTACAGACAAAGGTCATTTTCAGTGTCAAAGAAAACATGCAGGTCCTTATCAGCCCATGAGTTAGCATTCAACCCTAAATTAGAGGTAAACTCTTCAGAGACTTTAAAAGCCCCAGCCCTTGAGGAGGGTCTGGATTTTGCTGGCTTCCGGAGTCCGCCTCTGCTTTGCGGAGGGTCTTTATCTCCGCCTGTCTGCTGAAATGCTGATTCTGCGTGCTGCTGTCTGCAGTGTTTGAGATTTCTCTGATGCTACCCTTGCACTCCAGATTTTTCCTGCCTCTTAATTCTTTTTTTTTAATGATTTATTTTATATATATGAACACTCTATTTGCATATATACCTGAGGCATCAGATCCCATTTTGAGCCACCATGTGGTTGCTGGGTATTGAACTCAGGACCTCTGGAAGAACAGCCAGTGCTCTTAACCACTGAGCCATCTCTCCAGCCGCATGTCTTTTAAGTCTCTCTTGCTTGCTGAACCCAATCAAGACCCTAGGCTGTACCACTAGCTTTGTGACCAAGGAACGGAATATATAGATCGACCATGGCTAGATCATGTGCCAAACCCCACGGCTATTGTAAGGAGTTGATGTGGGGAGCAGAACGGTACCTGCTCTGCAGGGACTATTTGGAGAGGGAAGTGGGGGAGAAAGCAGATTGTGGGGGAGAAAGCAGATTGTGGGGGAGAAAGCAGATTGCTAGGGGCTGTGTTGGGGAAGGAAGAGAGAGAATAGGACAGGGAAGCAGAAAACTCCCCAGGAATCAGGAGTACGCTAGGAGTGAATCCTTGGCTCTGTGGCATTCAGAGGAGCTTCTGTGGAACTGGACACACACAGTGAAGTGAGGGACATGGAGGACTTCCGGCCCAACCCAATTCAGGCTTGTGATACATACCCACAGAGGAGTTCTCCACAACTACAGAAGAATGGAGCACGAGAAGTCACATGTTAAACAAAGTTAGCCAGACTCAGAAAGACAAACGCTGTATGTTTCCCTCACGTATAAAATCTAGATTTAAATGTGCGTGTGTGTGTGTGACACGTACATAGAAGTGGTACTATTGGCGTGGGGAGAAGAAGGGCAATAAAGGGCACTGGAGATGATTATAAGAAAAATACATGGTACACATATGTAAAAATGTTGTGATAAAGTACACTATTATTTGTTCCAATTATTTATATAATAAATGCTTACTTGAAAAAAAAAGACAGTGTTAAAAATAAGAGAGAAGGCTTACATTAGTAGGCTTTCCCCTACTGTCACAAAATACCTGAGGTCAACAACGTAAACAGGAAAGGTTCACTGCAGCTCACTCTTCAGAGGTTTCAGTCCATGCGCAGTGGTCTCCAGGGTGTTTGTGCCGTCAAGGAGACAGAGCATCATGGAGCAGAACACATAGGAAAATAAGTAGCCTGGAAGCAAAGAGAGGAGCAGGAAGGTGTTGGGGTCCCAATGTCCCCTTTAAAGGCAAACTCCAATATCCTATTGTCCTTTCGCTAGGCCCCACCTGCCAAAGAGTCCACCGCCTCCCAGTAGCATCACAGGCTGGGTACCAAATCTCAGCATGTGCCTTTGGTAAGAGTATGGCCTAAACTATAATAGGACCGTAAGAAACTAAATCAGAGGCCACGTTCGCTAAACAAATGAACAGAAAGGAGGTTAGGGAAAGGGGGTTCCCTCTCATAAACAGGCACCTTAGCTAACTAGGGAGGAGTTTACACAGATGTGAGAGGTCCAGTCTTGTCTGTGTCTCTCAGTGTGGCCTTTATCCTGTCCCGGCTTCTCTGTTCCTATGTGATGAGAGGTGACACTTCCTTAGATGGGGGCTGATTCTTAAGGTTAATTGAAAGTGGCCTTTCTCGTGAATCATCCACCACACTGAATTATTTATCACCTGCAGGCGTTCAAAAGCCTTTAAACTCTTGGACTTCGAGCAAATCTCCTTGGGAATGTGCCTGCCAATAAAGATACGATTTCCTTTTGGCTACAGAAGAGAGAAACCATGTCTGTTGCTGTTTCCAGGTTTCCCAGTGATCAGCCAGATCTAAAAACAGGAAACGGGGCCATGGCTGAGGCCAGCCCTGGGCGGCACTGCCATTATGTGAAGTTGGATCCCGGCCAGCCTGGTCTCAGAGTACTCACTCAGAGCACGGGGCGGGGTGGGGGGGACCTCTGTAGTACCTATGGCTCTTGCCAAGCAACGTGTCACCCGGGGATGTCTGTGGACCTGTCAGCAGATCAATGGAAAAGAGGCCAGAAGGGGTCTAGCTCTACCATTTTCTGGAAGAGCCATGATGCCTCTTTAATTTCTTCATCCCGAAAGTCTGGGTCTGAGCATCAGGGCTAATGTGAGCTTCTGTGGAGTGGTATAAAGTGGGCCTGAATCACAGAGCACTGGGAGCCACAGAGAGAGTGAGTTCCCTTCTGCCTCCTGCTTTGTCTTCCAGTGAGAAAAGGCCCAAGCTAAGTGAGCTGGCCAGATGTGGAAGACGCTTAGAGACACAAGCATGCATCCCAGCAGCTGGTGCCGGGGATGAGGAACTCCTGAAAAGCTTGTAGTACATACGATACGTCTCCAGCGTGAGCACAAGCCACAGTCATCCCAGCCTTGGCCCAGGAAGTGTGAATCTGAATACAACATAGCTCTGCCTCCGTGGAGGGGCTAATCTGCCAAGGAGAGGATAGATGGCAGCCACAGACGTGGAAGGGAAGGTTCATCTAGCAGGATGAGCCTCTCCCAGGCAGGTGGGGGAAGGGCACCGAGTATTTCAAGTACACCGAAGGAAGCCAGTACCTTGGCAGATCTCTGAGAGTAGCTGCATCAGGCCAGACCCTGAATGTGCAGAAGACAGATGCACTTGCAAGACAGAGCATGGGGCTAGGGCCATGATCAGCCTCTACCCAACACCTAGATTAGACCCAGCCCTACTCAGACTTTATAATGAAGGCAACATACAGATAGAGTATCATGCCCCATTATAGACAGGGTTACCAGGAAGGGGGCATGCCAGGCCAGCTCTGGGGCACTCTGAGAGTTCCAAATAGCAGGAAGAAAAATGTGAACCACCCCACCCCCAGTCCCAACTGATGCATGGATACTGCGATCAGCTCAATGACTGTCCCAACGCTGTCCACTCCTGACTTAGTTAGGGTTATATCACAGATGCTTTATAACAGTTCGTCATCAAAAGCATCATGGGAAGGAACTCAAACCTGGAGTCAGAAGCTGATCAGAGGCCACAGAGGAGTGCTGCTTACTGGCTTGTTCCCCATGGCTTGCTCAGCCTGCTTTTTTTATAGAACCCAGGATCGCCAGCCCAGGAATGGCACCACCCACAATGGGCTGGGCCCTCCCCCATCAATCACTAATTAAGAAAATGTTCCACAGGCTTGCCTACAGTCCAGTCTTGGGGTTCCCTCCTCTCAGATGACTCTAGCCTGTGTCTAGTTGGCATAAAATTAGTCAGCACAATACCCCATGAATAGATTACCTTGCATGGCAGAGGGGCCTTGCAAATGTGGTTAATGGCCCTGGCATGGGGAGATTATCCTGAGCTGCCTGGTGAGTCCCTGCCATCTTGAGAGTGCTGTATAAGGGAAGAGCAGAAACATCTGGACACAGGCTAGGCACTGTGGCACAACCCTTTTAATCCCAGCACCTGTGAAACAGAACCAGGTGGATCTCTGTGAGTTCGAGGCCAGCCTGATCTACATGAGTTCCAAGATAGCCAGGGCTGTCATTAGCAGCTGGAAAAGGATTCTCCACTGGAACCTTCAGATAGAGACTGCCATGAAGGTACACCTGAACCTTTTGACCTTAAAACTGTAAGATGTTTTTAAGGTGCTAAGTCTGTGGTACTCCGTCATTGCACCATTAGGAACTAATGCATGTGGATATCTAAGTCAGGCCTGGAAGGAAAGACAGGGGGCTTGGAGAACCCCTGCTCCTTCTTGGTCACTTCTGAAAACTGGATTCCCCCGACACCCACGTTGTCAGGACAGGTGCTGGGAGAAAAGAGAGTAGGGAGATGCCAGGGTGGCCTAGCTCACCAGCAGAGGTTCAGGAAGGATATGGTGTGGTCGCTACTTGGGGATAAGTAGGTGGAGACTGTAGCTCTGGGACCTTACCCGTGAGGTAAAGAACTCCCCAGCTCCCAGTCATCCTGCCTTGCCTGGGTGAAAGAACGTCCCAGCAGGGCAAAGCCTTCCCACCAGCCCACCTACCCTACGCGGCCTTCAGAAGACACCACACCGGTACCTCTGGCAACTCAGTGCCAAAGCTTCACCTCTGGTCAGCTCTTCTACTGCTGTCAAACACAAGTGACTATTTTGGAGTGTCTCTGACTCTTTTTGGCTGCTCTTGGGACCCTTTTCTTCCTGCCAGGTTGCTTCATCCAGCCTCAGTGTGGGAGTCTGTGCCTTGTCTTACTGTACCTTGTCTTGTATTTGGGTGTTGTTGTGTCTTGAGGCCTGCTCTTTTCTGAAGGAAAACTGAGGGGGAAGTGGGGATGGGGAAGAGGAGACCATGAGCTGGGAGCACTGGAGGAGGGGAAACTGTCTTGTGCCCCAGATGATGCTATTTTCAATTAAAAAAAAAATAGTGGCTGTCACTCTCCAGACCATTTACTATTAAAGAGGCCCTTACACACTTTATAAGTCACCGCTAAGACATCAGGGTTGTGAGAGCCCCCGATATTCACGTGAACACTCCCTGGGGCGTTATTGCTAACCCAGCTGAAAAAGGCATTGGCAAACTCTTAAGTTGAGTGACAGATTGGATTGGAGGAACCCTGGAGATCCTGCCTCATAAAACGTGAGCGCCACACTGAAATGGAACAATCAGGCCAGCCGACCTGAGCCCAGGAAGGCTCAGGAATGCTGGGCTGGCATCTGGAGGAGGCACAGCTCAGCCCTCAAAGGATCAACCGAGGACCCAGGCACATTTCTGGCCGCAGACAAGACTCATGCCTGGGCCATGCAGGGCCCCCCGCTGTCAGACGCTGGTGGGGAAGGCTTTGCTCTGTGCTGGGTGGTGAGAGTGACCGCGGTGCCCTGCCTGGCAGGGGCAGGCAGGGAGCTGCGCCTCGGCCCGGCGCCTGGGGCGGTTTCCGGGCTTGCAGAGGCGCCTCGGAGCCCCTCCTGAACCCGGGCCAGCACCGGGGCGGGGCGCTGCCCTGGCCTGGGGCGTTGGAGCCCTGCCTCCGCAGCCACCCCGCAGCAGCCTGAGCCTTCCCGTGGCTGCTGTGCGGAGACTCGGGGTGCCCTCCTGTCGCCGGCCGCACCGTCCAACAGGCAGCCTGAGGCTAAGAGCCGGTCAGCCGCGCTGCTCTGGAGCAGCTCCATGGCGGGTAAGTGGCCTCACCTCCCACCCCTGTCCCAGGGCGAGGAGCCTCCTCCCCAGTTCCAGAATTTGCCTCCACCCTGCCACCCTCGGAAATGGAGTGAAGGGTGCGGCTAGCTCTTAGCAGACAGTTACGAGTTAGGCTGTGTATGGGTCCTGCCTTCTCACCACCCTGTCTAGACCCTTGTCCGTCCACCCCCCCCCCCCCGCCGGAAGACCCATGTCCTGGAGTCTGCTTTGCCCAGTCCCTGCAACCAGCAAGTGAGACCAAGCCCCTAACTTGGTAACTCCAGGCATAGCCTCTGGGGTCCCTGCAAATGTGGGAGTCAGAGGACCCTTAGGTCTCCATTTCTCAAATCTGTCACCCTTTCTCCTTTACACTTCACTGCCTGCCACCTTCTGCCCAAAGCATAGGCTCCCTTGATAAAGGGCAGGGTGGCAGGAAGGTGATGGTCACTGACTACAGAGCCTAGGGCATGTGGAGTCTCTTATCCAGTTCCAGGATCCCCAAAAGAGAGTTCTGCCAAGCCATGAGGCACTGATTCCTTCCTGGATGTCTCTTTGCATGTGACTCCCAAACCCAAGATCACACTCAAACACCAGCAGGGCCCAGGGAAGTGGAGGCTCCAAGCTCAGGGTCAGCTCTTCCCAAGGGAAATGTCTTTTAGGCTTCCGCCAGCTATTCCGGGGACAGGGCACTATCCAGTCCTACTCACTCCCAAGGTCTGGGCCTATGGTGGGGGTCTTTCCTCATCTGGCTCACAGCCTGCACTGGTCTCTGCCTCAGAGCAGCTGGCCTTGGTGCTGGGAGGCATAACCGGAGGGCTGCTGTTGCTGATCGGAGTGAGCTGCTGTCTGTGGAGGAGGTTTTGCACCACCTCTACCTACGAGGAGCTGCCAGAGACACCAGACCCCGCCACAACCTCTTCCTTCAGCAAACAAGAGAACAGGCTCTGCCAGTATGTTGAGACCCCACCTGGCAGGTGAGGTTCTGAATCTTTCTTTCTCTAAGGCCTTGCTTGGGCACTTATTCTTGGGATGGGGCAAGGTGGGAAAGATATGTTCTGTTGTGGGGTACCTATCTCAGCATGCTGGAAACTCTGCCAACCCCCCCCCCCCAGAAACCTCACAATAAGCTGGAGGCAGGCATTGCAAACTCCGTTTTCTGGCTGGGGAAACTGGCTCAGGATATAAAAAAATAGTTCCAGATACCACATCGAGGAATTAGAACCCAGACAGACTGTTGTCAGGGACTCTGTGTGTCAGTGTGTGTGTGTCCAT
Source organism: Cricetomys ansorgei (assembly GCA_026225945.1). Classification (NCBI taxonomy): domain Eukaryota; kingdom Metazoa; phylum Chordata; class Mammalia; order Rodentia; family Nesomyidae; genus Cricetomys; species Cricetomys ansorgei. The sequence continues at coordinate 17,110,040 of JAMJFZ010001203.1, read as the reverse complement.
GTGTGTCTGTGTATATGTGTGTCAGTGTGTGTCCGTGTGTGTCTGTGTATATGTGTGTCCATGTGTCTCTGTGTATGTGTGTCAGTGTGTATATGTGTGTGTCAGTGTGTCTGTGTGTCAGTGTGTGTGTGTGTGTGTGTGTGTGTGTGTGTCCTACTATTAACCCAGAAATGATGCTCTTGGCTCTTGTTGGCTCTTTTCCCCCCAGCCTCTGGCACTCAGTTTTGGCTGAGCACTGAGGTCACATAACTCACTTGCCCTCTATATCTTGTTTCCCTTGCTTTGGACAGGCTACCAAGTGTACCATTTGTGGTACCCCCTACTCACCAAGGCCGAGACTGGGTGCCCCTACAAGGTGGAGATTGGGCTCTGGCCCCAGAGGGCCCCTGCCCTGTACAAGAGCACGTGCCCTACACCTACAGTGCTGGCCCTGGTAAGTACTCCCAGGACTTGGTGTCTGACCTGGCTAGGCACACCCACCTACTGTCACTACTCCGGCCAGCCCGAGGATGCCAGTTACCCAGTAACCGCTGTTTCCGGTACTTTGCTCACCAAGTCCCTGCTGCACTCCAGGCTCATATGCTGTTTGGGAGTTGGACCTCACTGTGTTCCTCCCTCCAAAGAGGAGAGGACTATGACATCATTCCTAGCTGAAGCTGGGGAAAGTTAGCTGTGCTTTGCCCAAGGACACAGAAGCAGCAAGAATTATGTGGGGGGACCATGGGGATTTGTGGGTAAAAAGTGCTTGCCACGTAAACTTGATTTGATCCTGTGATCCCACCTAAAAGTGAAGGAAGAGAATGGGCTCCACAGGGTTGTCCTCTGACCGCCACACATGCACCATGTCATGTTCATGCCTGTACACACCCCTCATACATGCATACATACACACACACACAAATAATCATAATAATGACCTGGTGCAGAACTGGGCTGAGTCCTCCCCCAGGATGGTGGGTTGGCCGACTGAGAGGGCAGAAAGGAAGGAGGTGGTAGAAGAGCTTTGCAGCCACCTCTTACCTCTGAAGATCTCCCAGGATGCATTCCAGGAAGCAACTATCCATTCTAATTTGAAGTGGAAGAAGAAAGGCAACATTTTGTTACTGTTTTTTGTTCCTGCAGAAGGGAGTCAGGCCTGGTGCTGGGGATGCTACAACAGAATACCATCCCTGACCTCCAAGGATGAGGTCAATCAGAGGGACAGGTATAAGGGACTCTGGCATAGAATGAGTGCCCTGGCCATGCTGTCGGTGTACCAAGAGATGGCCATTGTCCCCCATGTCCCTGTCTTCCTCTACTGGCCAGACCTCCCTGCCTTTCTGTTGTAGGAAATGTATGTGTGATGGGAAACATCAATCCAGAGTTGTACAAGTCCCCAGAGGACACGAGTGAGACTGACTTCCCTGATGGCTGCCTGGGCCGGCTGTGGTTCTCGGTGGAGTACCAGCAGGAAGCTGAGCGGCTGCTGGTGGGCCTGATCAAGGCCCGGCAACTGCAAGTCCCCTCGGAGACCTGCAGCCCCCTGGTGAAGATCCACCTGCTGCCTGATGAACGGCGCTTCCTCCAGTCCAGGACCAAACGCAAAACCTGCAACCCACAGTTTGATGAGAACTTCATCTTCCAGGTACCACTTCCGGGGCAGTGATCTCGGTGCCCTCAGGCTCCCTAGAAGGGAGCATTGTGCAGGATAACCTGGCTTCTTATAGACAGGGCCCTCCAGCTCTCCAGTCCTGCTTTACTCAGCAGCCAGGAGCAGGACTACAAGAGGTAGCCCCTAGTGAAGAGGGTTTTAAAATGAGGCTTAGAAAGAGATGATCAGAGACTGGGTTCCTTCTGCTCTGGCTGCCTGGGGGGAAAGAAAAAGAAAGCACGTCTTTAAGGTCTACTCCATGCTGGGCTCTGGCCCATGGGGCTGTTGGAAGTGACCCAATGCCCTGGGTATTAGGGCAAGGTCATCCAAAGAAGACCTTGTATACACGCACACACACACACACACACACACACACACACAGAGACCTACAGAAACTGCCTGTGCTCTGGAGGTGTCAGAGACTGGAGCCGCGCTGCAGCCTGTTGCCACACCCTGAGTCTAAGGTTGGGAAGGATGGCTGGGCACCGACTTACATCAGCCTGGGAACCTCAGCAGGTGAAGGACCTGCCAGGAGGACTTAGACAAACATTTCTCAAGAGCTGTGCGACACAATGGCCTGAGAGGGAAGGAAAGGTCAGTCCACTCCCAGAGAACATGTGATTACTGAGGCAAGTGTGTGGTTCAGGTCTTCCTCCAAGAGGCTGAGAACTGGGAAGAGGTGTGGCCCAGCGGCTGTGGCCCCTCCCACAGGAGCCGGGCCTGGGAGACCTAAGAGAGGAATGCCTGCTCTTCCCTTCACACTTCCAAGCTTTCACATCCAAAGGGTTTTCGTCGTTTAGGGATTATCTCTCTTAGCTAGGCACTTGCCATACGGTATTTTAATGTTAACTTTTTAAGTATTAATTTTTCTTTATTCTTGAGAATTTCTTATATACATGTTGGGGAAGTTTATTTCTAGTCATGTTTAAAATGTTTGCATGCGCTGCTGGGTGAGGGGCTGCCTAGGTTTTGGGCGCTTTGTATTGTCTGCAGCTGTTGGATTTCTGTGGGGGATGTTGATTGGTAATGATCTGCATGTGCTATCAGTAGAACACCTGAGGGATTCTGAATCAGATAGAACACCTGAGCTCAGATGCCCCAGGTTCCACTGTAGATTGACTATGGTGCTGGCCAGGATGGTGGTTCCCTCTGCTGAGGTCTGACAGGGTTTACACCTATGAAAATGCCTCCTTGTCATCCTTTCTGAACACACAGCTGCAAAACTACTACATATACGTTTCCAATAAAACATGATTATAGTCTCTCTATTTCCCCTTCCAAATACTCCCAACACAACCCTCCCCAGTTTTGGTCTTTCCTCCTCCTCCTCCTCCCCCTCCTCCTCCTCTTCCTCTTCCCCCTCTTTGATACAGGGTCCTACTCTTTAACCCTGGTTGCCCTGTAATAGGCCAGGCTGGTCTCTTGAACCCCCAGTCTCCAACTGCTTCTGTCTCCCCCCCCCCCCCCCCCCCCCCGCCCAAGTCCTGGAATCAAGACTTTTACCACCACATCTGCCCCTTACATTCTCTCTGCTTCCTCTTAGATGTTTCCTGAGCCTTGGCAGTGGGCAGAGGGTCTCAGAAGGATGTCCTATTAGGGATGAGTACTCAATCCCTTATTCTCAGCACTTAGACTAGACATCACACCCCAGCTTGATCCTGGTCTCTGTGCTTTGGGAAGAAGAGGCTGAAGACAAAAATCAATGTTATTTGGCCATCTGCTGTAGTCCAGACACAGTGACTGGGGTTTTACTACCTAGACAGGAAGAATGGTGAGCCCATCTCACAGCTGTGAAGGCCAAGGCTTGTAGAGAAGAGAACCCATTGCCATGAGACCAAGACATTATTTCTGGCATACTTTTTCTACAAGCAAATCCTTGCCAAGGGCAGGTTCTAGTTACTGAGCTCCCAAGACCCTAGGATCTTGGAGCAATGGGTACAAGTCCTTGAAGCACTGTTTGACAAGGCTCAGGCTCACGCATGCACTTACCCAGGTTGCTGGGCCTTGCTGCTGAGAAGGGTCCCCAAGGAAGCCTGGGTTTGGATGTGTGTCCTTCTCCAACATGTTATATACACCACCTGGCCCCTACTCCAGGTCCTGACCCCAGCCTGGATCCTCTCCTTCCTCAGGTATCCAGCAAAAGTGTCACCCAGAGAGTGCTGAAGTTCTCCGTGTACCATGTAAACAGGCAAAGGAAGCACCAGCTCCTGGGGCAGGTGCTGTTCCCACTGAAGAATGAGACTCTGGCAGGGGACTGCCACCGCATCATCTGGAGAGACCTGGAAGCTGAGAACCTGGAGGTGAGATGGTCACTGACATGTGCTGCCTGGTATCAGCATTTCTGTGGATAGCCAAGATGTGCACCAGGCCTACCTAGCACCGCTGGCCTGAGTCTCCCCTCAACACCTGGTCACCACCCTACAGTGGTCCAGGGAGGTGGCCCAGGCCTCACAGGAGAGGATGGACCTGCACCTAAGCAGGCACAGGACAGAGAGATCCTTCAAGGGATAGTCATGTTTGGGAACCAGGTGTGGTGGCACACATAATCCCAGCACCCAGGAAGCTGAGGCAGAAGAATCACAATTTTTAATTACATTTTTATGTATCTATTCAGGGGGGTGCAATGGCATACTTGCAAGGATTAGAAGACAATTTGCAGGAGCTAGTTCTCTCCTCTGCCACATAAGCCTGGAGACTAAAGTCAGGCTTAGCCAACTCAGCCACTTCCCCAGCCCATATCACAGATTTGAGGCCAGCATGGGCCTCAAGTAAGCCTCTATCTCAAGAAGAAACACATGTTTGGATCCCCCCATGGGTCAGAAGGCTGTGAAAGGGGACACAGCAGATGGGAAAGCCTGGGTCCAGGGACGTGTTTATCTCTTGTTCCCCATTCCCCAGGAGGCACCCAGGTTATTCCAGACAGGGTTCAGGCCTCTGTTGAACATCTCTTACTCAAAATGCTTAAAACTGGGAAGCTTTCAGATTTTAGATTTTTTTTCAGATTTTATAATATTTACATATACATAATGAGACATCACGAGGAGGGTACCCAAGTCCAATGCAATGTACATTAATCACAGTGCACAGATATGATTTTATATACAGTATTTGAAATAACTTTGAGCATATGAGGCTAGATAAATGGCCTAGTGGGTAAAAATACTCACTGGGGATAAAAAAGAGGACCTGAGTTCCAATCTCTCGTGCCCATGTAAAAGCCTGGCACATGGCCTTACAAGCCTGTAACTAGGGCACTGGGACGTGGAGACAGATGGATCCTGGGAACTTGCTGGACAGCCAACCTAGCCCAAGTGGAAAACTTTGGGTTCAGTAAGAACCCTGTCTCCCTGGGCGGTGGTGGCACGCATCTTACATCCCAGCACTTGGGAGGCAGAGGCAGGCAGATCTCTGTGGGTTCAAGGACAGCCTGGCAGCCTAGTCTACAGAGTGAGTTCCAGGACAGCCAGAGTTACAACAGAGAAACCCTGTCTCAAAAAAAAAAGTCTCAAGACAAGAATGCAGAAAAGTGATAGAGGAAGATACCCAAACTCTTTGTGGACATGCACATCTGAGCATGCACCCATGCTTACACACAGTAATATTTTAAGGCGCAAAGTTCCATGGCATGTTATTTTCCATTCGGCACTCAAAAATTTTGAACATCAGATCATTTCAGATTTTGTATTTTTTGCATTGGGAAGCTTAACCTGTACTCCACAAGTGTCTTCAAATACGTAGACCTCGGTTTCCTGTCTGTAAAATGGGGGAGTGTCAAAGAATCTCCGCAGGTGTGTCACGGGCACCTGCTCCTGAAAGCCGGAGGACAGAAATCGTTCTCAGTTCCTTGGACACCCACCAGAGCGACAGAGTGAACAACGCCTCCATCTCTGCCTCCCTAGCCCCCCTCGGAGTTTGGCGATCTCCAGTTCTGCCTCAGCTACAACGACTACCTGAGCCGCCTGACTGTGGTTGTGCTCCGTGCCAAAGGTCTCCAGCTCCAGGAGAAGAGGGGTGTTGTCAGTGAGTCACTTTGCACTCCCCCAGTCCTAGGGAAGGGCTCTCCTTGTGAGCCTACCCAAGGCATCCAAATTGTGCTTCATGTGCCCAAGGCCAAGCACTGGGCACTTCCTCTGCTCTGCCCTGCCCTCCCTCTGCAGATATTTCTGGTATCAAGTCTTTTCTAAGGCCACATTAAGTGCAGAGGGCTCTGTACCAACTGAAGATCTTGCCCTGCCTCTCCTGTTCCTCAGAGCAGTGTCTTGGTGCTTTGAAAGCTTGCCTGCTTTACCTGTTCCTCTGCTGAATGGCCTCAGTACCTGCAGGTCTGGCCCCACGCCTCTCTATCCCCAGGAAGGGCTCCTTCTCCTTGGGGGTGCTGGTTCCCTGACAGTGCTGCTGCTTCCTTGGGCTTCTAGAACACTGGAGCCAGGCACTGACCCTCCTTACCTCATGACTCCCAGCCTGGTGGAAGTTGTCTGCTACCTGCTGGAGTTCAGAGCTTCTGAATTCATCCACACCCCTCTCAGCTTCTGGATGAGAAAAGGTTAAGGAGCCCCAAAGTCTGAGTGTCCAGAGGCCATACCTTCCCAGCAGGGAGGCTGTGCTGTGCTGCCAGGTTCCAGTAAACGGGGTGCCTCCAGAATCAGAGGAAGGAAAAGAAAACGAGGTTTCCCTGGGTCACAAAGCACTACACTAATTAACCAGTTCCCCCGTCACATTCTCTGGTCTCAGCAGCTGGGGACCAGAAAGTGATGGGGACCTGGTGCTGAGGGAGGGACACATGCCCTTCCTAGCCAGAGATCCCACTTTAGGGGCTGGGCTTGCACCTGCTTCTCCTGCCCATTAGTGTCTGTGCACTGCCCCACAGGCGTGTTTGTCAAAGTGTCTCTGATGAATCACAACAAGTTTGTCAAGTGCAAGAGGACTTCGGCTGTGCTGGGCTCTGTCAACCCCGTGTACAATGAAACCTTCAGCTTCAAGGCCGACATCAGTGAGCTGGACACCGCCAGCCTTAGCCTGATGGTTCTGCAGACCACAGAAGGGGACAGTAAGGCTTGGGGAATGAGAAGTAGGGGACACGGTGCTGGGGCAATGCAAAGCTGGGGCTGCCGAGCTGTAGGCAGAGTGAACGGCTCTTCTTGAATGGAGCTGTCCCTGCTTCTGACTACACCAGTGGCTCTCAACCTTCCTAATGCGGTGACCCTTTATACAGTTCATGCTGTGGTGACCCCCAACCATGAAATTATTTTTGTTGCTACTTCATAACTGTAATTTTGCTACTGTTATGAATCTAATATAGATATCTGATATGCAGATGATCTTAGGAGACCCCTGTGAAAAGGTCATTTGACACCCCTCCCCCAAAGGGGTCGCAACCTATAGGTTGAAAACTGCTAAAGAAACTGGCTCTCAGAGAGGCTGAGATGCTTGCCCAAACCCACAGACCTTGTCATCAGAAGCCTAGGGCTCATGCCCAGCTTTGGTCCGATTGGATTCTGTCTGTGGTACCCTAGAAAGAGGCTAAGGGATAGCCTCTGCTACCTCATTCTGGGTCAATTATCAGAGATGTCAGACAGTTCCCTGTGTTGGATATTGTGTTCCCTGCATTTCTCCACACCTTCTAGATGAGCATTTAAGGTCCTGGATGGGTTATCCTAGCCAGCTGTCCTGTGCTACCCATCCCCTAATATTCTCTGTCATGACTACAGAAGCAGAGCCACCGGGCCAGGATTGTTCACATTGGCTGGACCTGGGACCTTCTCCCCAGGGGTAGTTGATGGGTAGACGTTACTGCCTAGTGCTCTTGCCCAGTGTACACGGAAGCAATGGAAGAGGCCTTCCTTCTGCAGTGCTTTCTCTCGCAGCAACTCAACATGCCTCAGGTTTCACATGGCCAGGGGCGGGGGGCCAGGCAGTGAAGGACAGGACTGCAAGTTTTCACCTGGTCATCTCCTCCAAGTTCCCAAGGGAGGCGTGGCTGGGTGGCTCAAGCTCAGAAGGGACTTGCTGCTCCCTTTCAGAGAAGAGGGATGGGAAGCACGGAGAGAAGTCTGTGTAATCGTTAGGATGAGGGTGACTTGGCTTCTGTGTGTAAGAACATGACAGAGCTTTCCTCCCTTGCAGAGAGCTACCCACTGGGCCGTGTGGTAGTGGGCCCCTACATGTACACCCGAGGCAAAGAGCTGGAGCACTGGGATGAGATGCTCTGCAAGCCCAAGGAGCTGGTGAAGCGCTGGCATGCACTCTGCCACCCCACAGAGCCCTGAGCCAGCACCAGGACCTTGTTCTGCTTTGGGAACTCATGTCCCTGCCATTATGTGCAATACCACAGCACGGACGTCTCCCCTAACATTCAGTGCACGGTGGGGCTAACCTGGGGCCGTGGTCCATGTGTGTTGGGCTAGCCTGGGGCAGTAGTCCATGTGTGTGTGTTCATGTGCAGGAAAAGAAGGGGACAAAGAAGCCCAGCTCCCACCAGTGTCTGTGGCCAGAAGCCTCTCCCAACCCATCTAACCCCTCATGACCTGTGGGGCTGCCCTGATCATCCAGGTCATGGCCTAGAACAGGATCTCAGGTTGAGAACTGATATTCTGTTTGGTGGAGCATAGCTACATTTGCTGAACGGGAGTGCAGTGTGAGCTGGGTCTGACCCAGCTTCCCACCTTGGAAAGCTGGTGGTGGGCTGAGTCCACGACTGCATTGCTTTTTAAGCTGGGGTTCCTCTGTCTTCCACCCAGCAGAGCAAACACACATCTCTGGGGGCACATAGGAGAGACCTGTTGAGCAGCCCACCCACAAACCCAGGAGGTCAACCAGTGGTCAGCAGAGTCCTTCCCCAGAGCCATAACACATGGCAAGCCAAAATTATATCACGTCTTGCCCACAACCATCCTCCTGAGAACGCCACACCCCACACCCTAGTCTTCCGGGTACTGTTGCTGGTTTTTGTGGTCACCTGTTTAACAGAATTTGGGCATTCATCCCCTAACTCTTACAATGGACTGGTGAATCCATGGGGCCATGGTACTGTCCGCAGACCGATGGCAGCGTCATGACTTGCCCTGTAGGTGTAAACTTCATTAGGTTAGTGGTCCCCAGAATCAAAATCACTATCACCAAATGCCCATTAGTTGTACTGATGAGCAGGCCCTGTGCCTGTTGTGTGCATCTGCACCCCGAGCTGAGTCAATGCAGCTACTGTGTCAGTAAAGCCGAGCTGCCCGCCTGTCTCTCTTGCTGTATGCGGTGAGGTGACGTCAGCAAGAGGCGGTGACCGTTACCTGTGCCTCTTTAGCTCCACTTCTGATCTCCGTCGATACACAAATACAAGTTTTGCCTGACTGGGCAGGATGGACAAACTCTCTTGCATTTGCTTTTCCCTCTCTCGTTTCACTCACACATTTCCAATGTGGCCCGCACTGCTGTGGCCTCTACTAGCTTCGTGGCATACACGGGATGGGCTCCTACGTCTGCAGGGATACTGGAGCGGAGCTGCTGTTTCCTCTGAAACCCTGAGGCAATGGATGCCGCCACCCATACTCCAACATGAGACTGGCAGTGGTCTTTCTCTGATGACTAGGCAATGGGTTATCCTAGCCAGCTGTCCTGCACTACCTACCCTTCCCTCGTATTCACTGCCATGACTACAGAAGCAGAGCTGCCAGGCCAGGGCTGTGCACATTGGCTGGACCCGGGACCTTCTCCCCAGTGGTAGCTGATGGGTAGACATTGCCGCCTAATGCTCTTGCCCAGTGTACAAGGAGGTAGAGGCAGGAGAGTGGGATTCAAGGAAACCCTTGGTCAACACAAATAGGGCAAGTGATTGTATTTAGTTGGCTCTTTGCGCTGCCATAATGGTGCATATCAAATGCGCACAGCTCTCAATGTACACAGTATGAACATTTCTGTCTTCTACATCTGTGGGTCACCTGGGTATCAACTACCCCACGTGAAGCAACTCATTCTCAAGCCGTGGGTCTGGCTGGGCTGGGCTCCTCACCAGGCTGCTGTCACAACTGTTCACACTAGGTACCAGCTAATGTGGCAGCAGCTGCCCAGGGACAACTCTTTTCAAGGTGGATGCCAGACATAAGGGGACAGACATATTTTTGTCTTCTGCTAACATGGTGCCACCTGATATCCCTGGGCCAAAGCAAATCACATGGCCAAGCTGAAATCAAGGGTCAGATACGGGGCTAGGCCTTTTCGCAAAGCTACAGAACAATGGGCACAGCTCCAGGGAGGGGAAGAACTAGCATAGGTAAGCTGAGGCAGCTCCAGGGCCTGAGCTCACTCCTGCAGGTGAACCCCTAGAGGTGCACCTTCCATGTAGCTATCTCCTGGCCTCAGTAACACGGCTGCCAATTTGGCTTCCCATAATGATGTGCTGTAAGTAATGTAGTCATTTGACAATTATGCTTTTCTTACTTTTCACTGAGAAATCTTAGCCCAAATTACTGCAGAGCCTTGGGCATCCTGTGCTCATGAGTATCATAGGGTAATTATCAGAGGAAAGGAGTAAATATTATTTTTACCCTCTTGCTACTTTCTGGTTGCCCACAAGCACCTTATAATTAGAAGAATTAATCTGGAATTCTGTTCACAAAAGAGTCTGAGAAATATATTTTCAAAGCTGACTTCTGTTTCCAGGCAAGGGCAATCCTCACTTTAAAAACAAAAAAATGTAAAGGGTTTGCAATGGTGCTGCTGCCTGTGGACACTGTTGCAAAACAAGGCCCTGAAATAGTGGGGATGGCAACCTCACTAAAGGGTGTCCTGGAAGTACTCCGTACTGCAGCTCACATCAACTGCCCACCCAGAGCTTCCTGCCCCTAAGGTGATCTTCTCCTTACCCTATCCAGGCTCCTGCTGGGACGATCATCCATCCCCATGAGCAAGGTGGGGAAGGAAGGATGGGCAGAAACACAAGACAGCACTAGGACATAAGCAGCAAGTCAGTCGTGGCTGGATGTTAGAGGTTGGGGTGACTCCATCACACTGAACACTGTGTCAACAGTCTGGCTGCGGAACTAGATGTTACAGGAGGAATTTCACTTTATTTACTTGCTACTAATGGTGATAAAAACAGTCACGATACTGAGAGAGAGAGAGAAAGTCATGACACTTGTCCTAAGTTTTTATCCAAGGAGCAGGGAGAAGCTATCTGCTAAGAAGGGTCTGACTAGTTAACTAGAATCTAACATAATGAAATAGCTCACCGATTCGATTCCATATGCCCGACTCCTTCAACATAACTGACAAATTTCGTAATTGACTTTAGCATGCAATTTTAAAAACATTGTAAAACTTGCCCATTATATTCCCCTAGTTCTTACTATGGAATGATTTGTCTGAATCACCGTGAGCTTTAAGAGGAACTGTGTTTCAATTGTGGAAGAAGGAAGGAAGGAAGGAAGGGAGGGAGGAAGGAAGGAAGGGAGGGAGGGAGGGAAGGGGAAGGGGAACTACTCCTTGGAATTGAGTAAGGTTTCCTACATTAGCAGGCTAAAGCTGCACCACGGCGATTGTGCCGTTTCTCAGCGCCCTGCAGGTAGAAAGCAGCACTACAGTAGAAATCAGATTCCAGATGTCTGAAAATGCTATAAATATTCCATTTCACTGGAGCGCTCAGAAAAAGACAGCCAGCGGGCAGGGTCGGAGGAAGGTAAAACCTTCCGGCGTTTCTCCTTAAACTTCTCACTTCCTCCCATGTTTCTGTGTAAATTAACTGTGCATCGCTGATGATGGGGAATGAAATCTGCAAATAACCACCTTGGTCTTCTTGTTTTGGGCTTGTATTAGTTTGCTGATTGACAAACTTGCAGGCAGGTGTGAGTGAGCAAAGGCCCACCAAGGGGACCCGGCCTAGAGCGCTCAGTGCCCAGGACGGGAGGAAGTAGGCACGTGACTGACACTCCCTCTGCCTAAGCCCCGGGACCGCAGCGCAGCCTTCCGCGGTGCCTCTCCAGCGCCCTCTACTGTTTAGCGTTGTGATTGCCACGCTATGGATGCTCTCTAGACAGGAAGAGCAAGGATGGATTTAGAGCCAGCAGGCCACAAAAGTCAACCTTCCAGGGTGGCCCTTTCCAAGCACCGCCTCTTGCGCCCTGATTTCTACAGCAGCAATACACAGCTTTTTATCACCTGACCATGCACTATATATACACACACACATCATATAAATATATGTAATGTATAATGTACAGCATATTATACATTATCTAAAGAATAAGAAAAGCTGTATGCCGTTTCTGTTGCCTTCCTTCACATTATGCTTTGAGCGTGACTCTTCTTGAGTGTCAGGTATGCCTTCATGTGAACTGTATTTGTTTATTTAATGTTTCATTTATTTATTTACTTACTTACTTATGGATTCCTCTTTCCCTACATTCTCACCAGTATTTACTGTTTGCCTTCATGACGATAGCCCCTTTAGTTGGGATGGATGGAATCTGACTATAGTTTTTGTTTTGCACATCCCTGATGTGCTACAGATGTTCAATATTTTCTTCATATTTACAGACCACTTGTACTTCTTTTGAGAACTGTTTGATTCGTTTGTCATTTATTGATTTTGCTGTTGTTGTTCTTTATTCTGGATACTAATTCCAAGTCAAAAACACAGCTGGTAATTTCTCTCCTGTCCTGTATGCTGCCTCTTCACCTTGTGGTTTGCTCTGCTTTGTAGAAGTTATAAAATTGTCTGCAGTCCCATTTGTCAGTTCTTGATCTTATTTCCTGAGCTGCTAGAGTCCTTCCCATGAGTCATTGCTTTCTGCAGCCATACCAGTCTGAATATCCCAGTAAGTCCTTACCTGTGTTTGTATCTTAGACATATATTCCCTGTTTTCTGATAGTACTTTCAAAGTTTCAGGGGTTTTTTGCTGTGGTTGCTTGTTTTTGTTTTTTCAAGACAGAGTTTCTCTGTGTAGCCCTGGCTGTCCTGGAACTCCTGTAGACCAGGCTGGCCTCCTACTCATAGAGATCTGCCTCCCGAGTGCTGGGATTAAAGGCGTGTACCACTGCCAGCCTGCTTTTTCTTTTTAAGTGGCTTTGACTGTCTAGGGTATTTTTGTTATTCTATATGAATTTTAGAATTGGTTTTTCTATTTCTGTGAAGAAACTCATTGGAATTTTGTTAAGGATTGCACTGAATGTGTAGCTCAATTTCATGGATACAGCCATTTTTACAATACTAATCCAGTTGATTCACTATGCTGGCAGGAGCCACACTACTCTACCTAGAGACATTTGTGCCCCTCCCTTTGGCTATCAGAATACGGAGACAATGGGCACCAAGAAGTTGGAATTTCTCCTGAAGTTTCATGCTAAGGAAAGAAAAAGCTGGTACCCTAGTTTTAGCCAGAGAGGTATATCCTAGTTCTAGCTTGTCTCCCAGAAAGAGACTTCACACAATGCTGCCAGCCTGCAGGGTGGAACAGGGACCAGGACAAATGGCCAGAAGCCCAAATAATAAAGTGGCAATAATGGGCCATTGATTAGATGGTCCCACACCTGACAGGACTGCTTAGGTACCTATGCTTCCTGCTCTCTATTTAAACCTAACCCTCATGTCAGGACCCCAAAGATGGACCTGGGAGATCAATAGACCACTTTTTTCTTCTTTAGAATGTTGACTGTACCTTCAACCTGCAAACCAAAACAAACCTTTGCTTCCTTAAGTTACTTTTGTCAAGAATTCTGCCACAGCAAGTTACTAATTCACTTGCTACTTTACCAACAGCACTACATCCATCTCTAGCATGCACAGTTATGATCAAGAAAATTAATGCACATTGTTCACTCACTAAGGTAGAGTAAGAAAAAGCATATAATGTTTATAATAGAAAAGTGACTTCTGAGAAAATGTACCATCAAAAAGCAAATAAAAAAGGCTTCACAAAGTTTTCTTAGAAAAAAGTTAATTTATATATTTAGGACAATTAATTATATTATGCTAATAAAATATTTATTTTTAAAACTTTAAGCAAAACCCCTGTCATTTCATTTATTTCAAAAAACAGATGACAGAATTTGATGGCTCAGACTCCACATGGCAGCTCACAACCGGTTATCTATTACTCTAGGCCCAGGACATCTGGCACTTTCTCCTGGCCTCTGTGAGCACCAGGCACATACATGGTACACAGATACACACAGACAAAACACTTATATAATAAAAATAAACAAATCTTCAAAAGACAGATTATTTCATTACTCCTTTCTTGGAATGTCTCCTGTGCCCACCTCCTCTGGCCTCAGAGAAAGCCCGGGGCTCCAAGTCTTAAATGAATAAGGACAGAAATCTAGTAGGGAGAAATTCTGCTGCAAAGGGTAGCTGTTGTCATCCAACTCGAAAAGGCTCTGAATCTTCAACACACAAGGTTCCGCGCTGACCGCCAACAGGGAGTGGAGCAAGTCTGCTGCGACTACGCCATAGGTGACCTCCGAGGACGGTACTGGGGAAGAACAAAACACACATGCCACTCAGGACCCCTTCTAGCCTCACAGGATCACACGCTGAAGGCTTTATTTCCCTTGGCTCCTCGAGCTTCATATACATCTTACATTTCTTGTCTGTACCTCTTTCTAGTTTCAAACTGTTGAAAGTAGTCTAGAAAGATGGCGTGGCTCCTACTGAGCATGAAAGCAAGCACAGCCAATGCTTAGACTGACAGCAATCCAGCCATCAGCTTCTGAACAAAGCGAGGAACTGAGGTTTGTTCTGGCCTGAAATAAGAAGGGCGTATCATTGGGGACTAGAGAGATGGCTCAGCGGTCAGGAGTACCTGTTCTTGCAGAGGACCTGGGTTCAATTCCCTGCACCCTCGTGGCAGCTCACAACCATCCATTAACTCCAGTTCTAAGAGATCCAATGCCCTCTTCTGGTGTACAGACATGCAGGTGAACAAAACACTCATAATAATAAATCTAAAAATAAATTTTAAAAAAAGAGGGGCATGTCCATATCAGAAAAGCCTCATACTTAACTTTCTTCAGTCTGAATCACAGTTATCAGTACATATACGAGCTGAGCATCTCTGGTCCCAAAGTTCTTGTGACCAGAAGTCTTTTGGATGTCAGTTAAAAAAAAAAGAAACCTGTATCTACATAATGAGAAATCTTAGGGATAAGAATCAAATCTAATGTAAGTCCGTTGTTTCCTACTTTTGGGTTAGATGCTCAACCTGTGACTAGCATGAAGACCAGCCCACTGTCACAGAACTCAGCGAGCAGAGAAGCTAGACTGGCCACTTGAGGAGTCTGAAGCTAATGCGCACAGGCGTGGAGCATGGTCATCTGACAGGTGGAATGTGTTTGCTTTCTTCTCCGTCCTGGCTGTCCCTGGCATCACAGCTGAAGATCTTAAAAATCCATGCTGATGACAGATTACTTTCAGGGCACGTGCTGCACATTCTCTTGTGTAACTGTTATGAGACTAGGATCCTAGTGCTTTTGCTGACCAATTAGGAACTTAGGCTAAGAGACTGGGCGCTTCCTTGATTCACATATGAGGCAGGTGTAAAGAGATCTCACCTTCAACTTAAGTTTTTATGTTTCACTTAATCTAAACTATCTACCTTTGTACTGACAAAAAACCCGTTATTTACAACACAGGACTCTTCCTGTCCTGACTGCTCCTGTGAACAGTTTCGTAGAACAACTGCATGATGCTGTTGCCGTGATACCTATCACTTTGTTGAGGCAATCAGGAGAAATGTTGAGAAGAATCTGCTCCATCATCTTTGACCCTACGTGGACACAAGCACTATGTCTTCCATCAACTATGGTCATTAAAGCCGGCCTACAAAAAATAAACAGCAGAATGCAGAGTCAGACTCATGAACAGGAAGGAATTTAAAACGCGTGCGACTGCAGCTTTCCCACCTTTATCCACGTAACTCCAGGACCTCTCACCCTTACACTCGGTCTCTCTCTGTCGGCCTCTGCCTCCCTGTGTCTCTGCCTCTCCTTTGTCCTTGTTCTCTCTCTCGCTCTCTGCTCTATTCTTTCCTTCCATTCTTTATTCAATAAACTGAGTCTCAATTATGTGTCATGGACTGTGATAAATGCAGGGTGTACACTTGAGACAAGACAAATCTGGTTCCTTTATCCAAGGAACTTGGGAATCTGCTAAGAAAAGGGTTCTATTTGTTTGTGTGGGTGCTTTGTTTTATCTTATTTGTTTATTTGTTATTTATTTGTTTGTTTGTTTTATTTTATTGTTGCTACTGTTCTGGTTGGTTGGTTGAGATCTGTGTTTTGTTGATTTGGTGCCAGGAATCCAATCCAGGAACTCACGCATCTTGGTCAAATGTTTCACCAGTGACCTTTACATCTATATTACATGACCTTAACTCCAAGACTAGATTCTTTTTTTACAGTGTTTCCAAGATGACTCAATGTGGGCCAGAATAATCTTTTCAATAAATCATGCTGGACACATATGCAGGAAAAAGGACACAACTGGAAATCATGTTAAATAAAGAAGCCAGACTCAGAAATACAAATACCACATATTTCATAAGGAGAACCTATGTCAAAAATTTTAAGTATCATATATATATACATATATATATAATTATCTATAATACATATACTATGGATAAAATTTTAAATATTTATAAAAGAGGAAGAGAGGACTAACTGGATGAAGAAGGGGAATCAGCTGAACTGCATGAGGAAGCATATGGGGAAAGAATCGAATGAGAACAAAGTATAATGATACAAATACTATCAAGAAGCCATGATGAAACCCATTGCTTTGTAAGCTAAGCTAAAAAATTAATAAGATAAATAATTTTTTTAAATGTCATGCTAGAACAAGTACATATCAATATGGAAAAGAAGGAAATCAGACTTTCCTCACATCACACAGAAGTCAACACAGGGCAAATACAAATCTAACAGCTAAAACTATTAAGACTTCGAAAGGAAATACAGGCGTACATCTCCATGATCTTGGCTTAAGAAAGGCACCTTTCATATATCTGACACCAAAATCTCAAGTAACAGAAACTAAAACAAGAGACATAGTACAGTAGCAAGGATGTAGAGACAGTGTGACCCTCACACTGCTTCCAAAAAGATGTAAAACTGCACAACTGCTTCGGAAGACAGCTTGGCTATGCCTTGAGTGGCAAATGCATACAACACAGCAAACACATACCTGGGTATACACCCCAACTTGTAAAAACTATGTCTACATAAAAACATGTACACAGAAGTTCCCATCAGCCCCAGGGGGAAGTAGCTCCACTGTTCATCAGCTTATGAATGAATAAAATAGGATACACATACAGTGGAATATTACTCTGTAATCAAAACGAAAGTACTGCTAAGGTTGTACCTCAGTATGCTTGCCTAGCTTACATAAACCCTAGCTTCAATCCTCAGAACCACAGAAACCAGGCATGATGGTGCACACCTATGATCCCAGAACTTGGGAAGTAGAGGCAAGAGCATCAGAAGCTAAAGCCATTGGGTGTCAGTTACACAACAAGCTCAAGGCAAACCTGGGATACATGAAAGTGTGTCAAAAGAAAAAAAAAAAAAACCTGAGGATCCCACAACCATTGAAGTAAACTGGGTGCAGGAAGAGTCAAGTAAATAAGGGCCCCTCTGATCCGGTCAGGGAGAACAAGGGTAAGAGGCCTCTGGCCTCTGAGCCTCTTGAAGAGCCACTGTAAACCTGTAGGTGGTGACCCTTTTGGGGCTGGGGGCGTTAATTGACCCTTCATAGAGGTCACCTAAGACGACTGAAAAATAAGAGAAAAAAGTAAATTTCATTAACTTACTTGTTTTTATTTTATTTAATTTATATATTTGTTTATTTTATTTTACACATTTTTTTTGTTGTTATTGCTGTTGCTAAAACAAGGTTTTGCTATGCAGCCATGTCTGACCTTGAACCTGAGATCCTACTTGAAATCTCCAAACTACTGGGATTGAACAGTGTGGCACCATGCCCAGCTTTGTTCATTTATTTCTAACAAACATAAATATGTGTAAAGAGAAATGAGGTTTACTGACCAAGCTTATGTACACCATGACAAATGAACTCTGAATGAATACAGAGAGCACGGAGGCACATGCCTGTCACTCAGGAAATTGATGCCGGAGGGTTATGAGTTTGAGACTAGCCTGCTCTACCTAACAAGACCCTGACTAAAACAATGCAAAAATAAACAAATAAAACAAAAATACTGAATATAAATCCATTTACTTTTGAGATACTTCAATATTGAGAAATAATAGGAAAGGACATAAAACAGTCACTTCCAATCCTTGGGAAAGGAATGCAGTTTTAGGATTATAAAACGATTACCCAAGACTTTGAACACTGATCTGACAGCGGGGAGCTTTCCAACTGAGCTAGTTAACGATTTCACCAGGGAACATACATTGACTAGCGATCTTTCACTTTTAAAGTAGAGGTGAGACATGGAAGCCCTGAAGGCTAAACAAATATTTCCCAGCCACTGCAAACAACTCGGGGAGAGGTCACAACACTTTTAACCTTTACGTTGTCACTATATGCCAAGACGGGGAAATGCGTTATCAATGAAACAGTCAGATATCAGTTAAAAGTGAACAAAGTCTTCAGTGTAGATGTTTAAAGAAAATAAGACCTAGCTAATTTTTTTTAAATAGTCTTATTCATTACTGGGAAATTTTTGCTTTCATAAATAGGAACGTCAGGAATTTCGCTTTCATAAATGGTTAACTGTCATAGAGATTTTATTCTCCGGCTTAAGTACTTGGTTAATTATATTATAAACGATTGCTATTTGCAATTTTTAGTTACTTCCAGCCCCATGCAATAAATATTTCCCATCACATTAATAAAAGCTCCCACTTTGTTGTCTTACCTGTAGAATGTTTTCTTCCTACCAAGCGGCAAGCAGCTCAGACACTGTCTGTAGATCCTGTTCTCGTCTGTCTCTAGTTCTGATTCACACTGTGAACAGCCAGCGTATGTAAGGTTGGGAAGAGAAGAGAAGATTCTCTTCAGAGAACTGCGAGCACTTAGAGTTATCTTCTGAGCTGCTGCCACAGAAAACACCAGCTCTGAAACCTTGGCTTTAATCAGAACCACTCCTATTTAAAAAAAAAAAAAAAAAAAAAAAAAAAAAAAAAAAAAAATATATATATATATATATATAGAGAGAGAGAGAGAGAGCTCCAACAATACCTTTAATTGGCAAACACAGCTAGCAATGTGGTTCATTTACAGTTATTTATAGTATAGGCTATACCAATACTCTTGGATGAATTCCAAGAGATTTTCAACTCACTATGGGTTCCATTAAAGAACCTAGACTATAATGGAGGATTTGCCCGCAACTGATTGAGTCTGAGTTCCCATTCAAAAGGGAATAGGGGGGTGTCTTTTGTCATTCATTGTTAACTACAAGTATGTTAACTAACAATTCATTTCTCTACTAAATATACGCTGAATATCTACTGCATCTACTACAATATTTTGGTCCTTACTTTGCCTTTATGCATACTAGTATAGCCTATGAATCTATCTGAACATTGCTCTCCTCTCCATACTCATTTAAAGGCTTCTTTAAGCCTTCAGATTTGTTCTTGTTGGTCAGCTTTTCATCACTAAGACAGAATATCTGACATAACAGAGAGATGTATTTGGGCTCATTGTTCCAGAGGTCTCAGTGCAGCCGTGGTGGGCAGGGGCAGCAGGGCAGGGCAGCTCACATCCCGGCAGTCAGGGCAGTAGAGGGAGAATGCTGGTGCTAGCTGGAGTTTTCCTTTTCCCTTTCCACCCTCTGGTGCCAGGCCCAGGGGATGCTGCCTCCCCTTCGTTAACTGTCTTTAGAAATGGCCACATCCAGAGTTTCGCTTCACTAATTTCCTAGTCCTCCTGAAGCCAATCAAGTTAGCAATAAAGATTAACATTCCAACCCTCCTACAAAGTCAGATGGCGCGTGATAGTCCTGTTCTGTTTTCTGGCTGTCTCCTCTGCAGTTCATAGTGGTGACTCTCCTTAATGTCATCTGTTTGCCTTAGTCGCTTGGGGCCCGGAAGCACTTCCGTCATTTCTTCTGCTCAGGCCACATAGCTCTGCCTGAGTTAGCGGGAGTGGGCCGTAGTCACGTATCTAATGAGCTGTAGCAGACTCAGTGTGACACAGACATGTTCAATCATACACAAAAAAATGTAATGAGAAATGCAATAATTTCAGAATAATGTTCATATAATCCTGAAGTCTTTACAAATTTGCATGCCTCTTTCAAAAATTAAGAGGCCATTCTAAAAGTGGACTTTGCTTTCAAAGTTTTCTAGAACGGGCACTAAATTCTGCTCATTGTTGGAGAGACTGAGTGTTTCAGCTCCTTACAAGCAGTCACCCTTCTCCAGCTTTTGTCAGCAGCAGGCCTCTTGGGAAACTCCTTGGTTTAATATCCTCTTTCTCTAAAAAAAAAAATCCCTTTAGCTAAAAAAAACAAAATAAACAATGACATAAACTCTGAGTTCTCCCTTGTAGTTGGCCATACGAGAACAAAAAGGGCTAAAGAGGTTTTTTAAATACAGCCTATCAAAGACTGGCTATAACAGTATAGTCTTGCTACCCAAAAGGGAGCACACCCCTAGAATCAAGAGCACTCCCAGCGCTCAGCATCATCCCCAGGCTGGTGAAGCTGCACCTTTGCTATCGTTTATCATTGGTCCTGTGGCCACCTATTTTGTTGACTTCTGTGAGGTTGTTTGTTTTTACTTTTAAGTCTAATTCTAGGTTTCAATCCTAGCAGGTCACTATCTTATATAAATAGTAAAAAAAAAGTTGATCAAAAACTGTAAGGTGATACAGCCTTTCAGCTGCCTATGGCATTCCTTCCTATGGCAGCCATCTCTGCATGCCTATGGGATTTTGAGGGTGGACACTGGTCTAGGAATTTATATGATCTTTCATTACCCAAAATTTCACCAGTTAATGTAAATCTGGACTCTACTTTGGCCTCAGCAAGTTCAAATTTGAAAGTGGTATAAAAGGTATCACTATAAAAACTTACATATTTTTTAAAACAGTGCTTCTTAAAAATATGAATTTGACTATTAATATTAATAAAGGCTTCAATGTAGAATTACATATATGGAGTTTTCCATATTTCCAAGAATAAAAGTGGTAGTTTTCAACTGAAATGGTTTTTGTTTGTTTCATTTTGTACTTTCATTTTCTTAGCTTGGTTTTATGAAGCAGCAATATCAACCTATGCATGTATCTTAGAGAACATCATATACATATATTAGTTACTTTTCTCATCACTGTGGCTACATACCAAACAAACAAGCAACTCAGGAAAGAAGGGTTCCCTTTGATCCACAGTTCTAAGAATGCAATCCACCCTAAAGGGGCAGGCATGATCACGGGAGCAAGGCAGTTGGCACACCCATCCCCAGGAAGACGGAGGCTGGTGCTCAGCTCACTTTCTCCCTTTCCTAGTTTTATTCAGTCAGGACTTGAGACCATAGGATGGCACTGCCCACATTCAGGGTATGCATTCTCTCCTTAGTTAAACCTCTATGGACACACCCTCACAGACACATCCAGAGGTTATGTCACCCAAGTGAGTCTAAATCCAGTCAAGTTGACGATGAAGATTAGACAACACAATTCCTATTCCTGACCAGTGAGATTTGATCTATCATTTGGCCAACGTGGAGCAAGGACTAGATTTATACGCCACCTTGTTATATATAATACCCTATACACACACACACTCCGAGCACAGTTCCTAACACTTTCAGTATTTCAGAATAGTAAGGAGTGTTTCTTGTATGCCAGAATCTGAGATGACTTGGGTCATGACTCTAGTATCTGGGCACCTTGGATATCTTGACTGAGTATATACGGCCAGTACATAGCAGAGACAGAACAATCCTCAGAGCCGCCCACAGGGATGGGAATAGTGTCTTTATCACAAGCTAGCACAGAAATCTCACAACTCACAAAGCACTGGAAACCCAGACACTTTACGTCACAGAAAATTTATGGCACTAACTGGTAGCGGGGGTGTGAGGTGTGGGAGTGTGGGGTGTCTTACATTAGTGATCTCAATTCCCATCTTAAGTAAGAAAAAGCAAAACCCAAGTAGGTAGAAAAAAGATAATAATACAGATCAGAACAGAAATGAATAAAAGAGAAACAGAAAAATCAACGAAACCAAAAGATGACTACAATCAATAAAATGAATAAAAATAAAGAAAAGAGATACAAATTACTAGTAAAAGCAATATTCTATCAATATTCAAAAGGACAGTAAAACAATGACTTTATATCGATAATTTTTGCTGTGTTAATAATTTAAATGAACAAATTTCTTAAACTATAAACCAAAATTCACTCAATAAGCAGATACTCTTAATAGCTCTATACCTATTAAATACATTGAATTTGTACTTAAAACCTTTCAACAATGAAAACTTTAGAGTCTGGGGTGGTGGCATATGCCTGTAATCCTAGCCCTGGAGTAGCCAAGGGCAGGAGAATCATGAGTTGGAGGTTGAGGTGAGCTATATAAAGAGATCCTGTTTAAAGACAAAAACATAGTTATACATGAAAAAATATTAGGTGGTCCTTAATAGCTTAAAAGAAAAACAGAGTTAGAAGCAGAAGGTTAAGAAATTGATATCTGGTTTAGCTATTTGCAGAGATCTACATTTCTCTTTCATACTCAATTATATATAGTCTCACAAATGGTAGCCTCTTTGCTTATACTAAAACTAGCAACATTTTATGTAAATTAAGATCTTACCTGAATACTTATCCTTTAGGTGAGTTGCTAAGTCTGATGTCTTGACAGAGTGTGTATTTTTTTGAAATTTTGCTTTAAATGAAACTGCTCTTGTATCATCATCAAACAGGCATTCACAGGATGACCACAGTGTTGTATGTAATTCTAAGTTTTCTAGTATGCAATTGCGCCGAACAAAAAGGTATTTAAATTCCCAAATGCAATCTTAAGCAAAAACAAATAAAAACAAAAAGTCACCAAAATAAAAGGGTCTGCACTCAGAATCAGAATTAGTAGACTAGCCTAGTTAAAATAGCTAAACACAACTTTTATCACTAAAGAATTCAGGCAAAAGAGATAAAATATGTGTCAAAGCAATCAAATTAAAAAGTTACAGACCTATTTTTAAGAGTCTCTCTATATAGTCCAGACTGGTTTTGAATTCTTATTCTTCCTGCCTTTGCCTCCAAGTACTAGAATTACAGATGTGTACCACCCCACCTGGACCCCTAAAAAACTGCCTTTTAGAATAGCACATTATCGTTTTGAGATCTATAATTTTCTTTTATTTTTTTAACTAGTTGAATTGTTCTTTTTAAAGGACATTGAAATGGATGTATTCTAATTCCCTCAGTAAGGATTGATTTTTGGTGGTTTGTTTTTGTACAGAATTGACAAATAAGTCAAGAAATCTATACAGACAACATCATTAGATATTCAGTAAACAGCCTCCAGCTGATTATCAGGAAAAAAAAAATGTGCTGAGAACTCTCCTTTTGCTTTAGTATAATTTTAAAGTTGAATATACAATAGATTATGGGATTATTTGACAAGAAAGTCTATCTTGCTATTGTTTAAAAGCTAGAACTGTTTGGTAGAGTGTGCAGCATGTGTGAGACCCTAGCTGTGATCCCCAGAACTTTGTAAACTGAGCATGGTGGTACACACTGGTAATGTTAGCCACTCGAGAAGTGAAAGCAGGAGGGTCAGAAATTCAAGATCATTCTCAACTACCAGCCTGGGCTAGTCCCTGTCTCAATAACAACAAAATTCAGTCCTTATTGAAGTTATTGGAATAGATGCTACTGTGTCTAAACCATTTTGTTATTGTGGTTCTAGAAAAGTTAGCTAAGTAAGAAAGCTAAATGTCTTATCAGTGACCTACTGGTTATGGCAAAATGAAGAAGTTATATTAGACAAGCTGTGATGCATTTCTACACTTGCATTTTGGACTTAGGATGTAACTGGATTATAAACATCCATGTAGACATAACTGTGACTTTGTATACTATATATATATAAAACGTGTGTGTGTATTAATTGTATTAATTCTTAATCCATGTTGCTAGTGCACCCTCATCAGAATCTAGGCCTTGGCCAACACCTGCTGCATATGAAGCATGCTAGCTTCCAGCTAGGGATGCTTATTTCAAAGGAATGTAAATTTGGGATTTCTTACTATTCTTTCCCATCAATCCCTGTCTTTAGTATTCAATAGTGACTACTTGGTGATCATTTCTGACTACATTAGCTAAGTGAGTTCCTGAAGAGTATGTGAAAGCCAGTGCCTACTACAGAGGCTGATAAAGAGATGGGCTCAAGAACTGCTAAACGGATAAAAAGAAGATCAACAGTTTCTGGAAGCATGAACACTTACTTAAATGATCCTTCAAAATTGTAATTTTTCTATTAAAAAGAATTGTCTTAAGCAGACATTGAAACTTTAAAATGATGAGGGTATAAATACATTTAGACTTAAAAACAATTTATAATCATAATCCCTGGCCATGGAATTCTAGAGATACCAATAATTTGTTTTTTATTATCACAAAATCATAACTCTAAAGACATAGTCAAATTAAGAACAGAGCAATGTGCTCTGCTACAACACTACTCTACCTCTGACCTACATTTTGTTTAGCATGCACTGAACTCGTGCTCATGGCTGAGACAGGATGGTCAGTGAGCACCTGTCATCGATACATGTTTGTCAAATTTCACAACTGGACAAACATCGTAACTATTTGATCCTAACATAAAAGGCAGACTTATCTCAAATCCTAGTTACGGGCTATTAATGATTAAGAGACAACATGACAGGTCCTACCTCCAGATAAGCACTTCATAGGCAGAAGTTTACAATGCAACATTAACTCATTCAAGTACAAAATAGTGAATCAGTTGATCAGTGTCTAAATTTTGCAGAGTAAGGTAACAAAAAAACACTAATTAAATTATCTCTGATTGTTAAAATCAGAATTTCACAGTAGTGAAGGAAGATGCTATATTAATTTATTGAAACATCAATTCTTTAAAATTTAATGCAGCATAAATTATTAACTTATGCTTTTAAAAAATGTACCATGGGGTATTTTTAAAGCAAATGTTCTATAATAGCTAAGGGTTCACATTTTTAACTGGAATAAGAACTCAGAACACAGAAGTAATTCAGTAGGAATTATGAATTGAAAAACTTAATGTAACTCCCTTAACATCTGCCTTTTGACAAAAAAAAAAGTATATATATATATATATATATATATATATACACACACACACATACATATACAGATACACACACACACTGGCAGAAAAAGACAAACTGTAGATACTTCTCCAGAATTTAAATTTTAGCTAGGCAGTGGTGGCACATGCCTTTAATCCCAGCACTGGGGAGGCAGAGGAGGGTGGATCTCTGTGAGTTCAAGGTCAGCTTAGTTTACAAAATGAGTTCAAGGACAGCCAGAATTACAACAAAGAAATCCTGTCTCAGAAAAAAAAAAAATTAAAGAACATCTCTGAGGGGCTAGAAAGTTGGCTTAGTAATTAAAAGCATGTACTGTTCTCACAAAGGACCAAAGGTTTCCAACACCCACATCAGATAGCTGTAACTCCAGCTCGGGGAATCTGATGCCCTTTTCTGGACTCCAGAGGAACCTGTACTCACATGTAAATACCCACAGGCAAACAGAAAGACAGACAGATGGACAGACACACTACACACAGACACACACACAATTTAAAAATAATAAAAATAAATCTTTTTTTTAAAAAAAGAACATGATTTGAAGGAGATAATACTTTTACTAAAAATGGTAATGTCCTCATGTAGAGAACATGAGAAGCTCAATTCTTTATTTTGTCATCATTAATCATAAAGGACCGCTAGATAACTAAATTGCTGTAAGAGTATAATACAGCAAGAGAACTCTAAGGAACATTCGATCACTCTTATTTCAAATGCTGTAGTATCTTCAGAGTCTCTGTGCCTCAGACAGAGATCATTTACCAAGATGGAATAGGTCAAATGCTTTTTACAGTGTGTTTACCTTTTTTCCTTTGAAACTGAGTATACCAGGCTGCTCCAGGACCCCATAATACAAGCATATAATGCTGACCTTGAGCTTGTTCCACTGTTAACAGAACTTTCCTTTGCTTCTGTCCTCTGTAACTATATAATGCCTCTGGAAAAGGAAAAGGAACATTCTAGTTGGTATTATTCTGCTTGGGTGACACCACAGTATCTCATGGTAAATACATAGTGACAACTAACTGACACATTAAGGTGGTCTTGTATATTTGTTTTGATAAGCTAAAATTAAGGAGGCACTCAAAATATTTACCTGTCAATACAGCGACATCCACTACTCTGAGTACGGCATGGACTAATGTATCAGGCTGCAGCTCCTCCAGTGCCACAAACTCTACAGTGTTCGTTTTCTGACGCTGCCTCTGAGGCAGATCTTTGAGATAGGAATGTGCTGAAGACACATATGCCAGTAAGTCCTGAAGCACAGCATTGACGACTACATTGGAATCTAAGGAAGCAAAAAACACAAAAACATGGGCAAAGGAGGACATCTTATTTTGTTGGTAATCATAAATGCAAAAACTACAGCTGTGCTGGTTTGAATAAGAATGGCCGCTGTAGGATCATGTATTTGAATGCTTAGTCATCAGGAAGTGGCACTATTTGAAAAGGATTAGAAAGTGTGTGTGCCCTTGCTAGAGGAAGTGTGTCACTAGGGGTGAGCTTTGAGGTTTCAAAGGCCCCAAAGCCAGGCCCACTGGTTCTCTCTTACCGCTGCCTGCAGTAACAATTTCACAGAAGTAAGTCATAAATCAATTTTAAAATATATTGGTTGTGGGACTGGAGAGATGGCTCAGTGGTTAAGAGCACTGGCTGCTCTGTAGAGGACCCCAGCATCGACATAGTGGTTTGCAACTATCTATTACTTCAGTTCCAGGAGATTCAATCCCCTATTGTGGCCTCCTCAGGCACATGGCGGACATACATACACGCAGGCAAAACACCCATATACACAAATACATTAAAAATAAATATAATAAAATACACTGGTGATTATATCAGAAAGGCGGGTACAGCAAGTTACGGGAACAAGCTCTATAGACCAAGATGCTATTTGATGAAGCATTCAGCCTTTGGGTTGACAGAAGCTAGTGGTCTGCTAAGTTATTAGATTCCAAGGAGTTTTTATCCCAAAATAAAGTAATTAGCCTCTAGACTTGCAATGTTCCAATTGCTTCACATTACTGAAATTCTTATATTTTGGTTGTGAGTCTAGCCCTGTAAGAGCCGGCTGAGCCATCTCTCCAGCCCCATAGTACTGAAGTTCTAGTCAACCAGTCAGTCTGCAGACACAGCTTCTTTTCAGGAGTTTTTGTTAACACTATGCATAATATTTTCTGTGAACTGTTTTATGTTGTGATATATAAATACATACAAAATATTGCTTAATTTCTATAAAATATGTAGCTTATTCTTGACTCAGTTTAGACCAAAAAAAAAAAAAAAAGTTGATATTGTTAGGTAACAGAAACTATTATCACTTCCAGAAACTTCATTGTGTTCCCAATCTATAACTAGGCTCACATTTCCCACTGTTTTAACCCTTCCATGACCCTGAAACTATCTTAGCTGGTCCCCTAGTCTCCGGAGTCTAATTTGACCCCGGCTCTCCCAGCTATCCTGACAACAGTCCTTATTCAACAAGCTCCATATCACACCTCTTTTGAGACGCCCTACAGCCACCTAACAGGCTCTCCTGAACCTGCCCTGTACCATCCCAAGCTTAGGACACTGTCCTTATCACTCTCAAGATGCTATCAAGTGGCCACACTCCTCTTCCCAACCAAATTCCATTCAGCATCACAACCACACATAGACAAAGATTCTTCCTCCTTAATTCTCATTTAAGCATGTGTTACATAGTAAGGATTCTTTTAATTGGAAGAACAGCCACTTAACTATTCAGGTGTTATACCATTTAAATGATTTTATCTTCATATCTCAATGTTTTGTTTTGGCTTGTTTTTTTAGAATATTTTATTTTATGTGTATGACTGCTTTACTGTGCACCATGTGAGTTCCTGGTAGCCACAGAGTACCCAAATACATTTTGTTGCTTTTTAGAAATCAAGAGTTTATAAACTAATTCACGATTCTTCTTTCTTTCTCCCACTGACATGCTCATCTGCATCTATTCCATCTGCTGCTAACACCTAATTTCCTCACTCTCGAGAGGACCATCCATTATGTGACAGATGCAGCGCCAGGTGCTATGGACACAGAGAGAGAACCACATCACAATCGCAATGAGAAAAGAGTTACTGATTGACCTAGACACAGACGGTGGCAAACACTAGGCACAGGATGTAAACTGAGGACAGGGGGGACCTCACGCAGTAAATTGTTTACCTACCCCGTGGGTGTCACTGGGCTCTATCCCCAGAACCATAAATGGTCAGGAGGGACAGAAAAAGAGGGAACGGAGAGTTAGGGAAAAGGAGAAACATTCCTGAAAACATACACATAGAAAAAGAACTACCTAGAAACAGGCTGGAATCTCCAGGGAATCAACTGGAGAAAGCTGGATAACAGCTATGAGAAGAGGTAATGATGGCTGAAAAATCTCTAGTACAATAGCAAAGCAGAAAAACAAAAAAACCAATCTACCCCAGAGGGATCAGCGTAGCCTGGAGAGCTCCCTCCTCACATAGGGGGTGACTAGAGTCATGCTTAAGATAAAAAGCCTCAGAAAATAGAGACTGTGCTCTCAGAAACAGATATTTTAAAGAGAAAAAAAAAAAGATTGGGAACAAAAGTTGCAAATGACATCAGAGGAGAAGAGACGCCCCAGGAAAACCCTCTGCTCTCAGCATTTCACCAGAGCACCAGTAAGACACTGGCTAAAAAATGTCTGCAGTTCCCATAGCTTGGTGCTTGAGACCCTTAGTGAGCCACATTCCTGGGACACTTAGAGCAAATGTCATAGGACTAGACTCTGAATCCTGTCCGGGAGAGTATCTCTAGACTGAGGGGAAGAAACATGGAATCACAACTCCACAGCTGAGGCTGGAGAAATGGCTCAATGGTTAAAAAAACCCATGTTCAATTCCTGCACCCTCATGGCAGTTCACAGCCGGCTGTAACTCCAGTTCCAGAGAACGCAGTGCCCTCTTCTGGCCTCTGTGGGCACTTGATGCATGTAGTGTGCAGACATACATGCAGGCAAAACACTCAAATATATAAAATAAAATATAAATCTTTAAAAAAAAACCCAAAAACTCTACAGCTCAATGAAGGAAATCCAACCAGAGACAGAGCCTGCAGAGTGACATAGACACAGATTCCAAACAACATGCTGACAACAGAAATGACAGCCCCAGGAGTTAGATGGGCATTCTCAGCAGGACTCCTGAAAAGGTACGACCAGCATCTACAGCCTTACCTGTGAAGGATCACCTACTGACAGAACCAGGATCTGTGACCTAACCTCGGCCTAGCAAAGGACTGCCTAGGCAAGAGCAGCATGCACATCCTGACCCAGAAGGACCACCAAGGGTGTGAACAGGAAAAATCCATAATGGACTGCCCACTGACACCTCAACTATACCACAACCAGGATTTCCTTGAAAAAGATGCAGCCAATAAAAACAACAACAACAATAAAATCCAATTAAATAAACTCAAATGCATAAATCCTAAAGCAATATTATATATATATATATATATATATATATATATATATATATACACACACACACACACACACACACACACACACACACACACACACATACAAACAATGCAGCATAACTCCTCCAAAAATCACTAATCCTCAACTAATGGCCTCTACTGAGAGTGAATCAGATGAAATCTCAGGCAGAGAAATCAAAAGAATGATTGTAGGTATATTTAAAAGTCAAAGAAGAAAATTCCTGAATGAATCCCAACACACACACACATACACACACACGGAGAGAGAGAGAGAGAGAGAGAGAGAGAGAGAGAGAGATGTGAATGAAATAAGGAAGTTATTTCTAGACAGAAAAGAGGAATTCCATAAACGGAACTACTGCAGAAAAACCAACTGAAATACTGGCAAAGAAAACACAGTGAGTTAAATAAAAAGCTCAGTGGAAGCCTCACCAACAGAAAGAATCAAATGGAGGGCAGAATAAGCTTAAAGGCAAGATGGAAGGATTCAAGTATTCTAAAAAGGACAAAGGTAACTCAGTAAGAAAGCAAGAATGGCACTCTTAAGACATCTGGGGCATTAAAAAGACCAAACCTAAGGATCGTGGGCACTGGAGGAGAAAGCTTTCATTCTAAAGGCATAGAGAATATTGTTTTACAGCAAAAGAAATGAAAGTAGGCCAGCAGGTACATCTATTTGTTGCCTCCAAGAAATGGACACACTATACAATGACAGGCAACACCCCAGGTGAAAGGAAGAAAAACGCATTCCAAGCAAACAGAGCTAGAAAACAAGATGTCACTGTTATTACTACATGTTGGTACCATATTAATTTTGTGAACAGTGAATTCCTTTATTTATTATCAGGTACTGCATTCCAGAAATCCAACTGATTTTCATGTTTACCATGCTAAAGTCTCCTATTGTTTCTCATAATTTTTGATAAGAAAGGTCTTAATATAAGTTATCATATAATTTATAAATAATGTTTTATTCATTCTTTCTAACCTTTATGTATCTTTTCTATATTTTACCACACTGGTCAATGCCTCTAAGATTAATTTGAGTAACAGTGATAACAGCAGTATCCTAGTCTAATGCCCAGTTTTTTTCTTTTCTTTTCTTTTTTTTTCCAAGACAGGCTGTCCTGTAACTCACTCTGTAGATCAAGCTGGCCTTGAACTCACAGAGATCTACCTGCCTCTGCCTCCCAAGTGCTGGGATTAAAGATATGCACCACCATCGCCTAGCTGATGTCCAAATCTTAAAAGCAAATTTCCATTATATTTTCAATTTTGATGATTCTTTCCCCCCTTGGTTTTTCCGGTTGTTTGATTAAGAATGCCCCCCTTAGATGCATATATTTGAATGCTTAGTCATCAGGGAGTGGCACCACTTAGAAGAATTAGGAGGTGTGCCCTTGTTGGGGTAGGTGTGGCCATACTAAAGGAAGTGTGTCACTGGGGGGTGGGCTTTGAGGTTTAAGAAGCCCAAGACAGGCCCAGTGTCTCTCTTCCTGCTGCCTGCCAATCCAGATGTAGAACTCTCAGCTACTTCTCTAACACCATGTCTGCCTACGTGCTGCCATGCTCCCTGCCATGATGATAATAGACTAAACCCTGGACTGGAAGCCAGCCCCAATTAAATACTTTCCTTTATAAAAGTTGCCATGGTCATCGTGACTCTTCACAGCAACAGAACACTGACTAAGACAGGTTTTATAAAGAGTCTTTTTATGATGTAAGAGAAATTTCCTCGTTTCTAATGAATGAATATTGAATTTCATCAATAAATGGCTTCTTAAAAACTTCATGTTTGCAGGCTAGGGGGCTAGCTCAGTTGGTAAAATGCTTCCCTCACAAGCACAAAAACCTTCGTCCAATCCGCAGCAAGCATATAAAGACCCCAGGCATGTGGCATGCCCCTGTGATTTCAGGGCTGAGGAGACAAGAGACAGGAGGATCTCTGATGCCTGCTACTCAGCCATTCAAGCCTAACTGGTGAGCTCTAGGCCAGTGAGAAACCATGTTTCACAGACGGTGCACAGCATTTCTGAGGCTATCATCCACTGGAGCCCTGGCTATTTTGTAAGTCACTATGTAAACCAGGCTGGTCCGAACTGCCTCTCCCTCCCACGTGCTGGGATGAAAGGTGTGTGTTACCACTCTGGGCTTTTATGTTCTGAATTAATGTTAGGTTTCTTCATATTCCTCACTCTGTCCTCTAATGTGAACATTTCACATCATCATACAGAGACCTTCTTATTTTATTGTTCTACTAATATTAACACAATAAAAATGACATATATTAAATACTGATGGACCCTTATAAACATGTTTCACAGCACAATTAATATTGCAAAGTCATACTATAAAAATTTTAAAGATAATTAAAATAAAAATATATTAAATTATAAAATACACTTATCAAATATCTTTACCAACTATAAGGAATATGGGCTAATAAAAATACATTAAAGATATCATGAATCATCATGGAAAACTGAGATGGCTTATAAATGACATTTATATATTCTACTTAACACCAAAGTATATACCTTTCTAAGAGCTGGTAACTCCAGATAGTTCTTGTGAGGGAAGATTTAATTTTCACATAATTAATGGTCAGATTAGCATACATAAGTTCTAATTTCTTAAAAAGAACATTCAGAGCCCATAAAAGCAAAAGTACAAAAAAACTCTTCACTGCACACACACCTTTTAAAAATGTTAATTCAGTTGGCCTTTGTTATATTTCTTGAATTCAAAATCGCTGGGGTTTCCCGAGTCAATCTTGTCTCATGTCACAGCCTACAAATGATCTTGAAGCCAGGCCACTCCCTCTTGTGATCACTGCTCTATGACTTCATCAGCAGGAAGCACGCCCAGTTTACCTTTAGCGTGTTCTAAGCACAGCGACTGACACACGTCTACAGGAGACACTGCATCTCTAAGGCCCATTTTATTTACAAAGAACAAGACTGGAATTTGACAGCACTCAGTATCTGGGTGACTCAGGAGAATATTAAATTCCTTTTTAGCCACAATCATCAATTACCACTACTTTATCACTACTGCCAATAAACAAAAATAATGGTTTGTCCCTCTTTGTAACAATGTTTCCAGAGATTTCTGCACCTTCCTTAGCTTGACGTGTTAAACTCCATAGAAAATTAACTAGAAGATCTGAACTTCAGTAGGTTGAATCCCACTGTTGGACTATACCTTGTCATTGAACACTGGAAGATTAAGGTTGCTAGGGATTATTGCTTGGCCAATATCCAACGCAAGACATAAAACATGAAACTCCTTCTTCCTCCGGCCAAGCAAACCTGAGTGTCTGTCTGACTTCGATATCTACAAAGCAGCTGATCTTTGAAGCTAGTCTGCTAGGTCCAGCAGCTGGCGTGGAAAAGAAATGGGTACACTCGCTCATATCCATCTCTCAGATGGTGATCTGGTGTGGGGGTTGAGGGATGGACCTCCATAAGAATTCACATCACATTTAATTGCAATTTCTCCTCCTTCTACTCCAGGCTGTGCCAGTCATCAGTGTTTGTTTCATTTCATGGTCTTGATATTTCTGCAGGATACTGATCAGTGTGTTATGAAATGCTCCTCACTTGGGTTTCCAATGTCTGATTGTGAATGGAATTTGACTCTGCAACTTTGGGGCTGTGGAGATAGCTGAGTCAGTAAAATCCTTCTGCGTAAGCATAAGGACCAGGGTTTGGATTCCCAGTACCCATGTAAAACCTGACAACCAAGTCCGTAATCCTAGCACTGGGGAGGCAGAGACAATATAGGCTCGCTGCCAGCCAGCCTCACCAAACTGATAAGCTCCATATTCAATGAGAGACCCAAAACATAAGGTACACATTGATTGAGGAAGATGCTCAGTGCTGACCTCTCGCCTCCACACACACACGTACACACCTGCACACAACGTACAGACATTACAAATACACAAAAGATCATGCGGTTTTAGAAAACACACAGAACTACTGTGCCGTTTTCAATGCATGACATCAAGGCATTCGTCACACTCAAGTCTCAGGAGGGTCGCACTGCACAGTCTCATTTCATAGACCACTGGCCTCACGCTTGCAGTTCTCCTGTCTTCAGCCTCTGCAGTGATGATATAAAAGTTGTGCGCATGATGCCTAGCTTCCCTGTGTCTTCTTATTGCTGTTTATCTTCATCACTCAGTCAAGTTGACATGTGACAAGTTTCTTCATTGTTAAATTAATTTTCATTTCATATGCTGGAAACTATGTTGTGTAGATATTCTGAGACTATGAAATGACATTTCTTTTTAAAACTCTACCAACTAATTTTAGCAGACAGCAATGGATCCCTGTCTGCAGTATTGATGATGTGTTTAATGATGTGAAAATCTTCTATTTCTCTTTTCTCACACATGTACTTATTAGACTTCCACAGAGAGGAAGAGTTCTCTCATCTCTCTTGGTTGGCTCATCAACACTTATTTTATCCCATGACTTATAGTTTACCACTATTATTATTTATTAATTAACTGCTCAAAGTGCTGCATGCTAGGCTAGTAGGGGCTCCTCAGGCCGGCACCTGTCCTTTTAGCTAGCTATGCTTGGCACTACCAGAAGTCTAGGATCATCTTATATTTCCCTGAACTAGTCCTTCACTTAACCACTTCCAACAAAATTTAATAGAAAATAAAATTTACAAACAAAGACCTGGGCAGGATGTGTTAGTATATGACTTTAATCCCAGCACTTGGGAGTCAGAGGCAGGTAGATCTCTGTGAGTTCAAGACCAGCCTGGTCTACACAGTAAGTTCCAGTACAGCCAGAACTACATAGATAGACCCTGTGCAAAACCATCAACGACAACAAAAAACAGCTCTGGGCATGAGGCATGCTCATTGTTACTATGCTGAGTGTTACACTGCTTTTGTGCCCTCTCAACAGACAAAACTAGGGAATATGTGGTTGTTAGCCTACTCAGACACATATCCATATTTCTGTATTTATACATTAAAAACCATGAGTTTATGATAATGCATTTGACTCTAATCTAAGGGCTTCCAATTCCATATTTATGATTTTCTCCAATGGTAAGAATTCCACTTCTTTTAGTTTAGAATTCATGTAGTTGTCTGTTTAATCGTAGTACATACACAAAGCTGTCACCAAATCTTGAGAAATAATTGCTAATGGATTTGCTTTTCTGTAGCGCCCTCTCTGTCTTTACCCGTACAAATTCCAAACCATATGCTGTTTTCACTGTTTCACAACCGTTTCACAGCTACCTAGGCTTGTTCTTTTCTTACTCACATACTTCTCTGTACTTGTTTTATGTATTTTAACAATGCAAAACCAGGCTGGGGTGATGACCCAGTTGGTAAAGTGCTTGTGGTGCAATATGCAGCACACACATACAAAGCCTGGTGTCAAAGCTAGAGAGATGGCACCGTGGACAAGAGAGCACACTGCTCTTTAGGAGGCCTGGATTTATACAGTTCTTATTAAGTTTATTCTGAAATAAATCTTCTTGATTACCACTGCAAGTAATTTTTCCTTCTATTTTATTGTTTATTGATTGTGTAGATGAAGTCTATAAATTTTGATTTGGGTTTTATTTTTGGTTGGTTGGTTGGTTTTTCTTTTATTAGATAGTGTCTTATGTAATATACATGGGTCTCAAACTTACTACATGGCTGAAAATGATCTTCAAGTCTTGATCCTCCTTCCTCTCACACCGAACTACTATCACTGAGAGTATGTGTCACCATGCCTGGCTCTGGATTGGTTCCTTAAAATAATTTTATACCCTGCTACAACACTGAATTCTTTCATTACTTGAATTACACTTATCTTTCATCCAAGAATAGAGAGCATGTGTAAATAGACTGTTTTTTTAAATTAATTTCATATTTTGCTACCACACAGACCACAGCATCTCAAAGAGATAATTCATTAAATGTTAAGAACCACCATTTTGCAGTCTCCCTGAGAAAATGAAACATGAACCAAATACTTTGTTATTTACAATATACAAATTCGTATTTTTTTCTCCTCTAGGCACATAGCTGTCACCAAGGGCTGGGGCCCCTGCTTACCCCTACCACAGTTGTCCTTTAAAGTTCTATTTTCAGGGCTGGAGAGATGGCTCAGTGGTTAAGAGCACTGATTGCCCTTCCAGAGAACCCCGGTTAATTCCCAGCACCCACATGGGAGCTCTGAAACTGTCTGTAACTCCTGTTCTAGGGGATCCAACACCTCACACAAACATGCATGCAGGCAAAACATCAATGTCCATAAAATAAAAATAAAAAATAAAGTTCTACTTTCATTTTTTTTAAAGGCTGAGGATAGAGCACAGGCTTAGCATCAGATGGGGCCTCATGTTCAATCCTAGCACTGCAAAAAATAAAGTAAGATTAAAAAAATGAGTTCTAACTTCATCTTACAATGAAAATAACTGTTTAGAAAACATTAAAACCATTTTTACATGAAACTTTCCTAATATATTTGTTGGCAGACTTATAGTGAATTTATAGGGTGGTAATATTCCAGTCACTCCACCATAAATCAAAAATACATCAAAAATGCATTAAATATACCTAATCTGTCCCCTCTTAGCAACAAAGCACCATGTGAAATCTCATGGTTCGCGATAATCAGATGGCTGGCAGCAAGCCATGGCTCTCTGCTGGTGGTCACACCACTAGTCCAGAAAAGATCAAAATACAAAGTATGTTCATGCTAGCTTATACCATCCTAAAGCAAAAAGTCATAAATTGAAGGAGCCTAACTTCAGGACATTCAAAATGTCTTACAATTTTCAGGCTGGACACATGAATAACTTCCAAGATTTAATAACTGACTGGTAAATGTTGATTGGAGTACTGTCTCGCCAACCCATTGATCCTCATAAATGGTAACATCTAAAAACAAAACAAAAAAACCTGGTCATATCATGAAAACTTTTTAGACTGTGGTTAACTTATTAAACACATAGTAGTAACCAATCATAGGAAACATGCATACATCTCATACACCAGGCAACTAAAGTTTTGATGGGTTGAGAGACCTATCCAAAGGCATAAAATTATAAAACAGCAAATTAAACTCTGAACTTAGACCCTTGCCTTCTGAGGCACAGCCAGTCTAGGACTCACCTAGTACAGGGGAAGAGGAGGAGGTAGCATTCACATTGCCTTTGAGCTCACCTTTCCCATTCCAATCCCCACCATTTTCTCCCAGAATGCAGCAGTAGGAATGATTTCACACCAAGATGGCAGACCACCTCATTAGTGAAATATTGAAGCATTCCCCTTTTCTATCCAGAGGAAATCAAGCCCCAGCATCATTAAAACCAAGGATATGAAGAACTTCTTGGGTGGAACTACAGCACATGAACATAGTGAAGTCTAGATAATATGGATTATATGAACAAAACTGAGAATTATTGGCAAGTAGTCAGGAAGAGCAAGAATGCAAGGTCCTCCTCTGCTGAATATAACAGCAAATCCAAGACCAGCCTGGGCTACGTTAGACTGTCACAAAACAACAAACAAAAGGTCATCAATGTCCATGTCTGCTCCTTCAGTAAGAGTTTAATGTGTACAGCATTACTGGAGTGAAGTAGCAGAAGCACTGTCCTTTGATCATAATACTGCTAATAAAGTAAAAGACTTAGTAAGACATATATAAACACAGCCATAAGACAGCAAAAAGGAGCCTAGGGATAAGACTCCAACTATCACATGATGAATGAGTATGAGAAACA
Source organism: Cricetomys ansorgei (assembly GCA_026225945.1). NCBI lineage: Eukaryota > Metazoa > Chordata > Mammalia > Rodentia > Nesomyidae > Cricetomys > Cricetomys ansorgei. Next base: position 17,072,878 of record JAMJFZ010001203.1, on the reverse strand, counting down.
ACCAGAGAAGGCTTCTTAGAGGAGAAGATGAATGGAGCAGCACAGAAAAAGAATGGAACTAAGGCCCGGGAAGCAGTAGGCAGGCCAACACACATGCTACAAGGGATCAGCCACACCCGGGGCAGGCAAATGGCACGAGCAAGCCCTGGGAGACAACAAGGAGAAAGCAGCTTCAGAAGCAAGTTGCCACCCATACTTGGATGAGCTTACCTGTAAGTAAGATTATATCTCCAAGAGACACTGTAAGTGCCCAAAATGCTGCAGTCCTCCACAGAACAACCCTCTTCTTAATGTCTGATTGATCAGTTACTATAATTGTTGCTAATGGCACTTTAGAACCAGAATTTGGTCCAGATTTTACATTTATTTCCTTCACATGACATGGGGTTAGCACCAGGACTAAGCAATTGTACTTCCGACTTTTAGAATCACATTTTTTTATTAATGATATGTTTTTAATGTCCTTAAATCCAGACATGATCCTCTGGGGCACTGCTTTGGCTGACTCTCTCGTTTTAGAATCCATCCGGGGCTTCTTGGACAGTTGACGGACTTCAGAAGGGGCTTTATAATGATGGGAATTATCTTTAGAGGGCCAGCCTCTTTTAGCAGCACTCTGGTGAAAGGTACTTAGTTGGGAACACAGTATTCCTGTGCTATACAATTCAATGCATACCTCATTTGGTGGCACGATTTCTTCATTACTGAAAAGTTCTTGAGAGCTTTTATTTTCTTCAAGACTTTTTTCACAGTTTATGTGAATATGACTGCTTTCTGATTCAGGACAAACAGGACTAAAAAGTTCTAGGGAATATGCTTGGCTTTGCTCATTTTCAGATCCTTCTTCAAAATCTTCACTACGTTTAGTAAAATTATCTCCAGTTAGTCTTATTTCTTCATGACTTCCTGTTGGTTCAGTCTCCATGTTTATAGTCTGTTTATTTATGTCTTGCCCTTTACCATTACCCTGAGCTAGAAAGGCAAGCTGGCTGGAGGTTAGTATACTGAGAAATTCAGTGTCAGTAGACACTTTCTGGTCTGAGGCCTCCCTGACTGCTCCCTCAGATTCTGGTTCATACGCTGTGTCAGAGGAAAAGATCTCCCGACAGTGTCTTTCATGATGTTCTGGGAGCACAGCTTCCAGCCCTAAGTTAATCTGTTCAGGTCTACAATCCAAATCCAATACAGCTGGATGTTTATGAGCTAACTGAAACAAATCTGTTTGAAAGTTCTGAACTCGTGGATCTGGCTGATTTTTAGAATGCTCATATATAATTTTATTTTTACATTGACACTTTTGATATTTTTCTTCTTCAGGTAAATTCTGAAATCCACGTATTTGCACATTAGTCTTATCACTCAGGCCTGAGGGGTTAATCTTCTGGGATTTTATACTCTGTGTTTCAGAAGCAGAATATGTAAAGTCGTCTTCCACCTGAACAGACCTAGTCATTTGAGTGGTTAATGAGTGACCACTAAGAAGATCTGGAGCGCCAAGCACTTCAGAGGGCTGGCAATCTCTCGGACTTTCAAGCTCTTGGTTTTCATCCTTCAGATACAAAGAATGCTGTTTGTACAAAAGTTGGATATTTTCCCAGGCATCAGCAGTGGACAATAAGGAAGTTCTTCCCTGGGATATCATCATTTTCAGAGGAGCAACTGGAGCACCCATAAAAATGTGAATTTGAGATCGACTCATAATTTCTGATAAAAACAAAAAAATTTAATTTATTAGTATATTCTTATGTCTGATAGAAACAAACTATTAAAAACATGGAGCTTAGTTATTTTGATATGTTATTTAATTATAAAATTAATAAATAAAAAATTATTTAAAAAATCAAATTAGTCACAAGAAAGTCTTTAGTTAACGACTGGGAGGAGGCCAGTGAGACGGCTCAGCGGGCAAAGGTGCTTAGCACACAAGCCTGACGACCTGAGCTCGAGCCCCTGCAACCATGGCGGAAGGAGAAAAGTGACTCCTGGTTGTCCTCTGACCTCAACACACACACCATGGCACACCTAGGTCTGTACTCACACATATATACCACACACACACACACACAAATAATAATAATAATAATAATAATAAATAATAATTTTAAAACTAAATTTAATTTTAAAAGACTCTGAGAAACAAAGCTAAGAATCAAACAATTACATTTTCAAAATATTCATTTCCTGTGCTGTAAAATCCTGCTTCATTTAGATAACAATTTAGTTTTAAAGGGTAGGCATTTGTTAGTTGTAATTAATTATACTACCTTTAACTGTCTGCCTTCTCCATTCCATAGGTTCTCTCAGCATGTCTGGACCTCCTCTAAACTCAATCCCGAAACCAAAGGTTCAAACTGAAGGACAGGAATAAGTTGCTGTATTTTTTATGTGAGGCTTTCTTTAAATGTACAGGTGACTATGAGTGTAACACTTGATAATGACCGTTTCTACATTTTTAATTTTTCTTTATTGGGGAGGGGTGTTTTATGAGACAGGGTCTTATGTAGTCCAGGCTGGCCCTGAACTTGCTACGTATCCAAGGATGTCCTTGAATTCCTAACCTTCCCCTCCACTTCTCAAATGCTGGACTTACAAGTGTGCACCACCATGCCCAGCTTCATCTTTTCTATAATACGACAAAGTGATGGCAATAACTATGCAATACATATAAGAAACCTATCATTTCAATTTTTTTCCATAACTGTGGCACCTGGTGTAAGTAAATCTGAGAAAACATCCAATTGGCTGGTAAAAAATCATTATCAAGTGATCGCTTGTACATAACTGACTTTAATTAACAGATCTATTCCTAGAATACACTAAAAAACATTGATCATCACTATAGTATAGAGACAAAAGGCAGATAAAGTTTTAGACCTGAGATACTCTTGGCCTCAATCATTACTTACTCTGACTATGGGGGGGGGCAATTATTATCTGAACAGTTGTCTTGTTTAAATTCATCGCCATTAACCCCAAAGCGAGTCCTAGCGATCCTGTTCCTGCCTACCTAATCCCTTTCAAAATAATTCTCCTATCTCTTCACTCTAAACCTCTAGCATCCCCTCCCGTCACAGCAGGGACCACACTACCGATTTCTTTCGCAAGCTCTCAGCAATAGGACTTCATGGTATCTATATGCTCTCCTAGCTTCCTGTTACTATGGCTGAACTCTCACATTGTGTGTGTGTATGAGGTGCCATGTGGGTACTAGGAACCTAGTGTGTGTATGTGTGTGTACATATGAAGATGCCAAAGAAAGACTGAGTATCTCCATCTTCTGCTCTCTCCTTGTTGTTTTGAGACAGTCTCTCACTGAATCTGAAGTTTGCTGTTAGGCTAAAATGGCTGGCCAGTAAGCTCCCAGGATCTAGGGTCTCTGCTCCCCCAACATTAGGGGTACAGCCAGGTCATGCACAACTTTTCATGAGTGGCTGGGATCTGAACTCAGGTCCTTTTGCTTGCGTAGTAAGTGCTCTGACCCCAGCCAACTGAACTCTGATGCTTCTGTGAAAGATCTCAACCAGACTGTATGCTAATAACTGTTGAAGCAAGATGATGAGACACCTGACAATTAACTGCATTAACCTACTTTCTGCATGTTTGAAATATCAAAGAACTAGGGATATAAATTAGTGGAGAACACTTGCCTGGCATGAACAAGTCTTTGGATTTGATCTTGAGTGCCACAGGAGAAAAAGAGAAAAAAAAAAAAAATGGACCTGAAGGAATAAGAAAATCCTGAATCTGACTGACTAATGGACAGACTAGTCTTAAGACAGGATCTTACACTGTAGCCCAAGTTGTTCTGAAGCTCGCTGCCTAGGCTGGCCTCAAGCCCATGGTGATCCTCTTTACTTTAGCTTCCGGCATCCCTGGTTCATGCCTGAATCCCAGCACTCATGTAAATCCTCTACTTTGAGGAATAACTGGTAATATAGTAAAACTGAGAGTGCATAAGAGTGATGGCAGGAGACTTTCTAAGCACATATTAAAAATAAATTAAGAAAGCAATGAAGAAAACAATGGAATGGAAACATGGAATTCCTAGAGAAAGACTAGTATATTGCAGAAAAATATATAACAAGAGATCCATGTTAATATAGATCCATATTATAAAAACACAATTTTTAATGGAAAATTTAACATAAAGAATATAGAACTTGTCAGGCAGTGATGGCACACACCTTTAATCCCAGCACTCAGGAGACAGAGGCAGGAGGATCTCTGAGTTCGAGGCCAGCCTGGTCTACAGAGTGAGTTCCAGAACAGCCAGAGGTACAGCAGAGAAACCCTGTCTCGAAAAAACAAAAAACAAAACAAAACAAAAGTATAACTTAGTCGGGTATGGTAGTATAAACCTCTAATCCCAGAACCTGGAAGGCAGAGCCAGGTATATTTCTGTGAGTTTGAGGCCAGCTTGGTTTACAAAAAGAGTTCCAGGACAGCCAGGGCTATGTAGAGAGATCCTACCTCAAAACAAACAAACAAACAAAAACAAAACAACATCAACAACAAAAAGAATCTGCCACGGGATCAGGGGTAAGCAATGGGCTGGGGAGATGGCTCAGTCAGTATGTACCTGCCATACAGGCATGCAGACCTGAGTTGAATCCCAGCACCCATGTAAAGAGCCAGCCGCAAGCTGGAGAGAAGCCTCAGCAGTTAGAAACACTGGCTGCTCTTCCAGAGGACCAAGTTAGGTTCCTAGTAACCACATGGCACCTTACAACCATCTGTACTCCAGTTCCAGGGAAACCCAATGCCTTCTTTTGATCTTTGTGGGTACCATGCATGCACATGGTACACATGTATACATGTAGACAAAACACTCATTGGCATTAAAGAATAAAATAAACAAATCTTTAAAAAGGGAGAAAAAAAAAGCCAGGCCTGACACATCTGTAATCCCAGTTCTGAGAAGTAGAGCTACGCAGGTCCATGAAGCTCTCTGGACAGCCAGCCTGCAAGGCCCAGGTTACAGTGAGAGATCCTGTCTTAAAAACAAGGTTGACTAGCCCAATTGTCAGAGGATTCTTCCAGCAGCAGCAGCTGATGGGAGCAGATCCAGAAGCCCACATCCAAACATTAGGTGGACCTTGAGGAACCCCACAGAGAGGGGAAGAAAATTCTAGGAGTCAAGAGGGGTCGAGGACACCAAGAGAACAGGACCCACAGAATCAACTCAGCAGAACTCATAGGGGCTCACAGGGACTGAAGCGGCAATCATGCAGCCTACGTGGGTCTGTACTAGGTCCTGTCATACATGTTAAGGTTGATGAGCCCAGTGTTCTTGTGGGACTCCTAACAGTGGGAGTTAGGGTGGGGATGTGTGTCTGACTCTCTTACCTACTCTAAGGACCGACCCTCTTCCTCCTACTGGTTTGCTTCTTCCAGCTTCCATATGAGGGTTTGTGACTAATCTTATTGTATCTTGTTATGCGGTGTTAGGTTGAATCCCTGATTAAGAGGGAAGTCTGGACTTTGTTGAAGGGAAAAGGTGGAGGGCTGGACCTTGGGGGGGGGGGGGACCTGGGAAGAGTGGAGGGAGCAGAAACTCTGGTCAGATGTTTTGTATGAGAGACATATAAATATTTTAAAGGAAAAAAACAAAAACCACAGTTGGCAATCTGAGTTTGACCCCTTGTGTCCTCCATAGGCTCACATATTTGAACACCCGGTCACCAGTCTGTGGTACTGCTTCGGGAGATGAAACCTTGCTAGAGGAACTGCTTTGAGAGTTTACAGCCATTTCCAGTTCATCACTGCTTTGCATTTGCAGCTGCAGATGCGATCGCTCAGCTGCCTGCTGCCATACCTCCCCAAACTGTAAGCCCAATAAACTATTCCCTTGATGAGCTGCCGTGGTCATGGTGTTCCATCCACAACAACAGAAAAGTTACGTTTTAGTAACTGTACCACGTGCAGATGAAAGGAGAAAAATGACTCTGAAAGCTGTCCTCTGGTCTCCACACACGCACCATGGCGGGCATGCGCCACCCCACCCAGACATTCATATAATAAATCATTTTTTAAAAACGATTGTAGCTGACCTTGGTAAGCAGTAATGGGGATGTGGTAAGAGTACTCACATGGCATCAACTATATTGTGAAGTTTCATTTTTAAAAACTGGATGTAGTTACAGAGATTTGTTATAATGTTCAAAAGTATTTATATTAAAAATCCTAGAAAGAAAAAAATCAAGGGTCAAGATTGGCGAGGTACGGCGCGCACATATGTAATCCTGTACGATGGAGGCAAACGCGGCAGGGCCGCACAAGTTTGAGGCCAGCCTGGGCTACAAAGCTAGACTCTATCTCAAAAAGATCACGAAGGACCAAGATTATAGATAACTGTTTTAAATACCTCTATGTTTAATTTTTTATGATATGATTAATATGTATTATTTTCATAATGTCATTTCTTTTTTATTTGGTAATTCAGGAGTTTCTCTCACAGTCTCCAGACAGAATATAATGTTCTAAGAACATAGAACAAAAGTCCTATTGCTAGAGACTAACTCTTCCTCCACAGGACCCTCCAGGGGACCCCATGCCTTCTGGTACATATACACATGCAGACACACACGCACACACACACAATCAATCAATAAATAAATAAAATAAAATGAATCTTTTTAAAAATGTGTTTAGGAACAATATTAGGAGCTAAAATAAATATACTACAGTTTTCAAAAAGCTTATAGCTTATAATACTGAAGTACTGTGGAGACAAAAATACCAATTTTAGGTGTTGCATTATAACACATTAGAAATCAAAGAACTAATAAGCATTCCTATAATGACCACATAGCCCACCTTCATCTAACCCTCATAAAAATAACCTACATATATAATAACTGGTGTATCAGGTTTTTCTAATATACACACCATTACTACCTTCACCACAAGGAGGCCCCAAATAGCACTGTGAAAACCTTCAAATGCTGTCAAGAGGAAGGAAGGAATAGTTACACAGCAAAGCACGGTATAAAAGTAACCATTGATAATAAGCCAAGGCTCATGAGAAACCTGCAGGTATACTTCTCCAGCAGTCACTTCTCTTGAGCCTTGAATCTTTTAAAGGAAAGAAAAAACGTTCTGTTGCTTCTTTGTCCTCATTCTTCCTGCAGCCCACTTAAATTTGTCTCCTATTACAATAATTCTGTTACAATACTTTCAGTAGGGAGAACCTTCCAAAAGACAAACCAAAGGTCAGTTTTCAATCCTCACCTTATTGCCATTTGAAACTGTTTGTCAATCCTTTCCTCAAACATTCTACTTTTTAAATTCTGTGACACCACCAAACTAGAATTACTTTGGGTCTTAAAAGACAGATATAGAATTTATTTAATAATCAAAATTAGTCGCCAGGCATTATGCTAGGCACTGGGAAATCACAGTAAGTTTAGTTTAATAATAAGGAGTTTAGGGGCTTTATAGCATAATGGGAAAGATTAAGTGCCGATCATCAAAGAGAGACAAGAAGTCAAACAGAATTAAAAGCAGGATATCAACAGAAAAGAGAAGTGTAGGTCAGCACAGTGAGTAAACCGCCTTTTACCTTCATTTCTCATAGGCTCTTAGGAGTATGACTAATTACAAATTTTAATCATGTTCAGAAAAAAAGTGAAGTACAGCCTGGAATCATCTTCATTCCCCAAACCAACATAGGCCCCAGAAAGCTGTCCTAGTTAGCTTACCCAAGAGCCAGGCTGGCTGTAGGCCGTCTCCAAGATGTACAGAATGAATGTAAAACATTCTCCTATTCTGTGTCCTCACTTAGCATTTTCTCAGTATCTTGAAATCTGACTTTCAACTTCTATCTCTATTAAGACAATAACAAAGTTCAGATTGCCAAATAAGTACTCACAGTACTCTGTGAGACACTCTGTTCCTTTGTTTCAGAACACTGCTCTTTCTCAACCAGTTCTTCCACTGATCTAGTTTTTCTTTCCTTTCCACTCTTTCTTGGGCTGTCTTGTTATTTCACACAATACACAGAACTACATCCAAACCTACTCATTTCACTGCCACATAACCAAGTATGCTTCAACTTCAGACCTGCTCCTAGTTGTAGCATTACTACATTTGACAGTCTCACAGAAGAATCAAAGATAAAAATCCCAAGTCTCCCTTCCCTTCTGCTCAGGAACAGACAGTTGTAACACAGTCAGTCCTTATACTCCAGAGAGACCTCCCAGATCCAGACATCTCTGTGATGCATCAAGATTATGCAAAACACATAGCAAATTGATCTGCGACCATTATTTCATTATGCCTTCATTTATTTGTCTCAACAAATACCCGAAGTGTGGGATTTCCATTCTTTAGGAATTCGTTACAGAATGGCCTTGATTATTTAAAACTGAGTAATTATAACAGGGCCAGCAAAATGGCTCAGTGGATAAAAGCATTTACTGAGCAAGCTTGATGAAGGCCTGAAGTCAATCTCTGGAACTCACAATAGAAGAAAAGAACCAACTTTAGAAAGTTGTCCTTTGACCTCTATATGCCATGGCATATGCACGCGCACACATACACACACGCACACCCCAAATAACACAATTTTAAAAATTATAGCCACAGGTACTGCTACTACGCAGTGTAGTTATAGGGATGATGAGTGCGTGAGTGGGTGGACAGTGGTGAGGAACGGCAGATCACACTAAGGTGTTTATCATAGCAAACTTACATATAAATAGTCTTAGATAAATGATGAGTTTCAATGATTCTAGGCTATGTTTTGATTGTACTCAGAGGGTTAAAGCTCATTAAGATACTAGGTGAGACCAGCAAGTACATATCCATCACCACAGTTAATAATTACACAATTTCTCAATCTGCAGAAGGCCACTGGTCAGAAAGACTAATACACCATAGTCTTTATTTTTAGACTGGTCAGAGTCTGATGAGTGAGTCAAAGATTTATAAAACAGGATGAACTGTATCAGCAGGTTTTGTCTTTGCCGATGTTACAACTAAAAAAAATTCTTACACATTCCATGTGATTAAAAGAAACTACTTTCTCTACCCCATAAATAACCAGAAAATCTCTCAACTATAACATATCATTATGAAGATTTTTCATGCCTACTCCCCCAATACCAAGCAATTCTAAGCTTACTCAATAACATCAATGAACAACAACGAAAAGAGGGGATCGTAACTGAGAGCGTCTGTTTTGGGAAAAGATAGGAATGAATTCAAACCCTTCCTGTCTGAAACTAGCAAGGGCTAAAGGCAGGTGACAGCCACAATTGGGTTCATCCTATTTCTGTATTTTTAAACATTCATAGTAATGTTAAACTTACCTGTCAAGTAAGAATTGTTTCTTTGTTAATTGAGAATGACATCAACTGCCTCACAGTGTTGTAAGATGGCACAGAGTAATTAATATTAGCTTTCCATGGTCTTTCTAGGAAACCACACTCACACACACTTGGTGACATACACAAGTCATACTTCCTTCCAGTTTTTTTTCTTACACCTATTTTTACACAGTGGGCAACGATAAAATTAAAATTTTTTACTGCTTTGATCCATATATGGCTACCTCTTATGCTAATGCATAATCTTCTGGAACATTCTTAATGCTACCATAAATATGTTTTTAATTGCCACACAAAGTAATGTTTCGTTTTATTTTAACTTTAAACTTTATTATTAAAAAACCACAAATTAAAAAAAAAAATCACACGTAGAAATTAAGCAGAGCCAAAGACCGTACAACTCACTGAACTTCTATACAGTTACAGTAGCCATTTGGAATGGAAGCTGTGGAGCTTCACTCTGAATTTTATATTTTCACTATCAGATATATTTTTATGCACCTATCTACCACCAAAAAGGACAAATCCACGACAGAGTTAGAACTAGGAAAGCAAATACACTTTACATCCTCTTTCATAACTTGTGTCAATTTTTTAACTAGCACAGAGTAATGCTTCTTTATGACATACTCACGCTCTATTCTGACCCCCCACATCTCCCATCCCCCCACTATTCCCTTCTGCCCCTAGTAGTCTCCCACTTTCACACCACGTGTGTTCTATCACCCTGACCATTCCTCTCCTTTAAAACCTGTTTCCCCACCTCAGGGGTCCCTTTCTAGTTTTCGTGCCTCTCCCCACACTTACACACAAATATACATATTAACTATTAGAAACTAGGATCTGTATATGAGAGACAATAAAGATATTTATCTGAGACTGGATCACCCCTTTATGTAATATTTTTCAGGGCCACCCATTTTCCTACAAATCTCATATTTTCACTTTTATTTACAGGTGAATAAAATCCCATATTGTATTTTAAAAAACACATTTTTATTATCAATTCATCTATTGGTGGAAATGTAGGCTAAAGCTAGGACTATGGCTCAGGGGTAGATTGATCAGGATGCTTAAGGCCTTAGGCTCATTCCCAACAATACACACAGAAAAGGATCTTGGGACATCTAGGCTGATTCCATTTCTTGGTATTGTAAAAAGAGCAACAATAAACATGGACGTGTAAGTGTCTCTGTGGTGGGATATGAGAATTTGTTGTTGAAACAGTGACTCACACATCACAGGCTGGCCCCAAACGTGGCTAGGTAGCCAAGGATGGCTGAGCTCACAGGCTAATGTCATGCTTGGTTTATGCAGTACAAGGTACTGAGCCCAGGGCTTTACGCATGTTAGGCAACCACTCAACAGCTGAGCTACATCGCCAGCCCCAGGACGGGAGGTCTTCGGGGCATATGCCCAGGAGTGGTGTATGTACCCGAGCCATATGGAAGTTCTAATTGTAGCTTTCTGAGACACCACCGCACTGACTTCCACAGTGTCTAATGGGTTCACACTCCCACTGACAGTGCCTGCGGGATCTTCCTTCCCACATCCTCACGGCATTTGCTTCATTTGTTTTCTTGATGACAGCCACTCTGACTGGGGTAAAAAAAGAATCCCAACAGTTTTGTATTTCCCTGATGGCTAAGGATGCTGAACATTTCTTAAAGTATCAGTGGTCGTGTGCATTTATTCCTTTGAGAACTGTCTGTCCGCTCATTGGCCCATGAACTGGCAGTTTGGGGGTTTGGGGGTTGAATCTTTCGGTCTTTATGTATTCTAGATATTAAGTCCTTGTCTGAAGTACAACTAGTAAAGAATTTTCTCCCATTCTGAAGAATGTCTCCTCACTCTGTTGACACATTCTTCTGCTGTGCAGTTGTTTAGTTTCACATAACATCACGTTTCAATTAACACATTTGTTAGTTTTTAAAGCCACCCCTGTGCTGCCGGGGGAGCCCAGTCAGTGTTCCTGCTACACCTGTGTCTTGCAGGGTTTCCTCAATATTTTATTTCAGCATTTCAGGTTTTAAGTTTGAACTGACACTTGAAAGGGGTGAAGAGATACAGATCTATTTTTTAACATACATGCATTTATTACATGTGTTGAAGTGTACACATGCCACCTGCTCACAGCTCTCTGGCAGAGTCATTGTGGTGAAGGGCAAAGTTGCTGTGAAGAAATTCTTGTCTCTCTCACAGTCTCATGCAACAAGGAGAGAACATTTCCCTTAGGCCTTGAGCTCCCCTACTGTAAATATAACATAGCTCAGCTACTAAAGGATTCTGCGATGAGACTAAGCTACAGGTTTCCTTCATTATGCAAATAGGCCTGTGGATGGGGGGGCAGAGTTTTTGTATCAATAGAACACCTGAGGAGCTCTGTATCAACAAAAAACATCTGAGATGAGACAATCGCTGTCTAAGATGGCACTTGCCATGATATGCGGTTCCCTCTGCTGACTTCTGACAGGCTTGTATCTATGAAAATGTCTCCTTGTCTTTCTCACTGAGCTCACACAGTAGCTATCAGCTACATTTTTTATTGTTTTTCTAGTTCTGTAAAGAATGTCCCTAAGATTTTGATGAGGATTTCACTGAGTGTAGAACTCTGTCAATCCAGGAGCACGGAGCATCTTTCAATCATCTACTGTCTTCTTCAGCTTCGTGTTTCAGTGTATTTTTTAAATTGTCTTTATTACTAGTATGTGTTTGTGCATTGTGTGCATGCATGTACATGCCACAGTATACATGTGAAGGTCAAAGGGCAACTTGTAGGAGTAGGTGCTCTCCTTCCACAATGTGGGTCCCAGAGATTGAACGCCAGTCATCCGGCTTGGAAGCAAACACTGTCACCCACTGAACCAAAGAACCCTTAAGAGCTGTGTCTAGAATTAAACATTTGGTTATATTTCAAAATAATAAGAGCAAATCAAGGGGTTGACAAGCAGGTTTACTGTTGTCTGCCTGTAGAAATTATGATTCTTAGGATTATTAAACTAAGTCCCTTTGGTGTTTATAGCTGGAAAGGGAAGTGTTAATATTTTAGTATTTTTTTCCTTAAACCCTCCTTAGGAAGAGTCAGCTTGGACAAGTTGATCTTCAGTCATGTTTGATCTAGCTGTCTTAAGAGATTTTATAGTTATGCAAAATCCAAATAAGTTTACTCCATTATACACTGTTTCTTTACAGACCCCATCAACTTCATCTTTTTTTATTCTAATTGCCAAAGACAATCAAATTCTCTTTCCTACTCTATTAATTCTTATCTATGTCTTAAGCTTTTTAGATTTAATTATAGGCATTTTGTATTTCAGTAACATTGTAAATTTTTAATTAATTCACAAATTGTCCATTGCTACTGTAGAGACTTATATATAGTTTTTGTATATACACTACAAAATTGACTTTCATACATCCTATAAGATTGTTAATGTGCATAATCATGTCATTTACAAATTAAAGAATTATAGTTTTAATGCTTCTTTTTTGTTGTCTGTCTCTCTGTCTCTCTGTCTCTCTGTCTCTCTCCCTCTCTATTTGTTTTGGTTTAGTTTGCTTTCTTTTTGTTGTATTCCTAGCTGGTTTACAACTTGACATGGAGACCAGACTGGCCTTAAACTCACAGAGATTTGTATGCCTCTGACTCCCAAGTGCGAGATTATAGGCATGTACCATTGCACCTGGATTCTCTTGACCTCTTATAATGTCTAGGATGATGGAGATGATTCTTGATTTACTATAGGACTATGTCTTGATGAACTGTCTAAATTGAAGATACAGTAAATCAAAAATACATTTAAAATGAGGGTATAATGGCTCATATCTATAATCCCAGCACTTAAGAGCCTGAGGCAGGAGGAGTTCCACAAGTTCAAAAGCAGTCTGTGCTACCCAGTAAGTTCTAGGTCCACCTAGGATACAGTGTGAGACCTTGTTTCAAAATAAATAAAAACTAGGGCCAATAAGAGGACTCGACAAGTAAATGCATTTGTCACCAAGCTTAATGACTGAGTTCAGTCCCCAGGAACACACATGGTCATCCTCTTATTTCTGCACACATATAAATGAATAAAACGGGAAAAAAAACCTAATATTGGAACAAATCTTGTCTTACCAACCTTACTAGCATTTTAATTCAAACTCTGGTCTCCAGCACTGTAAGTAATACATGTCTTGTTTAAATCATCCCAGTCCGTAGAATGTTGTTACTACAGCTTGGGAAAATGCATACATGTATTATTTCTGCAGATGTTTATGTTAGGGCTTTGGAAGACAGAGGACCACAGACTTCTTGACATTCAGGCTCAACTGTTATTAAGAAAAAAAATACAAAGAAGGAAAATTCCTAAATAAAAGGATTATTATATGCTTAGAAATTTAACATCGGGGTCTCTGATACCTATAAAACTGTTAACAATCACAGTAGAAAAGTTGCCCGCTAACTGTCTAATAGAGAAAAATGCAACTTAAACCACATACTTACTTAAATGTTTATACAAAGCCTAACACTGACCTATTTTAAAATAAAACAAAGCTGGGATGGTGATACAAGCATTTAATCCTAGCAGAGGGAAATCTATGTGTTCAAGGCCAGCCTGGTCTACATGTTGAGTTCTAAGACAGCTAGAGCTACACAGAGAGACTCTGTAACAGATAGATGGATGGATGGATGGACAACATAGATAGATAGATAGATAGATAGATAGATAGATAGATAGATAGATAGATAGATAGATAGACAGACAGACTGATAGACAAGATAGATAGGTAGATAGACAGACAGACGGATAGATAGACTGATAGACTGATAGATAGACTGATAGACAAGATAGATAGGCAGGTAAGTAAATAGATAGATAGGTAGATAGATAGATAGACAGACAGACAGACAGATAGACAGACAGACAGATAAAAGAGCTGGGCAAGATGGCATACATACTAATAGTCATAGCTGATTGAGAGTCAGATGCAGGATCGCAGAAGTTCACAGCCAACCTGAGCAACACAGAAACACACCTCCCCCTCAAAATAACAAAAGTTCCCAAAATAAAAATAAAAGCTAACTTCATCAATTCTCTTTACTGGAAATACAAGGAATAAAGCAACATGTTAGCATCACATGGAAGTAAACTCAGAAAGACCAGTCTATAAGATAAGTGTCCTAGTTACTTTAATAAAGAAGTGACGTGGGCTCATAGAGCTGGCTTAGGTACAGGTGTTTGCAACTGAACCTGATAACCTAAGTTTGATCCTTGAGACCCACATGATGAGAACAGAGAACAGACTCCTATATAACTTATCTTCTGATCTAATTAAGCGCGCGCACGCACACAGACACACACACACATACTCAATAAAAACATACGTAAATAAATTTAATTTTTTAACTTAGCATATAACAAAATATGAGAAGACTTTTAAATAAAAGACATCTAAGACATGAACCAAATGTCATGTCTGAATTGTATTTGAATCAGTGAAAAGGGCAGTTGTGAGAATCAGGAGAAAACCACCTGGACTCAGACGACATTAAGGAATAAATTACTATTACACATAAAAATGTACTCAGCACACTTCGCTTACTGAACAACCTAGCTTAACACCACCATGTACCGTGGACACAGCTGTTTACTCTCAAAATCACACGGACGACTGGGAGCTGCTACTGCACCAGCATCACTAAAGAGTAACCTGCCACATACTGCTAGCTCAGGGAAAGATCAAATTCAAGTGAAATTTCTACTGAATGCTTATCATCTTTATACCATCATAAAGGCAAAAATCCTATGCTGAATCACCATAAATCAGAGACCACCTGTGATGCATTTTATATATATATATATATATATACACACACACACACACACACACACACACACACACACACACACGATATATATATAGATATATATATATGCCATCTCGGTGCTGGGAGTTGAACCTGGGTCCTCTGGAAGAACAGCCAGTGCTCTTAACCACTGAGCCATCTCTCCAGCCCCCAATTTTTACATACACACACACACACACACACACATATTATATACTATAATAATTAATTTGCTTTGCTCTCCAGCCCCATGCATTCTTTTCTACAGCTAAGGTGCTCTCTTTCCCATGCTCCTCTTCCTTACCAATCTTCCTTTTGGAATGAGGCTCCTGATGCCAGGTGAAGGACTGAAGTGAATGAGAAGCCTTTCTCTTACCTTCTGCCCTGTCCACAGTCCATGTTGGTTAAATACAGGGAGTACCAGAGTATGGAGTGGAAGGCTTCAATCTTTCAGAACTGAAAGCCTCAAACACCTCCACTTGGTCTCCCTCAGTGTTCCTGCCTTTTGATGGTGGCTGTCCTACCCTCAGGAAAGGTTCTATGCTTCTAATAGGATTTTCGCCAGCCCTACTCCCCTGACCCAGGTGCTGGCCTGTTGCACCTAAATATTCAGTGAAGACTGCGGTGTAGAAGTAGAGGTGCCTGGAAACTCTGACCTTTTACATCAGCCCATATGTGGCTCACTGAGGGCTCTGCATGTCCTCAATTCTCCTATGGAAAGTTACTTATTTATATTTGAGACAGTCTCTAACCTAAGCTGCCTTCCAACTCCTTATATAACCGAGGATGGTGAATTCTGATCCTCTTGCCTTCACTCAAGAGGTTGAGTGCTGGGACTGTAGCATTTGAAACCGCACTTGGTTATGAGGTACTGGAGATCAAATCCACAGTCTGTTCATGCCAAGCAAGCACATTGCCAACTCAGTCACATCCCCAGCCCTGTCACGAATGTTGACTCTTATTTGGCTTCTAGTAATTTTCAGGGATAAAATGGCAATATTACTTGTGATTACCACCTCTAATCTCAGCAGGCTGAAGCAGAAGTGCCACTCTGGACTGCACAGCAAGTTCCACAGTTCCGACCAGCCTGAGCTATGGAGTGGACAATACAAGTCTGTCCATCTGAAAAGGCAGCAGAACGCTCGCCTCAGAGTGTACACGGCTCACGGCTGCAGTGTGTTACAATCCAACTCCATCTAAAAAGTCTAACCAGACTCTAGGCACCTTTCACTCTCATGCTGAATTTACTTCTTTCTTGCTTCTGAGATTCTGCTCTTCACCTGTGTCCTCCACTAAAGGTTAGCGTTCTTGGAACAGGAATTTTATTTTCTCACCAGTCACCTTATCCTCAGATCCAGAAAAACTGATTTGAACAAATATGATTACTTACAGATCAGAGATAACTGTAGTTTGTTTTGGAGGCAATTAAATGAAAGAAGAAACATTTTTATGGGAGAGTAGGAGCTTAGAAAACTAAACAAAACAGAACTCGGGTAATTCCTGTCGCTTTCTTTGTGCAGCGCGATACATTTCATCAGGTCTACTTTTTCAGCCAAGCCATTTACTGCTTCCTTACATCTTGATATTAACTACCATTCTGAGCAGAAATGATATATACTCTTTATGATAATGGGATTAGTAATTGCTCTCAGTGAAGTGAAGAAATATATTACTCCTTGCTAATTATCATTTATCATTTGAAAAAAAAGATTCTCGTGGTTTCTGGAAATAAAACAAAATGCTGTCAACAATTAGGTGGCAAGATTGATATTGTTTTTATATTTAGCTTTAATAAAAAGGACAGTAGAAGTCACAATGAAACCAAGTAAAAAGGAAGATTTCAA
This sequence comes from Cricetomys ansorgei, assembly GCA_026225945.1. Classification (NCBI taxonomy): domain Eukaryota; kingdom Metazoa; phylum Chordata; class Mammalia; order Rodentia; family Nesomyidae; genus Cricetomys; species Cricetomys ansorgei. The sequence goes on along the minus strand of JAMJFZ010001203.1, from coordinate 17,055,875 downwards.
TGTTAAGAAAAAGGTACAACTTAAGATTTCAAAAATATAACCTTAAAATATTTCCCTCTAATTAAGTAACAAGCTAAAACACAAGTTAACTAGATTTTTAAAAGAAACACAACACTCTCGGCATGGAGACTTGCACCTTAACTTCAGCAAGCAGAAGGCTAAGCAGAAGATCACAAGTTCAAGTTCAGTTTGGGCTATACAGTGAGTTTGAGGTCTGCATTGGCTACATAGTAAGTTCAGAGCTAGACTGAGCTATATACAGCAAGACCATGTCTTTAAAACAAAACAAAATGAAAAAATAGATAATATAGGCAGCTGACAGAAAGTTTCTTGGGTTGAGTTAACTGGTAAGAGACTGAGAATTACTTTTAACAATCCCTGACAAGCCGCTTGACTCATTAAACTACACAGCTACGAAAAGGGATACAGATTACAAGGTGGACTGTAGTACCTAAGGCTTTCCCAAAGTCATAAACACATAAAACCCAACTTGGGAACTAACCCTGACCTCTGGAAACCCTGCCTAACAAAACTGCCCTGCAAGGTGTGAAACCACGAAACAAATGAATTTGAAGGGGGAAGGAGAGAAAGAACACTGTTTTCATGTCAAAATCTTGTCACATAAATAATGCCAACAGCAGAAATCTTGGGATTCGGTCCTTGACTCCTCTAGTCTAGGGAGTGGGCATAATCATAGCATCCCTTTTGTTCAGTTTTTACAAAGCACGAATAAGATAATGAGAGCTACAGAGACAGCTCAGCAGGTAAGAGGACTTGCTGTTCTTGCAGAGGACCTGTGTCCAGGTCCTAGCACCCATGTAGGGACTCACAGCAGTCAGAAACTCCAGTTCCAGGAATCCACTATTGTCTTCTGGCCTCTATAGGTACTGAACAAACATAGTACATACACACATGCACATGAAATAAAAATAAATAAGCCAGGCGGTGGTGGCGCACGCCTTTAATCTCAGCACTTGAGAGGCAGAGGCAGGTGGATCTCTGTGAGTTCATGGCCAGCCTGGTCTACAGAGTGAGTTCCAGGACAGCAAGGGCTACACAGAGAAATCATGTCTCAAAAAAACAAAAAGTATCACTCACAAGGCATGGTGGCACATGCCTTTAACAGCAGCACTTGGGAGGCAGGGGGGTCAAAAGTGCAAGGTCATCCTTGGCTACATACCAAGTTTGAGGTCAGGCTGGGCTACATGAGACCCTGTCTCAAAAAAGCAAAGAAAAAAAATTGATAAACAGCAACAAAACAGGGGGTGACTATTCCATATCCAAGATTTTTTAAAAATTAATGAAAGTTATTTATAAAGATACCAATCCCACTGAAGAATGGTGTGTCTAAAGAACACTCACGTTTTATCGTACACGTTCAGTTGCTGTAATCAATCATTCACTCTCACTAAACAAGTTAGTCATTAAAAGGGAAAACTTTGTGCCAACTATACATTAACTCAGTAATGCTGAAGCAAGCACTGTACATTCTACCACAGGTAAAGTTTCCAACTTATACAGAGATTGTGTTCTCCAAGGAGACGTAAGTTCACTACAGAACCTGAGAGATACTTTTTGAAATGATGGAATAAAGCTAAGGCCATGGCAGTAAACAAAGACAATCAAGCCCATGAGGTTCCTACTAAGAAAAGCACTGGAAATGAAGGGAATAAACATAACCACATGCCTTGTGCTCCCCACAGATAGAAGGAAACAAAATAAGTGTACAAGTTTAAGATTACAAATTACATTATAATTGTTTTATTTATCTCTGTGTTCTTTTAAACACAATGTGCAGCACAGTACTTGCCTTCTATGGGGAGCATAAAATGACTGCTTAATGAATAATGATGAGAATTCAGAGTTTTTCTAGAACCAAACTGTTTCTTGGAAAAATGTATGACCATTTCCACATGAAAGATCATCTTCCTTGATCTCAGCAGTAAAACCAGAGCTGGAACACCAAAAGCTGCACAGTGTATTCAGTAATCAGCATAGAAATCATGCTTTAGTCGGATCACTTGCTATTTCTAAGTACAAATAAATCATCCTATCGAGATTTCATAATATAAAACTTAAACCTCCAAAATTTCTTTGAATTCTTTTCCTTTATCAATACATTGAATAAAAACAGCAATGATCAGTATTTTACCTGAGTCAATTCTTTATCTGCTTTTATGCACAATTCCAATTAGTACAGAAGATTATCAACTACAAACCATACAACAGCCAAAAATGATGTCCTGGCCCCACAAAAGCAGCAGGCAGCCTCAACATGTAAGGGACTTGCTGCTAAGCCTAATGGTCTGCATTCAATCCCTAAAACTCACAAGGTTGAGAAAACCCAGTTCTGAAAGTTGTCTTCTGACTCCCACACATGCATGGTCACACACATACATACACACACACACACACACAAACACACACACAATAAAATGTTTTTAAAAGAAACTCCTAAAAGTATTACAACTCAATATTTATGCAAAAATCCAGAGTAAAACCCAGTATTTCTCTAACTCAAATCCAACAATCCATATTTTGACTTTATCTAAGTAGATGGAGCTCCGTGACATAAAGACTTTCAATGGCATCACAAATTATTTTAGGCGTAAAAATATCTGCAAAAATTACTCAAGATTATAATTTAAAATTACACAATTCAGTATATAACAACTTGTTCACAATGATACTGATCTTCATATTTTAAAATGTTAAGAAAATTATAGAGAGCTTGCCCAACATGTATACAACATTCAACTCCTACTTTAAGTAAGAGAGACAGAAAATAAAATCTTAGAAAAAGTCACCTAGAAAGGAAGTCCCTCAGCCAGGTGCATACCTATAATCCTAGCAACGGAGAGGCTGAAGTAAGAGGATCAGAAACTTGAGGTTAGCCTAGACTAAATACTAAGAGCTTTAATTTTTTTTTAATTTATATTACTCTAAGGAAGAAATTGAATTTCTTTAATATATATTCTTTTCATTTTGAAACAGGATCCTATGAAGCCCAGACTGGCCTGGGTCAACCTTGACAACTTCTTTTTTGGTTTTTGGTTTTGTTTTGTTTTTTTGGCAGGGGATAGGGGTTGTTTTGTTTGAGATAGGATCTTGCTATGTAGTATCTGGCCTAGTGTCCATCATGCAGCCCATGCTGGCAGTTAAGTCATGGTAATGCTCTTGCTGCAGCTTTCCAAAGGCTGAAATTACAAGCGTGAGCCACCATACTCAACTTCTGTAAGTATTGACTACCCTTCCTGCTTTAAAATTCTATACTTTCACTGAAACTTATTTATTATGATTTTGTTTCACATAAATTCATAGACTATATAAGCATTTGTTAAAATTAAGATAAATGCACTTCCGGTCAAAATTCCAGGAGGCTTATCATGAGTTCAAGGCCAGCCTTGGCTATAAAACAAACCCCCATGCTTGCAGAGCAGGTGTTCTTCCCCGTGGAGCCGTTTCTCCACCCAGAGTCTCACAACACTTTGATAGCTTAAATAATTTGCCCACAGCCACAATACCAACATCACAAATAACCAAGATTCAAACCACGATCTGTCAGACATAAAATCATTTCTGCTAAAACACTGTGAGTGGACCACAAACGAATGCATTTCAGTTTAATTGCTGAACATTTATACTCTCTCTTAAATACGTAGATTCTAAATGTTTAGGGAATGAAAGGAAAATGAGATTGAAAAGAACATTCCTGAAGAAGGAAGTAGGGTATTTGGGAGAAACATGCAATGCATCGTGTGCTTCCTGTGTATGTATATGCTGTACTGATTACAGTATAGTTAAACAGTTAAGTACTGGTACAAAGTAGGCAAATTTGGCATGACTTTTCTTACATGTAAGGAAACTGAAAAACCTGTCAAGATCATAGAAATTACAAAGGACTGAGTTAGGGTTAGAAATAAGATTTGGTCATCCTCCTGCCTGGCCCTCTTTGATAGCTGGGAACCACATATTTTTTTAAGGTAAGGTCTCCACATGAAGCTCAGACTGGCTTCAAACTCAAGACCCTTCAGCCTCTCAAATGCTGGGTTGCAGGTGTATACCACAAGGTCCAGTAATTATACTTTTTCAGCTAAGGGTGCAACATGTTGTACAACTTGAGTTTTCCTGTAGATTTTTATTATAATTGCTTTGTTTTTAAATGACTGTCCATGCTCAGGTTACATCTGAAAAGTACTACCCATAATCACACAAACACCAAACAAGTATGCTATGGTTAATTATCTTACATGCATGATTCTGAAGATACTAAAGGATAAGCCCACTTAAGGAAAGATACGTCGCATATTCTGGAGTATGATTTAAGCCATAGCACGCTATGACGCCTCTGACGATGTATCAGGCTTTAAATGGTAGAGAGAGATTTCACAAAGAACAGAAGTCAGCACTAAACAGTCAGTTTAGCATTAATAATAGGTGAGCTAATAAATGGGTCTGTGTTTACCCTGTCAGGGTTAGGTTTTGCTTATCATGTCAGTTGGAAAGCTGGAAGGAAACTGGTTTCAACTACCATGCAAGCTGCGGTATCATGACAACATCACTCTATGAGAAGTGTAGCTGATGCCAGCATAAAACTGAGAAATTTCACATCTAAAACTACTTAGCACAGTTCCTCCTTTCCAACTATTTCATAATTCACACCCATAATGAAACTGAGAGCATTTCCTTAGGGAAAGGGGGAGGATACTTAAGACTGAGAACCTGCAACATGCTTGACAATACATGAGAGTATTCTGTTAAGTCTTCTTCTTTTTTTTTTTTTTTTTTTTTGCATTAAAAACATTTCTGCCTTCCCAGACCTGCTGTCAGCTTTTGTCATGTGTCTTTGTTAAGTTAATGTTCTTCTTCCTCACAGGGCGCTTCTGAGAAAGACATCGTGCACTCTGGCTTGGCCTACACAATGGAGCGATCTGCCAGGGTATGTATGCACAGGGTCACCGCCCTTGTGTCGGTAACATGAAGCACAGATAGCATGCTCTGTTGGCAGGCAGCTCGTGTTTTGTGGTACTCTCTTTCAAGTTCCATTTTATGTCCGCAGTACCTTCTCAGCCTCAGGTGATGAGCGCTGCTGTCAGGACATCTCGTGTGTTTTCCAAGCCTCAGGGAGAAGTCATGCTGTTTTAGACAGTGGACTGTTACCAAAAGGCAGTTAGCCAAACTAGAACAGCCCAAAGCTGACTATACTCTAGAACTTGGTTTAAGTAGAACATTTTTGACTTTTTGTTTTTTGGTTTTTTTTTTTTTTAACCACTTGAACCTTGAACACCAGACCCTTAAGTGTAACACAGTTTGTACAGTTTTTATGACTTGGTTTTTGTTTCTTTGCTTTGTTTTTTCGAGGCAGAGTCTCTATGTAGTCCTGGCTGTCCTAGAATTTTTGTAGACCATGTTGGCCTTGAACACAAAGAACTACCTGCTTTTGCCTCCCCAGTGCTGGTTTCTCCTTGATCCGATTCGATCTGTTTGGATTTCCAGGTTAGAGCAGCACAGACAGAGTCTGCTGAAGAGGGTACTTCTTACTGTCTGTGCTGTTTTTTAAGCTGGCCTTGAACTCTCTATGTAACTGAGAATGTGTCATCCTGTCTCCACCTACTTAGTGCTGGAATTATAAGCATGTGCCACTATGGATTTTTATTTCTTGAGAATAAATAAATAAATAAACTTTATATCCCTTCTTAATGGGGCATCAGGCTTTTCCAAGATCAGAAGACTCACTATTTTCTCCACTGTAACTAGGATTGAGGGTTATCTCCACCCACACATCTCAGAGACAAGATTGCTAAAGCCAAAAAAATCAAAAAAGTACCATGTAGGCTTCCATGTAAGCCTTCTCATCGCACAGAGCTGACCTTTGCAAAGAATAAAACAGCTGTATAACGGGGTCCTTTATGGCACACTGATCAAAGCCAAAGAATGCAGCTGGGCAGTGGTTCCCCACTTGGGAGGCAGAGGCAGGGGGATCTCTGAGTTCTGTAAAAGCTAAAGTTATGTTTTAAGTTTTAATTACTGTGCGTGCCTAAGAGATCTTAAAACAAAAAGAGATAATCCTGCAATCCCACTTGCTCAAGAACAGATCACTTCCTGGAATGCTGGCGGTTGTTCATGAGATATAACAAGCCACCTGTTTTCAATTCCCTAAATGAGCGTGGATAATCCAGTAACGCCAGATGTGCTTAATCCCTCGTAGGCTGAAGATACCCACACCGGACATGTGTAAGAATATGTGCTTGTTCCTGCTTGGACCTAATGGGAAATACGTAGCTGTATGGGTTCTGCCTTTATAAGCCTCTGCAAATTGTGACTCATCGCCATTCTGTGGGACCGTCGGAATGGTCCTAGCCAGAGTCCATCATTACTGGCCCGTATTTAATTAACTTAATTAAAGATTGCTTCTAATTTGGCTCAAAAATTGTGGCAGTGGTCTTATTCTTGACTGATGGGTCTCTGAGTTTGAGGCCAGCCTGGTGTATAGAGTGAGTCTCAGAACAGCTAAGGCTACACAAAGAAACCATGTCTCAAAAAAAAAAAAAAAAACCGCTAATCATTAGTAAGCAGACTGCAAACATGACATTATACAGTTTTTACATATCCCAACATCTCAGTCTGTCAGCATAAACACATTTTTCCACAAAATTAACTAACACTTTGATACTAAAATGACTGTCGTTTTCACCTAAATATATTATAACTATATAAAAATATAACTCCCAAAATATAACTCTCCTCTTCCCTACACACAACCGCCCAAGCTATGCCCCCCCACAGCCCTTTATACAATTCAGTTGTGAACAAGTATTCTGAATCCTGAACTTACTTCATTCACTAATATGGCAAATCTTATCAGAGCTAAATCTAGGGCAAATCACTCTCCCATTCAAATACGCAGCCCACAGAAACCATTATTTGTTCACCATCCATCTGTTGCCCTCAAACAAAAGAAATCTTCCTGAGGCTTATGTCATCTGTTTTTACCGTGATGCATGGGTTTCTGTTACCCACTGACCTGCTCACTCTGTTCACAAAAGACTTTGCAACCTGGTTCAGTCTTCACACTCCCTGGCTCTGCCACTGTCTAACAACCTAGCTTTGCCAAGAACCTTCATTTCAGAATCCATTCAATAGCCAGATCCAATATTCTGCAGTAACAGCAACTGCACTTCCAAGTTTTGAATCACAACTCTCATCTTTGCCGTTCAGCACTTAACATCCTAGCGTTATCTTCTGGTTTCATTTATTCTCTATCAGCCTGATCTCGAAGACCATCACTTTAAAATTTTACTATGTAATCTCTTGCCACATTATCCCTGTGTCATACTAGGACACAGAGCTCATCCAAGATCAGTTGAATTGTTTAACTTGTCTTCTCAAATAAAAATCACCCACATAACTACTATCCATACCAGATTCTCCTAGATGTTCATTCCATTTGCCTGCATTTTGTCTCCAAAGGCCTTGGCAAACTCTCCATTTCTTCTCAGTATCTTAGATACCTTCACCCTGTCCTTTCTTACAATCCCAGCTGCTGTCACCCCCAAGTTGACTGGGAAAAGGATCATTAAAAAGGTTGAGGATGTAGCTCAGTAGTGGAGTTGCCTAGCATGCCCAAGCCCGAAGTTCCACCTCCAACACCACCATCAAAAAAAAAAAGCCAGCATCTTAGAACCAACATTAGAAGGTTCAGCGATAATTTCCTCTTCCATAACCATCTCAGAGCATTTCTTTCTAGTCAACCTTTAGGTTCAGATACTCCCCCAGGACTTTTCTGTTTGCTCTGCTCACCTTAATATTACCTTATCACTCCTGGTGATAACAAAATTTACATGTCTAAATTAGATTTTCTGGATCTATTTAGTCTCTAAGAAAGGACACTGATAGATGGATATCACCCTGCTGTTTCAAATTCCTAAGCCAGACTTGCCTTTTTAGCATGTAAGTGGCCTCATGCTCTCCAAAATGGCCCTTCCAGGTCTCCCTAGGTACCACCTCCTCCATTTGAGTCTTCGTACACTTCCTATACAGCATCTCCATTATAATAATCTCTCCCTCTTACAGTCATTTTTAGAAGCACATGTTGCAAACCTCCCTGCTGACCCCCTAAGGTCACCCATAGACTGTCTACCCTCACGTTTTTCAAATCAAATCTCTCAAAAACTGTTTTGATACATTGTCTACTTCTATACGCTTAATTTACTCTTTAAACTTGACTTCAGTCCTCATCAGTGCACTAAAACACTCCTACCACTGTCACCACTGCGTCTCCTGTAAACTAAAACGGTCACACTTCTGTTATTTAAAATGTGGTGGGAGAGCTGGGGTCAAACCCAGGATCCTGCACAAGCAGTGACCACCTTACCATTGAGCTTTATCCCATCCCAGTACATTCTTATTCCTTCTCTCTGTCTCTCTCTGTCTCTCTCTGTCTCTTCAATGTTTATAGTTCATTGATTTTTATGTGTATTCACCACACTGTGCAATTGTCTACACCATCTAATTCCAGAATTTGTCTATCACCTCAAAAGGAAGACCTTATGTGGTTAACAGCCATTCCCAAGCTTCTGCTTCTCACCTCCTAAAAAACACTTATCTACCTCTTATTGCCATGGAGCTGCCTGTTCTGCACATTTCACAGAAATGGGATCTAATTCCCATTAGTGTAATCTAATTCTTTTGTGCCTGCCTCCTTTCACTTAGTAGTATTTTTAAGGTTCATTGGTGGTGGTGCTGCATGAATCAGTACTTCAGTACTTCATTTGTTTGTTTGTTTGTTTTGGTATTTTGTTTTGTTTTTTGAGACTCTCAGTCTTATGCTGTTCTCAAATTCCATATGTGATCAAGAATGACCTTGAACTTCTGATTCTCCAGCCTCCACCTCTAAAATGCTGAGATTAGAGGTGAGCTCAATCACACCCAGTGTACGTGGTGCTGGAGCGTGAACCCAGGGCTTCACACATATTAGGCAAGCACTCTTCCAACTAAGCTATATTCCAAGCCCAGTATTTCATTCTTTTTTATAGCTAATGACACTCCATTGTATGGAAAATAATACCTTTGTTTATACATTTATGAGTTGGTGGACATTTAGATTGTTTTCAGGGTTCTATTATTATGAATACAGTTGATATCAATGCTATTATTCAAAATATACTGTACGCACACATGGCATCAAGCTCTTAGGAATATTGCTAAGTCATATGTAACTATGTCTAACTGTTTTAGGAAATGCCAAGCTATTTTCCACCATTGTTGTACTATCTTATGTTTCTATCAGATTCTAATTTCTCTACAGCCCACTGGAACCTGTTATTTTCTTGGTTTTATTATTGTTATAGTCATCCCTAGAGGATATGAAATAATATCAGTGGTTTTTATTTGTATTTCCATTTTTCATGTATTTATTTGGCTATTTATATGTGTTTTAAAGTTTTTATTATTTTTCATTTATATGCATATCTGTGTATATGTGTCTAATTTGTGTTTCATTTTCAGGGGATCTCCAAGGAAACAAACGTATATATTCTATATTTAATAAGAAAACTGTGGTGGGTAACTATTTTAAAGTGTACCTATTCTCCTCCTTATGTATCTTTTTTTTGTTTTGTTTCTCCTTTTTTATTTTTTTGAGAAGGGTTTCTCTGTGTCCTGGAACCTGGTCTGTAGACCATAACAGACTTGAACTCAAAAATCTGCCTGCCTCTGCCTCCTGAGTGCTGAGATTAAAGGCATGTGCCGCCACTTATGTATCTTTAAAGTAATGTTATCTTAAACTATGTTGTGATGCTATCACTGTAATAAAGAATCTAGAGTCTGTTAATCACTGCCCTGGACAGAAGTGAGAACTTCTAACAACATAAAGGCCAGAAGAGCACTGTCATCATTTTACACTGCTTGTCTATGTCCTGCGTAGACAAGGCACTGATGGCAACATTACCAGAAAATCTGTCAAGATCATTTCATCACTTGATAATGATTTTAATCCAACAAGTTGAAGAAGGGTTTCTGTTCTGTCCTCCTATCTAACAACACAGTAAAACACCAGACCACAAAGTTTATAAGCTGTTATTCAAAAGCTGGAAGCATGATCTTAAAATGATCATCATTATACAACATCTCAATGAGAACTAGAATTTTCAGATTTTAGTGTTGAAAACATCAAACCACAAGCATCATAATTCTCAAATCGTACTCAAAAAGTATGCATTCAATTATAGTCTAAGGAAATACAGTATCAAATGCAGTAATAAATAGCAAGGTAGTTATTTTGTATGGCAAATATGATACACACTGTTGGTTGCTATGCTGGTTACTTTACTGTCAATTGACACAAGCCAGGGTTATCTAAGAGGAAACCCCAGCTGAAAAGATGCTTCCATCATATTGGCCTATCGGCCAGTCTGTGGAGAACTGTCTCCATTAACTGATGTTAGAGGGTCTAACTCCCTGTGGGCAGTACCACCCCTGAGCCTGTATAAGAAGGCAAGCTGGTGAGGTGTGGTGGCACTTGACTTTAATCCCAGCGCTCTGGAAGCAGAGGCAGGTAGACCTCTTTGAGTTTCAGGCCAGCCTGGTATACATACCAAATTCCAGGACAGCCAGGGCTACATAATAGAGAGACACTGTCTAAAAAAAAGAAAGAAAGAAAAAGAGAGGGGAGGGAGGGAGGGAAGGAAGGAGGAAGGAAGGAAGGAAGGAAGGGGGAAGGGAGGGAGGGGGGAGGGAATGAAGGAAGGGAGGGGGGGGGGGGGAGGGAGGGAGGAGGGAGGGAATGAATGAAGGAAGGAAGGAGGGGGGAGGGGGAGGGAGGGAGGGAGGGAAATGAAGGAAGGAAGGGGGAGGGAATGAAGGGAGGAAGGAAGGAAGGAAGGAAGGAAGGAAGGAAGGAAGGAAGGAAGGAAGGAAGATGATCAAGCCACAGAAAGCAAGACTACTAGTAAGCAGCATTCTTCCATGGGCTCTGCTGAAGTTTCTGCCTTGGTTTCCCTCATGATGAACTATGATCTGGACATGTAAGTCAAATAAAGCCTTTCCTCCCAGATGTTTTTGGTCATGGTATCACAGCAAGGTAAAGCAAACTAGGAAAGTTGCCTTTCAGATAATTACTTCTTTCACACCTCCTCCTTGTTGGCAGAGCCTGCCCATATTTAAGAGGAAGGGAGCGTCTTCCTTCCTTCCTCGAAGCCAAGGCATGGAAGTGTAACTTGGACCCAGCCACTAGGGCCTAAGAGACTTGAAGAGGGATGGTAGCCTCTGGAAAGGGCTACCTGTACTCATAAAGGGTAGGAACTACTGTTCCTTCTTAGTACTTAGTGCATCTGCCTGTGACCCCTGGAACTGAGATAGTCATCTTATAACCGTTAGGAAAATTATCACTAGCTATCTGAATATAAAACAGGAGTACTTTGGTATCTGGCATTATCATTGACCTTTTGTACTTAACAGTGAGAAAGTTCTGTCTCCAGGCTTCTTAATAGGCATCAGTTATCTTAGTTTATTGCTTGAGTGTAAGACATTTTTATTTGGACATCCCAAAGCAGCCTAACTAACTCATTAGCTAAGATCTGTTCCCTCCATGCTATCCAGCTCTGAAAGCATACCCCCGCTAACTCAGCAAACTCAGCACATAGTGTCACTGGCCTATATCTTTTCTGTCTTTTGAAAACTTTAATTGCTCTTAAGCAGCAAGTACAAGCTTACACTAACATCTACGACTCCAAATAAAAGTCTGTTTGTGACATAAGTCTTCCATGATGAAGGGAAAGTAGTTTTCTTCTCTAGTATATTTTTCAGTTATGTCTACTGTTAATTGCTTAACATATAGGCCCTAACTTTTAACAGCTTTCTTTCTTACCATTCAAATGCCAACACAATATTAAATTGACCTAATTTTTTATTACATTTATTTATTGAGTGTGTTGTGACCTAACATTTAAAAAAAATTTTCTTCTTTTCAAGACATGATTTCTCACCCCTTCCAGCCACTACTTCAGAGTTCCAGAGACCAACTCGGGCAGAGAGCCCCTGCCCTGGAGCAGGCAGAGCAAGCCAGTTCCAAGAGACCAGAGTGCCCCAGGCCTGTCAGAGGCAGAGCAAGCTAGCTCCAGGAGATCAGGCCACTGCTTCTCAGTTCCAAAGACCAACTTAGGCAGACAGCCTCTGCCTTGAGGAAGGCAGACCAAGCCAGCTCCTGGAGATCTGGTAGAATCTTGTTTGCTGACCCCTCCCACTACATCTGCCCAACCCAGCCCCAAGCCCAAAATCAACTCTATCTTCCCACCACCCACCCCTTCTGACCACTGCTTCTGAGTCCTAGAGACCAACTTGGGCAGGGCAAAGCAAGCCAGCTCTAGGAGAACAGCCCAGAGACCAACTCAGGCACACAGCCCCTGCCCTGGCGCTGACCACATAACCAATCAGGACAATTCAGGCATCAAGGCTCATGCCTACAAGCTCAGTGCTTAAGAGGCTGAGGTAGAATGACTGGTGTAGGCTGGACTACATAGTGTATTACTGGCCAAACCTAAATTATAAAATGAGACTTTATCTCAAGAAAGAAAGGAAGGAAAGAAGGGAAGGAAGGAAGGGAGGGAAAAAAAAAAAGCCAAGTGTATGCCCTTGATTCCAATACTTAGGAGGCAGAGACAGATTTCTGTAGGTTCAAGGCCAATTTGGTCTACATAGGGACAGCTAGGGCTACATACAGAGATCCTGTCTCAGATAAAGAGAGAGAGAGACAGAATAAGAAATTTTTAAAAATCAAACTTAACTTAAAAAAAAAAAATGAGCAAAGGATCTGAATACACATGTCCACAAAGCAATGTACTATAAGAATACAGCAAGATGCTCAAGTTCAACATTATTAGACTATCAGGACCCCAAGAATAGGTAAATGATGCCACTTAACACCCACTAGATGCTATAATCAAAAAGACAGAGAGACACTAACGAGGAGAGAACGAATTTACACAGGCAATGGGAATTAAAATAGTTCGGCTACTGTAGAAAACAATCTGACAGTTTCTCAAAAGGGTAAACCCACACTTACCACATAGCCTAGTGATTCCCTTCCCAGGCAAACACCCAAGAGAATGGAAAAATATTTCGAACAAGGATGTTCATAACACTATTTCTAATTGTTCAAACTAAGCTAAAGATCTATCAGTGACCAATGAATTAAAAAAATGTGATAGTTGTAGGTATAGCTTAGTGATAGGTCATTAAAGAAAATGAGAGCAATGAAGTAGTGATAATATGCTACATTAATATATGTTTAAGACATGTTAAGTGAAAGAAGATATCCACTAACCATCAGATACTGAGTGATTCCACTTAAATGAAATGTACAGAAAATACATACAACTAAATAATTGATCCAATGATTTTTGCTCATGTATTTATATGCTAGGTCTAAAACCTAACATTCCTCTAATTTTTTTTTTCCAAGTACTTCGGAGTACAAAAGAACACCATGGATCAAGAACACAGCTAGGCTGTAAAATAGCAAGGAAAAAGTCATATCAACCTCAAAGGCAGAAAACCACTTTGTCTTTGTTGAATGTCATCAAAGACTAAAATTCCTTTCAAGTTAAATGCTGTTCTCTTTTTTGAAATGGAAATTACTATGAATAATTAAGTGGTAATTTGAAAATTTATTCATATATTTTACAAAGCAGTCAAATGGAGCAAATATACATTTTTTTTGGATAAACTAAGATGACAGAATTTTGGAGTCAAATATGTAAGTTTGAACCTTAGCCTACTCCTGTTAAAGTTAGGAGTTACAATACCGCTTTTGGGGTGAGAGGAAAAAAGGAAAACTCCAAGTACATACTCAACAGGGCTTAACCAGGTGGACTCAGAGAAGTTCTGTTTTTTTTTTGTTTTTTTTTTAGATAGGTTCTCACTATGTAGCCCAGGCTCCCCTCCAAATCAGAGACCAGGCTGCCTCTGCCAGTGCCAACATGCCCACTCACTCTTATTTTAAAAGGCTATCAATATATACACTATTTAAGTTTTATATAACTTGCATGTAATGTTAAAACATTATTAAAATTAAAAATAAAATAAAATAAAAACATCTACATTATCAGGTTCTCCGGGAGTTGTTATTTTGTTTTCTTTTTCCCCCTTAAGCCAGTGTCTTGCTGGCTAGCCTGGAACTCATCATGTGGCCCAGGATGGCCTCAAATTCAAGGCAACCTGCTGCTTCAGCTGCCCAAGTGCTGAAATTACAGACAGCACCACCATGCCCACCGATCTTGGAGTCATTTTTAAGGTACTGTCACACAAGAGATGCTAGGAAGGAAGGAAAGGAGGGAGGGAGCGAGGGAGGGAGGAAGGAAAAGAATTCCTACAGCTGTATTTCTCATCCCTTCCAAAAAATAGTCTTCAATTCTACCATCTTCAATTCAGGTAACTAAACCATAGAAAAAGCAATATTAAACTTTTATTTTTTTGAAGGCTATGGTTATCAAGAAAGACATGGTAGCTCAACAGGCAATCCCAGCTTGCGCTACAAAGTGAGTTTCAGACTTGCCTGGACTAGGGAGTGAGACTGTTATCCCAAAACAAAAAACTACTGATGCAGTAGCACAAGGAGGCAGAGGCAGGAGGATCCCCATGAGTTTGAGGCCAGTCTGGTCTATAGAGTTCCAGGCCAACCAGGGCTGCTATACAGAGAAACACTGTGTGTGGTTGGGGGTGGGGGGTGGGGTGGGGGCAATAACACAAACAATTAAAACTAAAAAAGAAAGATAAAACTTAGTTCTTAAACCATCATTTCCATGTGCTCAAGTTCACTAGTCAGGGTTATTTTTAAGACTTGAGGATTTGAGGATTTTATTCTTCTGAAGCTTCTGGTTCTGGGCAAAATGTTTTGTTCCTTGCAATGTAAAATTGTAAAGTGATAATATTATTAACAAGGGAAAAGGAAATTTGGTACCTTAATCTTTTCACATCAAGCCAAAATCACAGCGCAGGCCAGAGAATCCTTTTTTTTTTTTTTTGCTAAAAAACACAATACACATATAATTAATGGTTATTATTTATTCAGCAAGTAAGGTAAGATATAGCTACACTGGTAAAGAACAATTTTCCTTCCGAGTTCACTGAGGTAAATGAATGTAACTTCACTGGTCTAGGTTGTCACCTCACATTTACAAAACGTTGTAAGAATTAAGAATTTCTCTTCTGTGTTGTAAGAGATCAATAAAGTCGTGTAATAGATGAATAATATCAGGGAGTACAAGATCTTGCTTTACAAAATTCCAGGGTGCTCAGGGGTGCTTTCACTAGAAATGTGGTGTTTGGTGGCTTGCCTTAAAGGTTATTGAACCTTTTCAAGCACCTATCCTTGTGTGTGGAACTGAATTCTCATGTAGCTTCGTTTTTTGTTTTGAAGAAAAAAAAGGGTGCCTCCTGTAACCCAGGCTAGCCTCAAACTCAATCCTCCTGCCTCCACTTCCCAGGTTTTGAGGTTCCAGACAAGTACCACCCAAGTCTGGCTACCACTGTGAAACTCATAATTTACAAATCAGATCCTGAACCATTTAAATAGAGTGTGTGTGTGTGTGTGTGTGTGTGTGTGTGTGTGTGTGTGTGATGGCACATGGCTTTAATCTGAGCAGTGTGTGTGTGTGTGTGTGATGGCACATGGCTTTAATCTGAGCAGTGTGTGTGATGTGTGTGTGTGTGTGTGTGTGTGTGATGGCACATGGCTTTAATCTGAGCAGTGTGTGTGTGTGTGTGTGTGTGTGTGTGCTGGCACATGGCTTTCATCTGAGCACTCAGTGTGTGTTTGTGTGTGTGTGTGAGTGAGATGGCACATGCCTTTCATCTGAGCACACAGGAGGCAGGGGGAGACCAACTCTGAGATCAATGCCAGCCTGATCCACAACGCAAGTCTCAGAAATAAAGCACATATACCGAGCTATTCCTGGGGGAATTATCACATTTCTAGATTCCTTGTCTGAATGTAAGACATAATTCTAAAAGAAGGGAACACACTCAGCCTCTTGTAGAGAAGTTACAACGACGTGCAGGTGCGGTGATTCATGCCTCCAGAGGCTGAAGGGGGCTTGTTACCTTGAGTTCCGGGCCAGCCTGGGCTACAGAGTGAGACTGACTTGAAAAGATCAAACAAAAGTGTGGCACGCGAGAGAGAGAGACAACAACGCTTTGCATTAACGATTTTACCTCAAAATCGCTGGACAGTTGGACAGAACAAACTAAAACTTTGTGCAAAGTGGAGGCCAGAGGGGCCAGCGACTCCCTGCAGCCTAAGGCTTCTTGCTCTCCACTCCTCGACAGCTCGGTTCGGGCCGAGTCCCAGCGCCCTACAGCTCCAGCGCCGCGGCCGCGCGCTCCGTTCCCGCCGGAGCGGAAAGGCGGGGCCTGGAGACTCACGCCGCCGGGGCGGCTAGCCAGGCCGCGAGGCTTCCCCGCAGTCGGCGCCCACCGACAAGGCCTCGGCGCGCACGCCGGGCCCGGCCTTCCGGGGCGCCCGCCCCTCCGTAAGCTCTCGGGAGCCGGGTCCTCCACACCCCGGGCCGCGCGCGTTCCCGCCGGCCCCGCCCCGCCGAGCATGCGCGCCCAGCCCGTCCGCGCCTGCGCGCCCCCGCCGCCGCAGTCGCGCGCGCCGCCGCCTGGAGGCCGGGCGAGGCCGCGGCGGAGGCGAGGCCCAGCGCCCTGGGCGGCGCGCGGCCGCCGAAGTCCGTCCTCCCGGTGGGGCGACAAGCGGCGCAGGGGAGGGCGCAGCGGGGCAAGCAGGAAGCTGCGGCTTAAAAGGGCAGCGCGCACCCAGCCCTTCCTCCCGCGGTCCAGGCCTGCGAGCCTTGGTCTCCTTCGGCCCCGCCGCTCTTCCCGTCAGCCCGCCGCCATGTACCGCCGCCTGGGCGAAGCGCTGCTGCTGTCCCGCGCCGGGCCCGCAGCCCTGGGCTCTGCGGCCGCAGACTCGGCCGCGCTGCTGGGCTGGGCCCGCGGACAGCCGTCCGCTGCCCCGCAACCCGGGCTCGCACCGGCCGCCCGGCGCCACTACAGCGAGGCGGCCTCCGACCGCGAAGACGACCCCAACTTCTTCAAGATGGTGGAGGGCTTCTTCGACCGCGGCGCCAGCATCGTGGAGGACAAGCTGGTGGAGGACCTGAAGACCCGGGAGAGCGAGGAGCAGAAGCGGAACCGGGTGCGCGGCATCCTGCGGATCATCAAGCCCTGCAACCATGTGTTGAGCCTCTCCTTCCCCATCCGGCGCGACGACGGCTCCTGGGAGGTCATCGAGGGCTACCGGGC
The DNA here is from genome assembly GCA_026225945.1 of Cricetomys ansorgei. Lineage (NCBI taxonomy): Eukaryota > Metazoa > Chordata > Mammalia > Rodentia > Nesomyidae > Cricetomys > Cricetomys ansorgei. The sequence continues at coordinate 17,038,574 of JAMJFZ010001203.1, read as the reverse complement.
CCAGCACAGCCAGCACCGCACGCCCTGCAAGGGAGGTGAGCATCCGCCCGCCCTCCCTCCCCTGCAGCCTCGGGAGCCCGGGCCGCTACCCGGCCCAGCCCCGCTCCGCAGGCCGAGCTCGGGTGTGGCAGCCTCGGAGGATACTGATTTTTTTTTTCCGCCCTAAAACTACCACGTAATCTGCCAGCCTCCTTTCCGGGCAGCCCTCACCCCGGGCCTCTGCATGAGTCGATGCGGTCTGCACTGAGAACGCTGCACCGGTTTCCTTTTGGCCTCGGTTGCTGTCACCGAGCCTGAGCCTTTAGCACCGGTGACCGATGATACCAGAACAGAGAAAACGATTTTTCTTAACGGAGTTGGGATCTAGAGAGCCTTACTAACCAATGTAGCTTACTGATCTTATAAATTAATTATGTCTTGCCCATTTCCTCCCCTCAAAAAAGAAAAAAATAATCGTGCAGTGGAACGTCTCTGACAAAACACAGGATGTCCTGACGTTAAATCTAAAGAGTGTAGGCTACAGAACTGCCTGCCAGCCAATAGAATGAAATAGCCTTGGGGGTGTGTTCTTGTCCTGGCTAGTACCAGATTTGAGCCCCAGCAAAAGGTAGAGAGAGTCCTTAGAGAGTTGAGCTAGTTAAAATTGGTAGTCACCAAGGTGTTCTGCGGTTTAAGTTTTTGAATGTGTCTAGATTTGGCTTTTCTAGTCAGATTGCTTTCTTTAGGCAAGTAAAAGCCTTTTTTCTCCCCAATACATTTCACAATACAGCTTTAAAGGTGCTGAAGAAAAAAAGTGGCCTAAGATTAAAAGGAAAATCGCCGTTTTTCTTTTGCTTAAACCTAGTCTGTTGGATAGGAGTCTTGATGCAGGTTGGACTGGCAAGTGAGCCAGAGGAGGGTGGACTAGACCGTTGTCTGCCTCTGCTCTGTCCAGTAGTCTTTTTGCTACCAGTGGCTTAAAAAGGTAATTTGCAGAAATGTTTCTGCACCGGAAAAACTGAGGCTACGATGGTGTTCCCAGTAGTGGAACAAAGGTTGTGCCTGAGAGTTTAACGATTTACCAAATTTGCATTGAGTCCACCCACTTCCAGGATTTACCTTTGGAGCCTGATGGGCCCTTCGTTCGGTAGTTTCCTCTGCTAGAAGCTGTTGGAACCACTTGGACCTCTAGTTTCTCTGCGGTTCCAAATTATATATAAATTGGGTAGCCACTCTCCTGCATCTCCTTCCTTCTCTCCTACAGCCCCTTCCTTCTTCCTACCACTCCCTCATCCCTCCAGCCAGGAACACAAATTCGCTCTTCCCTGCCGAGCAAACAAGGATGTTGAAGCAAGAAGCATTGTATTGCAAATGCTAACTTGTCCATGTCTTTACAAAGGACATCAGCGTCCTTTTCTGGTCTCTGAGGTAGTTCTTTCTGCATCCTGTGTGATTTAGTATTTTTGAGCCCAAAATGGTCCTCTTTCTATCTTGTCACAGCTCCACAAGGTCATCGAAGCAATTCTAGTGTGTCATTTCAAATGCTCTTGTCACAGAAGTTTTGATACCAAGATATCTAACGTAGCAACAAACACCGTCGGCCTTACCAGATCATAATAACCATAGCACTTGCTCAAAGTAGGGTGAAAGATGCAGTTGACTGGTCTCGGTCTACAGAGAGGAGTGGTGCTGAAAGAGCTGCTGATTCCCAGAACAGAGACAGAAACTGGCTCGCAGTTAACAGTAACAGCATTGTGTGATCATGCAGCAAGAAAAAATGGTCTTTATGAAGAGTTAAATTTATTTAACATCTTTATGAATCTGAAAAACTTTACCAGCTGGGAAAGACTATATAGCTTGAGCCCTTCAGAAAATATAATAAACAGCACACTAAATTTGAGTGATGAAGAAAGTTGTTCATCACAGCCTCCAGTCTTAGAAATACGGATATATTAGGTGCTAGAGATGAAAAAAAAAGAAAAGTGATAATCCCTATACAGTTCAGTAGTCTTTTACTTCTTAAACATTAAACATTTTTACACCACCTCCACCACTCCCAGGCAAACTGTCTTCTGTCTCATAGTGTTTGGGGATTTTCTTTGTTTTTGTTTTTGATCCTTCTGCTTCAACTTCTGCCCTCATGCCCAACTCTCCCAGTGTTACTAAGGGAAACCTCATCTGTTCCTTGACATCCTTTTCCCAGCCTTGAGCTTTCTATATCTGATATTTCCTCCGCATGGACCTCAGGTATGAGTGTCCTAAAATAAAGTCTTCAAGGTTGAACTGGGCCTGGTGACAGCTGGCCTCTGCAGTCCCTGCAGTCTCCGCTCTGAGAGCTGAGCCAGGAGGATTGAGTGGAAGCCAAGCCTGAACTACTCAGTGAGACCCTGTCTCAAAAAACAAAAACAAATCCTGTATTGAAGCAACTAATCTATATGAAAAGAGGTAGTTTAAAGACCTGGGAGTGCTGGTGGGTACTTTATTCCAAGTAAATATTTAATAAGCTGGTTTTGTGGTTCTCTTTATCCAAATCATATTTAACTGAGGCTAGTAGTTTGCCTCTGGTGAGGATTTACAGAGGGACTGGAGATTTAACTAGGAGTGGAACACTTGTCTAGCATACTGGAGGTCCTGGATTCAATCAGGTGTGGCACCATGCACCTAAAATCCGCAGCACTAAGGCAGCAAGAGCGTCTGAATTTCAGGGCCAGCCTGAACTACATAGATAGTCCCTGTCTCAAAAAACAAAAACAAAAATCTATTTTTGTAGCAAAGACGGATAATTATAAAGAACAGCTGATTTGAGAAGACTTGTTCAAAGGTTCTGATATGTTTTAAAACACTGTAGAGATTGTTCCTATTGGACATGAGGGTGTTCCGGGTATATCATCTGTTATCCAGTTGTTTGCCAGGGTAGATCCACCTTTTAGGGGGGTTGCCTCCCTCTCCACTCCATTGGCTTCTCTCCTGAAGCTGCGTGTTCTGAAAGAGAACAACTTTCTCAGCAGATTGTTCTGTTAACAGTTTTAGCATAAAACTGTTCTTAAAAATTAGTTTAGGGGCTAGAGATAGCTCAGCAGTTTAGATCACTTGCTACTGTTGCAGAGGACCTGGTTTGATTTCTAGCACTCAGCAGTGACTCACAACCATCCTAACTCCAGGTTCAGTCGATCTGATGCCCACTTCTGACCACCTCAGGCACCGTGCATCATGTGGTTCATGTACATGCAAATAGGCAAAAAACATACACATAGAATGAAATTTTAAAATAAGTTTAGGAGAAAGGTTCAGTAATCAACTGATTATAGGAGTCAGTCACTTTTCTTTGTCTTCTAACTTGCACTTCAAGATCTTGATATGAAACTATTAAGTCAAAATTTTCCCATCAATGGCTCTATCTCCTATGTTAGAACTCCCTCAAATCGTCATTTAAATGTAGATGGTGAGCAGTAGATGAAATCCTTAGAAACAAACCCCAGATCTTCAAAAGATGTGCCCTATATATGTATGACTTACTAGCCAAAATGTAAAGATAGACTTGCCCTTTGAAAACAGGATGCCACAGAGGACTGAGGACCATTCAGGGTTATATATAGTTACTTTCACAGTCAGCTGCATGTGGTGCTTTAGGGAAAGCTGTAAAAGTACTGATACTGTTAAAAATGCCTAAGAGAGTGAGGGGAGGGGGAGCTTCTGACATTTTTTGCTGTGCTGAATTGACAACTTCAAAGTTGGGTGTTTTGTGTGACCTAATATTTTGGAAGTCTGACTATATCTGCATCTTTCTGCTACAAAACAAAGTACAGAATTTCACCTGCATTGTAAGCCAGGTAATTTATACATTCTTTAGCCATTAGCTGTGAGGTAGTGTTTATAATACTTTTTAGTTAAATACAGAATTGTTTGTCTTTATAAGACCTATCACTTCATAAAAGTCCTGTATCCCCCATGTGCTAACAAATGAAGAGCTCTGAAACCTGGGGCAGTGTATGCTACAGATTGTCTGTCTCCCATTCTTGGCGTATGCAAGTCCACTTACTAGTTACAGGTCACTCATACAGAGCACACTTTGTAAAAGCTGGCACGGCACAGATCGGAAACTAAGCACCAGCGCACATTGATCTCCAGTAAAACGGGTAGTGATTAATGTTTACATAAAAGAAATGGAAACGGTTGAGGATTTTGGGCTTGTAACAGGAAGAAATTGGATTTACCAGTGTGGTAATTTTAATTGCTTATGGAAATCACTTTTTATCCACTAATGTTATATATATTGAGGACAGAAGCAGGAAGATCTCTTGGTTTAAGGCTAGGTTGGTCTCCAGAGACTTCCATGCCAGCCAGGGCTAAACACTGAGCCCCTACCAAAAAAAGAAAAAAGATTGATATGATAATGGAAGGAAGGTTCTAGGAGCTTCCAGGTTGGTAAGTAATCTTTGTGCCTGGAGGATGGCATAGCCCTAGCTCCTTGGAAGGAAACTCCTTTGATATATCCTTACTTATATGTAAGATATTTGAGTTCTGGAAGGTGTGGTAGCATATTACTGAGCCTGAGGAGGGGCCTGTGGGAACCCCTGGTTTGTATCCAAGTCAGACCCAGGACTTGTAATCAGTATCTGAAGAAGGGTATTCTTGTGAGATTATTGAGCCTTTAACCTATGAGGTCTGAAGTCTGGATGGTTAGTGTTATTTGTGAATTAAATTAGAGAATGACCACTTTGTGTTGACAGAGAACTCAAAAGTCCATGTGTTTAATGTCAAAAGTGATGGGCAGAAAGTCTTCCTAGTTTAGCTTTGTTGAGTGTGTAATGATAAACCCAAGGATTACAGAAAACTGGGTAGCATCAGAACTACGAATGAAGGTGGTGTGTAATAATAGTATGAAAAGGAAATGAGGTAAATAGAAATATTTTGAAGGAAGGGTATTCTTCCTCAGTGAGTATATGTGGGATGAAAACGAGGAAAGTCAAAGATAACCACAAAGTTTCCAGTCTAAGAGAGTGGTAGGAAAATTAATGATACTAGGGACAGAAGGGAGCAGCAGCAGCCCCCACCTGGAAAGCCATTCAACCATAGTATAAATGTATTAAATAGAAAATTCCAGGAATGGACCAGTGGTCTTAACTTGTGTACCATTCTGGGAAATAGCATAAAATCTCATGCTAACCTACCGCCACATGGCTATACCTTTGTCTTACCCTATCCATGTTTTCTGTGCTTTGTGGTAGTCCTGGCAATTTAGATATGCCAGAGAGCAACCATAAAGTGCTTTCTTTGCCAAGTGTGATGGCGCATATCTACAGTCTCACCACTTAGGAGGTTTGAGGCAGGGGAAGGCCAGGACCAACAGAGGCTACAGAGCCAGTCTCAAGAAAACAAAAATAAAATAGGGCTCAGGTGATGACTCTACCATTAAGGGCACTTGCTCTTTCAAAGGTCCCTGGTTCAATTCCCAGTGCATAGCTACTCAAAACTGCCTGTAACTCCAGTTCCAGTGATCCAGTGCCCTCTTCTGCCTCCATGGGCACCAGACATGCACTTAGTGCACAGAAGTGTGGGAGGACAAAAAAAAAAAAATGCACACAAAATTATTTTAAAAAAAATAATGAAGTGCTTTTTTTAATTGAAAAGTAATACCTTATACAGATATGTATATGTTGGTAAGAGATAAATGATATTTAAAAGGTTTGATATCATGCATCTTTCACTCATACACTAGAGGTTTTAGAACATATCCCATCAAAGAGAATAGGGGTTACCAAAATACAAAAAAATAGGGGTTCATCAAATAAATGTGTTTGCTGCCGAGCCTGATGACCTGATTTCCATCCCTGGGATCCACACAGTAAGAGAGAACTAACTCCACAGATTGTCCCCTGACCTCTACACACATGCTGTGGCACATGCGCGTACAGACACACACAAATTAATCAATCGCAATTAAAATATCTCTTCTTAAAGATGGGTTTTTACATTTTAAGACTGTGCCTTGTAAAATGATGTGCCGAGCTTAGGAATGTGTTTTTCTCGATTGCACCCTTGCATAGTGCACAGTTCCCTCTTGACAGTCGTTTCTGTGTTTGGCCGCCTCCCTTTCCTCAGTAGTAGTTCTGCTCTTCCTCTCTGAAGACCCATTAAAGCTAGTTGAAGTTTAACCCTTCGGTCCTTTGAACCTTTTCATGATGAGTTAGGATAGTTACCGTTGTGTTTTGCTAAATGTTGCCCAACTTCATCTGGAGGTCAGAGTGATAATTTTAACTATGTAGCCCAAGCCAGCCTGAAATTATAGGCATGCACCATAATACTTAGCAGTCACCCATCTTTTATACTCAGGTTTAGCACCAAACCTGTTGAGAATGAAAGTGTGACTAAGTCATTATCAGAAGAAAGAATATGTAAGAAAATTCTATTTAAAAATTAACAAGATCCCCCCTTTTCTATAGTACTTTTATTAATAATTTGAGTATCATACAGTGTATCTTGATAACACCCTCTTCCCATTCCTCCCTGCTCCATGTTTCCTGTGCCCTCAAAAAGGTAGATCCCCTTTTTAATGTATAATCTTCCATCTGTTGGGGTGATAACGTAAGCTTTAAACACAAATTCAGCTACGTCGTTCATAGTTACAAATAAATAGAGATTATTTGGGAAGATGTAAAATGTGCCCCATTCCCAGGATACAGATTTAAGCCATAAGAATGTCCACTCCCAAAGAGAAGGCTGGTCACAAGTGGTAATCAAGTGACTTTGTGATTTTAAAAACATTCATATGTAAGACATAATTTAAATTTTTAATAAAGAGACTAAACTTTGTTTCCCAGAAAACTTAAGTTTGCCTCTTCCAAGTAGCTAAAATGAACAGCTACAGTAATGGGTTGCCAGTTCTAAAAACACACGTTCCTGCCTTCTTTAGACAGAGCAGTTCCTTGGCACTGCTGAGTAAGTTCATTGGTTTTCTTCCTCCTTCCCCTTCTCTCTTCTTTTCTCCTTTCTTCCTATGCTAGTGATAAAGCCCAGGGCCTTGCACAAGCTATATTCACAGCCTAGAACTCCTGTTTATTAAGTAGAGCATTTAGAATACAGCTAAAATTTGAATTTCTGATGGATAAACCATGCCCCAAAAAGGATATCACAGTTCAAGTAACTTAAAGAAACATTTGAATTTTCATAAATTTTTAGTTTAGTGATTCATCATGCAAAACAATGGTAGCTAAGGAGCTGTGTGTGTTTGGTTTTGATTCAGCTAGAAAAAGGAAGAAAATGGCAAGCTGTCAGTTGTGGTTTTCACTTAGTTTTTTTTTTAAGTAATGAGCTGGTGGTTTGTTTTCTGCATCACTATGGCAATTCCAGCTAGTTTTGAAGGGGGTGGAGATTTGGTTTGCTTTGGTTTTGTTATTTTTGTGGGTTTATTTTGTCCCACATTTACTTACTTTGTGGGGCCTGGAGACATGTGCATGGAAGTCAGAAGACAACTTATAAAAGAGTCTGGCCCTCCCTTTCAACTGTGTGGATCTCGGGGATGGAATTTGTGGCTACAAACACCTTTACCTGCTGACCCATCTTTCTGGCCCTGGTTTTTGTTCTTCTGGGATGTGTTCTTGATCTATAACTAGATGTTACTGTATTGTAGAGTCTGGCATTAGACTTAGACTGATCATTCTGCCTCGGTTTCCTGAGTACTGACCTGCCTTGTGCTTTTATACATTCCTTCTTCTGATAATGACTTAGTCACACTTTCATCCCCAACAGGTTTGGTGCTGAACTAAGGCGTATAAAGTTGGTGACAGCTAAGTATGGTGGCGCATGCCTGTAATCCCAGCACTCAGGCAGCTGAGGCCCCCTGAGTTCCAGCACCCTTTGTGTGCTGCCCCTCCTTGTCCACCTTTGTCTGCCCCAGGGCTTATTCCACTGAGGGTCTGCTTTCTTCTCGCCTCCCATGCGTCACTCCAATAAAAGTTCTGTTAGTTCACAGTCTGCAGGAGAAATGCCTGTGGTGTGACTAATCACTCCACATGGATTTGGCTGGGGAAAATTTTCTTCACAAAAAAGAATTCCCGAGTTCCATCTATTGGAAACATGTGTTTTGTTATACACTCAATTTCTGACTGCTATCTTTCCAGGGTTTTTGTAATAAAAGGATGTTAATAATTTTTAAACGTAGGAGAAGTAATAATTCTTTGGTTTGTTTGTGTTTGTTGGTACCACAGCATGTATATATCAGTTATCTTCTACCATGTGAGTCCCAGGGAGTGACAGCAAGGAATTATGCTTGGTGGCAAGCCTGTCCTGCTCAGCCACCTCACCGGCGATTATGTATTTGTGTTCGTTTAGTTTGTGGTGCTGGGCATCAAACCAGAGCCTTCTGAGATGCTAGGTAGTGGCTCTGCCCTAAGTTTGCATTCCAGCCCTTGTTTTTTGAGACAGGTCTCCCTATATAGTTTAGACTGGCCTGGAAATCACTAGTCCTGACTAACCACAAGCCCTCATCCTCCTGCGTGTTGGGGTTGCAGACATTCACACTCACACCCAGCAATAATTCTCGGTTACTTACTTTTACATTTCTACCAGTTTATCTTGAGAAGTAATAAAACTAAGGTGATTAATGTGTACATTCAATTTTCTGTCAAAATAGTCCCTTTTTAAAAAGAAAATTGCTTCACAGCCATAATCCCAGTGCTTGGAAAGCTGAGGCAGGAGGATAGCAAGTTCAAGGCCAAGACCAGCCTAAGCTATACAGCAAGACCCTACCTATAATGGCTTTGTTGTGTGCTGCTAATTTGTAATTGCTGGTGACAGTAGTAAATAGTAGTTGACATCGGAGTTGACTGGCAGTGCAGGGTCCTGTACTAAAAGTTCCACGGCCCTTCTGCCCAGTGAAGAACAGTACAGAACAGTGTTGTCTGGCTGGAGAGGTGGCTCAGCAATTAAGAACATTGTCTGCTCTTCCAGAGGTCCTGAATTCAATTCCTAGCAACCACATGGTGGCTCACAACCATCTATAAGGGGATCTGATGCCCTCTACTGTATTCAGGTGTACATTCAGATACAGCAGTCTTATAAATAAAATAAATAAATCAAAAAAAAAAAAGAAGAAGAAGAAGAACAGTGTTGTCACCTTTCCGGGTAGGCTAGTTACCTGGGCAAGGCACTGATTTGAAAAAATAAATTTTAGCATTTAAGCAAACTTTTGTTATAAAAGCTATTTCATCTTCTTTATGAACTTTTATTTTCCTAGATTATCTTTCAGCTAGTTTTGTTTCATTTGAACTAAGTTCTGACTGTATATCCCAGGCTGACCTTAAACTCGCTGATAGCCCAGGCTGCACGCATGGCAATTTTCCAGCTTCAGCCTTCTGAGTGCTGGGATTGCCAACAGCGTGTTTTACCATGCCTGGCTTAGTGCTTGATACTTCACAGTACTCTATTTTAGTCCTTTCGTGATATGTAGGCTTACATTTGGGGTTGCTTGGGGGTTTTGTTTGTTTGTTTGGTTGGTTTTGTTTAGATTGATTCTCATTATGTAGTCCAGACTCACCTGGAACTTACTATATACCCCAAACTGGCCTCAAACTTGTGCCAATCCTCCTGCCTCAGCGTCCTGAATTCTAGAATTACACACCTGATAATGATGATGAGTTTGAATTTGTCAAACCTGGTGACTGTTCATTTGCCTGTGTTGAGATCATGGTTACCAAATCACCCAAACCAGGGAGTACAAGAAAATGATTAAGCCTTAGCTGAAACACAGCATGAGAAATAGTGTGTGCCTCCCTGTAATCTCAGCATTTGGGATTATCGAGAAAGAGTTCAAAGTCAGCCTTGGCCATATGAAACTGTGATTCTATTTTTTTAAGACATGATTAAGAAAAATCTTGAGCTTTATTTATTCTTATTTTATGTGTATTAGGTGTGTTGCCTGTTTATGCACCACACAGCAGTTGGGTCCTCTGGAACTGGAGTTGCAGGCAGTTTTTAGCCGCCATGACAGTCCTAGGAGCCAAACCCAGGTCCTTTGGAAGAGTAACAAGTGCTCTTAACTGCTGAGCCATCTCTCCATACGCTAGAGAAACCTTTTAAGTTTCCTGTTGTAATCTTTGTGCATCTTGTGTGTGAGTGTGAAGATCATCAAACGCCGTTCAGCAGTCTGTCTCTGCTTTCACCACTACCAGTCCAGGGATCAAACTCAGTTTGTCAGACTTTACCAGCATTTTGCCTACTAAACTCTTGAGCCCAACCCCCACCCTGTGAAATTACTGTTCTCATCTACTGAGCTGAAAGTCCCTTAAGGGCAGAGACGTTTTAGTCATCTAATCCCTTTCAAAGCAAAAACTAGACTTCCTGACCACTCTTGGCTCTCAGACTACATTAAATTAATTCAGTATGCATTCTGTAACTCCTTTTTTGATTGTCTAATTAGCAGCTTACTTCAGGTGTCTGTAGAAATAGCTTGGCTATAAACTATAAATGCTGCAGGCACTTTTAAGTTTTAGCTGTCATTTTTTTTATTAACTTACCGGAAGTTTGTTCTAAATATATCTCTTCTCCCTCCTTTTTTTTTTTAATGAAAATATCACCAGGCATCCGTTACAGCACCGATGTGAGTGTGGATGAGGTGAAAGCGCTGGCGTCCTTAATGACATACAAGTGTGCAGTGGTCGGTAAGTGAGCTGCTTTGCTGACACCAGTAGCTCTTGGGGGAATGTGTTCATATACAGGGTTGTTTTCTTAAATTACTTTTGATTATTGTGTTAATTATGATATATGTTTGTGGAGGTCAGGGCAGCATCGTAGAGTTGATTCTCCCCTACTTCCTTTACTTGGGTTCCTGGAATCGAATCAGGTTGTTGGGCTTCTAAGTACCATTGCCTGCTGAGCCAACTCACTGGCCTCAAAGTTACTCTTAGTGTGCTATAAAAAGAAGAAGACAAAATACTAAAGCTGTGTGGTGGTGGTGATGTGCGCCTTTAATCCCAGCACTCAGGAGGCTGAGGCAGGCGGATCTCTTGAGTTCAAGGCCATCCAAGTCTTCAGAGTGAGTTCTATGATAGCCAGAATTACAACAGAGAAACCCTGTCTTGAAAAACAAAACAAACAAAAAAAACAAAAACAACCAAATATATATACATATATTTATGTGTGTGTGTGTATGTATGTATATATATATTTAACAGAACTGGGGTTTTGGGTTTTTTGGTTTTTGTATTTTTTAAATCTATTGAGATAGGGTCTCAATTATATAGCCCTGGCTGACCTGGACCTCTCTATTTCGACCAGTCTAAGCATCATATTCACAGAGATCTTACTATCTCTGCCTCACAAATGCTGGGATTAAAGCTGTATGCCACCAAACCTAGCTTGGTCTTTTTCTTTCTTTTTTTTTAAGATTATTTATTTTATATATGAATGCTCTATCTGCATGTACACCTGCTTTCCAGAAGAGGGCATCTAATCCCATATAGATGGTTGTGAGCAACATGTGGTTGCTGGGAATTGAACTCAGAACCTCTGGAAGAGCAATTGGTGCTTTTAACCGCTAAGCCATTTCTGCAGCCCTTTTCTTTCATTTTAATTCTTAAATATGATTTAATGCTCTTCATTTCTGAATTACTAAATATGATTTAATATTCTTTTCCATTTCTGAATCACAACACCAAGATTTTGCTGCTTAGGATCTCTGCAGAGGCTATATGGAGTATAGACTGGTCTCGCTCCCTATTTATGTGTTTGTATGTGTAGTATATATCTATATGTATTGATATACATATCAATATGTAGTATGTATCACTTAGGAGAGAGAGCACATTGATTAAGGAAATACAAAAATTTGTCATCATTTGCAAACTTAGGCATTGAAATTTTTATAGACGCTAACTGGATTTTCTTTAGGTGTAGATCTTTGTTTTAAATGCTTATCCATAGTTTATAAATGATCAAATCATACTAGAAGGAAAGTAAATACAGTATTCTTTTAGAAGTAGTAAAGTTCTGATTAAATATAATTTAATACCTGACTAGCACTATAATATCTGTTCAGTAAGATTTCATTTCAAGTTTAACGTCTTTGCTTTCTTGTGATGCTGAGAAGTGAACCGGGGCATTGTGCGTGCTAGGCAGGCACTCAACCTACCAAAATACAGCTTCAGCACTGGATTTTTTCTGGAAATAAAGGCATACATTTTTATAATAAAGGTTGAGTTCTTAATCTGAAATGCTTCAGAATCTGAAATTATATCAACACCAAGGTGATGCCCTGATTAGAAGGCTCCATACCTAATCTTCTGTGTGGGCCATTGTCAAAACACAGGCAACAGTAAAATGTCCTGCACCATTACCTGTAGGCTATATGCATATGAGATATAAAATTCTTGGATGGATTCTAGACTTGGATGGATCCCATCCTCAAGCTGACTGATTGTCTACAGACATCTTTTGTTGCTGTTTTTGTTTGTTGTTTGTTTGTTTGAGATGGAGTTTCTTTGGGTAGCCCTAGCTGTCCTGGAACTCACTATGTAGATCAGGCTGGCCTTGAATTCAGAGATTTGCCTGCCTCTAGTGCTGGGATTGAAGGCATGTGCCTCCATGCCTGGCTTAAAACTTGACAAGAACTTAATAAGAACAACTTAAAACAAGATGTCTAATTGTATATGTAAATAAAAAACCTGAAATGCAAGCATACATGGGAAACAAACACTTAAGATGAGGATTGCTCCCCCTGTATTGGGCAGTGCTTTCTGTTTTTATGTTTTTTAAGCTTTATATGGAACAATATCTTTCAGTCTTCTCTTTCAGATGTGCCATTTGGAGGTGCTAAAGCAGGTGTTAAGATCAATCCCAAGAGCTATACAGTAAGTAGCCAAGTGGTGTTTGTATACACAGGGCCTAAAATTGTGTTATTCATGCCAGTGAGATTAATGGTTTCCAATTCATACCTGAAGGGATAGGAAAATATCAATTGAGTTAATAATAAATTAGCTAATTAATGTATTTTGTCATACTTGTTTGCCTACTTGTTTACCATCAATGTCTTCTTACTCGTATAAGAGTAATTAATACTTTTCATGTTGATAGACATTTATATTCACTTCTTAATATTTTGATCTGAAGCAGAGGCAAGTAGATCTCTGAGTTTAGACTAAATTAATGATCTGTATACAGGCATAATAAATATGTGTGATTTTACTCTCTCTGAAATGCACCTTTGATGTCATTGAGCACCCCTGTCACCCACACTTGAGTGTCTCTTACTCCTATGCCTTGTTAAGCAGCCCACGCCCGTGCTCTCAGATGTGTCTCTCTTTTCTTGAGTACCCTACTGACCCTCATGCCTGTAGTAAAGCATCTTGGTTACCCCAGTCTGTTTCATTGTTTTGCTGTGATATTGGTTTCTGTTTGAGACAGGGACTCACCATGTAGCCAGGTTGATCTCAAGTTCTCTGCAGTCCTCCTGAGACCTGGGATTACAGGCCTGAGCCATCACACCCGTACTAAAACTTAACACTTAAATGAAAGTAAAGGCATGACCTATGCCTATCTCTACAGATAAATTGTTTTGTGTGTGTGTGAGAGAGAGAGAGAGACAGAAACAGAAAGAAGGAGAAGTTATCATTTTGATATCACTTTGAAGCTCTGACTGGCCTGGTACTTAACTATATATACACTCTAGGATGGCTTCAGATTCAAAGTAATCTTTCTTTTACCTCCCAGGTACTAGGATTGCAGGATGTACTGTCATGTTCTGCTTTACATCTTTTTTTCCCTCCAGATAAAGTCTCCCCTAGCCTATACTTGTATAGCCTATATCTGTCTCTAAATCCTTCTGCCTCAGTGTCCCCAGTGCTGGGGCATTACAGGCACCACACTTGGCAGATGTAGGTAGATCTCTGAGTTCACAGCCAGTCTAGACTACATAGCATGTTCAAGGCCATCCAGAGCTACATAGTAAGACTCTCTTCATAATAATTCACTTTTGTTGGAATGCGCGCGCACGCGCGCGCACACACACACACACAGGATTGAAGAGTGACCCAGGCTCTGGTCCTCACATCAGGCAAATGCTCTACCACTAAGCTATGTCTCCCCATTCTTCTCTTTACTTTTTCTTCTGAGGCAGGGTTTCACAGAGTTGCCTTGAACTCTATAGTTTAGACAGGCCTTTTCAAATCATTTTTCCACAGTAGGATTATTGAACACTGATTTTCTTAACCAATCTGATACATAGTGAGTTCAAGGTCTACCTAGCCTGCCACATAGTCAGATCATTTCTCAAATATAAGTAAATAGAAGTACCTGCTCTTCAGGTTGTACTGTGGGAGTATATGAGGGGGTGTGGAAATACCCTTTACAGAGAAAAAAACATGATTAAAATCCTCTCTCCATTTGATTTTTATATCAAAAAATTTTATTGTTTTCTTTGTTTTTCTTTGCAGGATAATGAATTGGAAAAGATCACACGGAGGTTCACCATGGAGCTGGCAAAGAAGGGTTTCATTGGTATGTATTGCCCCATGTGTTTCTGTATAAAGTGAAACACCTAAAAAATAATAGCCTTGAGCTAAATGCCTGCCTTTATAAAGTGCCTGGGTGTAGTTGCCCTTTTCCTTCTAGAAGTCAAGTTTCATGGTAGATCTCATAGACTTATCTTGGCTTTTGACACATCTCCAATAGACAAGTTGAGGTTCTCTCTGCAATTATGGGACAGAGACACCAGGGAGAGGTCACTCCTGATGTTTTCATCCTTTTCTGAAACAAAAAAAGACATTACTATACTTTGGGGTACTAAATACTGAGTTTATAACTATTTGTAATATGTGAAAAAAAAATTAGTCACTCTGTTTTTTTGGAAGCAGTAAAAATCCGATGCCATTTGAAGCCAATGGTTTTTAATATGCATAGCTGTTCCTCTAAGTCACTGGGAGCTGGCAGTGAGGCTGACATAGTGTACTCCTATGCAGTCACCATTGCTGTTTCTGAGAAGTGCTCAAGTTAGCTGCAGGAGCTTTTACAAGCATGCCAAATTTCTAAGGGTACTTCCATTTGCTTGATATTTTTATTGCCTCATATTTGTGTTTATGTTCTTTGTGAGATACAAATATTCTCTGTGATGTATGCATGTTATTTACGATTTCTAAGCAATTTGTCTTACATTTCTTGGTCCAGAAGGCTTCTGGTTTATTTAAATAAAGTAAGAAAAGTCACTTAGTAGAATGTCAAACAAAGGAAAACTGGCTGAAATGGGTGTTGGGGCACAGCCATGCTCTTAACTCTGCTTTCCCACCCTTGTGTTTTCTGCCTTGGTTCTTCCACCAGTAACAAGTTCCTATGAAATTAAGCTATATTTTGAAACTTGCCCTGTTTTAAGAAATAAGGTATGAAATAAATGAATTAATACAGGAGTAAATACAGGAAAAGCTAGAATGTTATAAGATTATGTCTAATATAAACACTTATGAATTTTACATGCACCTCATTGCACAGGAACATTCTAATAAAAATTAATGAGCTCCTCATTCGTACCTACAGGAATCCTTTCTGATTTCAATATGGTGAACTGAAATCGTGGTGACGGCCTCCATGGTTATTTAAATATCATGTTTCCTCTTAGTCTAAAGTCTTAACTATATTTTAATATTCTGTGTTTTTAGATTTTATTCAGTAGTATTTATTGCCATCTAGAGTGTTTTCCAGCTTAGTTATAAATCTTGACATTTCCAAAAGATAAAAAGTGACTCATTGGAACTCTGAAAGAAGGCAATCCTTAAATATGAGTAATTCGACCCCTCTGCTTGTGGAAGGTCAACTTTCGAAGCTTATCTAGTATTTTCTCACATCCCTTTCTGCAGAATTCTTCATTGTGACTCAGACATGAGTCTGAATTCTTACCTTGTTAACTTTGTGAATTTAGGATCAGCTTGTCATATTCTATGGGGTATGGGTAGGGTGGTGGTGGAAGAAGGAAGCTAAGATTTCTGTAGGAATTGTGTTGAATCTGTAGACCATTTTGTGGGGGATTGCCATATTTACTAAATTAAGTCTTCCAGTTCATGAACATAGACAACGTTTTATTGAGCCTCTTATTTCTTTAAACATTGCTTCACATTTCTCAGCCCCAGAGACAACTACATAGCCTTTTTGATGCCATGATAAGGGATATTGACTTATTGTTTGTTTGTTTTTGAGAAAACTTAATAGTTTTTTAATCAAACCCACATGGGGAAGACATTACATATTCAATACAGTGTATTGTCCCTGTACAAAAGAAAATGAAGTTTAACATTTGTTGACTAGGATGGCTGTTTATTTTTTTACAGTGTCAATTTAGTATGGTAAAACAAACTTGGATATTGTTTTCTTACTTTATGATTATTCTTTGTCCAGACTTGGTAATAAAGCAATACCAGCCTCACAGAATAAATTGGAAAATACTCCTCCCTCTTCAGAAAAGATTGGAAATGTTTGTTCTCTGTGTGTTTAGATGGTGCCTCTCAACTGCAGCTTTGTCCTAAAGGCCCCTCGTGTCGCTGTCTTTCTGACTCCCTGTCTCCATATACCAAAAGTGTGCTGACTTCAGCTCTCCCCTTACAGTCGTGTCCTGTGAGAACTTGATTTTTCAAACAAGATGGGTTTAAGAATTTCTCTGATCCAGGCGGTATTGGTGCACACCTTTAATCCCAGCACTTGGGAGGCAGAGGCAGGCAGATCTCTGTGAGTTCGAGGCCAGCCTGGTCTACAGCGAGAGTTCCAGGACAGCCAGAGTTACAACAGAGAAACTCTGTCTCGAAAAACAAAAAAAGAGTTTCTCTGTAGTGAAAGAATTACTTGTGATCTGTACATCCCCATAGATGTATTTCTTATGAGACAGGAAACTCATGAACCTAGTAGGAAATCTGTTTTACCTTTAGCTTGTCAAGGCTAACTTTTTTAATGGACTTTCTCCTTGCTTCCTTTGTGAAACTTACGGAATATACCTACCGATCAACATTCATATCTTTATTTTTTTTCAATATGGCTTTCTGATTTACAAACTACTTACCAATTCATATTATTATTTAAAGCAAGTAACGTTGCTGAAAACTAGGATAATATTCCAGAGGCATTTCTAAACAGATTTGATAGCAAATTGTCCTTTGGAGCTTAGGAAAGAAATATAGTTAAACAAAAGTGTACTAACATATCACCTGAGTATGTCACTGTCAAGAAATAGAAAGTAAGCAAACCAGATTAAGTGGAACCCTTTTATCAATGGATGAGGCTAGAGGATCAGTCCTTCAGATAGAAGTTCTATATGGAGAGCAAGTTTATGAGGTTAGAGGTCCTGCAACTCAGTAATGCCAACAAAGAGATGAGGATGTAAGTAGGGGTGTAAAACTTGAACCCTGACTGAAAGGATTTCTTGTGCGAAGCGTGCATCCATTATCACAATTGTTCAAAAAATTTGTATCTACAATTGGGTCCCTTGGGTGATAGAAAGCAAAACCGAATACTTAGCTGGGCAGTGGTGGTACACGCCTTTAATCCCAGCACTGAGGAGGCAGAGGCAGGCGGATCTCTGAGTTTGAGGCCAGCCTGGTCTACAAAGTGAGTTCCAGAATAGCCAGAGTTACAACAGAGAAAAACCCTGTCTCGAAAAAAAAAAAAAAAAGCAAAAGACAGAATATTTATTTTATTGATTAAGAAGCAAAGATCTTAGAATTTGTATACTCTTATGAAGAGCTTTATTTTATGGAGGGACTTAATAATTTAACCATTTTTGAAGTTATTTTTTATGAAAATAATGTATATGATACAATTCAAATAGTATATTGTAGAGAGAAGGAAGGGGGGATGGAATGTTTTATAAATGAGAACATTCATTTCTCATGAATGCTATATGAAACCTGCCCTTTTCCACGTGGTGGGTTTGGTGATAATTCCAAGTCATTCACATAGGTAAAATGTCAACGTTTTTAATGGCTATTTAGTACTTCTTTGTATAGCTACACCACATCTTATTTAATTGGCATCTTAAATAATTGTTTTTATCTTTTGGTTTTGAGAGTATTTCTGCATAGTTCTCCCATTACAGTTGGAGTGAGCATCACTGAATGTGTGGCTCAGTAAGTTCATCGTATCTAGTGTTCGAAGCATACTATTACCACCCATGAGCCAGTGTCTGTCATTCTCATACTTAATTTGCTGTGGTCTGGTGAACTAAAAGCTAAGCCCAAATACTTTATAGACACCAACCATTAGCTAATAAATGAGACAGACATATTCCCTGAGTGAAAGAATCGCAGACTTTGTGAACACTTACTTCAGCAGTGTCACTTTCCCCTCTTTTTTACTTAGTAAGAAAGCCTAAGCCAGTAGGGAGCTAAACTTTCATACTTATCTGCTCAGTAACCAGAATACTCCTGTTAATAGTAGTCAAAATGATACATTATCTCTAATTATAGTTTAGGTAACTGAGGTTGAAAAACAAAACATTTGCCAGTGCATACCCTGAAGTCCCAGGAGTAACATAACATGTCTGTTGTCCATAGGTAACTTCCAGGTACAGCAGCATAAATTCCAGCAGGAGAAATAGCTACATAACATGAT
This sequence comes from Cricetomys ansorgei, assembly GCA_026225945.1. Lineage (NCBI taxonomy): Eukaryota > Metazoa > Chordata > Mammalia > Rodentia > Nesomyidae > Cricetomys > Cricetomys ansorgei. Next base: position 17,020,019 of record JAMJFZ010001203.1, on the reverse strand, counting down.
GTGTACATGTTTCGGAGAGAAGAGGCATCTAATGAGTATTTTTGTGACTTCAGTTTGTTACCAAAATGAGATCTAAAGTTTCTAGCCACAATGACATTGTTCTCTTAGAGAATTGCAAGCATCTTTATGTTTGGGATAAGTTTATCCTAAAAACTGGCGCACTGCCCTTTCCCTGTGCTCCCAGGTCCTGGCATTGATGTGCCTGCCCCAGACATGAGCACGGGTGAGCGGGAGATGTCCTGGATCGCTGACACCTATGCCAGCACCATAGGGCACTATGTGAGTATGCTCTGAAACCTGAGGCTTCCTGCATCGCTGTCCACAAGAAGTAACAGTTCATCTAATTTACAAGAAGTTGGTAATCACTGGGTTCATCTCCCTTTCGATCATAAACTTGATATGTATATTACTTTATCCTCTTTCTCTATTCTTAAACTGTAAGCATAGTGAACAGGAACTGAGCTTTTGCTTACATGCTGCCCTATGGGCACTGAGGCCATATCCTTCCTAACCAGGGCAGCTCACGTGCTGAGGCACTAGAGAGCACATTCAGTTCCACCTTCCCTTCAAAATTCTCTCACTTCTGAGGAACTAAGGCTCATGTGCTAAGGTATGGAAATGGTGTGATATAAAGGTAAAGAGAGTTTTAGAGAAATAGTGCGATATAAATGTAGAGTTTGGGGCTCTGAAAGAAGGCCTTTTTGAGGGGATATTTGGTCTGGACCTTGAAAATACGGTTGAATTTCAACGTCTAGAGATTTGGGGGCTAAGAGGAAGAGAAACGGAGCTGAGATTGAAGGTAAGACGTGTATGTATAAAGGTGCTGGGAGGTAAGTGAATCACAAATGTCAAGCCCTAGTTTGGATTTTACTTGGTAGTGAAGAGACTTTGCTGTGACCTATCCTTCAGGAAGAATAGCCATCTATGTGAAACCTTGGGAAACAAAGCATCTGAAAACTAAGAAGAGAAATGAGTATTTATTTTTGAGAGAAAATACAGGAATATGAAGTTCAGGGGTAGATTAGGAGAAAGGGATTTTAAAAAAACATAAGTAGAAGTCAGGTGTACGTTACAACTGGCATAAACGTGGAAGCTGTTTCAGAGCTATGAAAAACAATAGTGAGGCCTAACCTAGCCTTTGGAAGTAGGGTCAGTAAAAACCACTTTACAGTCTGAGCTCTGAAAGATGAGGACTCGGTGAGGGGGAGGGGCGGGGAGGAAGAAAGGAGTATCTGGAAAGTACAGAAGACAAGTGAACTTCAGAAGCAGGAGGCAGTTGTTATAGCCAGTCAGTAGGAGAGGAGCGGTCCAGAAGCCACGAAGAGCTCATTGTGAGTGAGTGCGGCACAGCTGGTGTGCCAGTGTCTTGCTCTGTGTACAGCAGGAGATGGGATTGTTGAGGGTGGGGTAGAGGACCCCAGACCACAGGAGAGTGTCAGAGGGAAGTCAGATAGTAGGTAAAACTTCTAAGTCACCCTGGAGAGAAGCAAAAGGAAGTCTTAAAGGGAACTGCTACCTGGGGAAAGTCTGCTGTCTGGCTATTTGAATGTGAGAAATAGACTATGTAAGAGAAATACAGTCCATCGTTCTGGGGAGTAAGGGGCTGGGGTATCAGGAGTATCTTTCCAGGGCCTTCATGGGAAGGTAGGCTTGGAGGAGGGACACGTCTTCTAAGGGGGTATTACAGAGTGGCTTGGAACACAGGCAGGCCACCTGGATTCTAATCCTACATCCTTCATCCACCAGCTTCATGAGCTGGGAGTCTCTGCCTTGCCTTCCTCATATGTAAGGTACAGTAACACCTTCTCCATACAACTGTTAGAGGATTAGAGTAATGTACTTAGAACCATCCACAGCCCTTAGTAAGTACAATGTATATGTATATGCACTGTGTGAATTGCACCCATCCTGTGAAACTGTGCAACAAGGTTAGATTGGGACTACCACTCCACATTAGTTTTCTTTTTCTTTTTTACAAACAGAGTGCTATGTAGGCCAGTTTAGAGTCAAACTTAGAGCCATCTGCCTGCTTCAGACTCCCAATAGCTGAGTTTACAGCCTTTACTGTCACACCTAGCTTATATGTCACCTTCTAATGTAGAGAAAGGGCTAGTTAGGCATGCTCTCCTGCTCTTGGTCTGGCTCTGCACTGACCACTGCGAGCTGCTAGGAAGTGCATTGTTAGTCGCAGCTCACTCACTGCTATGGCAGCACGGGGATGTTTTCTGAGAGGCTTTGCCAAGTAAACCTTGCACTGGGCTTGTAAAAGTCATTCTGTCTTTATCTGACAGGAATCCAAAGACCCACACCAAGGTAAAGAAGCTATCATTGCTGGTCATCTAACCCTACTGGCAATGTGGTGTTGGGAGACATGATCCCCCAAATGGCCTGGGATCCCAGACCATTAGTTATGCTGGGAAGTCAGTTGGCACCAGGCCTGACCTCACACAGAATTTCCTTGGACACCAGCATTTGCATTTGCATTTCCACAATTTAGAATCATTTAGCACCGGCCTTGTAATTCTGTATTCATGGTATTAATTATTCATGGAAGAGAACTGTGGGAAACTACTAATTCTAAGGCCTTTACTAGACTGCCTTCTTTTCAAACTTGCTTCCCCACCCCACCCCCCCCACTTTGATAACTATACAAGTAATACAGTTCCAAGTTCTCTCTGTAAAAAAATATTTAAATAATAGGAGTAAAGATTAGATGACTTCTGGGTAGAGATGTTGTATGAAATTGAGCTCTTCATTGCATTGGATAACGAATTAACTTAGCAGGCATGCTTTTGCCATAGTAGTTTAAAGTTCTTCCTTCATTTTCTGTTGATCTTCTGGATATGATCGTACGGCCTCTCAGTTCTTCTGTTCCATAATCAATGTGTCTGTTCCACAGTGTTCTGCTTGCTATGTTTATACTCTGTAGTGCTTTGGAAGGGAAACCCTCCCAAACCCTTTTTTTTCCTTCTTTTCATGTTTGTGTGTGTGTGTGTGTGTATATGTATGTGTGTATGACCCAAGGTGAACATTGTCTTCCCAAGTTGCTCCCCATATTTTTTGAGGCAGAGTCTTGCTAAACCTGAAGTCTACTGGTTAGGCTATACTTGCTGGCCAGCAAGACCCACGGATATTCATGCTTGCACAGCACGGGCTTTACCAACTGAGCTGTCTTCCCAGGCCCCAAAGACCTCATTTTACTATCTATGCCTTTGTGTAAACAAAAAGACATGCACAGTCTTAATTGAAAGAAGATAAAAAGGTAGGTGGTAAGATTGAAATCGCCCCTCCATCCACTTTGCAGAACTATTAGTGCTACCAAAGGTACAGGCTTCTGCATACTGCCCATGAACACATTTTAAAGTTTCCTTTTGAATGTCATCTTTTGAAATTCTTTCTTCATTTGAAGCAGGGTTTTACTGTGTAAAACCGGGTAGCCTGGAGCTCACTATGTAGACCAAGCTGACCTTGAACTGGCCTCCACTCCCAAGTCCTAAGATTACAGGCATGAGCCACCTATCCCAGCCAAAGGTTTTTTTTTTTTGTTGTTGTTTTTTAATGACATGTTAAATTTCAAAATTAGTTTAGCAGAATACAACACAATGTCTTTCCAAGAAAATTACAGTACTACTTTTGGTTATGTGTTTTGTGTTTTGGACAATCTTAAGATACTTGCAAGCGGACTATGTACCCTAACTTAGTATGGCTTAGATTTTCAATGAAGGAATAATAGCTTCAAGCCAAATTATTTATGCTTATGGTATTGTTAGTTGTGCTTAACACTAAATTCCTAAATTGTTTCTCTCAGTGTGAAAAATTACCGTATTAGATTCCTAAGAAAGATTACCCAAAAAATTTTTGTGTTTTCAGTCTTGCTATATAACCAGGCTACCCTTGAACTTGAGCTTCTCCTGCCTCAGCAAACGCTGGGGTTACAGGCAGTGTCGCAACACCAACATGCTCTTAATGAAAATATTTTTAGCTAATGAGAATATGCTTTTGTTTTATTGGCTTGATCATAGACACCAGGTATGGTGGCACATGCCTGTAATCCCAGCACTCAGAAAGTTGAGACAAGGATCACAAGTTCAAGATCAATGACCTGTCTCAAAAGAGATCAAAATTCTTCCTTTAAATGATGACGCCTTTCCTCTCACAGGTTTTTTTTTTTTAATTTACTTGGTACTGGGGTCATGCCTCCCTCTAGGCTGGACTAGCGCTTTACTCGTGAGCTATATCTCTAGCCCTCTCTTACAGGATATCAATGCACATGCCTGCGTGACGGGTAAGCCCATCAGTCAAGGAGGTATCCACGGTCGCATCTCCGCTACGGGCCGTGGTGTTTTCCATGGAATTGAAAACTTCATCAATGAAGCTTCTTACATGAGCATTTTAGGAATGACACCAGGGTTTGGAGATAAGACGTTTGTTGTTCAGGTAAAACGATTTGGGGGTTTTGTTCTGCTACTTACATTTATTTATGTGAGAAGACGCGCATGCTGCAGGACACATTGGAGGTCATAGTGGGAGTCGGTTCTTCCACCAAGTAGACCCACGGTTAAATTCAGGTTATCAGGCTTTGATGCATGTGTTTTCACCCGTTCATTGTCTGACCAGGCCCCGATTTTTGTTTTTGTAATAACTGGTATACGTTAAAATTTTAAAGATTTTTCAATAAAATTGGATTCTTTGAAAATTTGTTAGCTTTTAAAATGGTTGTTTACAGAATAAAGTCTCTTTATGTCAGCATAGAAGTTTAGGTTAGCGTTACCTTAGAATAGCACGCCTCTCTACACACAGTTGTCAGACCGCCGGGCCCTGACTGCGTCAGTGTGGGCTGTTACCACTGCCGCTGCTTTATAAGCGGGCAGAGTCCCCAGCTACACTTCTCCAGGGCTCAGCCTCACAGTGGAAGGCTGGGTTTCAGATTCTGGATCATAAAAATTTGTCATTGAGGAAGCCATCCACTACATTGCTTTTTTTAAAATATATATTTCCTTATTTTGTTTGTATTTGTGTGGGTATCTGTCAGAGGACAACTTAGGGTAGTGGATCTCTCACCTATGGTCCTTGGGATAGAACTGAGGTCATCAGAGTTACTCTTGGTGACGAGTACCTTCACCGTCCAAGGCATCTACTGGCCCAGGACATTGCTTCTTTTAGCAAAAGGGTTTTGAAACTTTCTTCTAAACTAGCAGAATATAGAGATTTGTGTTGGTCAAAATGACTCGTACTATCTGTACCCAGTCTGTGTAATGCATAATTGTTCTTCACAGGGATTTGGAAACGTGGGCCTGCACTCTATGAGGTATTTACATCGTTTCGGTGCTAAATGTGTTGGTGTTGGTGAATCTGATGGGAGCATATGGAACCCAGATGGTATTGACCCAAAGGAACTGGAAGATTTTAAGTTGGTATGTTGATCTGATATCTAAGCAGTCTTTAAAAACATTTAGGAGAAATAGATTTTTGTTTTTTTCAATTATGTGTTCATGAGCTGTGGCCCACAATTGGCGATCAAAGGACAGCCTGCAGGAGTGTGCTCTCCTTCCTCCGTGTGGTCCCAGGGCTCAAGCTGGGATCATGCTTAGTGACAAGCCATCTCAGCAGCCCTAAAAAAATAACAATGGCAACATTTTCATTTGTTTATTGTGAGAAGTGTAGGACATGTGCACCATGCACACATGGAGGTCAGAGGACAGCGTGCAGAGGTTGTTTCTCCTTCCCCTGTGTGCGTCCTGGGTGACTGAACTCAGGTCATCAGACTTGGTGGCAGGAACCTTAAGTCTTATTTCCTCTCCCTTTTGGCTTTATGTTTGGGTGTTGGGGTTGGAGATTTTATACTCAAGCTTAGGTCGATCATCTTGCCTGTGCCTCCCAAGCATTGGTAGGATCTTAAGACATGGTCTTGCTTTGTATGCTTGGCTGGCCACATGCCCTCTGTAGCCGGGCTAGTTTCAAATTCACAGGAATCCCTTGCCTCAGCTTCTCTAATGCAGGATTATGACATGAGCTGGTTCTCAAGGAGTTCTTAATAAATAGATTTTGTATAGTAGGCACTGAAGTAGCATTTAAACTCTGTTGTGGCCATTAATTCGGATTTCAATCAATTACAGCAACATGGATCGATCCTGGGCTTCCCCAAAGCGAAAGTGTATGAAGGGAGCATCCTGGAGGCTGACTGTGACATCCTGATCCCTGCAGCCAGCGAGAAGCAGCTGACCAAATCCAATGCTCCCAGAGTCAAAGCCAAGGTATAGCCATCCCAACCAGAGTCAGCGTCACCAGTGAGGAGTGACAGTAGGGATGGGGTCACAAGTCTGATCAGTGACTTTGAGTCACAAAATTAATTATACCACCATCACCACTTTCAAAACGTAGTTAAGAAAATTAGACAAACGGAAAAATAAAAGGTAATTTTATACACTTTATAGAGCAATTTAATTTTAACTGAAATTTAACTCCTTTTAGCTTCTTACCCATACACATATCCGTTTCCTATGAGGATTTTCCTAGCATTTATACATATCCCCAATTCTCTTGCAGATCATTGCTGAAGGTGCCAATGGACCGACCACTCCAGAGGCTGATAAGATCTTCCTGGAAAGGAACATCATGGTTATTCCAGTAGGTCACCTCTGTTCCTCGGGTTTTATATGTTCTGGGAATCTTAACTTCTTTTGCTAGCTAGAAAGGGCTTACTGGTGTCACAAATCATGGTACATTCTTAATCTTTATTTACTTTAAGAAAATACAGTGGCAACAAGGCTAGGGTCTCAGTGTAATATGCCAGTCACTTTTCTCTTAGTCCTGAGCACTCCCTCTAGCTTCCAGCTGCAATTTGAGTACATAGAGCCCTCCAAAAATCTAGTTACCTTAAGTGTATACTGTGCTAGAAGTACAATTCTAAGTTATTCTTAAGTTTGTTACCCAGTTCCTAACTTTATGCATTTTGAATGTCTCTTTACTGAAAGAAAATAAAAAGGAAAAGGAAAACCTGGGGCTAGAGAGATGGCACAGCAATCAAAAGCCTATAGTGCTGTTGAAAGTTCAGAGCTCCAGCACCCAGTGGTTCACAACCCACCTACACCTCAAGCTCAGATCACCTGCCTGCCTCCCGCGTGCTGCAAGGAAAGCCTGCACAGCCACGCCCGGGCAGATGACTTTAGCTTTTGTCAGGTTGACATAAAACTACCCAGCACAGGTGTTTAGTCCATCTTGGTATTGAAATTGTGTTCCTGGGCCTGGCAAGGTGACTACAAAGCTAAAGGTACTTCACACCAAGCCTGGCATCCTGCGTCCAGCCCTTAGATCCACATGGTGGAAGGAGACAGCTGACTCTCAGTTGTCAGAGAACTGACCTCTGACACACACATGCTCACACATACATATGTCTGCTCATGAGCTCATTGTTTTCCAGTAATTTTTTATTAAAGTCATCACTTTAATCACTTTTTAAAAATTTTTTAATTTTTTTTAAATTTCTTTCTTTTTAATGTCTTCTGTGTCACGTTTTGTGTGTAGGATCTCTACCTAAATGCTGGAGGAGTGACAGTGTCTTACTTTGAGTGGCTGAAGAATCTAAATCATGTCAGCTACGGCCGATTGACCTTCAAATATGAAAGGGACTCTAACTACCACTTGCTCAGTGAGTTCTTAGAATCTTGTTGTATCTCCATAAGTTCTCCTTTGGGCCAAAGAAAGAGCTGGGAAATCATACACACTTAGGAAACATTTTCCTGATGATTCTAGAGACCTTTGCCTAGGAACAGAAAATAGTTGTTCTATCTCCTGAGCTATAAAATATACATTTTTTAATAAATGGTAAACATAGTAGGTTTCAAATGTTTATAGTTAAATTTTCATTTTATAATGTTATTTTCCCTAAATATCTATAAATTAGTGATACTGTGAAAAGTCTTTTTCAAACGTGAACTCTATTTAATCGTCTCTGTCTATAATTGCTCTCAGAAGAGTACTAGCTAACATTTATTTATAAAAATGTCATAATGAAACCCATTCTTTTACACACTAATTAAAAGAAGCCTTACCTAGTGTGGAAACCCTTTTTAGAGTCCTCTGGTAGACGTTTTTATTTGACCAGGGTAAAACCAACTGTTATGAATTTCTCATCCAGCTGAAAGAAAACCAAGACCTCCAGCTGTGTCCCTGTGTCCTACCGCTTTGAGAATGTTCCTCTCTGTCCTTTTCTCTTCCCTCAACGTTTCTATTTAACAGAGCCAAGAGAAGAAAACCCTAGTGGTGGGTGTTATGGAAACAGAGCAGTGACCTAAATTCACATTTCTATAGGACTTTGGCAGGCTTCTCCTTACTGAGTTTTTAATGCTTAACCCTTCTATGTCATTAGAGGTAAAGATTTCTAAAACATTAGCTTTAGGGTTACACATGTTACTTTAAGCTCTACATTTTCTCCCTCCTTTACTAACAATATTTTACCTTGATGTCTTGGCTTTTTATAGTGTCTGTTCAAGAGAGTTTAGAGAGAAAATTTGGAAAGCATGGTGGAACTATTCCTGTGGTCCCCACGGCCGAGTTCCAGGACAGGATATCGGTGAGTGTGGCAGCACCAGAGTGGCACTTTACACATGCTCTGTGCCCTGTCCTCCAGGCAGGCTGGGTTAGATTAAATGGACTATCATCAAAGCTGTTAACCATGATTGTATACATGGTTATACTTCATCATTCATCCCATTCTAAAAATGATGGCAAGTTAGTTCTGTTTTGGGTATATTGCAGTACAGCAGATGACTTAACAATGATTCAACATAATCATGAAATATCACCATACTTTTTAGCTCAAGTTTCAGAGAACTAGAATTGCAAAGGAAACATGAGACTGAATTATGTAAAAATACATGAAATAATTATATGGACACATGGAGTTAACAGATTAGAAAAGATGTATCAATCAGTTTTTGGCAGGGTGTATCAATAGTGTGTACACATATCGAAGAGGACTTGACCAGGACATTACACAAAATATGAACTACAAAGGCATAGCATATATGCATGGGGAAAATATTTAACCATGCTGATTAATTTTCTTCAATTTTTGTGGTACTGGGAATTGAACCCAGGACCTTACGCATGTCAGATAAGTGTTCTTCCACTGAGCTACAAACCCCATTCCCAAGTAACAGATCTTAAACTCACTGTCTCTTTTGAGGGATTATATCTTTATTCCAACAGTACTGCAGGTTAGTACAGCTCTTTTGAAGTTCTGAGGTATAAAGTACTGTGCACCACAGGCACAAGAACAAAGGGCAGGAACGGGTGGGAAGGGGGAGCTGAGAAGAGGAACGCCCATGCTGTTGACTCGGCGGCTCTTACGGCTGTTAACTTAAGAGGCATTCGGTGCAGGTCATAATTTGCAAGTGTACGTGACTCATTTGTCTTGAGTCTACAATCTAGAACTCAAGAGGCAGAAAGTAGTAAGAGGTTGCTTTGAATTTAAGGCCAGCCTGGGCTACAAGAGACCTTGTCTGAAAACAACAATGAGCACGTATTTAGCCTCCCAGTTTCAAGTCTGTATGTATGTGTTGTTTGTACAGACGTACGAATACACTTGTGTGCACAGGTGCTTGTGTGAAAACACAGGATTTTTATTATTTTGTTCATTGTTGTGTCCCTAATGCCTGAACATTCCTGGAACATAGTATTTACTCACTAAATGTTTGATGAATGGTGAAAGAAACTGTATTTACTTTTCCACCTGTTAGGCAAGTTTGTTTCATCTCCCTAACTTTATAGGCCAAAACAAAGTATAATACAAATGTTATAGAAATATGAATTGCAACATGTTCAGTGTAATAAATTTTTGGTGTTTTACAACAGGTGGGCATGGATGAGCTTGAACTCCTGCTCCTCCTCCCTCTGTCTCCCAAGTCCTGGAGTCACAGGCATATACCACATGCCTGGCCAGAGCAGCTGGCTTTCTTTGGTAACCCTCTTAAGATTTATCTGGATATCTATTGGATAGCTGTATTGTGTCACGTTGGGAGTGGTAGTGACTTAAACCTGATTTTGTTAGAAATCTCTCCAAGAAACAAATTAGAAGAGTCTATAGGAACAGAAGTATCTAGATGCACCCTCCAGCTTAAAGCTGAGGCTCTGAGAACACAAGAAGGCCTTCCCAGACCTGCTGTCAGCTTTTGTCATGTGTCTTTGTTAAGTTAATGTTCTTCTTCCTCACAGGGCGCTTCTGAGAAAGACATCGTGCACTCTGGCTTGGCCTACACAATGGAGCGATCTGCCAGGGTATGTATGCACAGGGTCACCGCCCTTGTGTCGGTAACATGAAGCACAGATAGCATGCTCTGTTGGCAGGCAGCTCGTGTTTTGTGGTACTCTCTTTCAAGTTCCATTTTATGTCCGCAGTACCTTCTCAGCCTCAGGTGATGAGCGCTGCTGTCAGGACATCTCGTGCGTTTTCCAAGCCTCAGGGAGAAGTCATGCTGGTTTAGACAGTGGACTGTTACCAAAAGGCAGTTAGCCAAACTAGAACAGCCCAAAGCTGACTGTACTCTAGAACTTGGTTTAAATAGAACATTTTTGACTTTTTGTTTTTTGGTTTGTTTTTTTTTTAACCACTTGAACCTTGAACACCAGACCCTTAAGTGTAACACAGTTTGTACAGTTTTTATGACTTGGTTTTTGTTTCTTTGCTTTGTTTTTTCGAGGCAGAGTCTCTATGCAGTCCTGGCTGTCCTAGAATTTTTGTAGACCATGTTGGCCTTGAACACAAAGAACTACCTGCTTCTGCCTCCCCAGTGCTGGTTTCTCCTTGATCAGATTCGATCCGTTTGGATTTCCAGGTTAGAGCAGCCCAGACAGAATCTGCTGAAGAGGGTACTTCTTACTGTCTGTGCTGTTTTTTAGGCTGGCCTTGCACTCACTATGTAACTGAGAATGTGTCATCCTGTCTCCACCTACTTAGTGCTGGAATTATAAGCATGTGCCACTATGGATTTTTATTCCTTTTTTTTTTTTTTTTTCCAGTTGAGGTATGTGGCTAGCAAGATGGCTCCATGGATAAAGGCATTTGCCACCAAGTCTGACAATCTAAGTTCAGTTCTTGGGACTCACATGGTAGAAGGAGAAAAGCAACTCCCTGGAGTACTCCTGACACCCACATGCACAGTGGCACAGGAGTGCACGTGCACACAGCACACACATACACAAAAAAAATTTAACTCTAAAAGCTATAACCATCTTTTAAAGTGTACAGTTCATCAGCCTGTAGTATATTCACGAGGCTGTGTTGCTGTCACACTGAAATTCTAGACTCTTTCCCTACTGCCAGATTCTTAGTTATTTTAAACAGTCACTAAGTATGTGCTCTGAGCTCATTCCAGATAACAGGATAGCTAACAGGCAGAGGAACCATTCACATGTGTGGTTCTTAGGAGTAATTTATTTTTTCTTTTTGATTTGTTTTGGGCGGGGATGGGGGGTTCAAGACAGGGTTTCTGTGTTGTAACTCTGGCTGTCCTGGAACTCACTCTGTAGACCAGGCTGGTCTCGAACTCACAGAGATCCACCTCCCTCTGCCTCCTGAGTGGAGGGATTAAAAGTGTGTGCCACCACTGCACAGCTTGGAGTAATTTCTTGCTGCTCCCTGGACAACAGCAATTTATATTAATTATATTAATGTCCTTCCTGCTAGAAACATTCCCGTTGCTACGGTCATTTGTCTTTGGCTGTCTAAGTCTTACGCTTACTTTGTCATGCGGTGGGTGACAAGTACCAGGCCTCTACCCATACCTTTTGTGTTACTAGCTCAGTCAGGTGGTCTCACTGCCTTTTCTCCTTTGTTTCAGCAAATTATGCGCACAGCCATGAAGTATAACCTGGGGCTGGACCTGAGAACAGCTGCCTACGTCAATGCCATTGAGAAGGTCTTCAAGGTGTACAATGAAGCTGGTGTGACCTTCACATAGACAGGTCACAACTGACTTCTTTCCCACCCTCTTCATCTATAACTTCTGCAGACCTGTCACAAGTTTACATGTAACCACGGAAACCTGTCCTTGTGACTCATTAGATAATGGACACTGTTCTCAACAAGTCAGTCTGAATCAGCCCCTTAAGATTAGGCTAGAGGATCATGTAGAAGCTGATGAGTGTAAAAGTAGAAATCACGTGTATCAGAGAGCTGGTTAGGCATTTTGCGTATAAGTAAAGTTTCTGCCTCCTGGCTGTGCCGCCTTGCTCTGGGCTCTTTCCAACAGGGTCAGTGCTTTGCCAGGGAAGGCGGTCAAGAGCATTCAGTCACTTCTGGACAAGTCTGGGAACTTCGACACACATAAGAAGTAGGTGTGGCATTTTCCAAAAGTGGCATGGTCCTCAAATGAGTTATTGCTATTTCACATCAACAAAATAACTCAGTTTTCTAAGTTGCAAGCAAAAATAAAAGCTGATTCTTTTATGTATTTTATTCTTTCAGAATAAAATTAGTACATGCTGCTGTAATGAAATTGCCTTTAATCACTTAAGCTTAACCTTGACTCAAGCAGTGAATGCCTAAAAACGTAGTGAATGGAAGAAGCTAGTTTCTATGCCATAACGCAGTACCATTTGTAGCTTATTGGCCCCGTGCTGTTGTCCAGCAGAAACAAAGTGACACTGTGGGAGCGTCTCCTCGTACCTGCAGTGATGGGGACTCTGGGAATTCATAACGGAGAGTGCAGCGGCCTTTTACCATGAAAATTACTTGTTCTTCCCATTTGAAGATCGATTGTGTTGAACAATTGAACCGTAATTCAAGTAGAGTGTCCCAGAAAAAAAAATACTTGGGCTCCCTGTTTGGAGTCTGGCAGGCTTCAAGCAGAGCCAGTCCCCCACCCCCAGCCCCAAGGCTTTGCATTCTGCACACTGCTTCACTAACAGCAGGCTGGAGGCTGTCTGGAGTTGACTTTTGTGTGGGGAGTTATTAGCCAGAGCTTTTGAACGGGAGTGTTACACAGAAGTACCAGATATTATTTATATAAGAATGAATGCTTTTTTTTAACAATACCCTTCCAGAAATTTCTAACTACTTTGTAACTGCATGATTAACTTGGTGATAAAAGCAGTTATTAAAAGTCTACCTTTTCCAAAGTTTATGTTTCTTTTCTGTGTTTTCATATTTGATAATCTCTTAGTAAACTATAAAACAGTAATTGAGGTTCAGATTTTTTCATAACTGCCTATGTCGCTTTCTTCTGTTATAAGCTGCTCAAATTTCATTTCTGTATTATTTTTTATTTCACTTATTAAGCTGTATGTCCTTGAGGAAGAGGCTGTAGTGTGTAAAACTAGTATAATAGTGTAATTTCTGGTACTTTTTGTTTACTCTGCAGATGGAACTATTACAATCTTAGGTGGGTTTCAGTAAGAGAACAGGAGTCAATCACAATGGCTAGAGAGATAGCTCAGCAGTTAAGAGCACTAGCTGCTCTTACAGAGGACCTGGGTTCAATTCCCAGCACCCACATGGCAGCTCACAACTGTCTATAACTCCTGTTCCAAGGGATTCAACACCTTCACACAAACATACATACAGGCAAAAAACACCAATGTACATAATATAAAAATAAATAAAATACCTTAAAGAAAAGAGCCAGGAGGTAGTGGTGCGCCCCTTTAATCCTAGCACTGGCGAGGTAGAGGCAGGAGAATCTCTTGAGTTCGAGGCCATCTTGGTCTGCAGAGTGAGTTCTAGGACAGCCAGAGTTACAACAGAGAAACCCTGTCTCAGAAAACCAAACCAAAATAATAATAATAATAAGCCTGACCCACTCTACTGAGGGTCCAGCCTCTGATTGACTGACCCAGAGGACATGGTCTCTAGGTAATTTATTGAGGAAAAGCACTGCCCACTGATACAAAGGTCTAAATCGCTTAATGAGTAGAACTTCCACAGTACACCAACTCCCAGCTTCAGCTGGCCGAACAGATGCCATTTTACAGGTGAAGTCAAAACCGCTGGTCAAGGTGTTCCTTGATCAGTGCTTAAGCTGGGGGAGACCATGGAAGGTTCTTCCATGTTAGCATTAATACAATTAGGTGCTTTCAACACAAAGATCTCAGTGGGCAAAGTCAAATCAACAATTGCTCCATCTCTGGGTATTTGAGGAGACAATTGCCAGTGCTCCAAACTAGCATTCTTTCTGCATCCAAGAAGGCTACAGCCATCCACACCCAGAAAGCTAGTTCCAACAGCTAAGGAAGGACCTTCTGGCAGCAGCTCTAGCTGCCAGATACAGCAACTGTTCAAAGTTCATATTACTACACAGAAGTGCATGTAGCGTTTTAATATTTGAGAATAAATTTAAATATTCCACTACATTATTCATTTGTTTGAAACAGGGTCTTATGTAGCCCAGGCTGGCCTCAAACTTGCTATTAGCTAGGACTAGCCTTGAACTCGTCCTGGTCCTCCTGCTTCTTGTTCCAGAGTGCTACCGTCATACCTGCCTTTTTCTGGTGTCTTTTAAATGAAAAATTGAAGCAAACTGCCAAACTAGTCACAGAGTTTAACAGCTAAAGTTATTTATGGGAATATAGATCAGTATGGAAGTTCCTTAAATTAAAACTAGAACTACTGCATGGTCCTCCCTTAGGGATATACCCAAAGAGGTCGAGGCTGACGCACCACAGAGGTACTTGCACATCCTCAGCCAGGATGGAACCAGTTCAGATGCCTGTCAGTGGATGAAGGGGAGAAAACCAGCATGTACACAATGAAGTTTTTTTTTAGCCATGAAGAATGAATTTGCAGGAAAGTAGATGAATCAATGGACCATCACATTAAGTGAAATAAGCCATTCAGACATGTTTTCAGTTTCTAGGGTGCCTTTTTTAAGACTTTTAAATCTACTTTCTTTAATTTTTCTGTGTATGGGTGTTCTGCCTGCCTGTGAATCTATATGCAGGGCCTGAAGAGCACGTGAGATTCCCGGAGACTGGATTTACAGAAGGCTGTAAACCACCATGTGGGTTCTGGAAATGGAGCCAGAACTTCATGGAAGAATAGCCAGTGTTCTTAACTTCTGAAACATCTCTCCAGCCCCAAGATTTATATAATGTTATGTATAAGTGTTTTGTATGCGTGTGTGTATGTGCATCACGGGGCACAGGAAAAGGGCATTATATCCTCTGAAGCTGAAGTTTCAGATAGTTATAAGCTGCTGTGTGGGTGCTGGGAACCGAACCCAGGTCCCTACAAAAGCAACAAGTGCTTTTAACTGCTAAGCCGTCTCTTCAGATCACATACATACAAAGGAATGACATGAAGGAAGTGGGGTAAATGTGGGACAAAGGAAAAGGTAAATAGTGTGTGTTTTCTAAGCTGGGTGAGTGGCACGTACTTTTAGTCGATTAAATGAATATGTGAAGTGAAAGCAGAAGGGACACTAGGGAGAGAAAGGACAGCAGTCAAATCTGGGCAAGAGGTATGTGAAAAATTACCTATGTTAGCTGAGTAGCTCACAGCTAATTCCAGTACTTGCGTGGTGGGCACAGGAGGTCAGAGTCATCCCCCACTACAGCCTGCTCAAGGCAGCATAGCCTGTGTCCAGCCCTGTCTGGAAAGGAGTATATAAGGGACTTGGGTGTAGCCCAGTTCCCAGCACCACGTCTACAGACTGGTAGCACACACCCTTAATCTCAACACCAGGGAGGGGGAGGCGGGAGGGTCGGAGTTCAGAGTCACCCTCAGCTATGCCATAGCTAGTTTGACTCATTGGTAGCGTGTATGTGCGTGTATGTCTGTGGATATATCATCAACTTTCAGAGGGGCTTGTAAATGATCAAGTGGGTTCAGTCTGTAACGCCGGAAGAGAGACAGCTACATCAGCCGGCCCTCCAGCTGTGGAAGTGCTCCAGATGGTTTTGATTTCCACACAGGAGCTTCAGTTTCTGCTTCTACAACCAATTATAAAAGGCGTAAGAAACTTTTCTTCTTGTCCCAGCTCCCAGCAGATGCCAGTGGTGATGGTAACAGTGTCACCGGGTATCCCTAGGGTATATAATTAAGTACACCTTTGCTGTCATTGTGGATGTCATTAATGGTGGGGTGCAGAGATAGGGGTACAGTGATTCCCTCTCAAACCCACATCAGACAGATGATGATTGCTCAGGTCTTCCAGGCTTTCCTTAAGAGTTTGTTGATCCTAGTCCTGGGTATGATTGGGAGAGACTTACTAGGGATTAAAGTGAGGTGCTCACAGAGAGGTGAGGGGCTGGAGCCTAGTCACCCCTGAAAGTCTCCGGCTGTGTCTTGGAAAAAACGTAAGTTCTCTCTGGGAACTGCAGGGCATCTTCGTAGTTCTCCAAACAATGATTCACAAAACATCACATCACAATGGTGTTGGAGGACCACAGAGCAGTGCACGCCAAGAATTGGATCCAGGGTGAAACAGCTGTCGAGCAAGGAGTCCTGAGTGCAGGTTGGAGATCCTCTTCAACCACCAGTGAGGCAGAGTAACTGTCTAGCCTCCACTTCCAGCCCGAAACCTCAGAGTAGGTCAGAGGTGAGCCTTTGAGCTTTCTGAGCTGTGTGTGTGTGTGTGTAATAACCCTGCACGTGGGGTCTCCAGATCCCAGAAACAAGTTGAGTGTACCATCCCTGCAAACCTTTTATCTCCCGGTTTTTCATTAAAGCTTCTTGTGTTTGTTCAAACAGTTACCAGCCACCAGCTTAAATGATGTCTGAGTGTTTTTGGCAACTGCCCTCAATGAAAAGACTTGTGTAACATGAGCTCCTAGTCAGGAGAAATAAAGCCAGCCTGGCAATGGGTGTTCTTGGAGACCAAAGGCCAGCTCAAATAATGGCAAGTCTCTACAGTTGAGAGATTGGTTTGTTTTCTGTGGTGCACTCAATGGAACCCAGGACCTCCCACATGCTAGCAAGTGCTCTACCACTGAGCTACACCCCTAGCCCTGAGTTTTTGAGACAAGGTCTACCTACATAGCTCTGGCCGATCACAAACTCGTGATCCTCTTGGCTTCTCTATCCTGAGTATTGGAATTTAACGTGTGTGTCACCATGCCCAGCAAAATGAGGTCTTGAGAGAAAACTCCTAACTACATTGTGTCTCTCCGGGGGGCTTGAAGGCTATTCCTTCCGCCTTTTTGAAGCAAGTCAGGTCTTGAAATTTTGCCATAAGGCTTCAAACTCTCCAGTGCTAGAATTTCAGGACTGTTGGTTTTCACTGTAGTAGTGGGCCATCAGTTTCCTAGGCTGTGGGGAAACTGGAGAAGCCAAGAACAAGACAGGCTGAAAACACTGGCTCATGTTTGCTGACATCACCATTTTGATAATGCTGATTCCATGACCCTCATTGCCAGGTACACAAAGGGGAAAATGAAAGCCGGAAAAGGGCTTGTCCAAGGAAATGACACCGGGGGCGGGGGGGGGTGAATTAAGATGAAGGCAGCACTTTGTCGTTTTAAGTATTTTACTGTTACTGTGGGGTAGGCACACACACATTCCATGACGTGCATGCGTGCAGAGATCAGAAGACAGCTTCGCGGACCTGGTTCTATCCCTGCGGTTTTACATAGGTTCCGTGGGTTGAACTTAGGTCATCAAGCTTACCCAGCAAGCATTTTATCCACCCAGGCGTCTCACCAGCCTAAGACAGAACAGTCCCATTGATTTATCTGACTCATGGCATGTGGACTGGTTCACACGAGATTTGCCATGCAAGTTCAACAACGCAAACTGGCCTCTGTGGCCTAGTGAGCAGAAATCTCACACTGTGTCCACCCGGAATGTCCACAGCGCCACAGAGCTTTGCTTCCAGATACTGTCCCTTCACTCTTCCCACGTGGACATAGACTCTCAGTGGCACTTCACTGGGGAGCAATCTTCCATAAGCCAGTATTGCCCTCCACGACCGAATTTTTAAAACAATTGCTTCAGTTTCCTCTTAAAGTCAAACATCAGAGAAATATACAATGCTAAAGGAAGAGTTTCTCATATTCCCACAGACAGGACCATTGCTAATATTTTTGCCAGGCCTGAGCTGTTGAGGCTTTGTGCTTAATTGTCATTTGCCTTATGAAAAAAGAACTTGTTCTGCACATGTACTTTGTAACTTATTAACTTACTTGGACATAATATATTTACATTCCCCTAGTTGTTTCTCAAGCCTGGGGTGGGCCTTGCAAATCTTAACCCAGTTACATCCCAGTTCCCTCCTCAGTAGCCATATGGAATGTTCCGTTTCCTGTATAGGCAGTAACTACAGTTCAGGAGAATTTATAGATACCATCTCCATACTGTGTGGCAAGCCTCATAAACAGAACTTCCCACCTAAGTGACCATTGCCGGATGTTTCCATCTTTCTGTCGTGAACATGCTATAGTAAATGTGCATTTTCCCCATTGACACCTTTACACACCCCAAGAGACCATTCTGACCCGAGTCTGCCACTCCTGGTGCTGTGGACATTTCCGGGTGGACTCAATGGGAGGTATTTGCTTACTAGGCCACAGAGGCCAGCTTGCATTGTTGAACTTGCATGGCGAATCTCATGTGAACCAGTCCACATGCCATGAGTTAGGTAAACAGTGGGACTGTTCTCTGTCTTAGGCTGGTGAGATGGCTCAGTGGATAAAATGTTCTCTAAGCTAGGATTTGGATTGGGAAGGCTCCGAAGTCTTCAGGAGACAGAAGCAGATAAATCTAGCACCAGCTAGACAGTGTATAGGTCCAGTGTTGATCCTGAACCTTTCAGAAATCTGTGGGACAGTGCCACAAAAGCCAAATCATGCTGAGAAACTGACTTATTTTTTTAACCAAAATACCCTTCGTCCTCATTTCTGCTAAGAACAATTAGCTTCCAGCAAGACAAGTAAATATATTATCGAGTTCTACACAGAATTTCTCTTAACATATGCCCCCCCAAAAAAATGTGTGTGTGTGTGTTTGTACGATAAAAGCATGTTGCACATGTGTGTGCAGGTACACAGATGGAGACCAGAGGTTGGTGTAGGGTATCCTCCTCCATCTCTCTTCACCTTGAGCTCATCATTTCCTGCAGATTGGCTGGATGGCCAGCAAGACACCAAGATCCACCGTCTCCGCTCCCACACCCGGGTGCTTAACACGGATGCTGCAGACCCAGACTCAGGCCCTCACACTTGGGCAGCAGGCGTGGCCACTCTGTCCCCTGCTTCTTCAGGGTTTCATGTAGCCCAGGCTGGCTTTGAACTCAGCCTCCTTTTTCCACCTCCCAAAAGCTGGAATTTCCAGTATGTACCACCACGTCTGGCTTCTGTTCCAAAGCTTTCAAATGCTACCCACTTACACAGTTTCTTTGTAGACAAGGTCTTATGTAGTCCAGGCCAGCCTCAAACTCACAGTGTCGCTGAGGCTTGATCTTGAACTTCTGATCCTCCTGCCTCACCTCCTGAGTGCTGAGATTACACAGGTGTGACACCACATCCGGTCCCACACATGAATTTGAACTATAAGGTGCTAAATTGCTCCTGAGAAGAAGGAAGGAGGGAGGGCCGCTGCCCCCCACGATCTATGTCTTTGCCACACGTCTCCAAGTGGAGTCCAGCAGGAGCCTCCAGGAACAAGCAGAGGACTCCCCCACCCCCTCCTTAACTGGCTTCTGTATCATCCAGTGTAAATGCTTATCTGGGCCTCTCAGGACAAGCAGCCCAGCCACACCCTGAATCCTGGCTAGGCCTAGTCTCCAATTGCAAGGAAAACCAGAGTGCTACAGTGAACGTGTGTTTTGCCCTTTGAACACCCATGTTTCTATACACACCTGCAGCACAGGCTGGGGATGGAGCGCAGCGTAGACAGGCCCGCTGCTTGTGAAGCCCTAGTCCACTTGACAAGTAGAGAAGGGAAGAGAAAAAGAGATGTGAAAGGACTGGCTAACAATTCAGGGTGCGTGTATGTGATGGTGGCACACGCCTTTAATCCCAGCACTCGGGAGGCAGATGCAGGCAGATCTCTGTGAGTTCAAGGCCAGCCTGGTCTACAGAGTGAGTTCCAGGACAGCTAGAGTTACAACAGAGAAACCCTGTCTTGAAAAACCAAAAATAGATTAGATAGATAGATGGATAGATAGATAGATAGATAGATAGATAGATAGATAGATAGATAGATATGTAGATAGATAGGTTCAGGGTGCAGTAACTCCTTAGGAGAGGGGCACAGACATAAGGACCCGAGCTCCATCCTTAGAGCCCACAACCTGGCAATGCATGCTTGTAGTCCCATGCTGGTCAGCCAGTCTAGTCTACTTGGCTAGTTGCAGCCAGAGAGACCCTGTCTCAAAACTGACTCTCTCTGTCTCTTTCTGTCTTCCTCTCCATACCTCCTCCTCCTCCTCCTCCTCCTCCTCCTCCTCTTCTTCTCTTCTTCTTCTTCTTCTTCTTCTTCTTCTCCTTCTCTCTCTCTCTTTCTCCATCCCTCCCTCCTTTCCCTCTCTTTCTCGCTCTCTCTCTCTCTCTCTCTCTCTCCCTGCTTGCTGGATTAATAATTCCTCATCTGATTCATTGAGTGGAAACCACAAGAGGTGGCAGGTACCCACCATGTTGGATGTTTCTCCACAGAGGCAAAGCTGAAGTGTGCAGTGTTTACATTAAACAGATATTTAGCCTAGCCGGTGTTGGTGGCATCTGCCTGTAGTCCCACACTTGAGAGGTGGAGGCAAAAAAGATCAGGAGTTCAAGGTCAGCCTCAGCTACAGAGCCCGAGTCAGGCCAGCCTGCTCCTCATTAAGGCCCTGTGTCTAAAACAAACAAAACAGGGGGCGGGGGGAGGGGGAGGACCACTTTGCCTAGGGTTTCCATCCAAACTGGAGTAAACTCAGGACTCTGTTCACATTTCATGTTCTTTATTAACATTCAGGAAAGGCCAGCCATGGTCGGGGGCAGACTCACTGTCCCAGTCTACCCAGGCCTTCTGCAGCATGGGTAACAGCCTCAGTGACAGTGTGGGTCACCTTCTCAGTGACCTCCTTCACCACCCTGTCCCCCGATTCTTGGGCCTTCTTTAGGGCGTCAGCGAGGGCTGTTGGGAAAAGAAAAAGAAAACTAGGGGTAAGCAAACCCACTGTGCGTTGGGTTATTGTTCCTCTCAGGAGCAGTTTCTCACAGTTTGTGGCCTTTCTTCCAATCTGCCTTCTGCATTGCTTCACTCTGTGTTCCCTCCTCCTGTGCAAAATCGCCAAGTTTCGTTTTGACAGATTTACCTGATGTTTTCCGTATGAGTACCGGGTTGTCGTTTTTGTCTGTTCGTTTGTTTAAGTCTCAGTTAAAAAGAGCCCCCCCTCTCCAAGATTATACTAAAGTCTTTTCGTGACACTCCTTCAGACTGGATTTTTGTGTCCTCAAAATTCCCTGTTGCAATCCTCCTCCGGATTGTGCCAAGAGGAGATGGAGCCAAGGTGCTGGTTAGGTTAGTAGGGTGGGTGGAGATTCGTGACCAAGAGAGTGACACCCAGGACAGCGAGCTAGTCCTTCCGCCACGTGAGGCCGGCTTCAGAGGCCGTGCAGCTGCTGCCACCTGGGGCTTCCAGACATTTCTCTCGTTTCTTTTCCTCCTTCTCCCCACCCTTCTTTTCTTTGAATGAGGGTCTCACTGTCTAGTTCAGGCTGGGCTAATACTTGCTATGTAAGCCAGGCTATCCTCAGCCTCACACTCTTCCTGCCTCGTTCTCCCAAGTTCTGGGACCGTAGACATGTTCCACCATGCCTGGCTAGAGAAACAATACACTTCTGATGTCTGTGAACCGTTGGATTCATGGCATTTCACTTGAGCTGTGTGAGCGCAAGCGGTTATATCCTAGCGGTTTGATACATTTGTGTATTTCCAGGTGAATCCTCCATCCGGCTGGAGTCTACTTCCTCGTAGAGAGGGGAGTACGGTGTGCTTTGTACACTGTCCCACTCAAGGCGTAGCACAGGAAATTTCTATACAGATACGTATTTAAACATACAACTGTCTATTTCCCATGTCCTGTCACTAAGTGCCGCCACCTCGCCTTCCAAGCGTTCCACAAAGAAAACCGCCTAGATGGAGCCCTCACACACAAGGTACAATCCACATGGATAAACGCATGTGGAGAGGTTGTATGGATAATTGCACCCCAGCTAAAGAGGGTGCTATGTCCTGGCCAGGGCTGGGTCTGGTTGAACAAGAAACAGATTGGGCTAGCTCTTGGGCTCCCTCCCTCCCTCCCTCCCCCTGCCTGCTTCCGCCATTCTCTCCCTGCTTCTGTTCCCATGCGGAGGATGCAACCACTTCGCACGTGTGAGGTAAATACTCTACCTCTGAGCTCTCCCCCCCCCCGCAGCCCTTCTTTCTACACGCCCCCCCTTTCTGCTTCCTTCTTCCCCTCCTCCCCATTCCTGTCTCCAAGCAACCTTAGCTTACCCCTCTCTCCGGCCTCCTTGGCATGGTCCACCACCTCCTTCACCACCTCCTCCACAGCGTGAACTGAACAGAGAGGACCAAGTCAGAGTGAAGGTATCCATCCATAAGCCCACTCCCCGTCACAATGGCCTGGTAGCCTCTAGACAATAAGGTGAGACTCTGGTACACTGCCCCCCAGTCAGGACAGAGGGCTCAGGACCCCTGGCTGCCCAGCTGCTGGAGATGCACAGGGCCCTCTGTGGCCCTCAGCCTGGAGGGGCATGGATACCTAGAACATCCTTCTGCCAGCTGGAGACCTGAGCCAAGGTAAGTGTGTTTGTCAGCTAACCACGCCTGTCTAGAAGAGCTGTTTGTCCCACTTCAGACGCCTCTGTGTATCTCCAGAGAAGACACGCACCTCATGGCAGTTCTTCTGGAAGAGGGAAATCCCTGCCCGCCTCCAGCTTCTGGGTAGTTTTGGTGGGAGCATGCTAGAACCCAGAGATTTCAGAGACAGACTCTAACTCTAACACCCCCTCCACTGCTAGCTGCGTCCCTCATGACTCAGAAGGTGAGAAGAAGATTAAGAAGGGTCGGATCCGGTGGTGGAGTTAAAAATGAAGAAAGTGCTGTTATGTCTGCAGCCTATTCCAAAGAGGACAGCAGACTTGGCACAGGTTTTTCCTCTATGTCCCAAAGTGAGACTCAAGGCCTCTGGCCCTATTCAAAGTCTAAAAGGACATTTCTATTTCTTTCAAGAACCCAGGATGAGGTTTTGCAAGCTGAGGTACGTGGCTGCATGGAAGAAATAGAAATGTCCTTTTAGACTTTGGACAGGGCCAGACTCCATGATTTCATGGTAAAATGTCTTTTGAAGCTTTGAAGCATGGTGAAAGTGGAAATCTACCCTCTTTTTATTCTGCATAGACTAATCAAAATAGGCTTGCCTATTTTGTTTAGTTCAATTTAGTTTTGTTTTGTTTTATTGTCCTTGCAAACATCCAGGGCTTTTCATAGACAAATGTTCAATCACCGGACTACACCCTCAGGCCTAAAATAAGCAATACTGACATAAAAGGTACTCTAGGCTTCCAGACAGAGGACCCAAGCCACCGGCTCTGCGCTCAGCACCTGGACTCTGCCTTTGCGCCCCCAACTCTGCTGTCTCCTGGTGGTGCCAGTGGGTCAAGCTTTGTGATGGGCTTCTGCTTCTGTCTACCCCAAGGCTCCTGCCTCCCCGATGGGATCAGCTGTCAATCAGCCCGGAGGAGTCTGCCCCCAGCTTCTGGGCAGGTGGAAAGCCCAGGTCCTTACCTGCTCCCTCTGTGGCCTTCTCAGTTCTGTGGGCCAGGCCCTCGGCCGCCAGCTTCCCCAAACCTCCCAGCATCGTGCAGCAGGCAGTGACAGGTAGGACTCTGGGGACTGGATTAGCATGCTTTTATACATGCCTATGACAGCCTGCCAGGCCCCCGGGCACCAAGCCCTCACTCAGCCAGTGGGAGGCTGAGCAGATGAGTCAGTTCTAAGCCTGGGTGGGGCTACTCCAGTACTGTGCACTCCCCTTCTCTCAATGAGCACCCCTACTCCCTCTACCAGGAGCCCCAGAAAGCAGAGACAGAAAGCAGAAGCAGAGGTCAGCTGTGGACATGGCTAGTCCCCGTGGCAGGAAGCTTGTTCTGTGACGTGATAGGACTTGGGAACAATAGTTCTGCCATGCCCTGGCTGGGGTCTAAGTTCTCCAAGTCTGAGCACTGGCATGTACCCAATGACAAGGCCTTCAGCCTGCCTACCAGGGTTCCCACTGTGGCCTAGTCAGGCTTTTAGAGCCTAGAACCAAGGCAGCTCTGGAATCAGGCACAAGGAGAGTGGGCACCTCTGCCTTTCCCACGGCCAAGGATCCTGGCTCAGCAGAACAACCACATGGTCCCCACTGAGCAGGAGGTTCAGTGTCACCTCACCCTCTCAGGGGCTCAGCATTGACTAGACCTGTAGCCATCCTGGCCCAGTCAGCTGATTTAACTTATCCGGGCTCCAGGGTTACCTAGGACTGGGGCAGCCAGCACAGGGGAGAGTCCTGGCCACTTTGTACCCTAGGGTCCAGCTTCTAGGGACATTCTGTGAGTTTAACAGCAACCACTTAGTTCCCTTCATCCCAGGCAAGTAGTCAGAAGACCCCATCATCATTTGGGGAGATCTGTCTCCAACTAGGATTCTTCAGCTTCCTGGTGTGTCCTGTGCAGAGGGGTCAGGCTGCCTCCCTCCTTACTCAGGCTGCGCAGAGATTCCTCAAGCCGCGTGCCACAGGTTGGTTGCCTCCCTTAATCACCAGCCCCAACAAAGCCTCAGTTTCCTCATCTGTAAAATGGGACAGGTATGTCTTCCTGGCTGTGTCATTGATAGTCACTGGGAATACCTGTTCCCTCCTGAGCATCACGGATGTGCTAGGGAAGTTCCTCTTGGCAGTAGTCCCTACTAGCTAACAGCAGTGGGCCAAGGTGCAGCTGCGGTGTTAGACCCCTTGCAGCTAGAGAGCTGAGGGATATGGACTCCATTGGCCTAAGGACAGGGGCAGAAGGTCTTCCAGTGTTCACACTCACATGCTGTAGACCTGGGTCAGGAGGCTGAGGCCTCCTCCCTGTGAAGCCTCTCTCATCCCTCAAAGCCGTCCTGCTGGGTGTGACAGGACTTAATTAGTATTTACCAGACCAAGGGCCCTTCAGAGCCGAGGTCTTCTTGCATTCCTGTGTGGTGTGGCAGGCTGTGGTTAAGGTGGTTAAAGGGTGCCATGGGCTGCAGGACTTCCAGTCACATGGCCAAGCCCCACACATGCCATTGCTATCAGCTGGCATGCTCTGATGACAAGGCCTCCAGCCTGCCGTCCAGGGTGCCCCCTGTGGCCTAGTCAGGCTTTTAGAGCCTAGAGCCAAAGCAGACACTTAGTGCGCAGACACTTAATTTGGAAGAGCCTTTTTAAGAGAAAGAAGGCTGGGGAAATGGCTCAGTGGGTGAAGCACTTGCCACCTAAGCAAGAGGACCTGAGTTTAAATCCCCAGGACCCACATAAAGCCAGATGCAGTGGGGAGCATCCATAACCCTAGAACTAGAACAGGAAGTTTGGAGGCAGAGGCCAGAGAATCCCAGGATGCTTGTGGAGCAGCTAGCCTGGTCTACACAGCGGAAAGAAATAACAAGGGGCTGTCTCAAACAAGGCAGAAGGAGACAGCCGGCACCCTATATGTGGGGCTGTCCAAGAGCTAAGAGTGTGTTGAAGCTGGCTTTTGAATCCCGCGTCACCCAAGGGGATGAGAAAGGCAGGCATTCACCGCTTCACGCCTTAGACTGGCCTAAACTCAGCTAAATTATTAGATATTAAAACTGCCTGCTTCACTGAAGCAAAGACGCTTCGTCTGCCTTGCAGGCTGGGGACACAGGCTCCAGATGCAGACGAGGCCACTCCCAGCATCCTTGTCCTAACCAATGGGCATTCTCGGGGTCACTGGCTCCTCCCCTGCCTGTGTACCCCTATAAGTATACCCTCGCCATGCATTAAAGAGAGACCGCCCTCTGACATGTGGACTTTTCGGCTCACTGAGGTCCAACAAAGACAGGGCAAGGGTGAGGTAGACTCATTGCCCCCTCCCCCTCCACACCATGCTCTCATGTGGGTCCTCAGCCTGGAAACCGCGAACCCAGGTGGGCGTCGTTCTGCAGGTGGAGAAGTGGAGGCAGGGAAAGCATGCATGGTGGGAGAATTCCCAATTACAACACCTAGATTGTCTCTGACCACACACACACTGCATTCACACATGCACGTGTGCACAGGCACAGAGACTTTCTTAAAAGAAAGAAGAAGAAGAAAAAAAAAAAACCACAAACGTGGTGCCTGCCAGCTGTACAAGTGGAAATATATAACCCCACGGGTGGGGAAGGGGCTGTGGAAGTAGGGACCCTGGAACTCAAGTAGGTCCAGCCCACCCTACCCTTCCACACTTAGGGCAAAGTTTCAGGGTGTGAGGGAGGAGAAGGGGTGCACAGCTGGCGGGATGGGGCTTCAGAATGCATGGAGATACCTTTGGACCCCTGAAAGGCCCAGTTTCCAGTGAGGGTGCATGTGGCCTCTGCTCTCACGAGGGTCCTCTCTTGTTATTTCCCCGACAGCTTTAGAATGGCTTCCAGACACACACACACACACACACACACACACACACACACACGTCAATCCCAGCTTAGTTCTCAGCATGGCTCTCCTCTCTGAAGCTCACCAGCCCCAACAGACCCTTGTCACGGGTCAGGCCACACAGCCTGGGATACTGTCCTTTTCCTCTGCCCGTCAGGCACTGCTGCCCCGAGATCCTGCCCTCTTTGGTACATTGTCTCTGGGTGAGCACTCCGGTGATGTCACACCACTGTTCTTTGCCCAGACACACACCCCAAATGCCCGGCCAGGAAAAGAAGAGGGACCAGGAGAGGCTGAGGCTCCCGGAGATGGACTTAGTTCCCCAACCCCTTGGCTCTAATCCAGGTCCAGTCCCATTCAGCTCCAGCTGTGACCTGATCCCTGTCCTCCCAAGCCACCCTGCTTGTCCTGATAGGCCCCCTGTACCCCTTCTCTAAACTCATGAGACTGGATCTCTTTCTAGCCAAAGATTCTCCTAACCATGGTATATCCTGGTCTCTGTCACTGGGCAACTTTCCCTGCCTGTGTGAGGTTGAAGGCGACTCAGATGGGGTCGGCCCTCCATTGCCCATCATAGAAGACATTCCAGGGGAACAACCCTTGAACATGGGCACCCAGGCCAGCCTATCCTGAGCCAGCAGCTCAGGTCCAGTGCTCCCCTGGGCAGGGAGAATCTGGCTTTGACAGGAGTGGACTAATTCTCCAAGAAGAATTTGCTCAACAACCCAGTTCAGCAAAGGACCTGCTGGCTGAATCATTAAAGTCAAGGAAAGTTGATTTTTCATACGCCAGTTGCCAACTTAGCAAACACCAATGCTCTTTTTAAAACATTTACTTTGGGTAGCTAAGTCATAGCCTGTCTCATGACTGCCACAGACATCCGAAGAATGACAGCCCATCGTGCCTCTGCTTCCTCACGCTTCAGGTCACAGGTCTGACTGCGTAGTACACACTGTGTCTACACACCCTGCACACGCGGAGCCCTCCCAGCCATACAGGAGTCTTGTTCATCCAGACACTCAGAGATCTAGCTTGTGGGTCACCCCAGGAAGCTACGCCCAGGACGTCATGCCATCCTACACATATCCAGGATATCAGCTAGACTCCTGGTGGAAGCCAGAAAGCACATTTAGATGTATGCTCAACGAAAGGGACCATTCACAGGGCTATAAGAGATAGTTGGGTACTAAGCATCAGGGATTATGGCAACTATTATCTCTCTGGATATCTCAGAGAGGCATGGGAAGGTTCCTGTCTCCTAGAGCCGTGTCTGTGGAAGGGAGACAAGGGACAGAAGCTACAGCCATCATCAGAGATGCATGGCCGCTTCTAAACCATGCACAACAAGGAACCAGCATCTTCCCAACCAGGCTCAGAGCCAGGAGCCCAGGTAATGCAGCCTGGGAGAGCTGTCCAGGGAGGAGCAGCAGAAGTGGGTGTAGATGTAATCAGAATACCAGCTCATCCTTCTTGAAACAATGGCTTAATTCTAAATCGTCATCTTAGAACTCCTTAGAACTGGGTGGAACAACACAAGAAAGAGAAAATAAAGCCCATCGTCATGCTTGATTTCAGAGACCTGGGAGACAGGGGAGGTTTAGAAACCCAGAGTGAAGTGAACTGAGCAGAACCTGTGTAGGAAGCCAAGAAGGAGGGCAGGGAGACCTCTGTCTCAGCAACACACCTCCGGCAGAGAGGGTTCCTGGAGTAAATGAGGTCTGTGGCATCGAGGCATGGAGGAATTGGTGATGGTGCCAGGGAAGTCCAGGTGCGTGGACATCCCTGGGGGCTGTCGCTGGTGAGAAAAGGCTGGCAGGAGAGTCTTCCTGGAGCTGAGTAAATTTTGAGAGACAGAAGGGTCTTGGCTCCTGGCACCCACACAGAGGCTCCCAACCGTCTATGCCTCCAAGAGATCCAAGGCCCTCTTCTGACTCTGTGGACACATGCACACATGGTACACACACACACACACACACATACATATACACACACACATACACACATACACACACATACACACACACACACACACACACACACACACACACACATATTCAGATATAAAATAAATAATCGCTTGTAAGATACTAAACTAAAGACCCCACTGGAATTTCATCAGGTTTCCAATTAATGCTCATTTGCGGTTCCAGAATTCCATCCGAGGTCACACACTGCATTTGGGGGTTATTTCTCGACTCCTGTAGTTTCTTGGGATGGCCTCCCAAGGCTGTGCTTGCCTTTCTTTTTCTTTCACAACTTTGACACTTTTAACTGGTCCCGATCAGAATTTGTCAAATGTTCGTTGAGCTGAGTCTGATTTCCCATGATTGGACAGAAGCTATTCGTGTTTGGCCAGAATTCCTCAGAGCTGGGCATGGTGGATCCCATCTTAAATCCCAGCACTTAAGAGACTAACATAGTAGGGTCTATAGTTCCAGGCAAGCCTGGGCTGTAGAGTTTGAGGATGGCTTAGGCTATAGTTAAACCCTGATTTAAAATAGAAAAAATACCTTAGACATGTATCTTTCCCAGTGCAGGACTTACAGCATTCGCATAATATAAACTTTGTAGCTTAACAACTTGCCGGTGCCCTCTAAGCAGAGTCAAAAGATTCACATCGCCATGCAACCGGTCCCCAGAACACTCTCACCGTGTGACAGGTAACAGATACTCTGTTTCCATGTGTCTGTTTGCTCTACATACTGCGTATAAGTGAAATCATAAACACTTGTACGACTAGTTTATTTCACACAGCGTAATGTTTTCAAGGTATCTCCACAAAGTAGCATAGGTCAGAATTTCCTTTCCTGGGGCTTTACTGAAAATTATCTGGGCCCAGCAAGATGGCTCAGTGGGTAAAGGCACTTACTATGGAAGCCTGGTGACCTAGAAACCTGAGTTCAAGCCCCAGGACCCATGTAAAGGTGGAAGGAGAGAATCAACTCCACACAGTTCTCCTCTGACCTCTAAACGTGCTGTGGCACGTGCACTCAGATACACAGACACAACAATAACGAACTTTGAAAACAGACATTTATGGCTGGGTGGTGGTGGTGGCGCACGCCTTTAACGCCTGTGAGTTTGAGGTCAGTCTGGTCTACAGAGTGAGTTCCAGGACAGCCAGAGTTACAACAGAGAAACCCCGTCTTGGAAAAAAAAAAAAAAAAACATTAAAAAAAAAAGGAAAAAACGAGAAAAGAAAATACATATTTATTTTATGTGTAGGCGTGTGTGCTTGGGTGTATATATGTACAGCATGTCCAGGAGCTCACAGAGGTCAGAAGAGAGCATCAGATCCTCTGAAACTGGAGTTAACACCATGGTGAGCTGCATGTGGGTGATAGGAACCGAACCTGGGTCCTTGAAGAGTCGTCAGTGCTCTTAACTGCTGAGCCATCTCTCCAGCACCCAAGTGTGTGTGTGGGGGGGGGACCTGTTGTTTGTGTTTTGAGACAAAGTCTCTCTATATAATTCTGGCTGTCCTGGAACTCACTAATTAGACCAGGCTGGCCCATCTCTGCCTTCTAAGTGCTGGGATTAAAGATGTGTGACCACTATTCCTGGCCTCCCAAATACTTTTTAAAGAGAAAACTGGGGCTAGAGAGATGACGCAGTACTGAAAAGCACTTGCTGCTTTTTCTAAAGAACCAGATTTCATTCCCAGCACCATCTTGGTGGGTGGTTCACAACAGTCTGTGGGTCCAGTTCTAGGGGATCTGGTGCCCTCTTCTGGCCTTCACAGGAACTGCATGCATATGGTACACATACACACAGGCAAAACATACATATAAAATAA
This sequence comes from Cricetomys ansorgei, assembly GCA_026225945.1. Classification (NCBI taxonomy): domain Eukaryota; kingdom Metazoa; phylum Chordata; class Mammalia; order Rodentia; family Nesomyidae; genus Cricetomys; species Cricetomys ansorgei. The sequence continues at coordinate 16,989,656 of JAMJFZ010001203.1, read as the reverse complement.
AAATAAATAGAAGACAAAACTCTCCTCAGCATTAGCTCTCAGTTATCGAGTACCTGTTTCTGGGTTTTGCCCAGTGCTACCCACCATTGTCCGCCCTCTCCTTTCAACACTGATTAATTGGAAATCTACTGTAAGGTTGTTCCTTCCCCGTGCTTATTTAACTCTTGACTTGTGTATGTTACTGTGGACTCACACAGCTTACTTCATTCTGTGAGTTTTACTCCAGTGCTGCCAGTTCAGGTAAGTGTGCCCCAAAGGAACCTTGAAGAAGTAGGTCTGCTGATATGGGCACACTGAGGATGACCTTGAACTCCTGATCCTCCTGCCCCCGCTTCCCAAATCTTGGGAATAGAGGTACATGCAACCATGCCCGGTGAGATTATAGATGTCTTTAATTTTATGCATTTCACAGTTTCATACACATATATTCTGTGACTGTAGTCCCCCCATTATTCTCTCTCATCCCTTTCCCCTCCCACTGAACCCCTTCTTCTCAACAAGTGGATTTTCTTCCCAAGACAAGGTCATACTCCTTAGTTTTTGTTTTTTGACACAAGGTCTTTCTATGCTGCTCAGCTCCGCACTGAACTCACTTTGTAGCCCAGGCTGATGACTTCAAACACATGATCCCCCTGCAGCAGCCTCCTGGGTGCTTGGATTACAAGTAGGTGCCACCATCCCTGCAGCTATATACATTTGTAGTAGAATTAGGTTCATTTATTAACATCTCTGTTCCATTTGGGGTTCCCATCCCCCAACATTCTAGTTTAACTATTTAATCTAATAATATAGGTTTGGTAAACCCAGAACTATCAGAGAGAAAGAGACAGACACATAGAGAAAGAGGAGAGAGAGAAAGAGAGAGACACAGAGAGACAGACAGACACATTCATACACACAGAGGAGAAAGAGACATTTTCCCATTATCTTTGTCACCTGATTCTGGCTTTCTGTGGCGCCACTGTGGAATTGTGGAATGGTCACGCAGCTATGGGTCGAGGGCACTTAGACCCCAGGCTATCACTCTGAGGAACTGGCAGGAATCTGGCCCCATCCCTTTGCAGTTTCTGATGACCACAAGCCACAGCAAAACTCTGCCCTCTTCCAAAGGCAGGTGTGGCCATGATTTGGCAGAGATGCTTTCCTAGAGTTACAACTAAGTCCCTGTTCCATGCAATATGCCCAAAACATCCCAGGATGCAAATGGGGCTATTCCAGTATCCCTGTTTTAACCAATGGCTCCAGTCTCTGGGTACCAAAGTCCCTCCCCTGCTTCTACCTATAAATATAATCACCCTTGCTTTAATAAACTGAGAGACAGTCCTCTGACAACCTCTCCTGAGAGTCTAGGTCTCTCTTGCTGGCTCACAGGTCTCCGATCTAAGATGGGGTGGGTGTGAGGTAAGAATCACGCTCCCCTGCAGCTTCCGACCCAGAAGCAGCGCCGCTATGGCAGGCTGCACACAGCAGAACCACCTCCAGGGACCAGGGAGCTGTGCGGGAGTCTTTATTTTTATCACAACAGCTTTCCTCCCCTCTCTCTGCTCCTCCCCTCTCTCTGCTCCTCCCCTCTCTCTGCTCCTCCCCTCTCTCTGCTGCCCCAGAGTCGCAACCTCACTCTCTGAAGTAACAGACTTGCGTGTTTTCTTATAGCACATATAGCATAATATACGTGCTTTACATTTCACTTTCGTCTGCTTAACAGCAAAAACATTTTTTCAGACAGGGTCTCATGATGCAGCCGAAGCTAGCTTCAAACTCCAGGGCCAAAAGGCCTCTGCGCGGCTCTCCAGCAGCGATGGGCTGCAAGCGTGTGCCACTGCACCCGTCTTAACACACTTTGCTTTTATTTATTTGCTTGCTTACTTTTTTATTTTATTCTGGGGTGTTAATCAGGGTTGGGGGAAAGTGCCTTTTCCTACCAAGCCATCTCACCCTCCAGAAACGCACTTTTTGTTTGTGTTTTTCAAGACAGGGTTTCTTTGTGTAGCCCTGGCTGTCCTGGAACTTGCTCTGTAGACCAGGCTGGCCTTGAACTCAGAGATCCGCCTGCCTCTTCACCTCCAGTGCTGGGACTAAAGGTGTGCACCACCACCACCTGGTGAAACACATTATTTTTAAGTATGATGAGAAGAATACTAAAACCATATTACAGTTGGATAATTCCCATCAGGAAAAAAAAAAAAAAAAAAAAAAACCCTGCTTCAGAGACGGCACAGGAAAATCATCAGCCAAACTCTCAACATGGATTTCAAAAAGAACAAAAGATGCTTCATAAACAACAATAGCTATGAAAGAAGTCTGAAGTCTGTCAATCAGAAATATCAGGATTCCGAGGCGAGACGGCCAGCCACCAGGACTAGCAGGGTGGGGGCTTACACAGGCGAGAAGCAGCACAGAAAAGCAGGAGATGTAACAGACAGATGCAGGAACGGGGACCATAAGAAGCCCAAGAAAGTGCATCCCACACGGGATGACTATGGAATGAGAGTTAAAAGCCTAAGGAGAAAGGAGGGGGCAGCTCGGTGGGGAAGGGAGCCTGCTGCCAAGTCTGGCAGCCTGAGTTTGATCCCGGGGACCCACATGATGCAAGGGAGAAGTGACTCCACAGGTTGGCCTTTTACTTCCCCATGTGCCGTGCCTCGGGCCGCACATGCACACACAGATAAAAATATACAAATGGAATCATTATAGAGGTATAGAGATATGTTTGGGAGACAGTGGTAGTTACGGAAACAAGGTGGAAAGGAGCTTCAGACCCGCACTGGGACTTACCACGGAAGCAAGCAGCGGAACATGGCACAGCTACATCCAAACACAGCTATACATAAGCATATACCTAAGCTTATATGTGGTGTGAGGTGTGGAGGTTCTAAGGTTGGACCTTCTGTATGGTCAGTAAATGTTCCACCATTGACTCTCAAACACCGTATCTCTATAATGATTCATGCCTGGGCCCCAAACATAGTAAATATTTTAAAATACAACTAGGAATATATATGAGGGGGCTGAAGAGATGCCTCAGAGTTTGCAGCAGTTCAGACAACTTGCTGTTCTTGCAGAGTACCCAGGTTTGGGTTTCCACACCACAGTCCAGGGGCTCTGAGGGCCTCTTCTAGCCTTCAAGGGCAGAAGACACACACTGAGTGCATATACATACGTGCAGGCAAACACACATACACATAAAATTAAAATTTTTTAAAAAGAACGTGCATGGAAAGGTGTTCAGGATCATTAACCATAGGGCAATGCAAACCGAAGCCACATGGAGATGCCACCTCACACCTGTTAGGATAAGTATTGTCGAGAATTGAAGAGGAGCCGAGCATGGTGGCACACACCATGACCCAAGACCGGGGGTTGGGGGGGTTTGCTAAGGCAGGAGTATCAGGAGTTCAAGGTCAGCCTCTGCTATATAATGAATCCAAGGCTAGCATGGCCTACATGAGACCCAGTCTCAAGAAAAAAACAAACAAATAAAAATAAATAAAACCAACCAACAAAAATGACTGACAATCATTCAGTCCCTATGTACAATGGAATATTAATCAGCTTTAAAATAGACTTTGTTATTTGCAGTAACACAGACTTTGACACTATGCTAAGTGAAGTTGTGACAGGGCCCTAGACCTTAGTAGGTCCTGAGACCTTAGCACAACTGACTCCATGATGGAGGGGCCATTCAGGCTGTAAGACTCAGCAGGTAGACAGCACCACCTGCCATAACTAAAACAAAAACCTAATTCATCAAAGTCCATCAAAGTCTGGGAAAGTCTCAAAATGTACTAGCGTTGCTTTTTAGCTTCTGTAGTTCCACTCTGGCTAACTGCTCTTGTTAACTGAAGTATGTCAACCCAGAACATGTTTTCTATGCTTAAAATCTCATCCTGAGAAAGGCTCAGAGCTACACTGGGATCCAGAACACACTGTAAAGTCACTGGGCTGGCTAATAAAGACTTTCTATTGGCTTAACCCATGTCTGAGCAGTTCTCTCAGGTAAATACCCCTCAGCAAAGTGATCAAAACAGATAGACAAATATTGAGTGGTCTCGCTTGTATTTGAAATCTATAAGAACCAGGTTCATAGATTCAGAGGAACAGCGACTACAGGGGTGAGAGGAAGAAAAGGCATACTGAATAAAAAGACAGATCTGTGCTGGAGATGTGGCTCAGATGGTAGAGTTCTTGCCTAGCATGCATGAAGCCCTGAGTTCAATTCCCAGCACAATATAAATCAGATATGGTGGCACATACCTATAATCTCAACACTCAGGAGGTAGAGGCAAGATGGTAAGGACATTCAAGGCAAGGAGGTGTAGTAGACATTTAAGGTCATCCTCCACTATGTAATAAGTTTGAGGCCAGCCTGTTTCAACAGCCAGTCGCTGTTTCAAAAACAAAACAAAACCCAACAACCAACCAAACAGATAATCAGATTACTTCTCTTCTTAGGCAGGGACTGGGAGCCAGAACACCATGAAATAGTTATTAAACAGCAGGTTACTTCAGGTTGCCTCTTTATGGAAGGATTAAGGCACAGGAAACTTCATTATCTTGCCAACTGAGACTGGTCTGTTTGGTAGCTCTGCTGTTTCACTCCTGACTTCTGGAAGGGAAATAAACAGATGAGTTACGCCTTGGTAACATGGGACTTTAACACGAGTGACTCCGTGTTGATTTTTTGTTTGTTTGTTTTTGTTTTTTGAGACAGGGTCTCTCTACGTAACCCTGGCTATCCTAGAACTCACTATGTAGACCAGGATGACCTTGAGCTCACAGAGAACCCACTGCCTCTATCTCTGCCTCTGCCTCCCAAGTGCTGGAGTTAAAGGCATGAACCTCCACACCTGGCCCTCCATTTTGATGTAACCTGGTCTTGCAGGCATTTAGTTCAAAACAAGGCCACCTGTGATATGTATTTGACAAGATCAACACCACGGACAGCTAATGGTGCCAGTAGTACCAGTCTGGGCCAAGTATTTCCAGATTATTGGCCTCTTGTCCAAAGAACTGAAAATCAGGTCCTGACAGATTTGCAAATGAAGCATGATTACTTGGAGCAAAGAGATAGGGCAGATTAAAGAGAGATACACTGTTCATATTGATGGCGGGCCATACCAGTGAAAATACTCAAGGGTCCCAATCATTGTTTGGGGCTTCTTTTTATGAGGTTCAAGAAAAGAAGGGACTGATTACTAGGGAGTGGTTTCTATTTTGATTGATAGATTAGGCCATATACTCATTTTTCTTACTGAACATGTACCTTCCCTTAAATGCACCTGACTTTAATTAAATGCACACCCAATTATACATGAGCAGAAAATGATTAATAGGGAATTCTCCCTAAAAGGCTACCGGAAAACACAATTTCGCATCACTGCGCATGCACTCAAAACTAGTTCGGGCCAGATTTGCCCTATCATATCGGGATAGGATAGAAACTGTCTAAATCTGATATATTACTGGGGGTGGGGAAACTTATATTGCTGTTCAGAGGTGGGGGTTCGTGTAGCCAGATCCAGGCGGAGGTTGGTGTGTGCGTTTGGAGAGGGGCATGTGTGTACACGGTAGAAGCAGATGAAGGAACAAGGCTGTCAAGTTCATTACTACAAGAGGGAATACGTATAGCCAAAACCAAATGGGGGAACCAGGGTGCTAAACGCTCTCCTGTGCTTGCCTGACTCATTAAAAAACTCAGGTTATCCAGGCCTCAGGGGCTGTGCCTCTATTTCCAGCTACTATGTAGGAGGTTGAGGCAGGAGTAGCACATAGTCAAGGCCTCCCCAGGATATAAAATGAGCTCCCTGCCAACATGGGCAACTTAGTGAGACTCCCTTCTCAAGGTAAAGGGGCTGGTGATGTAGCTTAGTGCAAAGGCTGCACCTAGTATGTATGAGACACACAGCCATTCCTTAAAAATTAAAAACAACCTTATTTTTCTTGTATGCTTAACTGCTTTGACTGCATGTATTTGCATGCATGTGCACCATGTGTAGGCAATTGTTCTTGGAGGTAAGGAAAGGGGACCGGATCCCCTGGGACTGGAGTTACAGATGATTGGGAACCACCATGTGGGTGCTGGGAACCAAAACCCAGGTCTACAAGGTCTACAGCAAGTGCTCTAAGAACCCTCTCTCTACACCTCCACCTTCTTTTTCTTTCTTTCTTTCTTTTTTTTGCTTTTCATTTGTTTGTTTGTTTTTGAGACAGGGTTTCTCTGTTGTAACTCTGGCTGTCCTGGAACTCACAGAGATCCACCTGCCTCTGCCTCCTGAGCGCTGAGATTAAAGGTGTGCGCCACCACCGCCCAGCTCCACCTTTCTTTTTTAATTTTTATTTTAACATTTTTAGAAATAGAAAATGTCATACATAGTGAAATATTATAAATCCTTATGGACCCTTTACCCAGTAGAAAAAAATTGCCAGCTCAGATCCCAGATAGCTTATCAGTGTTTCAGTCTTGAAAACACTTCTGGAGAAATGACTTCAACCAATCAAGAGGCAGCAGAAAATGCTTCAGCCAAAGGACTGATGGGAAGCGTGTATGATCTTCAGCTGTGGATCTAAATCAGGAGCCAAGGAGTGGCTCGGGGCTGGGCAGTGGGATGCAAATGCTACAAGTTTTCACAAAGCGGGCTGCATAATGAGATCTTGCCTCAAGATAAATAAATAAATAAATAAATAAATAAATAAATAAATAAATAAATAAATAAATAAATGAATGAATGAATGAATGAATGCAAGCAAGCATGGCTTTGGCTGCAGAGTGACTAGAAATGAGAACGGCTTTTGTAAAGGACCTGAATTCAGGGCCATGTCAGCCAGCTCCCAACTACCTTTGAAGTGCAGTTACATGAGGGAGACTTAGCTTTCAGTTGGAGCAGAAAGCCTAAATCAGAAATGTGTCTTCAGTCAGAGCTGCTGCAAAATCGGCTGAGCTGGGGATTGGGTGATCGGCTCCAGAAAGCACAGGGACCTCCACTTCTCCTCACGTGATCGGTAGGGTGGTCTTCCTGTTGTGTGTCTTGGTATTGCAAGTGCCCACCACAGTTCCAGGGACTATTCCAAGCCATAACGTCCGTAAGAAAGCAGGGGTCGTTTTATTTCCTTGTCCTTTTATTTTATTTAAGATTACAAAATAAAAACCTTTCCTTAGAAGCCCTCTGACCCTGCTGGCTTGACCTCTCCTGTCCTAGCAAGGGCTGGGCCCCACATCTAAGTCTGAAGCAGAACAGGTACGAAACAGCTGATGTGAGTCTCCTGGATTTATCCCTGAGTCACCCTGGGAAGGATGAACAACAGGAAGACAATGGGACATTGAAGATCCAGCCCCCAACTGTCTGCTGACACAGCACTGGTTCCTGTGGGTGACATCTTCTGGAGATGCCAGAAGCCCTCGGACAGCCCGCAGAGTCTCTTAAAGGGCCTTCCCTTTGAGCTGTAACAGTATTAGCTCATTTGGCACATCTGGGGAGGCCTTCTTTAGGGGGAACAGTCTGCCATATGGACCCAATTATGGGGTGCAACCGTAGGTTGAGGGTGGAAGAGAGCGCAGTGCAAAGGCTTTTATTTTTTTTGCTCTGCGGAGACACTGCCCCCTGCTGGCAGGCGGAGGAAGGCCTTGAGGCATGACCTGGGGCCAGGAGGCTGGTTTTCCTGACTGTCCGCAAAACAGGGAAGGACCTGGTCCCTGTTATTTAACAGAAGTGGCAAGCCTTTTTATGCGCCAGCAGGGAGAAGGTACAAGTACGGGCGACATCAATAACTGCAGAAAGGCCTGGAGATTGGCAGGGGGGCAGGTAGAGGTCCCCCAGGGTGTGGCGATGTTTCTGATGAAGGACGCAAGGGTGTAGCCTCACCCTGCGGCATCCGTGCCTGAGTCACCCAGCAGCAGGGCGCGCCCGGGGCCGAGGTCCCGTGCGTGGACACGTGCTGAGCACCGGGTGGGAACTGGCTTTGCGGGATTCCCTACTCTATCTGGGACATGCCAGACGAAAATGTCCAGCTTTGTTCTGGACTAGAAGTTTCTGGTTAGCTCGAGAAGAAAGGGAATTTAAGGGAGGTAGGCCTTGGCCACGGGCACGGGCTTCCTCCCTCGGGTGAGTCACCGCAGGGTGTGGCCGGGTGCGCAGCTCCGGCGGATCCGTCGCCTGCGCAGCCTCCAGCCGCCTGAGGTCCTCCAGGCGCCGGCTCTCGCCTCCCGGCTGCTCCTGGAGCATCCCTTCGGCACCTCGCCCCGCTTCAGCGAGGCGGCCCGGAGGGTCAGGGGACCGGGTATCCCTCCCTCCCTAGGTGCAGCCTGCTTCCCGGAGCAGGAGAGCTTTGAATTGGGGAGCTAACGAGTAGGAGGCGGGAGAGGATGGGAAACCCGCCCCTAACGGCGCCAAAGATCTGGGCCCTGCTTGGCGAACCACTGAAGTGAACCCAAAAGTAGAACAATAGGAGCTTTAATTAAGGGCAGATCAAGGAGGCAGCAGCTGAACAGAGCTCGGAGCCTATCCCAGACAGAGGAGAAGTGCCCGGTCTCCTCACTTCTGATGGCTGAAGTCTTTGCCAACCTTGCCAGATTCTGATGGGTGCCCGGCAGCTCTTAGGAAACGAGGTGCAGTAAAGGCAGTGTCCTGGGGACCCATTGTGCAGGGTTGAAGCCTGCTCCCCAGGAAACCCACTTTCCAGTCGTTGAGCATGGAAAGGAAGCTAGCATTGAGCCAGGGCTGGAGCCTGTGAGGCCTGTGCACCCTGCTCTCCCTCGCCCTCCACCCCGTAACACCACTAGACTTTTCTGTACATCCTCTGGGATGGGACAGTCCTTTTCACCTGTTGGAACAAAAAGATCGTGTCCTTAGCCCCATGCCATTGACATGCAGTCTCCTGCCTTAGGCCACTCGGACAGTGGCGAACCCTACTCCTGAATGTACTTAGTTATCCAGAGCTTAGGGGCCCTCCTTCCTGGCTTGTATCCCTAGCAGTTTGGAATAAGAAAGGAGTTAGATGTAGAGAAACTAAGGCTGGGACCTGCCTGACAAGTGAGTAACAAACAGATTTTGGAGGTTAAAAAAAAAAAAATCCAATGGGGTCTGGAGAAACCTCTTGATCTCATCTGCCCTGCGCTGGGAGACCTGGCAGATGGAGGTTTTTCAGCTGGCAGAGGTTTATCTCAGTGAACCTTTCCCATAGCCTGGTGTATGGAGGATGCGGGGCGGGGTACATAGCTTAGGATCTGCCCCCTGCTTGAACCCTCCGATGAGCTCCAGCAACACCCAAAGTACTGCGGAGACCCGCTGCTGCTGTTGGTGTGCCCCGGGAAGGTGCACTGCTGCTGACCAACTGGGGCTCCCGTCACTGGCATCCTGGGCGTCTTTACCTGTGGCTCCAGGTCTTTGTCTTACCGCCATGGCTGCAGAGGTTAGTCCTTATTTGAATGCCAATTTGGATTTTTTTTTAAAGTAGCCCAGAGCAGGTTCACAGAGGGAGGAAACAGGAGCCGGTCAGCAGACAGATTACTGGGCTTGGGGGGAGGAAGTAAATAGAGAATAAGAAGGTGTGAGGGATGGGGGAGGGGAGACACACTGTCCCTCTGTGTCTGGCAAGGTCACCCAAACCCACCCAAATGCCCTGGGATTGCTCACTTTACGTTTTTTGCAAAAGGATGCTCCTTGAACCTGAGGACAATTTGGAGATGCCAGGAAGGGTGTTGAGAGTCTGGGTTCCAGTGGAGGGCTGGGAAACAACCACACTTACAGCCACCATTCAAGGGACATGAGTAAGATTCTACTGCATACCCCTCTGGGTCTCCAGGCCCAGCATTGTAACTCTCTAATTCTCTCTCCACCTCATTCTAGAGTTCTCAGGAGCCTCTGCCTGCCCAGGCCCACCCTGAGGACCCTTGCCCTCCTGCTTACAGTAGTGAAGGGTCAGGAAGAAGAATGCACATGTACACGTGTTTTGCACATGCTTTGCACATGCATGCACTAGAGGAAGGGGCAGGCAGATATTAGGTGGGGTACAGGAAGAAGCATCAGTGCAGACACAAAGCTCCCAATCACATAGGCACCAGGAGACCCAGCTCTCACCTGATGACTCCAGGAACTCAGGCCAGCTCCTGCCTCCTACCTTCTGGCCTCCTAACACCCACCCTTTTCTCTATGCCTTTTCAGGAAGGGTCTTGCTCATCACAGAGATGGCTGCTGGCCCTATTTGCCATGGTACACAAGAAGGTAGAGGCCTCAGTGGGTAGAGACACTAGCTTGAAGAGGTGCTGTTAAAGACAGTTTAATGTGGCCCTATAGTAACAGCGTCAGAACCCGGGTTCAGATATGTCTAGGACAAGTCTCTCCATCTGCCTACTTGATGGAATGCTATTGTGATAGCTGAAGTTACGTTTTAAGTTTTAGTTACTGTGCCTAAGAAATCTATAAAACAAAAAGACACATAATCCTGTAATCCCCACTTTCCCAAGGACAGATATCTTCCTGGGATGCTTGGGGGCTGTTCATGTGAGATAACAGGCCACATGTGTGGATTCCCTAAGCAAGCTTGGTTAGTTCTAACTGACGTGCTCCAACTTCACTGAATGTGTTTGCACATAGATGGGACATTTGTAGACAGGAAGTATGTTTGCCCTTGAATGGACATAGGTGGAGGTACACAGGAAAGAAGTACATCAGGATATGCTTGCCCCTGATTGGACCTGGTGGGAGATATGTAGCCTTAAGGGTTCTGCCTTTATAAGCCTCTGCAAAACTGACTTGTTGCCATACTCTTGGAAAGCCTAGGTATGGACCTGGTCGGTGTCCACGGCCTCATCAATAATTAATAAAGCCTCTTCATTATTAAAATTTATTTGTGGTCAGACTGGTGAATCTCTGAATGACCCAGTAACACCTGACCCTGGATACCCTCAACTTTGAAGAAAGGACACTAACACAGTTGCCCTAAAGTGTTTTTGTGGACACGAAATGGATTGAGGGATATTTATTCCCAAATCCAAGTCTGTCTGCTGATTGATCAAGGGGCCCAATGAGTGAGGAAGGGTTATTCAGAATGCCAACCAATGAGAAGACTGCAGGCCAGTGCCAATGAAACACAGCTAACTCAAGCTCTATTGTTCTTAGGCAAAGGGAAAAGATTGGGGGCTTTGGTTAGGAAATGTTGGGGGACTGGACACTTGCAGGCACTGCTCCAGTGGCCCAGCAGCCCTGTGACGTCACAGATCCCAATACCTGTGGTGCGGTGGTGGCACACGCCTTTAATCCCAACACTTGGGAGGCAGAGACAGATGGATCTCTATGAGTTCGAGACCAGCCTGATCTACAGAGTGAGTTCCAGTACAGCCAGAGTTATAATAGAGAAACCCTGTCTTGAACCCACCCTCCCACCCCCCCAAAAAAAGCATATTCCTGTTTATCTTATCTTAAGTAAGACAGTCTTTACTGTCAATCCTAGACAAACATTTCTTAACTGACTAACATGCCTATCTGCGTAGTTAAAGCATGACCCAAAGGTTAAGGTAACAAAGGGGACACACGTATCAGTCACCCTGGACAGGCCCAGTGAAGTTTGTTTTAGCAAAAGCGGCCTTCGGGTTCCTAACGTTCCTAGGTGACTGTCATCATCATAACTCATGAAGCCGAGGGCCACAGGCTGAAAGCAGGCACAGACCACGGTGTGGCTCAGTTGCATTTAGTGATGTATTTAATTCACTTCCTTTTTCAGGACAAGGCCTCCCTATAACCCAGCCTGGCCTTGAACTCATAGTTCTCCTGCCTCTGGCTCCTGAGTGCAGGAAGTAGAGTTATTCATCTCACCTGGCCCCAAATTAGTGATTTTTTTTAAAAAAAGATTTTAAGCATTTATTTAGTGTGCGAATGTGGGGGTCCGTTCTCTCCTTCCACCCTGTAGTTCCAGGGATTGAAGCCAGATCATTAGACCCAGCAGGGAGCACTCTATCCAGTGAGCCATCTCACTGGCCTAAAATTAGTGATTTTTAAAGTCAACCGGAAAAGCCCAGTGAGGAGGTTCGGATCTGTGATGCCGGCACCCGGGAAGCTGGCATGATGTCCTGTCGGCTCCTGAGCTAGGCGGGGAAAGGAAAGCCCACCTGCCTGAGGGTGCCTGGGGCCAGGCAGAAAGGGGGCCTCAGGGTCAGTCTGCTGTGCTGCGCTTGTCCTCACTATGGTTGGAGGAGTCACCCACCATCTGCTCCAGGAAGGTGTGAGGTGTCTCCATAGCGCGCAAGCTTTGAAATAGTGCAGCCACCCTGGCTCTCTGCGCACAGGTTCCACACACCGCATGAACCAGGTGGTGGGCGCCGGGGCACTGAAGCTGAGACTCGGGTCTGTCCAGTTGCACCCCTGTGCACAATGTCCGCTGCCTGTTATCTAGGGGAGCTGAGAGAAGAGCCACCATCATACTGCTAAAGGCAGCAGGGCTGTGGGGGGGCACAGCGGGGCTGTGGGGGGCACATTCTCCTGCCTCTGCCTCCGAAGCACTAAGGACACAGCAGTATACCACCGTGCACAGCTGCATTTTGAGTGTTTGTTCTTGTTTTGTGTTTTGAGACCGAGTCTTCTTACACTGTAGCCCAGATTGGCCTCCAGAAGAACTCTGGGTGTCTTGAAGTGTACCTGGTCCCATCAAATGCTGAGCGGGTGTTGTTCCGCTGGAATGTCCAGGGGGCTTCATGAGTGATGGCGCGGCACAGAGAAGAAGCAAGGGTGGTAGTGGGGCTCAGGTTTTATTTGGAATCATTAAAATAAGAAAAAAGAAAAAAAAATCACAGCAGTATCTGATCTGCAGAATCAGAAGGACCACAGGGCAAAAGGAGCCAGCAGGGGGCGCTGGCGCCCGCACGGCAGTAGCGTGTGTGGACAGGCTTGTGGCGCTGGGCTTGGGAGCAGCGAACGTGGGCAACCTGCAGGGCACTCATCGTGCCCGTTGGGACAGGGTCCAAGGCAGAAGGGTGTCCCTTGGGCCTCTGTGGCTGACTTGCAGCCTTCTAGTCTCCTTCACTCTTGACCTGGAGAGGCAAAGAAGGGAGGGAGAGAGGGAGAGAGAGGGAGAGAAACTTGCACCCAGCACCCGGCCCAGCTCTCCCTGACCGCCTGGAAAGGGTCACTCATGGGGCGATCACAGACTCAGGCCCAGGACTGCCCCACCCACATCCCTGTGGGAGACTGTGGGAAGTCTCCCAGGACTCAGAAATGGAAGCAGGGAGTATATGTGGCAGGGGTCTCTACTCCAGAACTTTCTAGTGTAACCTGGGGTCCCAACTCTTACCTCTTCACCCTCAGCTTGCTCTTTGACCTGGTCCTGTGCAGGGGCATGCTGTTCCAAGTCCTCCTACAGAGGTGCAAGGGGACACATAAGGAAGATACACTGACCGGTAGCTGCCTTCCCCATCAGGTCTCACAGATGAACAGAGGCCCTTCATCTTCTTACTCATACTTAGAGGTGGGGGTTCTGGCGGTGCGAGATATCCTGCAACCCAGACTTGCTGCCACAAGCAGATCCCAAGTCACTGGTACCTGCCTCCCTACATACTTAGGCTCCATAAGTGAGGAGACTTAAGGATGGGGGTGAGGAGAGGCCCCTGAATCACATGAACCCTCCCACTCACAGCCCTATGAGCAGTAGCATGTCATCATTGTTCAGGGATCTTGAGGTCAGGACTAGATACTAGTGCAAGGCCTCAGAGCTCAAGTGTCAGAGCTTGTTGGCTTGAGTCCTGCTTCCTCCAGGTCCCTCTCAGGTCCTCAGTAGTGTGGTCCCTCTTCCTGCCTTCTGCATGCACTCGACTCAGGCCTGTCTTCCATCTCTCCGCTCACCAGAGCGTTTGCTTACATGGTCATGACAGCAGGGGGTTTGGAATTAGACTGAGGATCAGACTGAAATCTGTTCTCAGACCTTTCCTGGGTTACCCCAGGGCCAAAAGCAATGAGAGACGCAAGGACACAGAACTGTCAGCCAGGGTGAACCAGGCTCTTGAGATGAAGGGCAGGTGATTGCTTGCCTAGGCGTACTATCCCAGGAATGGCCCCTGAAACCCGTGACGTGAGTGGGCAGACAGCCAAGCTGCGTTCTTCTGAAGTTTGGGGGCAGGGTTAGGGTATGGTGTCAGGACTAGTTTGTATGTCAACAGAAAATGACTCTCCCTTGGCACAGCTCCAAGGGCTCAGTAGCTTCTGAATGGTCAGCAAAGGGTAGCCTGAAGCTTGCTCCCAGGATCCAAGCCCCTTGCATGGGCTTGGGAGGAGGCTTCCTGGGATACCTCCAGCACTGGTAACAGTGGTGATGATGGTGGTGGGTGCTCTCCATGCGTCTGGCAGAACTGCCTCTTGGCATCATTCCTCTGCTGCGCCCACAGCCCCATGAGACCATGCCGTTTTAGATAAGGAAATGGGGATCCAGAAAGGATCTGTTTCCAAAGTTGCACAGCCTGCAAAGGTGCACCAGTACAGAAGGCCCTGTGCTGGCCCTGGAAGCAGGTATTTGGGATGGGAAACCCTCCCCCTTTACCCACTCCTCAGAGGGACCCTGGGGCTCTACCACGAGGTAGCCTGATGTGTGTGTGTGTGTGTGACAGAGAGAGAGAGAAAGAGGGGGGGGAAGATAGCAAGTCTTTGAACTCAGCATCCTCTCTAACCTCCATTCTGGAATCCTCAGAACCCTGAACAACCTATACTCAGTCTTTCAAGAGTGTAGCCCAGGTGCTGGTCACTCATGGGGCCTCCATACTTACACAGACTAGCCATGGGACTGTGGTACATCACCCAGTCTCTCTAGGCCTTCCTTTCCACATCCTGTTTTGTGGAATTCGGGAGCCCACTAAGTGCATTAGTAAGTGTAAAACATTTAGAGCAGAGCTTACTCTTTGGCAAGTGCCGAGGCAGCGCCTACATCTGGCATCTATCCCCGGAGAGCCCGCTGCCCTGTTCTTTCAGTCGCCCGCGGCACACACACACACGCACAGCCATTCACACACGCATCGCATGCTACACATCTGCCTCGCCGCCCTTTCTACAAGGCGTGTTCAACCCACATGCTCACACAAAGACTTCCGCGGAGGGTGGGGCCAGAGCCTGCGGCTTGTCCACCACAAGTGGGCAGTGCTCCCACGACTGCTTCCCTGGGAGGCAGCAGTCAGACCCTGGGACCGAGGGAGGTTGGACAAAGGATGACAGGTAGCCCTGGTGGTGGTTTGGAAGCTTTAGCCTGCCTAGAAGGCATGCCTTTCACCATGTAGGGCTCTGAATTCACTTGTAAGATTTACTACCTGCGTGTCAAAAGTGACAGGATAGGCATGGTTTGAGTGTCACTGTCCTTGTGCATAAATGAATCCCAAGTCCCCACTCTCGGAGTGTAGATTCCAGGTATGGACGGGTGTGGACACCAAGTCCTCCCAACACAGAAATGGGTGCTGCCCGTGACACCAAGCAATGTCCAATATTCTTCCCCTGTGTGTCACTGTCTCCCGTTGTCAGGGAAAGGGCAAGATCCAAGCTTACCTTACGAACCACCCCGGTGGTGACCACGATGTTTTCTGCCTCCTCCACGGTCTTGGTGGCCACTGTGTTGACACTGGTGACCACAGCGTCACTCACGGCGTTGGCCTGCTCCTTGGTTTTCTCAGCCACTGCAGAGAACTCTGGCTACATCAGCCCTGGCCCTCCACACTGCTGCCTCCCCCAAGTTGAGACGAACAGCCTCTTCCCAGGGCGCGGATGGCTGACTCCTGGTTACTCCCTGCCCTTCTCTGATTCTAGGGCAGCGACAATGTGATGGGGAAGCAGGAGCCTGTTCTGCTGTATCTTCAGGGAACGTAGTGGTTTGGGTCACCTTGGGCTTAGGACCCCAGTAGATACAAGGAGGACTTTAGGTGCCAGCCCCGGGCAGGAGTTGTGGGGTCCCTGATTCTGGGTTGCCTTACCTGAGGTCACACTTTGTACCACGTTCTCCTTGGTTTTGGTGCCTGTAGGAGGGAAGAGGTGTTCAGGGAGTCTGGACAAATAGCTGGACACACTGGGGGGCTAGGAGGGGTGAGGATGGTGTCTGGGACAGCATCCCCTTCAAAGGGCCATTTCCTGCTATGTCTGGAGGACAGAGGACAGACGGGAAGGAGACCGGACAGGAAGAGGGGACAAAAGAGCCCAGGCCTGAGCTAGGGTCACTGGTGGGTCTAGGGGTCTTGCATGGGTGAGGCCCAGGGCCTCAGAAGCAGCAGCTGAACAGGGCAGAGAAAGCTGAGTCACAGGCTTGGCCACCCCTGCCTCCTCTCTGGAGGGAGCTCAGAAACCTGAAGTGGGTTGAACACTAAATCGGGCCCATCTTCACAGATGACCCCTTCCCTCTTGGCCAAGTGGGGTCATATGGCCTGACCTTGCTGCAGCAGCTCCCATTGGGAAAGCAGGGTCCACCTGAGCAGATCACTGCTTTCAGGGTCCCCAGGCACGTGTGTGCATGCTTTTGCATGAACACACTCAGGTGGTCTGAGTGACACCCCGATCCTGCCTGTCCTAAAGATCTTAGAGTCCCTCCCCTCAGAGTTCCAAAGACAAACAGATACTAGCATATTCTCCAGTGTGTGGGGACCCTGGCTCAACAATCAAGGCTTCATCCCTCTCAAAATGCTCCCCAGAAGCTAGGGGGAATCAGCAGAGGGAAGGTGGCCGCATCCAGCCCTCCATTAGGGAGCTCCCTGCCCCGCCCTGCCCCGCCCTGCCCTGCTCTGCTCCCCCCACCAGCCACACTCACCCACATACATGACCCCCTCCTTGGTCTTCTCAGCTGCCTCGGTCACTCCCTGCTTGGTCTTCTCCACAGCACCCACCACACCTTCCTTGGCAATGGAGAAGCCTTTCTTGAAGACATCCATGGTAGTTTCAAGGGTGGTACCCAACTGCTGCGAGCTACGGACCAGACCGGGAGCCTGCGAGTGCTGCTTCAGCCGCTGTCTCTGCCGCCGCTGCCTCTTATTGACGCGGATGAAATATTGATGCTGTGGCTGCTGGCTGGAGCCCAGCCAGCTCAGGGCAGGGTGGGGGCAGGGAGGGCGGGCTGAAGGGATGGATGCCCCAGGGGGACACTAGAGAGCAGGGCCAGGGAGGGCTCCTACTGGCTCAGTTCTGCCCTGCTGACTCCTGTTGCCCCAGGGGAGGGGATGCTTGCAAGAGGCTGGACATATCCCAATCTATCCTTGCCTCTTATCCATCCTTGGATAAGCCTTGGAAAGGTCGTGTGCCCTGATCTTTGTATGCAGAAGTGCCTTGGCAGATGTGTTCTAGGTATCCTAGTTGGGTAGGGAGGGGTTAGGGCCTGTCCAGCGAGTGACAAACCAGGCTGCCCTGATGTGCTCCTGAGCCTGAAGCTCCAGTCTAATCTATTGGAAAGCTGAGGCCAGAAACACACAACGCTTCCCCCATTCCCTAGACTCTGTTGCATGCTGTGTGATTTTAGCATAGTTCCTTTCCTTCTCTGAGCTCTAACCCACCTGCTGGCTCCCATTGCCCTGCGCTGATGTGCCTGCTCACCGCCTCCTGGCCAGCAGTGTGGGTGGTACCAGACCCCCTGAGGCTGACACCTTCTACAGCCCTATCTCCAGGCCCAAAACAGAGTCCTGTAGAAATAGGGCCACCTTGCGTGTCTCCCACACCCTCCAGTGCCCCTGAGCCAAGAACCCTGAGGACACAGGAATTGGCCCAAGTGGTGGCCTCAGAGGGGGCCAAGCTGGAAGGGGCGGGCGGATGGGACTTACCGGTGGGCCGGGCCAGACCACTTCCTCCCTTTGTTGACTCGTGTTTTCTTTTCTCTCTGTGATTTTACTTGAAGACCACATCACCAGCAACTGTCAGAGTCACTCAGCAGAACCAGCTAAGCCTGCCCACCATGATCCTGACACTGCTGCTGGGTCTCGGGGGATACCTAGGCTGCGGACTGCTGGGGGCCTGGGCACAGGCCCCTGATACCATGTTCTCTGATCCTGACAGGCCCAGGGTGCCTGCAGACTGGGAGACAGAGGCTGCGGATACCAGCAGAGACCCCACAAGACGGTAAGGAAATCCGGGCCTTGGCAGAAGTCAGGGGATGATATCTGAGCCCCAGATACGCATCTGTGGAATGGGTTGATGCTGTCTATCTGTGTAGCTAACAGGTGCTAGTTTCCAGGGTTTGGTACTCCAGGGCTCAGGCTGAGGATGCCAGGGTAACTGATACTTGACTCTTAGCGGGGGCTTTGGCTGAGGCTACAACAGGGGAGGCAGTCCCCACTATCAGCTATCAGCACGGGACTCAGAGGGACTGATGTTCTAGATGCTTCCAGACTATGAGGCTGTGGCTGCTACTCTTTGAAGGAATTCAGCTCTGAAAGCTGAGCCCCGCCAAGGCTGGCCCAGCCTAAGTCCTAGGGGACAGCCACTCCCAGGGAGTGCATTTGAATCTAAGTGCCCAAGGTACCAGACCAGGATTGCCAAGAGCGAGCGAAGGCTCCACAATCCCCAGGGCTCATGGAGGTGGGAAATCATAGAGCAATTCTACTAGATCTCCTGGGTGGACAGAAGCTGGACCCCAGACGTGGTTTTCCAACATCCTGCTTAACGGTTCCTGGACCTGGATCTGCCCCTCAGGGGTCAGTCTCACAACTGAGCATGTTCAAGGCAGAGCGGCAGGTGCCACTTGCTGGGCCAGCTGCAGGCTCAGCTCTCCAAGTGTCATCTCCATTAGTCTCCCTTACTCACGGTGGCTGAGTAACTTGCCCTGGGTCACAGCCAAGGAGATCCAGACCTTGGCATTTGTACCCAGCTCCCAGAGCGGAACCCCTAGATCTGTAAGGTGAGCGGCCAACTCACACTCACACACTGTATATGAAAGGGGCTGTGGTAGAGTTCCCAGAATCTGCTTCTGACACTCCCATCCGGGGAGTGTGTGTGTGTGTGTCTGTCGGGTGCTTTTTGGAAAGCAGGCTTGCCCAGGAAGAAGCCGCAGAATGGCAGTGAGGAAGGGTGGGTAGGAGAGGTTCCCTGTCCACCCCCAAGTTCTACTACAGGCTCAGGAGCACAGGAGACTGTCGACTCCATGGGGACAGTCCTGCTACCACCTCTGACTTCAGGACGGGGACCAAACCTCCCTTCCCCAAAGCCACCAGCTGCAGGTCCCAGGCAGCTAGTCCCTTCTCCCAGTGTGGAGGGAAGCAGGGAGGAACTTGAGGGGAAGGAGGGAGGAGCTTTGGCCCTTGTTCTCCATGCCTACTCAGTATGGAGAGGGTCTGCTTAGTTCCATAGCCCCTGAGAGCAGAGGACCCTCCACCTTTCCCTGGGTGCGCTACAGGGTCTGCGCATTACTGCACTGGGCCCTGGAATGCTCAGGTGACCCAAGCTAGGACTCTCTTCCCATATCCCCAGAAACTTGCACCCCACAGTCCAAGCCCAAGTTAGTGAAGTATCTGGAAGGCCTGGTGAGAAAGGAAGGAAACCCTGCAGCTTCCTGGGCTGATTGCTCCCAAGTTCCTGTGACAGGAGGCGGAAGTGCTGTGTAGGTCCTGGGACAGCAGAGGAGGGAGAGGGAGAGGAGCAGGCACTGTGTTCCACTATTCCATCAGTAGGGGTGGGGGCAGAGGTGGGGATGGGAGGTGGGGGCGGTAAGTGGGGGCTGCAGAGCATCTGCATCAGTCACCAAATCTCTGCTGCCAGAACCAGGTCTCCTGCTCTCTATTTGGTCCTCTAGTTTCCAGAGATCTAGACCAGGCAGGCCCTGGACTCATAGGGATAAGAGCGTTTGGAAGAAGAGCAGAACAGAGCAAGTTGGAGCCACCACACCCTGAGTCTCCAGACTGCCAGGTCCCAGGACACAAGAGGGATGTGATTAGCTGGTTCCTAGGCCCCTGGGATCCTGCAGGGGCAGGGCCGGGGACTAGCAAGGAGCATCTTTGGATCTCACAGGGAAGAGGCTCTCCCAGTCCTTCCCTTGGTTGTATATACAGAATGTGGACTTCAGAGAGACTGGCTCTGTGGTAGGGGCCATGTTGAAACTGAGAGAGACTGCCCACCTTCTAAGTTGTTGTGACATCTCAGAGGGGTGGGGATGCCATTCAGGACCTTAAGGGTTCCAGCCAGGTATTCCCTGTCCTGATCCACTCCCAGGGAGGGTGGGAGTATACATACAGCGTTATTCCCAGTAGCAGGCTCCTCCTCATGGACGGAACACTAGGACTTTTGTAGCTGTAGCCCAAGGCCCAGCTGTTCAACATGTCTCCAGAGGTCACAGGAGAGCAGAGTAGAGCCAGCACTGCGCCCTGCATCTGTTCCCATTCCTGGTGGCAGGGCTCTGGGTATAAGAAGGGAAGAGTCCCCTCAGGCCAGGCTGCTAGGCTTATATTCAGGGAACCCCAGATCCAGGCTGGCTCTTGAATGGCTTTGGGCTTCCCTGCCGAGGTATAACAACACCCCACCACTCCCTGGGAGGAGTGTCTTCCCTGGGATAGTCATGCTAACAGGCCTCAGAAAACAAGGCTGCCAGAGAGGACACCCTCAAGCCCGGGAAGAACCTGTAGAGATGGGTTCCTTGGCTAGCAAAGACACACTTGCAAGGCAGCCTGAGCACATCCATTGTGCAGAAAGCACCAGCCCCATCCTGTGCAGGCTCTGACAGCCTTCCCCACAAACCCTCTCTGTGTCTCCAGGGACACCACTTCTGCATATTTCCAGGAGTGGGAGGAGGAGGGCCTGACTCGACTCAAGGTCACCAGAGTCCAGGAAGGAAAGGGGCGGAGAGCTTCAGGTTTCCCAGCTCCCACTCAGGCTCAGCATCCCCTCCTGTCTGTGCCACCCAGCGATGGGGACAGACCCTCCTGTTGACCATTGTTGGGAGGTTGGGGATTGAGGGTGGCCCGCAGGTTTGCTCAGAGGAGGGTACAGAAGAAGGAGCAGGCCTGGAGAGCAGGGCAAAGAGAACAATGGGGCGCTTCAGCAAGTCCAGCCTGGGGCACATGTGCCTGAGGGCCTCCCAGGAGCTGCCAAGAGCCAGAGGAAACCAAAGCAAAGGTTAGGAATTTTCCCAGGGCTTTGAGACCGGCTGCCTGTGGTGTGCCAAGTCGGGGAGCTGCCGAGGGAGGAGAGAGCCAGCCGTGGTATGGCAGCTCAGAAGAGAACATTCCTGGGCAGGAAGGGTGGGCAGCATGGCTTTTGGTTCAGGAGGAAGAGCCGGAAAGTCCCATTACTCCTGGCAGGCTGGACCCAGCCAGAACACCAGGCACAGGCCTCCTGGCTCTGGCAAGCTTCAAGGTGTGTGAGGATAGGGCTTGTTCAGACTTGTTCTCAGGCACTTTGGGCTGACTGTAATTCCTTACTCTGGGAGTGTGACATCGGCCCTGTGCATCCCAGGACATCACTGGCCCGTGACTCATTCACTCTGTGTGTGTGTGTGTGTGTGTGTGCAGGTTCACATGGACATGTATGCCTGGATGTGAAGGCAAGATATTCACATCAGGTGTCCTCAACACTCTCTATGTTTCTTCTTGAGGTCTGGTCAGAGCTCATTGATTCAGCCACACTGGTGAACCTACAAACCCCAGACACCCTCCTGTCTTTGCCACGCTGGCATGGCAAGTGTATACCACCATACCTGGCTTATTTCCAGGTGCTGAGGATCCAAACTCAGGTTCTTATTCTTGCACAGACAGATGCTTTGCCAGCGAGCCATCTCCCTAGCCCCTCCCGAGGACGTTTTCATGCATTTGCATTATGTATTTGATCACATTCACACCCTGTAACCCTCCGCTGCTCCCCTCCCTCCCACCAGTCTTCTCCATCTTCTCAAAGAGTCTCTCGTCTGTTTTGGGGCTCTTTTTGTTTTAAAGCCTTGATTCTGCATCTGAGAATAAACATGAGATATTTGTTTTTCTGAGTGTGGCTTATTTCCCTTAACATGATGATCTCTAGTTCCATTTATTTTCCTGCAAATTTCCACTATTTTAATCTTCCCTGTGACTGAATATATATTTCACACACATATATAAATATATATACATACATATATTGGTATATATGTGTATGTATATATATATATATATACACATATTTATATATATATACTCACACACACACACACATATACATAATGTTTCTTTATCCTTTTATCTGTTGATAGATATTACTCTAAGTCCATAACTCAACTGTTGGAAACAGTATCTGATAAACACAATGGGACAGTTTCTCTGTTTGCTAGTGTAGACTTCTTTTAATATATGCAGAATCATGTAACAGTTGTATATTTTGTTTTAGTTTTCGGGTTTAATTATTTTTTTTCAAAGTTTTTACATACATTTTATATACATTTTATGTTCATTAAAAATAAACAACAAAATCATATTTTGCCCCACAAATACACACAAGGTGTTTTCTGTTACTTAAAAAGATAAAATTTTAAAACTTAAAGTTAAAAAAATGTTATGTGTTGGATCCCCCGGAACTGGAGTTACAGACAGCTGTGAGCCACCACTTAGGTGTGTGGAATTGATTCAGGGTCTTCTGGAAGAGCAGCCAGTGCTTTTCACCTCTGAACCAGTCCCTGTTCGTTTCTGAGACAGGGTCTCCATGTGTAGCCCAAGCTGGCCTTGAACTCCCTATACCAGCGGTTCTCAACCTTCCTAATGCCGTGACCCTTTAATACAGTTCTCACATTGTGGTGACCCCCAACCATAAAATTATTTCCGTTGCTACTTGGTAACTGTAATTTTGCTACTGTTATGAATCATGATGTAAATATCTGATATGCAGATGGTCTTAGGCAACCCTGTGAAAGAGTTGCTCAGCCCCCAAAGGGGTTGCGACCCACTGCCCTGTACTGTCCACGCTGGCTTCAAACCTCTGATCCTCTTCTTCCTGCCTCACAAGTGCTGGGATTATAGGCATGCGTCACCAGCACCAGCTCTTTAGTACTTTGAGGAACTTCACCATGGATATCCATTGCACTAATTTACATTTCTACCAATAGTGCATCTTGAGGACACCTTCCCTGACTCCCACCACCGTATCCTGCCCAACATTCCTCGGTTTTGTTTTGACACAGGGTTTCTGATAACCCAGGTTGGCTTCAAACTCCCTATTGTAGCTAAGGATGACTTTGAACTGCTTAACCTCCTGCCTTGCCTCCTGCCTCTACCTATCAAGTGCCAGGATTGCAGATTAGTATCACCATAAATCACTTCTGTCCCCTCCCTCCCTTCCTTCCTTTCTTTTTGAAATAGGGTCTTATGTATTCCAGGCGCTGGCCTAGAACTCGCTGTGCAGCAGAGGGTGACTTGGAACTTCTGATCCTTCTGCCTCCACCTCCTGAGTGCGGGAATTACAAGCTTGTGCCACCATTCCTGCTTTTATGTGGTGCTGGTATTGAACTCCGGACTCCATGCATGCTAGCAAGTACTCTACCAACTGAGCTACATCCTCCCTCTGTGTATTTGCGTGTGTTCGTGTGTGAGCGTGTGTGTACATACATGTGTGTATTCATGCACGCGGAGGCCTAAGGCCAACATCAGGTGTCTTCCTCAATTGCTCTTGACCTTATTTTCTTGAGACAGAGTCTCCCCTTGACCCTAGTGCTCACCAATTAGTTCCAATCAGTCAGCCAGCAAGCCCCAGGCGTCCTCTTTGTGTCCTCAGAGCTGGAGTCCAGGTGTGCACTGGTGTCTGGTGCTGGGGAACCAAACTCAGGTCGCCGTCTTTATGTGGCGAACACTTTGCCAACCCAGCTCCCCCAGTCCCTGCTGCTTTCTTTTTCAGGTCTTGCTATGTAGCCCAGGCTGCCCAGAAACTTATAGTCCTCCTTCCTCAGTTTCCTAAGAACTATGTTCATCCCACCCAGTTAGAATAAGACCACTACCGTAATTTTTGAGCCAAGCTTGAAGCAAACTATTAAATACTGGCCAGGACAATGGACACTGGCCAGGTCCATACCAGGATTCCCAGAGTATGGCAGCAAATTACATGAGTCAAGGGCTTATAAATGTAGAACCCACACCCACTTTCACCCAACTGGGGACAAGCATACATCCTGACGTACTTCTTGCTTGCAAGCCTCCCACCTACACGTATGATCAAGCACAGCCTGTGTAATTGAGGCAACCAAGCTTGTTTACAGAAGTGAAAACACGTGGCTTGTTATTTTACATGAACAACTGCCACCAATATTCCAGGAAGTTATCTGTCCTTGGGCAAGTGTGCTTACAGGTCAGAAGCATTTTTATTTTATAGATCTCTTAAGCACAGTCATTTCAATTTAAAGCACAACTTTAGCCATCATATCTGGGATTATAGCCCTGTACCACCATGTCTCCCACAATTTCAATTATTTATTTAAAGTTTCTTTTTTTTTTTTAGATACACAAGGTCCTATGGGAGGACTAGAAAACTAGCTGCTGGGTCACTCATGAAGTTTACTGGAGCATAGCTGGACTCATTTATTTATGTGTCTTTACTGTCTGCTTTTATATATATATAGACTTTAGTAGCTGTGACAGAGTCCTTTCTGACCTGGAAAGCCTAGGCTCAGAACCAGGTCAGGGCATGTGACCTGAGCAATTGCATACAGAGCTCTTCCCTGGGGTCCTACAAGGACTCCAAAGGGCTTACACTTGAGTATGTCCCTACAGCTACCTTCTTAAAATTCTTAATCATTGTTGAACAAATAGCTCGAATTTTCCGTCTGCCCTAGGCAAGTTGTGCAGTTAGTCTCTGTAAAATATTTACCACTTGTCTCTTTAGAGAGAAAGCCTTCTGCTTGCTCTAGTTTGCGTCTCTGTGATAAAATACTAATCAAAAGCAATTTGGGAGAGGAAACGGCTTATTCGGCTTACAGGTTACGGCCCATCTATTACAGAATTAAAATGCCTTTCCAGTGAGACGAGGAGAGGGAAAGCCAAGGCAGGAACTAAAGCAGAGGCCTTGGGGGAAGCTGCTTAGCTTCTGGGCTGCTCGGCTCCCTTTCCTACACAGCCAGTGGTATCTAGGCAGTTCCTCCAATGAGGTTCCCTACTCCCAGGTCACTCCGGGTAACCTCAAGTTCACGGCTGACGCTAAGTATCAGATTGAAGCCCTGGATTGAAGTCAGTCAGTTCTATAAGGTTCACTGAGACCATTCTGAGACCATTAAAAGCCCCAGGCTCCTCTGGTCCCCCAAAGTTGGTAACGTTCGACTCAACTAGGCGATTCATTTGTCATTGGTCTCTGTATTTCTGAATTGCATACTTAACGTTGAGATTTCTTTGGAAGTGGTATTGCCTGTGAGTCAGTCCTCACCTCTCCCCCGTACCGCACAGAAGCACACACACGCAACCTGGCCAGTTCTCCCATACCCTCAGAGTATTTCCAGCCGTGTGACTGTGACTCAAGTCTTGACATAATCTATGAATCACCTTTTCCTCCACATGTTTTGAGTTTCCCCTGGAGTAAAACATTGTCTTCCTTCCCTCCCTCCTTTCTTCCTTCCTTCCTTCCTTTCTTTTTCTCTCATTCGCTTGGTTTTCTGTTTGTTTGCTTGTTTTTGTCGTCACTGTTTAAAAGCTCGATGTCTCAACCATTTGTCTACATCTACCCGTATCAGACGCTCACCCAACTGTGTTCTTGGTGAAAGCTCTCCCAGAGCTGCCTTGCAGACTGCCCTCTGGACGACTGCATCGTCCCACCACTATCCTGAGTGCTGTGCCCGCATGTCTGTCTGTGTGTGCATCATGAGGGTGCTCATCCTTGGGTGTCCAGGTTCAGGAGGCTGCTTTGGGTCAGGAGGCTCCCCAGTGTCAGCATCCTCACGTCTCTTTTGCTGGGACTAGGTGGCTTTCTCTGCCAAGCCTTGCTAGCCTGCTGCCTAGAAGGTAAATAAAGGCTGCCTGTCCAGCTCCTAGGAGCCTGATGGGAGAGCAGGCCAGGCCATGTGGGGGTGGAGCGGGGTGAGTGGGTGGGATGGGGAGGGTGGGTGGGTGGTGTCTCAGAATCACAATGGATGTGGTCACACAATAACCATTAAGTTCTTCCTTCCATCCTCCCCAGCAGTATCTGTAATGGTGCCTAATGGCCTCAGGGCAGCTTCCGAAAGTGAAATTCCAATACCAACAAGCCATCCAACCGGCAAAGGCCCTGAACATTGCTTTCTGATGACTACCAGACACAGCCACTTCTTCCACGTCCCCATCACCCTGTCCAAGACACCCTCGTTTCTCCTCTCAACCCTAAAACTTCTACCCTAGACCACCCATATCTAACGACTTCTTCCTTTGCTGCACCCTGGGACCAGCGTGTCTCTGTAATATTGTTTCCCTGCTTGAAACCTCTCTTGGCTTCCGATGATCTCAAGGAATGGTCCAGTTCTCCCTCTGGTATCATACCTCTCTAGTATGGCTTCTATTTCCATTCCTCCATCTGTAATCCCTTGCCAGTTCCACAGCCCTGTCCAAACTCCCAGCTCCTTGGCTGACACACCCTTTAGGCACAACCCCATAAACAAATGTTTTATAGGTCCTAACTGCACCCCTTCTCCGGAGACTGTCCGCTCTCCTTGGGACCCTTAAGGGCAAGTCTGCATCTCCACGGTGTCACTGCGGGTGCTGAACCCGAGCCTAGTACCTGGCACCTAAGAGGTGCCGAGCCGCATGGGGCAGCAGAGGCCATGGCCACTTAATCTCTGGAGGGCTTTGTGCTGGTAGCTACCTATGAGACGGGGACGCTTTGACCCTTGCACTGAACCCAGGGAGCCATCCTCCAAGTCAGTGAGCATGACCTCCATCTCAAGGCCTCTACAGTGCATGCTGGCAAGGGGTAAAAATGGAGACGCTACCTCCCGGGTGTTTAGGACATTGAGTGTGACCCCCAGCTGCTCTGCAGAACCACTAAGTGGAGGCCTTTCCCAGAGAGGAGGCTGTTCTGCCCAGTCACCTCCCTCCCTTCCCCAACAACTGTTGGAAAGCCAACTTCCCAGTAGGCAAGGCCAGGGAGTAGGCACAGACATATTCTGCTGAGAAAAGACGGGAGTAGAATCGGGCAGCCTCCAGGACAGGGCATGAAGAACTTCTAGAGCACTTGATACTCAATGTACCTCCATAGATGGGGAAAGAACTCCTTAAGTGTGTCGTTGAAGGTTACACAGCCAGAAGATGCAGATCCAGACCTAGACTCACCAAGACCCAGCTACACTACAATGTCCTGCCCCCCACCAAGGCAGTAGCGAGAGCCTGCCTAGCTTGCAGGGATCTGTGCTATGATGTGGGAGTCCTTGCCTCTCTCCGCTGGCCCTGGAGAGGCTTTGGGGAGACAGTGGGGTCAGAGGCTCTTCTGAGTGACTTTGTGAGCCTAGGGATTTAAGAGAAGAGCTCCCTTCCCTGTCATTTAATGTTTTCCAGAATCCCAGAGCTGGACGGGGCAGGGGGTAGGGTGGGACATCCCTAGGCATCTTGGGAGGGGCACTGGGAGGCCAGGCAAGGCTCAGCAATCCTCCCCTGTGGCTTCTTTTCCAGGAACTGGTGCCCTTACCAGAAGCCCAAGCTGGTCACCTTCATAGCTGCTTACAACACAGAGAAATTCCTGGTCCATTCACAGCAGCCGTGTCCACAGGGGGCTTCTGACTGCCCGACAGTCAAAGTCATGTGAGTAGGGTAGACAGGCCTTTCTACAAGCCCAGTGGGCTCACCAGAGGTGCTGAGCCTCTGCCTCTTTCCTCAGGTACCAAGTGGCCCAGAAGCCAATGTACCGGGTCCAGCAGAAGGTGCTGATCTCTGTGGCCTGGAGGTGCTGCCCAGGCTTTCAGGGTCCAGACTGCCAGGACCAAGGTAGGGCTCCCCAAAACCCCCCTCTCTCTCAACCCCAGACCCCAGAAATCATGCTTTTCCTCTGATTTCTGGGCTGACACCACGCTTCCTTCTGCAGACCCTGAGCCCGCAGAGCTGAGTGGCAGACTCCAGGAGCCTTGGGACCAGCTGGATGGCTTTGAACTTGGTGTGTTGCTTTCCTAGAAGGACGGAGCTTGTGTTTTCCATTTTTCCTCTGACAGACAATACCATCTCAGGAAAACTTTGCCCCTAGCATTAGCATGGGTTTCCTTGCGTCCCTACACTGTTTTCTGGGATCATGTTCCCAGGGCCCTCAGCCTGTTGCCTGGGGCTGTCCCTTTTACGGATCCCATTTTCCTCAGAAAGCTGGCTTTGCCGGGCACCTTTCTTGCTCCTTGACCTCCACAGGCTCCCAGGCTTGGAAGAAACTTTTGCACAGTCTTACACATCCTTCACCATCAACACCAGGAAGGTGTCCGGGAACGAGTCCATATGGGGTTGCAGCAGGTGCTCTGCTATCCTGCTAGGAATCTCTGCAATTGATACGGTGTTTCACACAACCCTACTGCAGCAGACACTGCTCCCCAGGCCGGGAGAGCGGGGCCTCTGAAGCCGGGGCCTTGGGAGCTGGTCCTGATGAGACCCGGAAGGCACGCTGCCCCTGGTCTCAGTGTCAACACAAAAGAGTAGCAGTTTATGAGTTGGTTTCAAAGGTAGGATAGGGCATGGGTTTCCTTATATGATTAACTATCTGTTGGTAAAAGCTGTCGGGAATGAAATTGTGGCTAAGGAACGAAATGTGCTGATTGATTAGTCATGTCTGCCATGGGCATGAGAGGGGAGGTGATGGCTCAGAGATCTGCATTTGCCCTTCTGAGGCTAATGGCTTCTACGTTCCAATCAAAGGGGCTAACATACTCTCTTGCCTCTCAACTTCATTATCTGTTCAGGCCTTTGGGTGAGTTGGCCTTTAACACTTACATCTGGTGTGTTTTCAGGCTACCCTGTCACGGAGTTCAATGAGATTAAGGTGCCACAGGAACGGCAGGAACATCTGCTTCAAAATGTCCAGAATGATGCCCCGCCAGTAGAAGATGGCTTCCCAGATCCTTGGGAGGCCCCGGCCAACAAACTCACTGCCGAGATGACAGAAGCCAATCACACAGAATTCACAGAACTTGGTGAGTAGCAGCTCCCAAGGCCCCGACTTTAGAGGCCCCGCTCTCCCAGCCTGGGGAGGGGTGTCTGCTGCAGCAGGATTGTGTGAAACATCGTATCTGTTGCAGAGTTTCCTGGCAGAACATCAGAGCACCTGATGCAACCCCATATGGACTCGTTCCTGCAAGCACACTTCAGGCCCATCTGGAAGAGCTTCAGCAAGAGCTTGAACAGCCTCTCCCAGGCTATCAGAAACTTGTCTCTTGATGTAGAAGCCAACCGCCAGGCCATCAAGATGGTCCAGGAGGGCACCTTGGCCATGGCTGACATTCAAGAGCTGGGTGCCAAGTTTGAGGCCAAGGTCCAGGAGAACAGCCAGAAAATGGGCCAGTTGCAGCAGGATGTGGAGGACAGGCTGCACGCCCAGCGACATTCCCTGCATCATGCCCTCTCTGAAGTCCAGGCTGAACTGAGCACCAAGTTAAAGCAGCTTGTCAAAGCTCAGGAACTTCCAGGGGCCAATGGCAGCCTGGTGGCAGCAGCAGCAGCAGCAGCAGCAAGGCCGGAGCCAGAGAGCCTGCAGGCCAGGCTGGGCCAGCTGCAGAGAAACCTCTCTGCTCTGCATATGGTCACCAACCGGAGGGAGGAGGAGCTGCAGATCACCCTCAAGAACATGGAGCGGATCCTGAACCAGCATGTGGATGAAATCAAGGAACTGTATTCTGAATCAGACGATACCTTCGATCAGATCAGCAAGGTAGAGAGGCAGGTTGAGGAGCTGTTGGTGAACCACACAGGGCTTCGAGAGCTGCGGGTGATCTTGATGGAAAAGTCCCTGATCATGGAAGAGAACAAAGAGGAGATCGAGCGGCAACTGTTGGAACTCAACCTCACTGTGCAGCATCTGCAGGCGGGTCACGCAGACCTCATCAAGTATGTCAAGGACTGCAACTGCCAGAGGCTCTACCCTGACACAGACGCCATGCGGGAGGGCCAAAGGGACTCCGTGCGTACCCTGGAAGAGACCCAAGTGAGCCTGGACGAGCAGCACCAGCTGGACGGTTCTTCTTTGCAGGCCTTGCAAAGCACTGTAGACGCCATGTCCTCAGCTATGGACGCGCACAAAGGAGAGGGTGAGCGGGCAAGGGCCGAGAGGGCCCGGATGCGGAGCCAGCTGCGAGCGCTGGACCACACGGTGGAAGCGCTGAAGATCGGAGCCAACGGGACCCGCCGAGAGATGCGCCAGCTGCACGGCTCCTTCGCAGCCCTGCTGGAGGATGCGCTGAGGCACCAGGCGGTGCTGGTCGCACTCTTCGGGGAGGAGATGATGGAGGAGATGTCAGAGGAGGTGCCTAGCCCACTGCCCCTGAATTATGAACAGATCCGCCTCGCCCTGCATGACGCAGCCAGCGGGCTGCAGGAACAGGCATTTGGCTGGGATGCCTTGGCCACCCGGGTGGAGGCCTTGGAGCAGGCCGCAGGTGGCCTTGTGGAGAAGCACCCACAGTCGGCAGAGCGACTGGAGCCCAGCCACGACTCTGGGAGGGAGGAGGAAGCCACAGTTTTGGCGGGCTTGGAGCAGGAGATTCATCGACTGAGCTCCGATGTCAAGCAGCTTGGGCAGTGCCGAGAGCCCCCCTGGGCCGCCTCCCTCAATGGCTCCATTGACAACCTACATAGCATGCTCTCTGACATCCAGCACAGCCTGAGGCAGCACCAGCAGCTCTTCCACGGCCTCTTCCAGAACTTTCAAGGGCTGGTGGCAAACAATATCAGCCTAGACCTTGGTAAGCTACAGACCATGTTGAGTAGGAAAGAAAAGAAGCAGCAGAAAGGCCTAGGAGCTTCCCGGAAGAGGGAGAAGCAGCAAGTGGTGATGTCTGCAGATGCTCAAGCTGAAGGGCTGGAGCAAGATGTTCTGGATCCAGAGCTTGGGGAGGCAGGTAAGTGCTGGGCCCTGGAGATGACTGTGTGAATCTAGGCCAGGGCTATCTGCCTACCCAGCTGCTCCCTTCTCCTATGGGGGCAGGGCACAGGCTGCAAGAATGATCATGGGGTGATCATTGGTCACTGCTACTCAGGGGGCTACCTTCCCTCCTTTTCAGGACTCTGGGCCTCCTAAGCTATCTGGAGTAAAAGGAGATCCAAGTCCCAAGAACCAGTTGTAGTTCCAGAGCCCAGGAGTTGGCAGAGATCCTAGCTGTCACCCCAGTCCCCTGTGGTGACTAGGGAGGGTGGATTGGAGCAGGGGTCATCTATTTTGGCAGCACCCCATAAGAGGTGAGCACGGGGAAAGGCCTTATGCTCAGAAGGAAGGAGCTCAATACAGTTGGCCGCGTAGATACCCTGCGGTACCTCTCCTGGGCTCTAGCGTGACTCAGTTTTAGCTGCTCGATCAGACATTCACTACCACCACATCTTACCTGAAATGGAGCCTCAAGTCCAGGAAATGACCTTCTAACCCAACCAGGGGGCAGGACCGTGGGGCTGGGAGCACATCCACCCAGACACAGGGCAGCCTGACATGTAGCCTCCACCCTGCTCTTTCCATTATAGCCCAGGAGGCAGTGTGGAGCAGTGGAAAGAGCTCGTGCTCTTCCGTCGCCTGTTCCATCAAATGGGACATCCCTCCCTACACAGCTTCCTGTCCCCGGCACAGGATCAGTACGCAGACCGGGCAGTTCTCCCACTTTTCCCAGCATTTCTAGAGCTGAGGCTTTGTGTACTTACACCAACTCTTCCATCTCTTTTCCTGAGTGGTGTAAGCCCCAACATGCCAATGACCGTGACCATTTTCCTAGTAAGGTTAGCGTCTGTTTAATCCTGCAATATATTTTTTATTTCAGAAAATATTTTTCCCTTTAAAAACTCTTGTCTTAGCAGGGCAGTGGTGGCACACACCTTTAATACCAGCACTTGGGAGGCAGAGGCAGACGGATCTCTGAGTTCCAGGCCAGTCTGGTCTATAGAGTATGTTCCCGGACAGTCAGAGCTTCACAGGGAAACCCTCTCTCAACACCCCCCCTCAAAACAAACAAACAAAAACCCTTTTGTCTTGAAAGGACATAGAGCTTGGAAAGTGCACCCTTAGTTTGCAAAGCCCTTCCATTTTCTGAAGCCCTTCCATGTAGGGTCTCCCCTTACCGTGGACTCCTGGACATAGTCGGCAGACTGAGAGAAGATCCAATTGCCCACAGCAGGTACTGTAGGGCAGCTTCTTTTACCAAGGCAGGAGCCCCACCTGCTGGGCGCTTTGGGAACTGAAACACCAGTCCTGTTTTCACTGTGACACGGTTAAGTTATTCATAAACAATTCTCATTAAATCTTCAGACACAGAAAGAAGCAACATTTTGTCATTCTTAAGGCCATTTCTGGATTTGGAGGCAAAAAGATGGACTTCAGTCTGAGATTTAAGTCATTTATTGCTTTGCAGACTTCTTTGAAACCTTGGACACACACACACACACACACACAGAGGGGGAGACAGAGACAGAGAGACAGAGAGAGTGAGTTGTAAGTTGTAGCAGGATGCTGGTATTGGGGTGTGGCTCAGCAAGGAAACACGGAGTCAAATTCCATATGTGCAAACTCTGCCAGATCTCAGCAGAGGGAACCACTATTTTGGTCTGGACAGTGGAACTCTGAGCATCTGAGTTCAGATGTCTTTATTGATTCAGAAATCCTCAGGTGCAGATCATAAGCAATCAAACATCCCCCCCACAGAAACCCAGCACCTGAAGACAATACAAAATGCCAAGACCTAGACAGACCCTTACCTAACAGTGCACAGAACAGTATTTTGTACATAACTAAAAATAAACTTCCACATTTCTCTTTTTATGTAGTATAAAATTGCTTTACCTTTACAACACAATTTAACACTATACCAGCAAAACCATTTACAAAAGGAACAGTCATGAGGATTGCTAGTGCACAGGACCAAGTGAGAGCAAACATCTATCAAGCTTTTCGTAACATCTTTGGACAGCAGAAAAATATTATCAATGTCCAACTATCTGGAATTCGCTCATGATCTTCTGGGCTCCTCCAAAAGGCTTGCATCACTTCTCTGGCTCTGCCTTCTGCAGCACACACAGCTTGTCTTCCAGGCTCAGGTTGGCTCCCCTCTACTGCTGCTGCTGTTCTTGATGGTCATCCCATGGTACTGACATCTTCAAAACGCTGGGGATCATCCCTTGGGGTAACTGGGCTGCACCAATAGCCTCTCCTAGGGTCTTTTAATGTTGCCAAACCTCAACTTCTTTACGTGATTCCTTCAATCTGGCTCTGCAACTACTACTGAGGCTGTACTTTTACCAGTGGCCTCTCCTGGCCTCTTACAGTGCCAAGCCTCAGTTGCTCTCCATGACCCCTTCATGCCTTCAAAACCAGGACCATCTGGATGGCTCTTACAGTACCAAGTTAGGGACAAAGATACAACCTTAGCCAGTTCTGGAAGACAGCTCTGTGTGCTGTCCCTGAGGAAACACTTTCCAAATTTTAAGATAGTGGTTTGCAGAGAAAATAAAAGGTCATCTCTGTAAGAAGGTTCCCTCGTGGATGGAGTTCTCATCGCTATTGCCAGTATCTGGACCGAATGTAGTCAGCTTTGCAGGAAAAACAACTGGTCAGTTTAACTAAGCAGGCTCTAAGCCGGGGCTTCCACAACAGCAAGGGGTCCTGGGCCAGTGGGAAGAATATCTGGCAAAGTCTTAGTAGTTAGCCATTCCTTCTCACCACCACTATGGGGAAACATATACCCTTCTTCATAGACCTCAAACACAAGGCCCACTTGGGCTTCACGCACACCAAAAAGTCACCAATAAACTCAATTTATGAACAGTACACTCAACAAGTTCGGTCTGCTGTGCCCAGGCTGCTGTCAGCGGCAGGAGGGAGCATTGGCTCCATGATCAGGAAAGGCCTTCAAAACCTTTCTTCTTTCCTGCTCCCAGTGAATTTTTTGTTTTTTACCATGAAAATGTCTTTCTCTAAAGGCCTCTATTTTATGGCTCTCACTTTTGAGCCCTCTTTCTCACTTAATTTTCACAATTTCCTCTTCATAGAAGCTTATTTCCCCTTCTCTTTCTCCTCTTTCTTTAGGAGCCTTCAATTAATACCTTAATCTCTACCCTCTGGTAGCTGCCCTGAGAGTACTTTACCGGACTCTGTGAAGTCTGGAGTTTCTTTCTCTTCTTCCTCGTCTCCACATTGGATTAGCTGGCGTGATGTCCTGCCCCATGTTGGTACACCATTTGTAGCTGTACATCTACTGGGTGGCATGTAAACTCTGTCAGATCTGTCAGATCACCAGAGGGAACCACCGTCATGGCCAGTGCCATACTGGACAGTGGAACCCTGAACGTTTCAGCTCAGGTGTTTTTATTGATTCAGAACCCCTTAGGTGTTCTACTGATAACATGTGCAGGCAATGACCAAACATCCCCACATAAATCCAACACCTGCAGACAATACAAAACACCAAGACTTAGGCAAATCCTCACCCAAATAGTGCACAAAACAATTATTTTATACATAACTAAAACTAAACTTCCATGATAGTGAGTGATGAAGGAACTCCCAAGAAGCTCCTCTAAAGTTGGCCTCACTTTCTGGACTACTGTGAGGTACATTCTTCTTGTGCCATCTCCTGGGCTGTCAGTATACCCCACCCCTGGCTTCCTAAATAGATGGTGCAGTTGGCACCCTTCCTCATTATATAGGGTGGGGTGGAGAGGTGGAGGTATTTCTCTGCCTCTAGCTTCTTCAGGATTGTGCTCCTAGGGTTGGGGGAAGTGCTTCTCCAAGTGAGGAGGACAGAACAGCACCCCAAATCAAGAAGGCAGAGGTCTGCTCCTTGCTTGTGTAGTCTGGATCAGCAAAGGAGATCAGTCTCCTTATGGGCTTCCATTTCCCCCATATGCAATCCTAGGGCTCTGTGCAATATTCTGGAACTCATATTAAAATGACTAACCACAGCTGGAGAGATGGCTCAGCTGTTAAGAGCACTGGCTGCTCTTCCAGAAGACCTGGGTTCAATTCCTAGCACCCACATGGCAGCTCACAACTGTCTATAACTTCGGTCCCAGGGGATCTGGTGGCCTTTTATGCCCTCTGTGGGCACCAACCATGCACACGGTGCACAGACATACATGTAGGGAAAAATGCCCATACACATAAAACAATAATTACAAAAAATTTAATGACTAGCCAGAGGGAGGTTTCCCCTTGCTCAGAAAAGGTCTTTCTGTGTAGCTTATACTGGCCTTAAAAACAAGATTTTACTGACTCTGTCTCCCACGTTAGAATTATAAGTATGAACTACTACGCCTGGCTGGGAGGGGTTTCTTGTTCCTTTTTCTTTAAGGTTCTGTGTCCATATCTGGTCGGAACCACCATTCCTGCTCCCCAGTTATCTCCCAGTGCTAACATTATTGTGAGAATAGGTAATATTCTCTTTTGCCCATGTCTCAAGATTCCCAGCAGATATGTGTTGGGGGTATGACATAGTAGCATGTGTGAGGCCCCTCGTCTCATCCCTGATTTGGAAGGAAGGATCCTTAGCAGGTAGCAGACATCTGGGAGTTAAGATACCCAGGTTTCTAGCACAGTCCACCAAGCCACGAGCCTTGGGTAGCCAAAGACAGTTATCTCTCTAGAGAGTTGACAGGATGGGATCAAAGAAGAAAGTGCATTTATTAGCCAGTCAACAGATCCACTCTTTGAATTCACAAACACCTTTGGGGACATTGAAGGTAACTAGGAACCGTAATTCTAGCGCAATTAAGGTGAAGAAGGTAGTTTGCAAGTAAATGGATAACTGAGTATTTCCTCCATCTCAGGCTCCCCTGTGGCCTTTTATGCCAGTTCTTCAGAAGCGGCAACTGCTCTGCAGATGGTGAAGTTCAACACCACGCACATCAACGTGGGCAGCAGCTACTTCCCCGAACATGGCTACTTCCGAGCCCCCAAACGTGGCGTCTACTTGTTTGCAGTGAGCATTACATTTGGCCCAGGCCCAGGCATGGGGCAGCTGGTGTTTGCAGGTCATCACCGGGTTCCAGTCTACAGTACAGAACACAGGGGTGGGAGCACAGCCACTACTTTTGCTATGGCAGAGCTCCAAAAGGGTGAGAGAGCGTGGTTTGAGTTAATCCAAGGGTCCGTAACAAAGGGGAGCCAACCCGGCACGGCATTCGGGGGCTTCCTGATGTTCAAGACCTGAGCCCCAGACTCACTGCATCAGACATGGTAGCCTTGCCTGCTGTCCGTGGACTGAGACTCTGGCCAGCAATGGCTGGAAAACACCCAGTGGTCTGGCTCTTCCCTGGACACGTTCTGCAATGATCCTGCGGTCAGCAGCAAGTAACTTCCTCTGGACGTGTAGGTCGGGGAGGCCAGGATGGCTACTTCCTGGACTGGGCCTGTGCCTGGAGGGGGAGCTAAACTTCGCATGCCTTCCCAGACGGCATGGCCACTCCCTCTTAGCCACTCCCTCAATTCTACAGCTTCAGAGTGGCTGCACTTTGCTCTTACTATGGTTGGAAACTTCTGTACAACATTTGAACCTTTTCCTGTCTCCTCTTTCCCGTGTTAGGGGGTCATCGCTTCCCAAAAGGAACATGAAGGCGATGGCCAGTGAGAGTGCTTGCCAGGCACAAGCTCCTGGAATCTCTTTCCAAGACCTCAAAAAACTTGAAGGAAAAAAAAATGGATTTTTTTTTTTTTGAAATTGGAAAACAAGTTTCCAACTACTCCAGGAAACTGGTTGGAAACAGCCTTTCTAGTCTCCAAAGGGAGCTAACACCTGGTTGAATTAACCATGGGAAGTGAAATTAGTGTCTTTGGGCTGGTGTGCAGCTTAAGGTTCTCAAGCCCTGGATCACCCCAGCGCTGTATAAACTGGGCATGGTGGTGCACACCTGTAATCTTAGACATGGTAGAGGCAGGATCATCCAGACCATCCTTAGCTTTATAACAAGTTCAAGGCCAGCCTGGATCATGAGAGATCCCGACTCAAAACAAGTTATTTTTTAACGTTCGGTCACCCTTTGTCCTTATCTGTATATTTAATTTTAATTTCATGCCCTTTCCTCCTTGCTTCTCTCAGTGCAGAGGCCTACGGATGTCAATCAGGGTAACACCGTGTATGGCCTTCGCCCCTTTCTTTCACTATCGTGACTGTCTACGCTCTCTCCAGCATGTCGAAGAAGGAACGAGGGAAACTAAACTGATCATTAACTTTGGAATAAAGCGATACCCTCCAAAGCTCTGCCTTATTTACTGCTGGA
This sequence comes from Cricetomys ansorgei, assembly GCA_026225945.1. Taxonomy (NCBI): domain Eukaryota; kingdom Metazoa; phylum Chordata; class Mammalia; order Rodentia; family Nesomyidae; genus Cricetomys; species Cricetomys ansorgei. Next base: position 16,952,404 of record JAMJFZ010001203.1, on the reverse strand, counting down.
GGGGAAACACTTGTGGGAGATGAAATGAAACTGGGTAAAAGTGACTCATTACTCCAGGCATACTCGACTTCAACTATAACATTCAGTTAACTCTACACAGAGTATCTAGAGGCCTTATTAGGCAGAGACACGGTCATGGGACAAGACAGCACAGAATGGCAGTTCTTCCTACAGCATCCACATGTGGTTTACAAGCCTCTAGACCCGACAGTAGGCCCAAGAATGCAGCCACACAGCCACCAGGAAATAAAGCAGGCTTTTGGTACTGCTGACTGTTGGTGGAACACCTTCTTCTCTGTATTAAATAGGATTTGATGTGGTAATGGATTGCCAGTACTTCTCACTAAAGCTTGCTGGGGGTCCTTAATCCAAATAATTGACTCTCAGAATTTACTTACTACCAAGCTTTGTGCACTCAGTGTGCTGAGGCATCAGTGTTAGATGAACAGTTAAGTCAGGCTGCTCTACCAATGACGGTTTGACCATGGGCTAGGTTACAATTCTGCTAAACTTTATCCACCTGCAGCACGATGGTTAAGCTAATAGGTCTCATCCAGTGTTCTGGAAATGCCCTGATCTCGACCATATCTTTGAACTGCACCCACCTTGGTAGAATTCTCAGTTGTCAAGACTATTTCTGAGCTAAGGCATGTGTGGTTGGGCCACCCCAGACCAAAGCCTGGGGTGCCCCGTGTGTGGCAGGCCACCCTAAGACACACGGTAAACAAGTGGCTGGCACTGATATTATTAATGACGAACCGATGATGATAACCACAGCACCCTACTGGCATGCACTGATGGCACATATGGATGTACCAACATTCAGGGGGCAGACACAGGAGACTGCCAAATTCAAAGTCAGTTTGAAATCATAGAGCAAGATCAGGTCCACCTCCCTAAAAAAAGTACCATAAAATGTCTTACTTGAAGAAGTACAGAAGATCCCAAAACTGAACACACTACACTACTCAGAGCATACCATACAACAGAAAAATGCACTCATAGGGACTTTACTGGAACTGGCAAAATCTGAATGAAGCCTACAGGTCATGGTACTGTTGACCACTGTTATGGTGTCAACTTTCCTGATTTTGATCATGGCACATAGTTGGTTAACAGGATATCCCTGAAGTCTTCAGAGGGCACATGCTCTATAATTTACTCCAAACAGCTTTGAAAAGGCACAGTGCATGCTCAGACAAGCTGCAGTGACCTCCCAAAACCGCCCCATAAAGCAGTTATGCAGTGCTAAGCTAATGAAATTACATGAAGTGTAAATGGGATTCCTTAGAGTACCTTGCAAGTTTCTGCAGATGAAAATTATTCTAGAATTGTTAAATCTGGCAGTTGAAAGAGAAAAAAAAATCAGTACATGGGCTCAAAACAGACAGTAGAATGGAACATACAGTAAACAGGGTTAATTCAGAGGAAACATCCAGAAGACTTGTTTCATAGTTCTAGCTGGGCTTGGCGGCACACACCTTTATTCCTAGGTACCTGTAAGGGTGCAGCAGGACCTCAGCTTGAGCCTGGGCCAGGCTATAGAGGCCCCATCTCAAAAAAGAAAAGGGAGGTGCTGGGGAGATGGCTCAACTGTTAGAAGCAAGTATTACTTTTGCAGAGCTATGTTTGGTTCACAGCACCCACATGGCAGCTCATAACCACCTCTAAGTCCAGTTCCAAAGGATCCACCTTCTGGACTCCTCAGGCACCAGGCACACATCACCACATACATAAATACACATGACACTAAAAAAACAAAAAAACAAAAAAACCGCTTAGTTACTTTATGTGCATGGTGCTTTGCCTGCATGTCTGTGTATCACAAGACGCAGTGTGCAGAAGCCACAAGAGGGTGCTGGGTCCCCAGGAACCAGTTACAGACATCACCAGCTGCTCTGTATCTGCTGAAAGCTTACCCCCGGCCCTCATTGGCCTAGGCTAAGAAGATAGGGGTGCTAGCCAGTGAGCCCGGGGGTCTGTCTTTTGTCTTGCCACCTCAGACCCCACACAATCTGGGTTTTTACACAGGTTCTGGGGACTCTGATCCTTATGTTTATGAGGTAAGCACTGGAATGAGCTACATCCTAGCTGGTTTGGTCTGTGGAACCTTTCAGACTGTGGCCTAGCTAACAGAAGTGGTTTGCCTCCAACGGGTTACCAGCTTCCGGTTTGGCTCCAGCTCTTTGGTTCCAGGTCCACCACGTTGTGAGGAGGCAGTCATGGGTTCCTACCTCCACGGAGCCATGCCTTCCGTCACAATGGACAGCCTCTCAAACTGAGCTAAAATAAGCCTCTCCTTTGTCATAACGAGGAAGAGTAATGCACTGTTTTACACTTCCATGGAACGAATTCGTCAAGGAAGATGTGTTGAGATGTCTTCAAGCACTGTTGAATAATACAAGCCAGTGCCGAATCTTCTAAGATGAAAATGTCTGTCTCCTCAAAAGCAGGTGCAAATGGGAACTTCTCGCAGCAGGAACACTCGGAGTGTTCATCAAACGGAAGGAAGAGCCTTGAAGAACACACTACCCTGTACAGTGCAGATGGAAATGTTTGATGATAGGGCACTATCAAGAGCCTTTACTTTCCTTTATTGAAAATAAAATTGTAATATGCTCATCTGTGTTTAGGACAATAGGCTTATGTACGTATGTTACATTATGTGTGTAACATCCGTTTTTCTATGAACGGGCTGAAGACACAGCTCAGAGTTTGAGGCTAGCCTGGGCTACAAGCAAGACTCAGTCTCACCCTCTTCCTCTGAAAACCAAACCAAACCAAAACCACAATGAAAAAAAATAATTAAAATAACCAAAAAGGAGATCATTAAGCTATTTCTTTTATATGATCACACACTTACTTCTGAAAGTTATTTTTGAGACAGGGTCTGGCTGTCCTGGAGCTATGTAGACCAGGCTAGTCTCAAACTCAAAGAGAATCCACAAACGCATGCACCACACACCTGGCTTGGAAGTTGTATTTTTAAAGCTAAGCTGTATGATATTCACTGAGAGTTCTGACTATTTGGGAGGCTCAGGGTTACTTGAGTTACGTTTCAGGGTGTCTTTTGTGGGGGCTGAATGGAGCAATATAGGGTGTTTCCTCACACTCCAACCCCAAGACAGGGTTTCTCTGTGTAGCCCTGGCTGTCCTGGAAATCCATCTGTAGTTCAGACTGGCCTGGAACTCAGATCCACCTGCCTCTTCTGAGTGCTGGGATTAAGGGCATGTGCCCCTATATCCGGCCAATACCTGTGCGACTGTCCCGGAGCTGAGAGGTAGACGGCGTGTCTAGACCCCTGGACCCGGCAGAATTGTTTCTCTGGAGCTGTAGCATTTCTCCCTATATAACCATATAAGGTTATAAATGGTCCCCAGAAAATACCTAGGTACAGGCTGAGACTCCCATTATGTAGATGGGTCTGTAGTAACTGCACTGTCCTTAAAATGAGCTTCCAGTGACAGCCCTGGATGCCAGAAACCTTTTCCTTTCACTATATATGTGACCCTGTTTCCCGCAATAGAGTTAAGCCCTCTGCTGCTCGGGTTTCCACGGGCTCCCAGATTCTCCCATCTGAGATGGATCTGCCGCAGACCCACCCCTTTCAGCCCCGGGAAGGCTGAGCTACTTCGCAGAGAAGGGACGCCATTGCTGGGGTTTTCCATTACTACAAATACCATGACCTTAATTCTATTAAAAAAAATGCACAAGAGAAACACTAAAATGTGAATAGTGGTTGTCTGGCAATAAAACAAGTAGCTTGTTTCTTCTTTACTATTTCCCAAAAGTTCTGTCAAAAATACACATTTTTATAACCAGAAATCAATGTTTTATTTTTTATAGGAGGAAAAAAAAAAACAAAACCCCTCACTACAGCAGGTTCATCATCTCTCTGGCCACTTACCTAGCCATGCTCCGTGCTGGGTTTCCGGAAGCTGCAGTGCATGCTCAGGAACGTATGTATGTACACTAACTTACTTGTTATAAGAGCTCAACAGGTGACTTCTGACACAGAATAAACCCAAGAACGGCATCACAAAACACATCACTGAAGTATACTAAAATAAGGTTATTTACTGAAAAATGATATATTGGACATATTCTGTATATAGAACAAAGCAATGAATGGTAAACTTAATAAGGCACCTTTTAAATCAGATGCTGTACAAAATACATTTAGTGTGTTACATATCAAAGATGAATCTATATTTTGGTGTTTTACAAGTGCATAATAAAAATGCTTCCTTTAGCTTGTCAATGCCTTATGTAGTTTCCCTAATCTGTAATATTTCCATTTTATACAATATATGCTACATTTTAAAGTAGGAAGAACAAAGGCCACTAAAAGAGCTTAAATAATTCCACTGAAAGGAGAGTACAGAGCACAACCTAAAATTACAGTATTATGTCTAATTCTTTGCAAAAGCCGTTTTTATAGGCTTTTCTTACAGAATGATCCTTTCCTGTGGATTTACACACTGCACCAGAGGAACACATTCTGCTTGCCCAGTCTCCACCCCTCTCACAGCCAGGAGGTGAGAGAATTGTCGCCTAACATGTGACTCAAGGTGACTTGTGTTATTACCACGAGGGCTACACAACCTTTCCTTTTCCGTGAGTTATATTTCCGTTGAAATTATCTTAGACATTTGGAAACATTTCAGAACAATACACATCTGCAAAGATAAGTGTTTTTTCACTTAGGAATCTGCCCTGATAATAGACCACTCAATATCCAATTTGATCTTGGGCCAAATCAGAGGTGCATGGTTCTTAAGAAATTACTGTCTTTTTATTCTAAAAGAAAAAACATCTAAAAGGAAACAAAAGCACTGAATATCATTAGAATGAATAAATAAAAACTGGCACATTCCAGGACAACAGCTGATAACAGCAAAAGGTCACTTACAAGCTTAGGAACGCCTCTGGACACTGGGAAGACAACACACCATGCTGACTAAAGTATCTTTTGTTACAGTATTTCCAGAGAAATCAGTCCAAACTGTATACTCAGAACAGTACTCAGGGCTGCAGAAGCTTCAGAGAGTCGAGTTGGCGCAAATCTTAACATGCTCCAGTGACTACTGACCACACAAACCACTATGACATCTTCCTAGATTACTTGGTGCTTATTTAGGTACTTTGGGTTTTTGGCTTCTATATTTTTAAATATTTAAAGGGAAGGCTGACTTTAGCTGTATATTTTTTAAACAGCAGATTCAAAGTGGGATCAAATCACAGCTTCCGGATTTTTACAAGTTATTAAGTAACCACATAACATTTTTTAACCAGTCGGTCGTATTCTCTCTCTTTCTGTTTTCAGGGTTTCTCTGTGTAGACTGCAATCTTTGTTTTCTTTTAAATTAGACTTAGTGGGGACAGGGGCAGCACACACCTTTAATCCCAGCATTTAGGAGGCAGAGACAGGTGAATCTCAAGTTGGAAGCCAGCGTAGTCTACAGAGTGAGTTCCAGAGCTACACAGAGAAACCCTGCCTTGAAAAGCCAAAACCAAAACAACATTGTGTTCGAGTACTTGGAGCACAAGACGTGGGGTGGGGACATGGAGTGTGTGGAGGTCGGAGGACAGTCACGGGACAGCTGGCCCTCTCCTTTCACCACGTGTCCCAGGGCCTGCGTGCAAGCGGCCATGCGCGGCAGCAAGTGCCTTTACCCACTGAACTATCTCCCTGGCCTCAAGGTCTGACGTATTCTTTAAATATTTCACTTACTGAATTTCAAATTTAAGAGTTAAGAGAGAGAGAAAAACGTAAGTTTAATGCAATTTTAGATTTCAGGATTCCAAACAAGGAACATAGCAGCATGCCTTTAACAAAATGTTACTGTTTCTAATGAATGCACCAGAAGGCAGCACGGGAAGGCAGTGACCACGTACTCACTGCCTTATGATTACTCCTGATAGCTAATTAGAAAAGAATCATTACAGTGGCCTCCACACCATTTAAACATGTCTGAGAATGAAGTTTGCCATTCCTTATGTATATCATTAAGATGATAAGTGATTTTCAAGACTTAAGTTTATTCAGGCAAAAATATATCCAGGGTAACTTAGCTTAGGTAAATTGGATCTCCTAAGTGTTCCCAGGCCTTAGCTACACTAGGTCAAACTCATTAAACAAACAGTCAAAACGAGCCTCACATTTGTGGAATATGATGTGTGGGTACTACATGTAGTCAAAAATGAGTAGACAGATGTACATATGCTCTGCCTGCTTCCTGCTTAACTTGTTTTGACTATGTTGTGATACAATCACCTTTGATTCATGCTTCATCCAAAGAGACGATGTCACGTGAGCCTCTCATTGCCTGCTTGCTCAGAATAAACATTTAAATAGTTTGATATCACTATAGTAAGTTTGAATCAGAACTGTTCTTTGAAATAACAAGTCCTCTATAAAATATACATCATTTTATTTAGTAACAGCTGTTCAGCGTAGATACGGATAGTGACCAGACACTGGGCACTTCTGCCTGACTCTGTCTTCACAAGTTAGGGACCAGAAACTGTAAAGCCAAATTTTGAAATATTTAGATATCTGAAATACATTTACCAGTTATGCCCAAATTTCTATCAGCTGATATCCTTCATAAAAGAGGTAAGAGGCAATATCATAATGAAGTTTTTGACTGAAGTTTTTAAATACATGAATTTCCTCTGTTAAGGATCAGATGTGAGGTTCATGAGAGCTGTGTTATGTAGAATGAAGTATGTATGTATATAAAACATGACTAGAAAGATGCAGGTTTTAAAAACAAATGCATATTACACATGATAAACAACTTCCCTTTTTAAGAATTACTGAGAACAAAGACTTCAGAACTTGATCACAGCGTGCACACCACTATCAGATGCAGTAAAGCTGACTCCAGGCGGGAGCGCTTTCTTTCAAAGTATAGTTCTAGGCAGTGAGCTTCAACTCTGGATAGGAGGCACTTCAAAACAAAAATAATTACCAAAAAAGAAAACAAAATGGTGATATCAGGAACACAGTCCACATTTATGGACACTTTAAACTTATTTTGGCCTTTACAACTATTATGTTAGAAAGAACGTTGATGGAGAAGTTACTGTAGTCACAAAGCAGATGGCTTTATGAGATTGGCAAACGGTGGTCAGATATTGCGCGTTTAAAGCGCTGGTCGCAAAGACCCTCCCGTGCAATCACACATTCTTTTCTTCTAAGCCCTACGGCAGCAGAGGGACTCTGGTGTGCATAGCAAGGGCATGGCGCACTGTCCTACACTAGGCAGTATCCCGAGGTCATAATCTACAGGCTGTTTACAAAGACAGAACACAGATGTTCTCTCTGATAGAAGGCAAATATGTCTTTCTCCATCTCTGCTGAGCTCATTAATTTTCTCAGGCTTTCACAGAAAGCATCACTTCATGGACAGGATATTGAGTACCCAGAGTTAGACCAGAGACTTCTTATCAGGATTGGAGTCTTGATGCAGTTTAAAAAAAAAAACAAAAACAAAACAAAAAAAAAAGCATCGAAACTCACATTTAAAACAAAGCTGTCCACATGTAAAGAACAACATTGTTTGGAAGTTCCAAGCTTGTGTTCTGCAAAATTCTGAACGGTCTACTGTTAGCAGCCCATGAAGACATGGTGAGGAAAGAGTCTGAAAACCAAGCCAACACCCTATTCCATGGTAACTCTACCCATTCCTCGGGTGGAGTTCTTCCAGTCTAGATTCTCTCCTGCAAGTGTTAACTGTCAAATCTTTACATCCTGGGATTCAACCATTTTTGCAAGTGTCTTCTTGATTCTCAAAGCCGTGAGTCTGGAGGCTGGATTATGGGCCCAGCATTCTGACATCAGCTTCAAAACTGCTCGCAGACACTAAGGAGAAGTGCAAACAGAGCATGGTGAGCACAGGGTAACACAGCTTTCCCTGACCACTTTACAGGGGCTCGGCCCCACTTACTTCATCACTGTTCCAGCGGTTGGACACGATTGGCCGCAAGCGCTTGACACACACAACCTCACGCATATCTTCATAGGACGGGTCACTGGGCACCATGTTGTAATACGGTAACTGATATTCCTCTACTATTCCTGGGGAGGGAGAAAACAGTGAGCAATAACACGGCAGTGCGGCAACTGTCCACACACATCGCTCGCTTTACCACGGAACTGAGAATGTGTTCCTGTGTAAGAAGAAACACAATCCAGTGGTTCACTTTGAAAAGTAAACACATGTTTTTCTATTATTTATGACCCAATATTTCCCCCACCTCTAACAGGGTTGACAGTCTATCAAAAATGGTATCTTTTGGGGGTAGAACACTTTTGAGAATCAGAGACAAGAGGATTTTGATTTGAAGCCAGCCTGGGCTATAAGTAATGAAACTCTTAAAAAACAAACAAACAGCCAGGTGATGGTGGCCCACAACTTTAATCCCAGCACTGTGAGGCAGAGGCAGGCGGATCTCTGTGAGTTCGAGACCAGCCTGGTGTCCAGAGTGAGTTCCAGGACAGCCAGAGTTACAACAGAGATGTTTGTCTTGAAAACAAAACAAAACAAACAAAAACAAAAATAAAGGGAAGAAAAAGAAACCGGGATTTTCTTGAAATTGTTAGTGTAAATGTCTATTTTCTTGATTACTACTACTAGTGAGTGTCTATTACTCTCTGCTCCAAGAACAGACTGATCAAGATCTATGGGCAAGTTTACAAAGCAGGCTCACTACTACTCTCCTTAAAAAGGAGACTACATAGCAGGCTCTTGCCTATTGTCTGGGCACCTGAGTAGTGATGCACACCACATATACAGTCACTCCCAGATGTTAGGAGAGATTGGTTCTTCTCTGGCTGATGGTCAGTGCAAACACTGCTACTGTGTTGAACACTCACTTTCTTCTGAGAGGTTGGAGTTCTAGCACATGCTAGCAGAGGGAACATACACGGCAAGCTTCTGATGAAAGTCAGTAGCTGCCAACAATACTGAGCTTCTCTGGATGACAACACTTCACACAGTCTAAGTGTGTCCTGTGTGAATACACTATGTGAATACACTGGAGTGGACTACTGGCGGGTTCTCTTGTCTTGTCTTGAGTTTTGCTCTAGGCACCTTTCCCCATGAATAACCTAAAAGGATCTTTTCATTGAAATGTATGTGAGCAGAAAAGACAACTATGTGCAAGATTTAGGGTAATTCTAGTGAAACCACATGATCTGATAGTAGTCCTGGGAAACTCTGGCAGAGGTGACATACGAACTAGGTAATTATTTTTTAAATGACAGTTACACAAACATAATCAGAAACACGATTCAAACGCCTACCTCCTGTAATGCAACGACGAGCCATTTCCCAAATGATCAAGCCAAAGCTGTAGATGTCAGCCATGATGTAAGGCTGAAAATGGCTCTTATTCAGGCTCTCATCTAGCACCTCTGGGGCCATGTAGCGCTTGGTGCCCACCCTGGTGTTCAAGGGGATGTCAACTTCGTTTGTATCACTAAGACAGGAGGAAGACAATGGTCAGGCTGAGAGCCAACAGTAGTTCATCTCTGTACATTTTTCTGTCTAAAATGTATACATTCCTATATTCTTTACCATAAGTTCTTGGGGCCAGATGAATTAAGAAATTTAGCGCCTTAATAGACTTATACACTACATATCACATAGCAGTTGGGACAGTTATTCCGAGTCTTGTATCATGCCTGCCACAAATCATTGGCTGACTTTTTCACACTAAACTGGATTAACATGAATATTTCTCCTAAGTTCAGCTGAGGATCTGTCACTAAAGAAGTTCCGCACTTTTCAAAAGATAACAATACTGGAGAGGTAAGGGGCACCATGATCAGAAATTTAAGGTCATTTTTAGCTGAATAGCAGGTTCCAGTACAGCCTGGGCTATTATGTGACCTTGTTTAAAAAAATGAGAATATTGTATTTGCTTCCTTTAGCTGCTTTTTGTAAGTATTTTGTCTCAGTAAATAGGACAAAACAATACATCTGATGAATACTTAAGCCAACACACACTACACTAATCAAAACACTGTTTACAACCAGGAAAATAGATTTAGATGGCCTATACAGCAGTTTCCTCTAACTCCTCCTCCTCCTCCACCATCACCACCACCTTAAAAAAAAAACGCCAGGTGTGGTGACACATGCTTTAAACTCCAGCACTGGCTGGGGCAAGCAGATCTCTGTGCATTCAAAGTCAGCCTGGTCCACAGAGTTCCAGACCAGTCAGGGTGACCCAGTGAATCTCTGCCTCAAAACAAACACTCATTTATGTGTATGCACGCGTGCCTGTCTGAGTTTATGTGTACTATGTGAGTGCAGGTGTCCATGGAGACCAGATTCCCTGCCACAGGAGTTATACAGAGTTGTAAGAAGCCTGATGTGGGAGCTGGGAACCCAACCCAACCCAGGTCCTTGCAAGAGCAGTAAATGCTCTTAACTGCTGAGTCATCTCTCTAGCAGACATCCCTCAACTAATACCTTTATTTTGTGGCCTTAAATAAATTCTGAAATGTGAAACAACCGCTCCATTCTTGAACTACATTATAACTGCTTCAATGGTTTCCTGAAATTTTTATAGTTCTAATTGTTTTCGAAAATCGACACTATCAAGGGAACTGCCTAATTATCTCCCCATATTTACAGGACTAAATTCATACACTATGCTGTCCTGAAGCATAATACACATTATGCACAGGTTAGTAAGTGGAAACCCTTCCGGTAGCTTCCCTTCTCTAGAAACCCATTATGAAGACAATACATATGCAAAGTACTCGAGAACAGGATACCATATATAAATGTAGAAATGTCAATAATGTTCATGATAATCTGTTTAATACAGATGAACTTATGAGCAATGAGCAAACTTAATGCTCATTATTTAGGTCACAAGGTATGGACAACTGTATCTGCAAAAAGAGCAAGTACAGAAAAACCAAAATTAAGGCATAAAAATAGGAAATCAACAATTATGCAAAAGCTGGAGACATGACTTAGTAGCACAGCGTATGCTTGACACACACAGGATTCTGGGCCCAATCCCCAGAAAAGTATAGTGAAATGCAGTTTTGTAAAAAGAAAAACAAAACAAATCCCAAAGCAACCCTGAGAATAAATACCTGTGAGATATTAAAAATAATTCCCAAACAGCAGACAAAGAATCATTTACCTGTTGAATTTAACAGCCAGGCCCAGGTCAGCAATACAGCAACTTCCATTTTTCTTAATAAGGATGTTTTTGCTCTTCAGGTCTCGATGAGCAATTGCAGGCTTTCCTTGGGTACCATAAATTTCTGTGTGGAGGTGGCACAGACCACAGGCAGCAGAATAAGCTAACTTGAGTAGGGCTCTGGTGTCGAGTGTGGCACATTTCAGGAAGTCATAGAGAGATCCATTTTCATGGTAATCAGTAATCAAATACAGCTGAGTCCAGGAACCAGTGCCTTTAATGTCTGCAGCTATAAAACCTGTTTAGTTAACAAGTTTAAAAGGTTAGTTGTCAGCAGAGATACACATTAAGATACTGGGAACTAACTACTGGGAAGCTATAGATAGTACTATGCTAATTTGACTGGCAAAATGTTCTGAATGTGTCACCAAAGACTCATTTCCTATGATTTATACATGTCACTACAGCTCTATAATAAATTTACATTAAATTTACATCTAAAATAAATGTATGTGTTTTGCATGTGTTCATAGAAAAGGAGGTCAAAGGAGTGCAGGCCCCTTAGAGCTAGAGTCATAAGCAATTGTGAGCTGCCTTGTGTGGGTCCTGGGAATCAAACATGCAGGAACAGCATGTACTCTTAATCACTGAGCCACTGCTCCAGTCCAAATTTACAGTATTTTTAAAGAGACGGCTTTGCTTTGTAGTCCAGGCTGTATTCAAACTTGTGATTCTCCTGACTCGGCCTCTTGAGTGCTGGGATTACAACCATGTGCCAAAACATACAACTAATTTGTAATAACCCTAACACTAATCACAACAGTGGTAATAATACGATTAAGAAAAAATCATATATTACACGATAACCTGCAAGTGCTAGCTCCTTACACGAGTCTCTCGCAAAGGTTCTTTACCTGAGAGTGGCAGCACATGCTTGTAATCTCAGTGTTCAGGAGACGGAGGCAGGAGGACTGCCACAAGGTGAGGCTGCCAGGGCTGAGTAAGACCTCGTCTAAAGGCAACAAAAACAAGAACAAAACAACAAAAACTCCACCCCTGAACCCTCAAAATAAAAGTTTTTAATTTCAAGTTGAAAATTAATACTTTAAGTTACATCGGAAACAGGATCTTTCTGGGTGGAATTATATTTACATGAAGTCATGCATGATTGGACCTAAGTCACTGATCAGTGTCCTTTCCTATATGGTGGAAACGCAGTCAGACACACACAGTCAAGACCATATGAAATTTAGAAAGGAGGGCTGTCTGTAAGTCAAAGAACACTAAAGACTGCTATAGCCAGGAAGGAAACTTCAGAGAGGGCATGGCCCTGCCAACAGCTTGATTTTAAAATTTGTTTGTTTTCCTTCTCTGTGTGTACAGCTACATGTATACACATGTGTACACAGGTATATGTATGCATGTGTGCAAGGGTACATATATACACGTGTACACAGATACATGTATGCATGTGAATGCAAGTGCCTGTGGAGGTCAAGGACAACCTTAGGTGTTGTTCTTCTGGTGCTGCACACCTCTTGTTTGAGAACAGAGTGTCTCACTGGCCTGGAACTTCGCCAGGTAGGTGAGGCTAGCTGGTCAGAGAGCTCCAGGGATCTACCTGTCTTCACCTTCCATACCTCACCACCACTGTGATTATAAGCTTGTACTATATCATACATAGCCCTTTAAGTGGGTTCTGAATTCAGGTCTGTGCTTATTAGGCAACCCCTTCAACAAGTGAGCCATCTCTCTTTTCTCTCCTCTCCCCCCCACCCCTCTCTGAGACAGGCTTTTTCTGTGTAGTCGTGACTGTCCTGAAACTTACTCTGCAGACCAAGCTGGTCTTGAACTCAGAGATCCATCTGCTTCTACCTCCCAAGTGCTGGGATTAAACGGCTGCACCACCAGTCCCGGCCGTAATTGATGTTTTAAGCCCCTCGGTTCGTGATAATTTTTTACAGTAGCAATAGGAAATGAACATGATATCTGTGCTTGGCAATGAGAAATGAGTGTACTTTACAAATTAAGAGACAGTGCAATAGCAGCAGAAAACTCAGGAAAGCTGGATCTGTTTATGCACTCTACCGATCAGATACCTACATTATTTCAGTACTATATAAGTGAGGTGGTGAGAGAACATATATTGAGTACATACTGGGTTCTTCTGACAAAAGTAAAAGGCAAATGCAGTTAAAGCTATTCTAAAAAGTACTGAAGTTCTCTACAGAGAACTTGGCTTTCATTATTATATATGTTCAATAAACCAACTTTTACTATCCTTTTGAAACTCAATGTTGTTTAGAATGGTAAAATGCTTTCTTGGCATTCAGGATTGTGTTCTAGTGCACTGTGAATTCTACTGGATTTCTTTTAGCTACACAAACATTTGAATCCACACGCACATGGCAGGCTCTTCTCTGTACCCCAACAATCTTGCCAGAATGAGGAACTTACTAAAGCAAAGAAGACTCACCAAGTATATTTTCATGACGCATTAACACCGTCTGGTAGATTTCTGTTTCTCTAAACCAGCTAGCTTCTTCAGTGGTAAAAAATACTTTGACTGCCACTTTTTCACCACGCCATTTACCCATCCATACTTCTCCATAACGGCCTTTACCAACCTGACGAACCATCTGAATCTGTTTGGCAATAGTTCGCTGAACCTATACAGGAAAAAAAAAATGAGTTTTGAGCTCTTGATGAAAACCATCTATTAAGGCCGACTAAAGGCCAAGATAGGCTATCCCATTAAAAAGCCTGGCATATCCAAATAGCTCCAATGTGATTATACAACTATAATGTTTAAATTTATAATATTTAAAAGCAGCAATGAACAATGTATTCTGAAATCACGCACAGGTTAGTCACTGGCATAGATTTAAACAACAGCCATCCTTGAGAAATCTCCTGCCCCGCAGATTTCCGTTTTGGTTTTCCTTGACTTCTTTTGGGCAACAGAATAGCAAATGTGTGACAAGCAGACTTCAAAGATGCTTGTATATCACAGCTTGCCCTTTCTTTCTGCTCTTGGCAACCCTGCTTCCCACAGACAGAAGCACCATGTCAAGTGCAAATCGTATATAGCACAAGCTATACAGCTTATCAGTAGCTGAGCAAGTCTAGAAAACAAGCCTCCTAACAGATTCATAATCATGAGAAATAAATGCTTTTGGCTTCAAGCCACTGACTTTAGGCTGATTTACTCAGCACTAAAACCCAACTGATAATCAAAACCCATCAACTCAGCTCTAAAGCCTAGGTAACGTGACCCAGGCCCAGTTTTCACCATGTCTCTACACTTCTCTTACTCCAACGTTTTGCTTTGTTTTTCAATTTTTTTTTCATTTTATTTTGCTCATTCTTTTCCCTCCCCACATTTCCCCCAGATCTCCTTTGGTTAGAGGTGGACTCTGTGTCTACTTCCCCTTCTTAGTCTGGGATTTTGTCTTGTTTGAAGCTGTGCTAGTACGTGTTGTCAGAGTTCATATGTGGATTGGTCTTGTGTCTGCAGAGGCTGCTTCCTTCTGGCTCTATCTTCTGAATGTGAGAATGATCTGGCTATGACATCTGTCACCCATTGGATGGCTACACAGGGGTCCCCTTCCTCTCTCACCACGCCATGTAGATCCCTCTCCAAATGTCCCCATAGAGGAGGAATGGTCCTCAGTCAGGGTACAGAAGTAGCTTCACTCCCCTGCTGGAACCGCCAACAAATTCCCAAGGTTTATTCTAACTTTTTATAATTCGCTCATTTGTTCCTCTCACAGGCTCTTACTGCAGGCCCAATTTTCTGTACAGTACTGTTTGTCTGGCTCTAACATCTTCACTCTCTCACTGGCTGTACTTGTCAGAATTACATTTTGTGTTTTATATACACCTTTGCTTGAATTCTAATTCTGGCTCATAGAAGATAGATATTTATTGGGAAAAATACCCAAAGGACAGCATATATTTTATCTTTCATTTTCAGAAAACTAGTCATTTTAGATGGATATGAACATGCTATTCTGGTTGGAAGTACATATCTGAGGCTGGAACTATGCAAAGCTGAACCGGCTTACATTGTGTATCACTCAGCCATAGACTCTGTAATGTTGTAATGTTTTAAAGTATTCGAGTGTAATTTACACCTAAAGTAAAATGTACATTTTTTGAAAATTTAGCAGTAAATTCTGATAAATACCTAGTCATCTAATTACCAAAATCACATTTAAGACTTAAGAATATTTCTATTTCCTAAAACAACTGCCAATTTTCATACAATTTATAATTTTCAATGTATAAATTTTGCATTTTGCTAAGATTATTTCTAAAGTATTTCATGCTTTTTGATACTATTTTAAATGATATTACTTCTTAATTTCCAGTTTCCAGACATATGTCGCCAGAATATACAAATTCAGTAAAATTGAAATAATGAATTTGTAGCCTGTAAACTGATATGCACTGGTTTCAGTAGGTTTATTTGTACCAGCCTTGTGATTTTTTTTTTTTACATACTGACTGATATTATATTCATAAACAATAACTCTACTCACCTTTCCGATTCTACCACAGATGACTTGAGACAATTTACATATATATAAATATGTATGTATACATACACACACACACAATTTGTTTTTATTTTATGTTCATGGGTGTTTTGCCTGAACGTATGTCTGTATGAAGGTGATAGAAGCCCTGAAACTGGAGATACAGACAGGTGTGAACTGCCACATGGGTGCTGAGAACTGAGCCCAGATCCTCTGAAAGAGCAGCCAGTGCTCTCAACCACTGAGCCAACCTTCCAGTCCCAAATTTTGAAATTGTCCTTAAGTATTTACTTTCAACTAATGCTACAAACAGTTAAAAACCTACCTGGAAATGCACGATTGTGGTTAGGATGCCTGAGAATGCTGTTCTCCATCCCTGAAGCTGGTTATCTCCACCCACTCACCCGCCCACACACCCACGAAAATTATTTGTAAACCCTTTTTAGATCTAAAAGTTATACCTTTCTCAGTCAATTAGCTTAACCTACAAGGTGCAAGGGACCTTACACTTGTTTCTTTGTTCAGATGTTACTGAAATACTTAGAACACCTAGCTGGGCATGGTGGCTCACGTCTGTAATCCCAGCATTTAGGAAGCAGAAAGAAGCAAAGGCAGAAAAATCTCAGGTTCAAGGGCAGCTTGAATCCTCTAAGAAGACCTTGTCTCAAAACACAAGTGCTGAAGATGTAGTTTAATAGCAGAATGCCTGCCTGGCAATCCCAAAGTTCATGGCTCATACTTTGGCACTGAAGTGGAGGGGGAAAGTGCTTAGAGCAAAATATATAGCTAACTTGCATGTGCACAGGTCTTCACATCCTCATTTTTCAGGTAAGTATCCGGCTCTTTTCTTACTTAAGGCTTTATTTTGCCTATCCTATTTCCCTGGTTCACATTTCTTATTTTTAAATAACTTCATCTGGTATTACTACAAGATGAGAAAAATGTGTCTAGTATTTCCTAATCTACAATAACTAAGATGCTCACTAACCCACGATCTCACACCTGTATCAATATACCATTTACATCTGTAAGAAGCATTTAGCTTACCAATAAAGGTAGTCCAGATCCACTACCAGAGCTTTGTGACTGGTCAATCAGGTCTTTCAATGATTCTCCTACTGGGATAAATGCTTCATCTTGTTCCAAATCACGGTTGTAACGGCCTCTGCTTGAGATGCTCTTACAGTAATGTCTTTAAAAAAGCAGAAAACAATCTACTTTAAAATCAGAACACCGACATTCTGAGCCTTGAAACTTGCCAAACCATCATTCCTTCAGGCAGAATAAGAGCCTAGTTAATCTACACCACTGAAAACAATTCTGTTATAGTCCACTACAAATGGAGTTTATGAGGTAGAATACTGTGTGGCATGCTAACACAAAGAGATGACCATGTCTATTAGCAAGTGAAAATATACAGACAGATAGACAGACACGAAATACATGTATCAGAGTGTGTTGGCATATACCTGTAAGCCCACACTCAGGAGGCAGGAAGAATGGGAGTTTAAGGCAGCTTGGACAAATAGCCAGGCCTAGACTATGAAGTAAGGCACACATACAGAGACACACACACACCTCAGATGTGGTTACACTAGGGAGGATCCTGAATTCAAGGCCAGCCTGGGGTACATGCCGATACTCTATCCCCCAAATCAAAGCTAAACAAAACTCCCAAATAACCCTTTTCCCCAGCATATAACATGGCATCACAGCTGTGAAAGTGTTTAAATTAAGCTGGGCTAATCCCAGCACTCCTGAGGCAGAAGCAGGCGGATGTGAGTTCCAGGCCAGCCTGGTCGCCAGAGTGAGTTCTAGGCCAGCCAGAGTTTCAACAGAGAAACCCTGTCTGGGGGGTGCGGGAGGGGAGATGGAGTATTTAAATTATAAATTTTAACGTCTTAAAAAAATCTGAAAAGATTGCCAGAGTAGAAACTTAACTTTTTTTAATCCCCTATAGCTACAAGCATGCATACTCCTAAAATTGTAACTGTTTCTATGTGTTAAACTGTATTGCCCTTAATCCCAGCACTGGATATATGAGCAAGCTGAGTTCAATTAATTCAAGGCCAGTCAGGTCCACACAGCAAGATCTAGGCCAGCCAAGGTTGTAATCTGCTCTTTCTCAGATGCATTAAAATTTTTCTCTTTGGTCCTAGAGAGATGGTTAAAATCATGGGCTGTTCTCCCAGAGAACCTAGGTTCAAATCCCAGAAGTCATCCAGAGGCTAACAATCCTTCTGGCTTCCAAGAACACTGTACACATGTGGTGCACAGACAAACATGCAGGCAGAACATCCACACACGTAAAATAAAAACAAAGAAAAAATTTATTTTTTTCTTTATCACTAAATTTGAATAGTATGATTATAATTTGCTTTGCATTTTTCTTTGTATTTTTGGTATCTTTAAGAGTTTACTACGCTTTTTAGATTAATGAGTTTCTGGTTTTCATTTAAACTTGGAAAATCTTTGGTCATTCTTTCTTTCTTTTTTTGTTGTAACTCTGGCTGTCCTGGAACTCACTCTGTAGACCAGGCTGGCCTCAAACTCACAGAGATCCGCCTGCCTCTGCCTCATGGGTGCTGGAATTAAAGGTGTGCACCCCCACTGCCCAGCTTGTTTGCTTTTTTTTTTAAAGATTCATGCAGCTGGGAATGGAGGTACACACCTTCAATTCTAGCACTTGGGAGGCAGAGGCAGGTGGATCTCCATGAATCCCAGGCCAACCTGGTCTACAACTGTGAGTTCAAAGCTACCCAGGGTTATTTCGTGAGACCTTGCCTCAAAAAACAAAAACCTTGAGGAAAGCCATGCACATTTCTTTTAAAATTGTGTGTATTTTTGTCTACTTATTCACGGAATTATACTTCTGATTTACATAAGCTCCTTTTACATGTACAAAGCAATCACTTATAGTATTAGCTACCAGTATTTTTAATTTGTACCATCTTCCAACCTCTTATGGGTTTCTTGGCCATATATTTTCATTTTTATGTAGCTGACACTACTGTATATTTTATTCACTGCTTTGATTGCTTCCAAGTCGAAGTCGACTTAGAAAGGCTTCCCAAACTATGCATATGAATATATACTTCTAATCTAATCTGCTTCAAATTTCAGTGTAGGGAATTGTCCCAAAATAATTTTTTCTATATGGCAACCAGTATCATATCTACTTATCTAATTTGTCTTTTCCTCTGGGTTCTGAAATCTGACAGTTTCATCATACTATAAAATTCTTTATGTGCAGATTTATTTTATGGATTTACTAATCTGTTTCACAGATAATCCCATTTCACTGAAAATCCCAAATTATTAATATTAGGTATATTATATTATATATTATGTATTATATATATATATATATTATATATTAATATTAGGTATATTATCTAGGGATCTGCTTTAAAATTTCATACATAACAAAGCTATTCTAAGCCTTACAAACAAGAAAGCCGTGTGTATTCTTGAATATAAAAGAATGAAGCATTATCCAAAAAAATTAATTGGTAGTGAAGTTCATCTTTCCTCATAGGGAAGTCATAATACAGTTAAAAAATAATAACCAGAGAATATAAATTAATGATTTTTGAATTGCACACAGCAGTATGGTTTTTGCTTATTGGCGTTAAAAAAGACTGCTAATATAGAATAATTAATAAGATACTTTATAGCAAAATAAATATCTTACTTGTAACAAAAGCAGCTGGAGAAGATGATCATAGCGATTATACAGATAGCCATGGAAATGAGCACAACCAGCCATCGAATGCTGCCATCAAAAAATGGACCTACAAATAGAAATCAACAATGAAGTAAGTACAGTATCTTTCTGCTGATTCTTATGAAACAAGAGAGAATAACTTACAGCACTGAATTCAAGGTAGCTTGGTTACTGTTAAAAGACAGAGAAAAAAGTTACAATCATGCCTGGACTTTTCTGTGCTGACCTACCTATAACAACAGGGGGCAGTGTAGGCTGCAAATATTGGTTGCACAAATTGGTCCGACAACATTCTATTGTCCTGCGTGGCTGGGCTTTTGGTGAATCCTTTAAGAAAAAAATGGTAAAATTAAAGGCCTTGATATACTGAATTAAGAATGAATATCTTTAGTATTGATAAAAACAATGTATAATTCAGTCAAAGATCTCCAAACGTTATGTTAAAAAAATTACTGAAAATTTAGAATTTTTTTGTGAAAATAAGATTGTAAGAAAATTTTTCTTAAGATCATATATGTAGATGTGGATAAAGACACTATAGAAGAACAAAGAATTTTGGTAATTAAACTTGTAATTAAATTTGGTATATTAAACTACCATTCACCTAGCTGGTTTAAGTTTTAAAAAGTGATTATCTTCTAGAAAACATAGTATTTTATTAGCATCATAAACTGATATGGAAAATATAATCTCACAGTAGTAATAAGATTCAGGTGAGGTTTAAGATCAGACTATAAAGAAGAGGAAATTCTAGTCAAGTGGTGGTGGAGGGGGCTGGTTAAGGGAGATGGTTACAGACCACTAACCAAATAGAAGGTATGTCCTAAAAGATGAAAAAACAAGCACAAAGATTTCAGTCATGGAAGCAGATACGAGGTTACATGTTGACATTTCCAAGCTGCCTGATGAAATGCTATTCTGAACCAAAATATAAACACAAAGAGCCTGTTCATCATTATGAAGGTATCAAGAACGTAAGCAGAAATTGACCATGTTATTCTTAAATATCAGATGGCCAGAATGGGAATGCCTCAGTATAATCAGGTGTTACCTTAAAGGGTGGCCAAGAGTCTATGAAATCCCATCTAAAAAGACAGTCAATCACATTTAGAAATTTCCAAATGTATAAATTTACATTTATAATGTATAAATACATTTTAACTGAACTTTTATTTTTAAATAATTTTTCCTTTGAAGCTACCATAAGGACAGGGTTTACACTACAAACTTTGAGATAATCCCACATCTGGGATTTGAAACAATCCCATTTCTTAGCATGGAGAAGAGAATGACTGTATAACTGAAGATGAATAACGAAGGGCCAAGCAGTCAGTCCCTGACTTCAGCCCCTGAAGGCCGAGTGAGGATAGCCTTGCAGAAGACAGTGAAAGGAAACAAAGACTGGACATTTTTGGCAATCCTGGCGAAAGAGCTCTAAAGGATTACTGCCCACACAGTAACAGATAATGGGAAGGGAAGACCCAATCCTCAACTCCTCTTTTGTCTCTGTCTTCTCTATCTAGGATGACTACAATAAAAAGCAGTTTATGCATCAGGCAATGGTAACTAATGTTCCACAGCCCCGCACACAGCCGTGTGAGTTCAGATCTTCTATCTGGGCTAAGTTAGGAAGATGAAGATGCCTGTAAGTAGGATGCCTCAAAGACAGGCTAACTTAAAAGATATTGGAACAGAGTCTGTGGAAGACTAGATAGCACACATCATCTGACTTCTTTTAAGGAAAGAAAGGTTTTCCCAACAGATAGGGGGCAAAATGCTATATGGATGGCTGGATGGCTGGATGGGTGGATGAATGGATGGACAGACGGACAGATAGATAAAGGAAGCAGCATGAATGCTATCTAGCTTTGACAGGTGCTCATTTTGTGACCCTAAACATCTAATTTCTCTTTAGTTTCCTATGGAAATAACTGGATGAAAACTTTTGCCTTACAGAGTAAGCATGAGGCAGCAAGACGGAATGCATCAAATGCTTAGCACACTAAATGTAAATAGAAGATATTCAATAAATTGATTTCTTCTTCCTCTGGCGAGTATGATACGAATTTCAGATGAGAATCTTAAATAAGTCAAAAACCTTGGGCAGCCCTTGAAGAGCTCATGTGCCCTACCACAAATAAGCAATAAGCAGATTCACTTCACATTTTTCTTACGCAGACTAAGGATATACCAGATTAAAAAAAAAAAAGTTATCTAGACTATGGAATGGGGTGACACACTTTGTCTGACACTCCTTCCTCCCCACCCCACTCTCCACCTAAGTCATTTTAACTATCTGTAGACTTAGGGAGGGAATAAAAATCCTATGGAGCGAGGGGAAGTGGAGCTTGGAGAGATGCCTCAGCAGTTAAGAGAGCACAGCATGCTCTTCCAGAGGACTCAGGTTCGATTCCCAGCATCCACATGGCAGTTCCCAACCATTTGTAACTCTAGTTCCAGGGGATCTGACACCCACTTCTGGCCTCCTGGGCAGACATTCATGCAGACAAAACACTTATACACATAAAATATTATTAAAATTCCAGAGAATAATTTATTTGGCAGTTACGAAATGGAAGAGTCTGGCTTAAGCAAACACTGTGCTTGGGCAGAAGAAAGCACTCAGAGCATGCACTGAAGCCAAGAGACAAGGCACGCAGTGAGGCTCTGAGAATGAGCTCCTCGCTCAAGATGACAGGACAGTGCTGGTAGCAGTGAGGCAGCAGAACATGAAGCGTGTGAGAACCATCGACAAGTGCTTTGATTTGTACCTAGCATTGAGAAGAGGTGGAGTGAGATCAAGAGATCACCCTGAAGATCAGGAGTAGTTCATGACAGTGCCTGTGCTGGGCAGTTTTATGTTAACATGACTCTAGCTAAAGTCATCTGAGAGGAGGGAAGCTCAATTAAGAAAATGTCTCTGTAAGATCTGTGCTGTAGGCAAACCTGTAAGGCATTTTCTTAATTAGTTATCGATGTGGGAAGGCCCAGCATATGAAGGGTGGTGTCATCCCTGGGCTGGTGGTCCAACATTCTGTAAGAAAGCAGGCTGAGAAAACCATGAGGAGCAAGCCAGCAAGCAGCACCCTCCATGGCCTCTGCATCAGCTCCTGCCTCCATGTTCCTGCTTTGTCTGAGTTCCTGTCCCAACTTCCCTGATAGACTACAACATGGAAGTATAAACCAAATAAACCCTTTCCTCTCCAACTTGCTTTTTGGCCACTGTGTTTCATCTCAGAAATAGTAACCCTAAGATCAGTGGTCCTCATCAATATACGAGAAGCTAAAAAAGTACTGATCAAACCCAGGTAAATTTTATATTTCAGGTGTGTCTCTCCCCACACCCCTTTCCTATTTTGAGACAGGGTCTCACCATGTAGCTCTGGCGGATTTAAATTCACAATGTAGAACGGGCTGGCCTCAAATTCAGAGATCTGTTTGTCTCTTGTCTCCTGAACGCTGGGTCTGAAGGAATGTGCCACAAAACCCAGCTTAAGTAAAAATTGGCAGCTAAAAGTTTTTACCTCAAAAGTTCTGGCTCACTGTACATAATGACACTCTAACCAAACCTGTTACATCAGTCTTTGGTCTATCCAGTAGAAAATAAAACAATATAGCCATTTGATACCAATTGTCTTTTTAAAATTTTCTTTCTTGAGACAGGTTATCACTATGTAACCCTGCAGGGCCTCAAACTCAGAGATATACTTGCCTCTGCCTCCTGAGTGTTGGGATTAAAGGTAGGGGGTCACCATGCCCAGATAATTATTATTATTTTAAACACATAAATGAACAAATGTTTCTCTTAACAACTGGAAATTTTATACTGGAACTCTTATTTCCCTTCACGTTTCCCACACTAATTATGTATCAATGTATTTTTAACATGCAGTTCATTATATCAAAATAAGCATGTTTAAATTATTTGACTATTTCAGGGCAGTGGTGATACACACCTTTATTCCTAGCACTAGGGAGGCAGAGGCAGACGGAACCAAGGTAAACCTGGTCTGCAGAGTAAGTTTTAGAACACCCATGGCTACACAGAGAAATGCTGTCTCAAAAAAAAAAAAACCAAAAACAATTACTTGACTATTTTTAGATATTTAAGTCTAATTTATTATTGCTATATCACAATAATATTGAGATTTCTACTAAGACATTAACATAAGAAAATGTATTTCTTGATAGGTAAGGATCATGGATAATATCACTCATTGCTATAATGACAAATTTTAGCTTCATTACTATCCTCCCCCCCCCCAATTTTGGATAAGAACTAAAATACTAATAAATAAAAACAGTCTGTTATATCAATGCTCTGTTATTCTGTGAGGTCCTCCCAAAACATGCAGTTAAAATCTCAAAACATTAAAAATTACTTTTGATAATCCTTAAATTGAAAACAATGAAAATTTTTTTAAAGGGTAGGAGATGGCTCAGTGGATGAGCGTGTGCACAGCCAAGCCTGACAACCAGAGTTAGATCCCTGCTGGTACCCGCACGGTGGGAGGACACCACAGACTCAGTGCAACAACCTCTGACTGGAAGGTGCACACACTCTAAACTAATAAAGTGTAACCCCTCCCCCAAAGAACCTGACAGCTCCCTAACATGGCAACATATTTGAGGTCCCTATGTCCCTTTGCTGGTGTTTTCATCTCTACCCACACCTGGAATATGTCAACTAGAAGAAGGGTGACTGTGGAAGGGAAGAGAGGAGGCTTGAGAAGCTCTGTTCTGGTCAGAGAAGTACTTAACAAACTAACCAAGTGTAGGATCTTTTTTGTTTTGTTTTGTTTTATTTGCTTGTTTTTCAAGACAGGGTTTCTCTGTGTAGCTCTTGCTGTTCTGGGACTCAATCCGTAGACCAGGCTGTACTGGAACTCATAGATTCGCCTGCCTTTGCCTCCTGAGTGATTAAAGGAGTGCACCACCGCCACCACGACCACCACTATCGGCTAAGTGTAGGTGCCCAAGATACTACCGTGTAACAGTCTGTGCATACGTAGAGACATGGGTAACACAGCCAGATACTGCTCACGATGTGGTAAACATTAACATTTACTAATCACTTACTATGTTGTTTCATTGGATATTTAAAATTCCTAAGAAAATAAGCTCCTTGTCTGAAGTTTCACAGTTCTTAAGAAGAAGCACATAAGTTTGGACAGATTGTTAAGCTTGACAACTAACTTAAACTAAATTTGCAACTGACTTAGTCTAGAAGTCTGTAGGATACTTGTTAATATTATTATAGCTCAGGCTTGTAACTATTTCTTCTCCTTGAATTTTTAAAAGTGGTTTTAAAATGCATGCAGGGTGATACCATGTTGATGACATAAAACTGAAAGAAATAAATCCTCTCAAATCTGAACAAACCTTAATGTGTTACCATTTAACAAAAACAAACACATAACAAGTAACAAAACCATTCTATTCCCTTCTACTTGTATCAAAGGCCCAACATCACTAGTGTAGAGGGGGAGGTGCAGCACAGAAGCAGAGCGAGTCAAAGACATGAGGGTCTGTAATTGTTATGCTGCTAAGTGGCTCAGCCAAGAAGACATGGAGGCATAACAATTACAAATGGCATCCAACGTGGGGCAGAAGGTAAAGACGTGCACGACATCACACTAGCTGCATCAAACATGGAGACAAGGAAGAGAAACTCCAGACCTTGCAGAGTCCAGTAAAGTACACTCAGAGCAGTTCCCAGAGGACAGAGATTAAGGTATTAATAAAAAGAAAGTTCTATAAGAGATAGCTTTAAATGAGGAAGAAGGTTTTAGGTGAGAGCTAAGTTTTGGACAAATGTTTTGGATGAATTTTCATGATGAAACAAGAGTTCAGCTGGGAGCAGGAAAAAGCAAGGTTCTAACTGCTTTTCCTGATCATGGAGCCAGCGCTCCCTCCCATCACTGGTGGTAGTGTGCTGTTTCACAAACTTGAGTTTTCTGATAACTGTGTTGTAAGTGTGTGAAGCTCAAGATGTTGTGTTTGAGATCTATGGAAGGGGTTGTGTGTTTCCCCTAAGCAGTGGTGAAAAAAGAATGCCAAACTTCCAGAATGTTTCAACTGGAGATTCTTCCCACTGGCCCAGGAACCCCTGCTGTTGTGGAAGCCAGGGCTTGGAGCAAAAAAGCCACTTAAACTGCCCAGATTCTTTTTTTTTTTTTAATTCTGCAAACCTGACTACAAGTGGTCCAGATACTGGTGATGGTGATGAGAACTCCATCCAGGAGGGAACCCTTTCTGTAGACAAGAACTAGTTGTTTTTCTTGTAAACCAGACTCCATCTTAAAATCTGAGAGCTGTTTCCTCAGGTCAGCACACAGAAACTGTCTTCCAAAACTGGCTAGGTTGTATTTCACGCTAGTAGCCCAACTTGGTACTGTAAGAGTCACCCAAGTAGTGCTGGTTTTGAAGGCATGAAGGGGTCATGGAGAACAACTAAGGTCTGGAACTATGAGAGGTTAGGAGAGGCCGTTGGTAAAAGTGTAGCCTCAGAGGCAGTTGAAAGCCCAGATTGAAGGGATCATGTAAAGAAGTAGAGGCTTGGCACCATGAAAAGTGCCCAGGAGAGGCTATTGGTGAAAGTGCAGCTCAGCTGCAGCAAGGGGCCCCAGCATTCTGAAGATGCCAGTACCATGGGATGACTACCAAGAACAGCAGCAGCAGTGGAGTGGAGCCGGCCAGAACTTGAGGACAAACTGTGTGCGTTGAGGAGGTCAGAGCCAGAGAAGTCACCCAAGCCCTTTGGAGGAGCCCAGAAGATCGTGAGTGAATTTTGAATTCAGATAATTGAATGTTTTTCTACTGTCCAAATACATTGTAAAAAGACTGATAAAAGTTTGTTTTCATTTGGTCCTGTGCATTAGCAAGCCTTGTGATTGTTACTCTTGTAAATAGTTTGATGGTGTAGTGATAAATTGTGTTGTAGAGATAAAGCAATTTTTTTAGTCTTATACAGAAAGGGGAAAATGTTGTGGAAGTTTATTTTTAGTTATGTATAAAATAATTGTTTTGTGCACTGTTGGGTGAGGGGCTGCCTAGATCTTGGCATTTTGTATTGTCCGCAGGTGTTGATTTATGTGGGGGATGTCTGACTGTGCATGATCTACACATGTAGAACACCTGAGGAGTTCTGAATCAATAAAAACACTTGAGCTCAGAGGCTCAGGGTTCCACTGTCTAGGATGGAGCTTGACAAGATAGTGGTTTCCTCTGCTGAGGTCTGGAAGGGTTTGTACCTATGAAAAATACCTCCTTATCTCTCTTGGTGAGCCCACATAGTAGGTATACAACTACAGGGTTTAGCTGGCAAAAGTTCAATGTCTCAGGAATACAACCCAACTGAAAAAACACACGTGGCTATATTCAGAAAAAAAATAAAGTTTATTTTCTGCTTACACCACATTTGACTTTGCATTATACTAAAACACTACAGAGTGAATAACTGAACTGATATGTAAGAGGCAGCTGAAGACACTATGAACTTTTTTTTTTTCAAAGATGAGAAGATGTGTGGAGAAAGATGGAAATAATCTGCTTGCATACTAAAAGGCTATCATTTTGAGGAGAGAGCAGGTCTGTTTGTACAACCAGCGAGTCAGAGGGAGGCAAAATCTCAGTCACTTGCCCAATGACTTCAAGTATAAACCTAACACTAGTTTTCTATCAATCCTGCTAGTTCTGAATAAGATTACTTTTCTGACATAGCTGACATATAGAGTATAGCAGTCCTTTTCTTTTCTCTTCTCCCCCCAAATACTAGCAGGATCTTTCAAGGAAATCAGACATAAAATTTTGAAAACTCTGTAGCAATCCTTTCTGCTGCTGCTCCTCTCAATAGCTGCATAGAAACCTCGTAGTAGCTCTCTTCTATTGCTATGATAAAACACCATAACCTATGCAACTTACAGAACGAGTTCATTGGGGTTTGTGGATCTAGAGTTAAAAGTCCATGATAGTGCAAAGGCACAGCAACAGGCGCAGACACTAGGAGCTTACATCTCAAAAGACAAGCAGAAAGCAGAGAGCAAAAACTAGCAGTAAGTGACGTTTTATACTCCTGAAGCCTGCCTCCAGTGACACACCTCCTCCAACAAGGCCATGCACCCTAAGCCTTCCCAAACAGTACAGACAACTGGGGATCAAGTATTCAAATGCTTGGAACTATGAGGGACATCTTATTCAAATCACCACACACTGAAACAAGGATTTAACACTGCTGTCCTGGGGAAACAAAGGTTACTATCCATTATTTTAAAGTCTTTTCAGTAAACTTTATAGTTCATAAGTAAATGTAACTATTATTTTTTCTTTTCTTTTTTTTTTTTTTTGCATTAACTACAATCTGGAATGATTCAAAACTTTCTTAAAGTAAAGCAATCTGGAACTTCAATTAGTAAAATCCTATTACTTTTTGAGCAAGGCTTTCTTCAGCAATCTGTTTTTGTGACCACACAGCAGTAGGAAGAGCAGTCCACTCTGCTAGGGGACTCAACACTGTTCATGAACTTCCCCCTTCTTTACTGGATGGGTCCCAAACTAGAACTTACCTTGCACTGAAAATCAGAGCCTTCATACTTCATACACCCAGAAGCTAATGTGGTTTCTCCCTGATCATCTTCTTCTATAATGGCAAAACAATGCCCATTAGTTCTACAAGAGAAGGGGTGAAAGTACAATTTCATATTAGAAAGAGCGGAACATGGTGGCTTACATCCAGAATACTAGTATTCAGGATGCTAAAGCAGGAGGATTTTGAGTCACCTGAGCTACACAGAGACTGTCCCATAAAAAAGGTTCAGTAGTTAAGGGACTTGTCACCAAGCCTGAAGACCTGAGTTTGATCTCCAGCACCCAAATGGTAGAAGAAAAGAACTGGCTCTGGCAAGCTCATATGTGTGCTCATATGCATAGCACAAATACAAACCAAATAAATAACTATAAACTTTTTAAAAAGACATACAAAAGAACTGAAGATATGTGAACTGATTGTGGCCTTCAGTACCTTGATTTTAATTTTTTAATTTAAATTGCATTTTCATGTAATTTATTAGTAAGCCCAATTTGGATTTAGGCTAAGTCAAAGGTAGTATGTTTGAACTAGGACCCAAAGGGCCAATGAGAATTCTGCATCACCTGGAAAAGTGGCTCTACTGAATAAATGCCCCACATGCAAGCTGTGATGTCGCTGCTCTGCTAGTCACACTCACGATCACATGCTACACATACATGGTAAGAGGTGACGAGCTTTTCTGTGAAACCTTCAGCAGACTCCAATGACATAGAAAACTGTATACGGGAAGAATGCATGACTAAGATTCTGAAAGGCACTCTGTAGTGAATGTGACAGGACAGCAGAGAGAAGTTCTCAATAGTTTCATTCTTATGAAATTTACACAAATCTATTTGTGTTTCATGAAGTTTTATCTCTTTAATGTCAGTGTTCTTGAGTTTTCCCCTTAGCAAATGTATGAAGGATAAGCAATGTAATTTCATACACCAACTTTTGTGCATCATATCTATTCAAAGGGCATGGAATGTTAGGGAACTATGAAACTTGGCCTTCATTATTATGTCCATAACAAGGAGACAATTAACTGACTGGTGAGACTGAGTGGCACAGGTTATTTTATTTTTTTGGTCAGAAATCAAATCTTCAATGTGCCCCAAGATACAGACTATGGGCCACAGGATGTCTGAACAGGTAAAAGTGCTTGCTGTCTAGACTGATGCTCTGAGTTCCCCTCTTGGAGCCCACATAGTAGAACAGCAGAAGGAGAGAAGAGACTTCTGGAAGCTGTCCTCCAATCTCTTCATATACATCTACACACATATGCACATGCACAATACATATATATTTAAAAATATGAATTCAAGTTATGTAACTACCTGTAAGCAGATTGAAAGTCAAATATAGCAGATATGAACTAGAAGCCCAGAGAAATAACAGAACCACTACATCACAATCCCCTTCTCGTGTATCTATGCACTACTGCAGCTGGATAAGGGGACAGTGAATAAACTTTGTTTTCTTTTTGATAATCTACAAAAGAGAAAACACTATCTACAATGAGCACCTTTAAGTTCATGATTAAAAACGTCAGTAAAGAAACAAAAACTAAGCCAGACAAGGTGGTACACAGCTTTAATCCACGTACTTGGAGGTAGAGGCAGGTGGATCTCTGTGAGTTTGAGGCTAGCCTGGTCTACAGAGTGAGTTCTAGGACAGCCAGGTCTATATAGAGAGACCTTGTCTAAAAAAAACCAAAATAAAACCAAAATAAATAAAAAAGAAGCTGTATCATGATGTAACCAATAATCACCAAGTGTCTAATGGTAGATAACAATATTTCTGTATTTAAGCCAAGAATCCTTTCTTTCCATGGAAAGATACCATATTCAAAGGAAAAAAGCCTTACTTTTCCTCTCCGAACTCTAAAGGACTGCACCAAACACTTACATGCATGTGTTGTTAATAGCGTCATCTGGGCAGTGTCCTGAGCAATAGCACTTTAAGAACGGCAAGGTATCCTCTGGTGCTAAAGTCACTCCATTTTCTGGCTTCTTCTGGTCCAGATCTGATTTCATACCAGTGCCATGGAGCATACTGTCTAGATTCTGCCCTGTATTGAAAAATAAAATTTATATAAACAATCATTCTTGAAAAGCTGTTTAATTACAGTCACCAATGAAGAAAGTTTCCTTATTAATAGACCTTAAAAATAATAGATCTTAAAAATAAATTTCACATATTAATTTATAAACTATTATACAGAACTAATATACCAGATACTACAGGATATATGGAGATGGCCTAGGTACAAGTTTTGTACTAATGAAAGACTAACAAAAATGACAAAAGGTCCATGGCTCTGACAGAGCAAAGAAACCCTTCTCCCTAAGGTATTCGGCTAAGAGCTAAGCACTTTTGAGAATGTTAATTCCAGGACAGGTCTCTACTGTTAGCATCCTTTGGTGTTTTGATGTTTCTTTAAATAAGCTAAACTATTTCAAACAGCCAATTGGCCGTTTGACTGACAGCTGGCAGACCCTCCCTGGTGCCTAGCTGCCTTGAGCAAGGAACTGTCAAATAAGCAGCCCTTTCTTTCACAACTAGCAGTGCGGTTGTCATGACAGACTGGCAGTTCTGAACACTCCAGGGATTCCTCTGAGGAAATTCCACTTCAGCTGCAGGGACCACAGGAATCACTGCTACTACTGAAGTTACAAGCCAGCTTCCCAATCATGACAATTCTGGTTGACGGTGATCAGCAAAACTTAACAGAAAGGTAATGTACTATGAATTCTCATATTTCACAGATAAAAGGCTTGAGCCAAAGGGGCTCTGTGCTCTGAGCAAAGCAACAATAAGGCAAATACAAAGAAGCTACAGACTATTTTATGTTCATACATTAATACAAAAATATAAAAAGCTTTATGTTGTTACCCAAATTTCTTCATGTACGTAAAGAATTCTAATCATTCAGAACTAAATATGAAATTGCTACTTACGAAGCCAAAACTTTCAGAAAACAAAGATGGCCGGCCAGGGGCTAGGACAGTGAGAAGCCAGTCTAGCCAATCAGCAAGCTCTAGGTTTAGTCAGAGACCCTTTCTCACAGGGACAATGGGTGGGGAAGATACCCAACGCCAACCACTGGTCTTCACATATAGGAACACACATGTGTATCATGTGTACACAAACACTAATACATAATACATACACAAATTTTAAAAACTTAAATCAAGATAGTGGCAAATTCTATTTCAAAACCTTTTATAAAGCAATGCTAACTTTTTAGTTCAAAATATTGCCCTAATTAAACCACTAGGGGGAAAAGTTTGTATGCAAATTTGGTTCATCTGACCCTAGACATCACTACTCAGTTCCAGTTTAAGCTATGAGCGCACAGGAAGCAGCTGAGGCCACAAATAAACTGTTATACTCTTTGGAGAAATTTTAGAACTCAGCATTGACAAACAAGAGACATTTATTTCCAGTCTGCTAATGACAACCAATTTTTGAATTATTATTTGTACTTATTCCTTGCTACATTTTAAAGGAGAGAGGAATTTTAAAGATGTCTTAAATACCTAATGCTTTGGGTTAAGGTGCTACGTTGCAGGCTATTTATACGTAACTTCATCTGATCCTAGCTAAATGAACCTCATGCTACAGACCTCATGTATATTATAGATAAGAAAAAAGGTTCAGAAAAAAGAGGCTAAGACTTTTAAAAGGTGTTTATATAAAGTCCACAATTTCTTTCGGTATGTTTGTTCTTTACTTCTTCCCTTAAGAGTTGTGCTAGTATGGCTGACCTGTTTAGAAAGGAGCATGAGCTGAGAGCCAATAAAGGAGCTAGGTGCTTTATATAGAAATGACTTACTGAAACAAGCACCAATTTACCTTGAACAAGAGAAATGATGAACAGCGAGCCTCCTAATAATTTGATATAAGTATATAGCTGAGTCATCGTTTGGTTTCCAGGTATCCTGTCCACTGCCACTTTGAATTACTGGTCCTGCTAGTTCACTGACTTAAACGGCTTCACTGAGTGAGATTCCTTAAAGAAGGCCGAAATCACGTGACAATGACTTTCACCTGCTGCTTTCTTCAGACTCCTGAAAAGAAAAAAAAAAACCAAAGCAATGAATATAGCGAAATTTTGGAAAGTTTTCAAGATTGGAGAGGAAAAAAAGCCTAACCAGGCTTTTAAATGCAGAAATATTGTTTTTTAAATATATTGGGATCGACTCTAGGGCCCTGTACATGTGAAGAAAGAGTTCTATCACTGAACTACTCAGCTCTGCTGAAATGCATTTTTAAAGATTAAGGCTATTCTTGTTTGTTTTTTTTTTTTTTAAGGCATTGTAATTACAAAGTCTAAATAATTTAGTAGAAAGTTACAATCTCTCTGAACCTCAAATCAGCCAAGATAAACATACTAAATCTCAGTCAACTAGTGAAGTGTGTACACATGAAGCCCCACTGCCTGGGAAGCTGGCAGGGAAAGGACTCCTGAAGCCAGGAGTTCTAAGACAGGCTGGGCAACAAGATAACTCCAGCTCTAAAGAAGAAAGAAGAAAAAAACAGAGAGAGAGAGAAAAAGATTCCCCCCACCATTAGGTTTCTCTGGTTGCTCTAATGCAATTAAATTATTTATTACTGCAGCAAACATTTCAGCTGAGTATGGTGGTACGTGCCCGTAACTCCAGCAGGGCAGAGCGGGCACTGAGGCAGAAAGATTATGAATTCCAGCCAGTCTGGGCTACAGAGCTAGACTCTGTTTCAATGTACCTACCACCACTACCACCAAAAGAGAAAGTTCATTAGTGTATTAAGAAGAAAACAGAAATGGTTAAATTTAAAATAAAAGCTGCCCATTGATATACATTTAAATCCTAGTGAATAACAGTAAAAATCCCTTGAGCATATAGTTATTGTGTGGATAGAAAAGAAAGCCTACTTAGAAATTTTACATAAGTAGCATGCTGCTTCTGCTTCTTTTGCATCTTCTTCTGTTTTTGGTTTTGGTTTTTTGAGACAGGGTTTCTCTGTTGTAACTCTGGCTGTCCTGGAACTTGCTTAGTAGACCAGGCTGGCCTCAAACTCAAAAGATTGTCCTGCTTCTGTCTCCCGAGTGCTGGAATTAAAGGCATGCACAGCCACTGCCTGGCTGTGGCTTGTTTCTTTATCAAGGCAAAAACAAAAACTATCTTTGGGGAAGGGGCTGAATTCAGAACCTTACGTTTGCTAAATACATGCTCTAGAAAATTAACTGTATTTCCAGACCCTAGAAATGTAGCTTAAATAAAGTTATTTTCCTAAAATATTCCAAATCTGAATTAAGATGAAATTGAGTTTTTAATATGAAAAACATGAAGCATAATCACTTCAGTTAAAATTTGGCCCTTATTAACACACACAGTAAACTCTTAAAGATTGTAAAGTAAAAAAGAAAACAAACAATTAAATAGAAACAGAAAAAAGGATAATATGCACCAAGGTGAACATAACCCCTTTTGTGTGTATGTGTGTTAGGGGGGGCGGTTATTCTACTGGTTCAGGCAGCTTGGTTTCACTGACCTAGGACTGACTAAACTATTTCTTATTGAAAAGGATTTTGTTAATTTATTACTTAAAATAGCTTTGGTGTGATTTCTGTTACCTATTGAAGAATTTTTCACTTTACATTATAGTATTGTAGAAATATAGTATATAGACAAGTGCACAGTTTATAATTGGTTTAAGACTAAAGGAGTCCTTTTGCAGTATGAGAAGGGTCTTGTTATGTAACTGGGGCTGGTCTATAGTTCTGGAATTCAGTGGTTTTCTTGTCTCAGCCCTCCAAATGCTAGGACCATAAGCACGCACAACCACACCTTCCTGGTTTAAAAATCTCCACACACACAACCCCCTTTCAACTTGTTCTTTCCTTGGACAGGACCTTATATACCCGAGGCTGGCAATGAACTCCCAGATAGTAAGGTGATCTTAAACATGTGACTCTCCTGCCTCTCCCTCCTAAGTACTTGGGGCTGCAGGTTTTTGCCACCACAACTGCTTTAAATTTTAGTAATTTTTTTGACTTCTCTACTATAAAAGTAAATTGCTTCAAAACATATTACTGAGACAATATAAAATCCAAAATGATTAGATGAAGATGTTTGCAATGTGACTAAGCACCATGTATACAAAGAACTTACTTCTTAACAGTATTCAACTGTAATTCTAGGAATGCTCGTTCTTGGCTCCAAATTCAAGAAGAGTTTCTGTAGAGCTGGCCCTGATCATTCTCTTCATTTCCATCTGCCAAGCACGTAGCCACAAGAAGTGCACTTCACCTGTCTAAGTCACTCACTGCCTTTTCCTTCCCACTCTTCCACCTGCTATCATGGGGGAAGGCAGCACCATCTCTCTCCCATAACTAGGCCAAACCTTGCCCTCATTTTTGCCTGCCTAACTAGCTATCAGTTTTTGATTCTTTCACTTATTCACCAACATTTATAAATAGTATGTATTACAGAATACAAAGCAAAGTACTAGTAATACAAATACAAGTAAGTATTCCAGATTCGTTCATTGATTTTTGAGACACGGTTGCACTTTACAGCCCAGGTCAGCCTCCAGCTGTCTCCTGTCTCGGTCTCTGGGTGCATTTCACTACATCCAGCTCACGATTCTACCCATTTCTGCTTGAAGGAGCTCATAATCTTGGGTGGGGACTGATTCCTGTGACTTGTTCTATTCTTGTATCAGTTCCGTCATGAGTTTTTGTGAAGGTAGCATTCACAAAATGACTAAGGCTACCAAGGGCATCCTACAGTACTCGAGACCTTTGACAGAGAAAAGTGTCTACTACAGGATTGACATAAGTCCAAACATGCCTTCAGTCAGTAATCTAAAGTCTCTGAGTAAGCTCTCCTGATCTTTACATAACCAAAGGGTACTCACTGGCTCACAGCTATCCTTAGAACCAAATAATCCAAGTTAATACATTCGCTTCTTTGTGCCAATATCATTATAAATGCCTTGTTAAAATTAATTTATAAAGTCACCACAACTGCCTCATAACAAAGGCATAACTGAAGTGGGCTTAAGAGACATTAAAGATCACATAAGGTGATAGAGCTATAATTCAAAAAGTCTGACTCCAGACTCCATTTACTAATTTCTACTCTACATTGTATTATGTACATTATATAATACTAAATACCCACTATATATTACAAAGTATTTAGGATTATAGTGGCACAGTGTAGGTACTCAATAAAGTTCCTTTTTCTCAAACATGTCTATGACATGGTCTGGTATATACATAGGGAGCACCAACTGTGAGAAAATCTTACAGTTTAAAAGTCTGTGACAACTATAATTCAATACATTATTGCTAAGCTATGCATGTAATCTCACCAGGCACTAACAGAAACACACTGCTCTAACAGGAATTAAAGGACACGGAAATTACTCCATTTACATACAAATGAAATAACAAGGGCCACAGAATATAAGAAATAGACAGCAGAGAGGGAAAGAATACTAATGGAACGATTCATTAGATCTCTCCAACGCCCAAGTCCTGTGCAAACAGTGCTCTTGCAATTGGGTATTATTCCCTAATTATTCATTAAGGGCTTGTTTTATGCATTAGCTTACATATCAAACATCAAAAATGGGAGTCATGAGAGAAAAACAAACCCATCTTTCATGGAGTTCAGAGTCACTAAATGAGACAATTAAAACACTCTGACACAGTGTTGTGACACTCATAGCACAGTGGCGCACTCATAGAGCTGTGTGTCAGAAGCTCTGCATCTTAGGGGAAGAAACTAAAAGATGAAAATACTTTTGACACAGAACAAGACAATACAAATAAAATATAAGCTTAATTGCACTCAGTACAAGAAGAAAAAAAAAATGTGAAACCCTAGGGGGTCCAAATCTACTCTAGATGGAAAAGCCTTGTAAGCAATGCTGAGGAATAATTCTTAAGCTGCTATGTGAAGATAAAGAATCAGTCAAGCTAACAGTCTGTGCAAAGATTTCTGAGGAATAGAAAAACAGGAAACAATGCTTCTGAACTATGGAGAATACAGAACTGTAACATAGAAGAGGTTGAAAAAGACAAAAAGGACAAGGATCCTATGAAAGATTTGGGTTTTAAACGTAAGACAGATGGGTATCAGTTACCTGGTTTCTATATAATGAACCAGAGAGGGCAAGAACAGAAGCAAACCAGGGGTGAGAAGACTGCTGTGAAAATTTAGGAGAGAGACGGCAGTGGTTAAGATCAGGGTGCAGTAGTACAGTGAATGGATACAATTAAAAAACAGACTCTATAGCATGCAGTAATGGTTAGATGCAGGGGTCAGGGAGCACGACCAGTCAAAGATGACTCCCACAGTGCTGGTATAAGCAATTACTGAAATATGAATAAGCAGATTTTTGGATAAAGTGAAGAAAAAAGAGCTCAAGAGTACAAATTTAGACATACATCTGAGATTACCCAAAAAGAATGTCTACTGGGCATCTGGTTCTCAAGCTTAAAGAAAACATCTGGGCCGAAGATGCAAATCTTCTGTTATGTCAACAGCATGGAGTTAAAAGCTAAGGCTCTGGACAAAAGAGTCCCAGAGCACTGTTTAGAGAGATTGCACTAACGGCCAGGAATAGTGGTGCATGCCTCTAATTTCAACACCAATGGCTGAGACAGAGTTAGCAGTGTTGGCTACACAGTATGACCCTTATCTAAGCACCCTCCCCATTAATCAAAAGATCACTGTTAAGGTCTGAAATATGTCCACACAAGCTTTGATACATCCTGCAGAGAGTAAAGTCTAACTCTCTTCCCTTGAATATGGACAAGACTTAGTGACTCATTTCTAATAAATAAAATATAAACATAAGAGACTTTTGCGACTAGGTTATAAACAGTGTTTCAGCTTCTGCCATGATATACTATTCCTGAAGCCAGCAGCCATGTACTAGGATGTGGCAAGAAATAGGTTTGCCAACAACCATTTGCGTGAGCAACCTGGGGAGCCTTTAGGACTGTGTTATTTGGACATCTTGCAATTTTATGAAAACCGTAAGTTAGAAGCACCCTGCTCCTGGTGGATTCTTTTCATTTGATTGATCAATTTCTGAGACAGATCTTGAGCTGAAATCCAGGCTAGCCTTAAATTTATGATGCTTCTCCTGCTTCAACCTCCCAAGTGCTGGGATTACAGGCATGTGCCACCACATGTGATAACTGTTATGAGTTACTAAGCTTTGGAATACTATGTTGGGGATTAATAGATAAACTAGTATCATTGTGAGAAACATACTGAAATATAAAAGCCTAGTCACCATAAGCTGTTTTGCAATCAATCAGGAAAGAAGTCTGAAAAGTTAGTCAGGTCAGAGAACCATATACCATACAAAATGCCCAGAAAACTGTAACATTATGAATATGTTTCTTCAAAGAAGAAGAAAAAGTATTGCTGAAAGTATGCTTGGTTTTAAAATTATTTCCACAAGATTCGCTTTGGAAGGAGAAAGAACAGAGTCTTTTCAATTCTGCATTATTATAGCTACACATTTCCCTCTCTATGTTATGATATGGATTCCATAAAATGACATTTGTTTATTTACCTAGGTAAGATAGTTTTCACATCATGTTCTATTAGAGAGCAGTTTAAACAGGTAAATATGATAGCAATCTGCTTGGTTTCGAACTGGAACTGTCTAGTTTACTTGACTCATGACTTTAACAGTATCGTTTAAGCTACTAAGGCCTTACTTTCCTTAATCACAAAATGGGAACATTACTAACCTAGATGAGTTACTACCTTGTACCTCTGTATTACATATTCAGTAAATGAGTGTCACTTGTTACTGCTATAATCGTTAGTAGCAATAAAAATGTTATGGATGGCCTTTGTCTCACATTAACTGTTTCTTCAATAAATAA
Organism: Cricetomys ansorgei; assembly: GCA_026225945.1. Lineage (NCBI taxonomy): Eukaryota > Metazoa > Chordata > Mammalia > Rodentia > Nesomyidae > Cricetomys > Cricetomys ansorgei. The sequence continues at coordinate 16,914,487 of JAMJFZ010001203.1, read as the reverse complement.
AGCAGCAAAATTGTTACCTAATTTTGTATTTATTTACTCATTTATTTGTTTGTTTGGTTGGTTTTTTGAGACAAGGTTTCTCTGTGTATAGCCCTGGCTATCCTGGAACTCGCTGTAGACCAGGCTGGCCTCACATTCAAGAGATCAGTCTCTGCCTCCTGAGTGCTGGGATTGGAGGAGTGCTCCACCATGCCCGGTGTAACCTGATTTCATACCCATACCAAGATTGATTATTTTCATTCTAATGTTTAAAAATAAAGTATATGTTTTATAAATTCCTAGAAATTTCATCAGAATCTTTAAAAAAAAAAACTTTATTTATTTATTTATTATTATGTATATTTGAGTATGGAGTCCAGAAGACAACTTGTGAGGAATCAATATGTCCTACCACTGAATCTGGGGATGGAACCTGGTTTGTTAGGTTTGAGAAGCAAGGGCTCTTATCAGCTGAGGCATCTCACTGGTCTTCATTAGCATAATCTTTGTCATAAATCAAAAATATCTACTTTCAGACAGACTAAGAAGATGGTCTGGTCAGTCATTTGTTTCCATGCGAGTATGAGGACCAGAGCTTGATGCCCAGTTGGCACATAAAAAGCACCTGCAGCTGAATGCATCTATAAAACCCAGCATGGGGAGGTAGAGACAGGAGTCTCATGGGGACATGCCGGACACCCTAGCTATGAGCTCCTCCAGGATCAGTGAAAGATTCTGTCTCAAAAAAAAAATAAGTGACAGGGGAAACCAATGGTGTGTCTACTCTCACGCACTCGCAGACATTTAAAATGTAAGATGATGCAGGAATTGATATCCAACAACTATATATATACCCATACTGATAACAGTTTCTTCAGGAAGCAAAATTACAAGGAAATATGTTTCTTTAAAAAAAAAAAGATTTATTAATTTTATGGACATGACTGCTTTGCATAGATGTCCGTGTGTGTGTCTGGTGCCCCGGGACTGGAGCTGCAGACTATTTTGAGCCACTGTATGGGTCCTGGGGATTGAAGCCAAGTCCTCTGAAAGAGTAACATGTACTCCTAATGGAGACAACTCTCCAGCCCCAAGAATTTCTTAAGTTAAAAGAATATAAAACTTCGCAGAAAAAAAGGTTGAACTAACAGTTCAGTCAGAACTAAAGAATAGGAAAGAACCCTCCCCCCCCAAAAAAAACAGGGAAAGTCTGAAGTCAGCTGAAAAAACAAGCCTGAAGTCAGTCTTTCCTTTTCCTGTCCAGTTTCTTCCATACCCTCCGTTTCTACTTTCTACCAGAAAGGTGTGGGAATTTCCATCAAGTTGGCCAGCTGCCAGTTCCATAAATCGGCAAGGAAAGACCCCCTTTCCAGGGGTCCCTCCCTTAGGCAGTTCCAGGCGCCGGGTCTGACAAGCTTTCTGAGAAGGACTGTTCTGGCTGCAGACTCTCTGGCTCCATGGCCTTTGTCTGCATGGCAGCTCTGCTCCTTATCCAGGGCCTGGATTAGCATAAGAATACCGTCTTTTCCCTTAACAAGCAACTCGTCCATTTTCTTTTCCCAATTTCTAAACTCTTTCCCATCAATCCCAACCCCAATATACACATGAGCGACTGCAGCATCACTGGTCAGGGTTACTCAACCTCATCCAATGTGAAAACGCTTTGCTCTAAGAGCCATGGGAATTACCTGTGACAGCACAGGCCTGCTTTTCAGCATCTGAGGAAAAGAAAATTTCAGCTAGACACAAACAGAATAGGAAACAAGAGTCTCTGAAGCTGCTGGCAGCTACTGTGGGACCAGAAGACAAGCCAGACCCTCAGGAACACTTAATGCTCATGCAAGCAGTCTTGTCTGAAGTCTTGATTAACTTTTCAGCTAAGAGCCAGTAAACTCCAGTGACGTTCTGAGGTCACTGTTCCCTAAGTTCTGAAATGAGGATTAAGAAAGAAAGGTAGACCTGAGTACTCTATCTAGGTCAGTTTAACATACAGTAAGCAGTTAAGAGAACTTGCTCTTCTTCAGGTCTTAGCACACACACCATGTGGTTCACAACCCACCTCTTAGGGGGTGACACTTTCTTCACAGGCACCTGCACACATTCAGCAAGTGAGTGTGCATCCATGTACAGACAGATGGACATGCATGTACACACACACCTTTAAAACAAAATAGTAAAAAACAAAACAAAACAAAAACTTCATAGAACACATACCAACAGAAAACCAACCCCAGGTTATGCCATTTGCAGGAAAATGGATGTAATTGGAGTTATTATTAAAATTTAAAATAATATTAAAATAAAAATTATTAAAAGAATTAAGCCATTCTCAAAGTCTCATAGTTCTTACATTTTATATAGATATATAAAATCACGTACGCATATATGACATGAAAGCATGAGGAGGGGGTATGGGAGAAATATGCTCAATGTATGATATATGAAAGTGTTCTTATTTAACAGCTTAGTGTACGGTAAATATATATATACAATATATACAATCAAAACTTTAAGCTTGCCTTTTAAGTCCTGATACTCCTGCCTCTGCCTCTCAAGTGCTGGGATTACAGGCATATACCCCAAGACCCTGCAAGAGCAAATGACTTCTAAGATGACTCAATAGTAGACAAAGTGATTTAGCAATTTATCAGCAGCTATGTAATTCATTATTCCTGATCATTTCCCTTCCCTTGAAATTTGCCAGAGGTGTGGTCTTTCCCATCTTAGCTCACAGTGCCATTTCCTTTCTAGTTTTTTAGACTTAAAACCTCAGGCATTCGTGTGTACTCCCTCTATTACTTCTGTCATCGAATCAACTGCTTCTAGCTTCATATTATATCCTGAGCCCACACACTTGTCACTACCTCTACTGTTCTCTAAGACACTCTCGCAACCTTAGATTACTTGAACAGCCTCCTAAATGGTCTACAAATACCTTTATCCACCACATATTTACCACACAAGTGGAGCATTCCTAATTATGATCATGGAAAACCATACTTCTATGTAAAGCCCTCCAATGGTAGCCTGGTTCCCTCAGAGTTCCTCTATTCTAGCTGTACCAAAGGCTCTTCCTTAAACAAGCCACAACAGTGCCTTTGCTCTAGGACTGGCATGTACACGGCTACCACCTCCATCATTTCCCCAGGATGTTAAGAAAAGACCTGCTTTAAGGCCTCTGAGCTAATTCAAAATCCTTGTCTTACTTAGTGACCCTACTCTACTCATTTAAATTGTAATGGAATTGTCAATGAAGGCTTTCTTGTTATCCTCCAGACAGGATTTTTCTCTTTACCATTTGGCATACTTTGATATTCCAACTTCCTGCTTTTGTTTTATTTTATTTGAGATATGAAGTCACTCTATAGTCCAAGATGGCTTAGAACTCAAGAAGGCCAGGCTGCTTTTAAACTCATAGCGACCCTTCTGTCTCATTCTCCTAAGTATTTAGAGTCAGAGACGAACCACTGCACCCAGCTTCATTTACTGTTTTCATTTTTTGTTTTATTTTTCTAGACAGGGTCTTAGTATGTAGTCTATGCGGTCCTTGAACCTGTGATCCTCCTGCCCCAACTCCTATGTGCTGGGATACGAATGTGTGTAGGCCACTAAGCCTGGCTCTCTCTTTTCTTCATGTTGTTGATGACACTTAGAACCTTGTTTCACATACAGCTGGTAAAGCAAATGTTCACTAAGGAAATGACTGAATAGAGCAGAAAAAACTTAAATACTATGCCAATTATTTTTATTTTGTATACAAACCAGACTTTTCTCCAGAGGCCAGAGAAAAATAATTCAATTTTTTTTTATTACAACAAAACCAAAATGATAAGAAAAATTATGCCACTTCCTTCTGCTCATTTCCAGCTCTGTTCTCCAGTGAGAATTAATTTCCACTATTTTCATGGATAGCTCTCTTCAGTTTTCAAACATAAATAAAAGGTCTTAAAAACCTTAAGTATATATAAATGTAACTTTCCCAAACTAACAGTACTGCTTACAGCAAATAATGGCCAGGTTTAATTTTAACAGTGCCACAGACTTATGCCAAGTTAAATAACTGTGAAAATAAAACACATACACACTCTGCACACTCCTTTGGAACAAGCCATGTGATCTAACAAGGGGAATGTCACAGCACTACCTAAATTTAACAAACTTCCAGTAAGTAGATACAGCAAGTTCAAAAGTGGTATGTGTATATAAACTGTAAGTCTCCAATTGCTCTGAATAAAAGCATGGATGGAAAAGAGGGTAAGGAGAAAAACAATGAAATTGAAGGTAGTGAAAGACTTTGGTATATGTTTTTTAAAATGTAGTGTTACTCAAGTAATCGCTGAAAAATTAAAGAAATGGTTTCTGAGACATCTAGATTAGAAATTATCTTACTAACAGTTCCATCTATAAGGTCGTGTACAAAGAAGTCATTAAAATGCAGGATAAACTTATGAGCTGAAGTGCCGCTGAAGACACAGACACTGCTGTGGTTTAGATGAGCATCCCCTGACACGAGTTAAGCCTTGGTCACAGGGTGGCACAAGTGGGAGATGGTGGGATCTTCAAGTGGGGCCTTCTAGGAAGCGTCAGGAGGATATGCTTCTGAAGAGGACAATGGAACCCAGTCTCTTCCTCTTTGGCACCTGTGCTTAGGTGGGCACCTACTCTGCCATCGATTTTTACCATGGTGTGCTGCACTGCTAGAGGGCCGAAGCAGCATGGTCACTTGACTCTGAACTAGAATCCAGAACTCTAAGCCAAAATACATCTTTCCTCTTTGTAAATTAATTACATCAGATATCTGGTGACATTAAGGGAAGCAGACTGATATGTCTTTTATTTGTAGATGAAAATATATTACAATTATTAACTCATAAGGAAGGTAACCCAAGAACCTGAGCAATTAACACAAAGTTCTAGTGCTACAAGGAAACCTCAGAAGTTAAATGAAGTTGCAGTGGTGACACAGAAAGATTATTTTCAGTAATTTTCTATGTTTTGATTTCTTAAATCTTTTCCTTACCTCAGAGATGTGGCTAGATAAAACTATAGTCCCAATTTTCTCCAAACAGCTTTGACCTATGCTTCCATCTCATGAATTCCAAGACAGTATCAAACCGATGCATATTTTCATAAATCTGTTAAAAAAGAAAAGACGTATTTAAGAAAAAAACTTTTGTTGTCAGAATAAAATGTGTAAAAGCAGCACTAAAAATATTTTATAGGTAAAATTATTCACTTTCAAAGTAAAGTCTATGAATGGTTATTAGCCAAAGAAGAACAGATAGTTCTATGGGAAATAAAATAATTAGCTACAAATGCCCATATTAAGCCTAAGGTTTTAATGAACGTATCAATTAAAAAACAAATGTAAAAAGGAGAACTACTGAAAACAGCACTGGAAGGTACAATTTTTTTCCAATCGCACCTTTTCCTCTTAATGTAAAACTGCCTTAATATTTTTATTTAATATGGAAGGGATCTCCCCTACATAAACCCTTGCAGAACACATTTACCAGAAGCAGAGGCCGGAGGCTGGAGGCCAACCTGCAGGAACTGATTCATTCCATCATGTGGTTCCTAGGAATTGGCTCAGGTTAACGAGATGGCAACAAACTCTACCTGCTGGTCCAACTTGCTGGCCCTCTTACCACTCAATTTTTTTGTTTGTTTTTTTGAGGCAGGGTCTCACTATGTAGGTCTAGCTGGTTTGGAACTCACTGTGTAGACCAAGCTGGCCTTGAACTCACAGAAATCTTGTGTCTCTGTTTCCCCAGTGCTGGGATTAAAGCTGTGCATTACCATTCACAGATACAAAACCGTCATAACCAATTTCAACTTCATTCCCTCTCCTATATACTATAATACTAGGATTTGTAAGAGTCATAAATTGACTGCATTATTGACCCAATTCCAGGGGGCAGATTTTAACCACACCAATACCATCTTTAAGGACCCTACTGTTCAAGGGTCATCCATAAAGATGGAATGTGAAAAACACTACCGTTTTTAATTTATTTAAAAATATGAATGTTCACTTAGAGATTGTTTTCTTGTGTCCTGAGACAGGTCTCACTATGGACTCCAGGGCTGGCCTAGCCTGAAATTTTAAAAACAATTCCACTGAGAGTTAAAAAGAAAAAAAGCTAAAACTTCAAATAGCAAAGTACTATTTCATATTTCAGGAGAAAAATTTCAAAGGCAATATGAACACAAACTATGTCCCATTACAAGGTCAAATACCTGTCTTTACACCATTTAGTATGACAGTATAACGTGTGTCATGCTGGGATTGAATGGTCTTGGGAATAATGACTAAACTCACATCAACTGGGGCAACTCAAAACCGGTTAGCGTATCAGACAGCAATCATCCTTAAAGACTCCACTCAGAAGACAGGCTGCCACAGCTAAGTCTCTCATTGTCTAAGAAACGAGCATGACCTTGACAGCAATTAGTAACACAGTCTGCACTTAGGAGCCTTTCAGGGTCTCCTCGATGCCCTCAACATCCACAACATAACCAGGCTCTAGCATTTTTCAGACCTACTCTTAGACTGTCACTAAGAGAAATGAGAGTAGAAATAGAGATTTGAAAGATTGGTGGTTTTGTTTTGTTTTTTAAATCCGAAATCTTTATAATCTTAGCAGAATTTCCCCTTAGTTAAAAGAAATAAACAAGCAAATAAAGAAATAGACACATTATGTTTCCACTTTAGAAATGGCATAAAGATTCTACTCCAAAGACATTTAGGAGGAACTATGAGTCCACCCAGAAAGTGTGCACAAAAGTAGAGATGAGATAATTATTGTTAAGCTAACTTGTACTAGAGTAAAAATAGCCCACTAATGTATCTTTATTTAAGCACTGAGCCTTATTCTAATTCTACCAGATATTTGCAATGAATCGAATGACAAATAACACAAAGCATTATTTATTACAACACCAATTATTATAACACTGTTTTCACAGCTAAAAAAAGTTTGTGCTTTAGGCGAAATCAAAAGTTAATTTTTAAAAAGTGAAACACATTACTCAACCCCAATGTTCAATACACCATAGTCCCAGAGTCCAGATGATCTAGTCTCCTGTTGTAGTCTCTCATGTTAACAACAGTAAAATAAATTTCAGAAAGATTTTATAAAGAGTTAATCTTGGGGGTTGGAGAGATGGCTCACAGTTAAGAACACTTACTGCTCTCACAGAGGACCTGGGTTCAGTTCCAAGCACCCACATGGTGTTTCCCAACCTCTGTCAATCCAGCTCTAGGGGATCTGACCCATTCTCCTAACCTCCTCAAGTACCAAGAATTCATGTGGTGGAGTCATACATGCAGGCAAAACACTCGATAAAATAAATAAATCCTTTTTTAAAAGCTAATCTTAACGCCTTCTGGGAAAAATCAAGTATTATTTTATTTCTGTAACTCGGAAGTAAATAAAAGACAAGGAATTAAAGGATGTGCTTTACTTCAAAGTACAGGTCTACAGATCACTTTTTACATACTTGAAAAACAAAAACAAAAACTGCAGTTTAGGGAGCGTTATTAATACAGTGCTATAGTCCTAGAAGCACAAATCTGTAAATAGAGACAAGCATAGGTACATGGTTTATATAGGCAAAATGGCCCAATCACTTACTAGTTCACTTAGCACAGCCTTTAGCACTGAAAGTGTGCGTTCAGTAAGTTTAACCTTGTGTTAAACAAGAGATTCTATAAAATTCAAACCCTGGGGTGGGTGAAATGGCTCAGCAAGTAAATGTTCCTGCTGCCAAGCCTAATAAGCTGAGCTCCGTCCTCAGGACCCACAAAATGAAGGCTAGAACTAACTCCTGCAAGTTATCGTCTGACCTCCACACTCATACCATGCACGTGTGCATGCACACAAACACAAACACACAAAAACGAATTGAAATGTGAACAGCCATATAGGTGCTGGGACTTGAATCTAGGTCTTCTGGAAGAGCAGCCAGTACTCTTGACCACAGAGCCCTATCAACAACCACAAACTGTTACTTACAGATGGAATGAAAAAATTAAATTGCTTAGAAGAACAAGATTATGCATGCCTATACTTCTACTGTATAGCTATTTCTTCCTAATTAGAATATTGATCCTGCAGAGAGAAGAGAAACTCATAAGACTCAGGCAGCTTACAAAACTTATAAGACTTACAAGGCCCCTCCCAAAGAGTTCCATAATACGCAGTAAGAAAGTGGCCATGCTCCTGTGAGTAACCCCAATAAGCTCACTAGCTCACCAAACTAGACTCAGGTGGAAGAACTGTTTCTTTGATTTGTTTTATCTGCCCTATCTAGAATGAAAAGATGTTCCGCTCACCTCTGCTGGGGGGCAAAAATCATACAACTATGTGTAATTCGCAATCTAGCGGCAAGGATTTTGGGAGGGGTGTGCAAGGTGTTTATTCTACATATAACTTACAAAGACTTTATTTGATATTGAGGAACTGAATGTAATATGCCAACCCATCACAACCCATCTTCCCTCTTCTCTCTTTTGGGCCTCAATTTGGCCCAGAACTTTTAAGTTACGTTGCCTAGGCTAGGCTTAAATTCACTATCCCCCTGCCTCATACTCTGAAGTGTCAGGATTAGAGACAGATGTATACCACCAAGCAAAGAGAAGTTATTTCTAAATGTCATATTTAGAGAACAGAATACTTTAAAACTTCCTTCTCATAATACTTATTTTCTAATGATGCATAACTGAGATTTTTTTAAGATTGTCAAAGCAGTGTAATAAAGGTATAATGAATCATTTTACATAGACAGTTTCCAAAAAGAAGTAATTAAACTTCATGAAAAAAGTTACCACCCCAAGGATATACTGTTGATGACAAACCTTTCTAACTAATCTGCCATATATTTGACTTACTTATTTACTAAAAACTTAAAATTACTTTCATTTAAAGCCCAAAGCCTTTGAAATCTATACATCAATAAAAATCAAATTAATGACATTGTTGAAAGTGTAGAAAATCCATCCCTTGATTAGGAATATGCAAACTAAGCACTTCCAACAAGAAGAAAAACCAGTCTAGAGACTTCTTCGGAAGGTGAGGGAGAGTGTTGCTACATCAACAGAGGAGTAAACACTTGGGAAAGAAAGTGTGAAATAGTAAGCCTAACTCAGGTTCTCAACACTATGCAGTGAGAGGCAGGTAGTTAATTACTGTCCTGGCTTTCAAATGTCAGTCACATGCCTACGGGAGGGGCCTGTATGCAGCAACTAGGGCAATCAAGGTGATTTCATAAGGAAGCAACAACAGGTCTGGGAGAGTTTCAGACAGATAATTAGAAGCAACTATCTCAACATAATGCACATAATCCAACTGCCTGACAGGGAACTACTGACCTTCTTGCATGTTCTCTGGATTGCTATGCTTGAATTTCATAAAATAACTATTATTAACAAGAAAATGAGACAATAGAAGAAAAGAAAAACATATCAATTGTTAATACTTCTAAAGGTACTGTAGAAAAAAATCTAAACATTTTAGACAGCTTCCTGCCAACAAGTCACAGTAAACGAGCACGAGTCAAGCTAAAAGAAGGTGAAGTGGGCGCAAAGGCACACCAAGAAGACCAGGTGCCCTCGGAGGGTTCGAGCTCCACCCAGGGTTGAAGCTAGGGAAGAGCAGTCATCCATGTGTCTCTGACACAGATAAAAACACACCAGCAGGGCTAACAAGATGATGGCTCAGAGACAAAGAGCCCTTGTTCTTCCAGAGGACAAGAGTTCTATTCCTAGCACACACAGCTGCTCACAACTGCCCATAAGCCCAACTCCTGGGGATATTACACCGTCTTCTGGCCTCCGTGGGCACCTGGCACACCTTAAAAAACAATCAAACCCACCTGTGCTCAGGCCATGCCCACAACAGCAAGTATCCTTCAAATTGAGCATTAAAGACCTCACAGTCACAGCCCATCTCGACAGAGAACCACCAAACAGCCAAGATACCAGAACACCTGAGGTGCTCGTGCCATTCTTCTGGGAAGTAGAGAGTAAAGATGGACACACGGATGAGAGCATGGGCTCTACAGGCAGAATGAGAACCAAAGTCAGAATCCTGCCTCGGCTGTTATCCTACTGTAACCCTTTGACCATGTTAACTTGCTTAAACTACTCTGCACTTGATCTGTAAAAATGAGGACAATAATGACACAACCTGAAAGGTAAGGTTTTAGTTAAGAGTGTGTGTATGTGTGTGTGTGTGTGTGCACGCGCGCACTCGCGTGTGCAAGTTTATGAAGATCAGAAATCCTTTCGTTCATTCCACTGCATAGGGCATAGGTCCCAGGGATTGAACTCAGGTCACTAGGCTACACAGAAGGTGACTTTACCACTGGGCCATCTTGCTGGCACCACGATGGTTTTTTAAGTGTAGGTTTTTACTGCTTAAAATTACTGGATTAGTGAATATGTAATACATACTGCAAACTTCCCTCTAGAGAGGTTATGAGCACACAGGGCAGTATAGGCCACTAGCTTCATTCTGTTTTTCCAAGAAATGTTTATACTTCGCCTACTTTTTACAGTGCCTTCCTTGTTAAAAGGGAGCAACAATATGATGCACATGTCCCATTATTATAACAGCTACTATTTATTTATTGTCAGTAATTCCTTTTTTTGTATTACCTCATTTAACAGATAAAGCAACACTGCATGTTAGTGTGGGGGTCCCTAGTAAATAAAAAGATAGAAAAAGCAGCCAAGGAGCCAAACTTTAGTCAGGCTTCTAAGAGCACCAAAATTGTGTAGGCCCAAGTCAGGGGCAGTGTGACCCAGAACAGTTCCCAGAGTTAAAGAAAAACAATTTCTAAGACAAATAAGACAGCCTTGGGCTAAAAGAGTTCCCCCACATAGATAGCCCATGGCCTCGGGCTAAGGATCTTCCCCCCACCCGCATTGACTAAGACCCTAAAGTTTACAATTTCTAGGAGCCCGCAACCTGCTATATGCCAGCACCAATCAGTTTAAAGGTTAACTGGCCCCTACCTATCAAAATGGGAAAACAATTTGGGGACCAATCAACTTGTCCCAACTCGGTTTGTGCCTAGCAACCGTTTCAACTGTATAAAAAGCTTCACCATTTGCTCCTCGTGGTCGCTTCTATCCTGCGTGTTAGAACGGCCCCAGTATACTGGAATAAATCCTCTTGCTATTTGCATCGATATCCCGTCTGTGAGTCTCTGTGGGGGTGCGGCGTTCCAGTTTGGACCCTGGGGGTCCCAGTTTGGATCTCTGAGGTCCAACGTTAGGTAAGGACGATATCTCCATTTTAAAAATTGGGTAATGGTCAGACAGTGGTGGCACACGCCTTTAATCCCAGCACTCTGGAGGCGGAGGCAGTCGAACTCTTTGAGTTTGAGGCCAGCCTGGTCTACAGAGTGAGATCCAAGTCAGCCGGAGTTACAACAAAGAAACTCTGTCTCAAACAAACAAACAAACAAATAAAAATGGGGAAATGAAAACCTAGAGTAGTTAACCTGCCCCAGATCACACAGGTAGGGAGGAACTGAAGCCAATGTTTCAAACTGAGCAGTCTCAGCACTGTCAATTTGTAAGGCATGGCTACTACATTACACTACAGAAGAACATGCTGTGGGAAAGATCTGTCCTTTGTTGAAACAGAAAGGGGGAGTAGGATTTTAAAGAATTAGAAAACGAGACGAAAAGAACACGGTCCCAAATTTAACAATGGCTATTATTGGTATCACAGCTGATGACTGTCTACTTGATTACTTATATGAGTTTTCTAAGTTTTCTATTGTAAAGTACTTTCTTTAAAGTGAGGCTCTTTTCTGAAAAAAATAAGTAAAAAGGAAGTTATTTGAAAAAGTAGGTTACTTGAAACCTAGCAAAAATAAGAAGTGATAAAACAAACAAAACGAGCGGCTAGCTAAAGCGCTTCCACTAGGTCGGGAGGGCTGAGCTCTCTCTCTCCTGGGAGCCACACGGTAGAGAGAGAACAGGCGTCCACAAACTGTCCTCTTACCTCCACATACCACAAATACAGGAGATAAACGGGGAGGGTAACCAACACAAGAAGCTGGGTGTGGTAGCTCATATCTATAAATCCCAGCACTAGGGAGCCAAAGGAAGGAGCCATCTACTGCAGGACAGAGGCAGTCTGGTCTAAAGTTCCAAATAACTACTTAGCAAAACCTTGTCCAAAAAAAAAAAAAAAAGCAGTTTCTCAAACCTGCCCCACACTCGGCCCACACACACAAAGGAAAACCATTGTAAACGTTTTTCCGCTCACAATCCCTTTATGATCAAGAAAGTTTTACATGACCTTGGGTGTTCGATATCTAAAATAGGCATGCAAATTATTTACTGATAATAAATAATAAAGAAAACTATTTTAAAACAATTCATTGGTATATGTGTATAAGATTAAAGCAAATTTGCATACTAATGAGATAGCTGTGCTTATTTTCCACAAAGTACTTAAATTTGGCTGAATAACGATACTTCAGATGTAGAGTATTTTCAACATTTTTCAAAGTCAATCAATATTATAACTCTGTAATTGTTCATGCTGAGAAAACCACTTCAAATAAATATGTACGAATGGCAGTAGTACATCTAGGACCACTTCAGAACTGCTGGAAATTCTATCCTAATCCCAAGTCAAAATTCACTGAATGGTTTTTAATGAAATGCAAGCCAGCAACACAATTTTATTTTTTGTTATTTTTAAAACACTTTATTTTTATTTATGTTTATGTTTATGCAGCAGTAGGCAGAAAGAACCAGATCCTCTGGAGCTGGAGCTAGATAGTTGATAGCAGTCATATAAGTGCTGGGAACTGAACTCCAGTCTTCTGCAATAGCAGCAAGCACTCTTAACCACTATGCCATCTCTTTAAGACCCCAAGCAGCAATTTTTAAAATCAAACACCAAAAACAAAAGTTCAATGATATACTAATTTCATAGTCACATGTTAAAGAATATTTAAAAAGCTGTTTTTGCAATTAACCCCTCATGTTTCTCTAACAGCAGAAAAAAGATCTGAAATTTCTAATATAGACTACTGGTCAGTGTTTTAGGGGCATTACATGGCATGATGTAACCACAGTGTAAGCTCACTCAATGCAACACGGAAACACCTTTGATCTTGCATTAGTTTTTAGTCATTGTTAAGAAACCTTTTACAGTTACCAAGTTTTTCATGAGTCTCAGTTACATAATTGTGGAGTTGCTACCCAATTTAAGATGCTAAAGAGATAACTCTTCTGAATTCAGAGGAGAAAAAGAAAATGGCACATAGCTTCATGACATACAGTACCACCATGGATGGAAAGTTTTGTTTATTTCAAATTTGAAAGGAATTTGTTCAGGGTTACAATTAATCTAAAAAACAAAAAACAAAACAAAACACCAAACAAGGACAGCAAGTCTTAGAAGAATATAGCCTTACTTTAAAACTTTAAAATACGGAAGAAGACTCTAGAAGACAGAAAGATCTTGAACGCTCAGAAACTGAAAGAATATGACAATACACACTACCAGGAGTAATATGCAGACTCAATGCTGCAGCATACGCTGCTGCTGAGGTGGCGCAGCAAGGACAACATGAAGGCACTCTCATACGTGGAAACTCTGCCAGACCCTCAGCAGAGAGAAACACCGTACTGGCCAGCGCCATACTCCATCAACAGTGGAACCCCAAGCATCTGAGCTCAGGTGTTTTAATGATTCAGCACTCCTCAGGCACAGATCATAAGCAATCAAACATCCCCCACAGAAATCCAGCACCTGCAGACAATACAAAATGCCAAGGCCTATGCATCCTTTTATCCAATAGTACATAAAACAATTGTCAATATCAGAGGAATAGGCAAAGAATATGTGGCACATATTTATAATCAAAATTTTTTCAGCCATAAAGAAAACTGGATGCAAACAGATAATCATATTAAAAAAATAAACCTGTCTCTAAAATTAAGCATTTTGTATTTTTTCAGATTTGTGGTTCCTAGATTTTATAGATACATGATAAAACCATGTATGTATATAATATATACACACATGTAGAGAGGAAGTTGTCTAGGGGAACACAGGAAGTAGCAGAGGTAAGAAGGGCGAAGATGAGGGTACAGGAGAACACACACTCAATGTACCAACACGCTTGTGTAAGAATGTCCTCAGCTAACACAATATCATGTATAAGAGTACACACAATAAAAAATTTAAAAACAAAAGAATAGGGGCTGGAGAGATGGCTCTGATTAAGAGAGTCTGTTGCTCTTAGAGGTCCTGGGTTCCCAGCACTGACACAGCAGCTCATAACTGCCTGGGCCTCCAGTTCCAGGGGATTCTATACCCTCTCCTGAGCTCCATGGTCTCATTAATGTCCATGGTACACATGGTACACATAAACTCACTTGCACAGATAAAAATAAACAACCCCCCCCTTGGTTTTTTGAGATAGGGTTTTTCTGTTGTAACTCTGGCTGTCCTGGAACTCACTCTGTAGACCAGGCTGGCTTCCAACTCAGAGATCCACCTGTTTCTGCCTCCCAAGTGCTGGGATTAAAGGCAAGTTGACTTACAAACCTTTTAAAAGAATTTTAAAGAAAAAAAAACAAAAAGGAAAACGAACATTCCCCCATTTTATAAACACTGAGTTCACACAGAGCAAAGCTACAACGTGGGTGCAGTGTTGATGCTGAGGAATAAACAGCCTGCGGTTTGTATGTACCAGTTCCCTACTTGTCTACCAAAGACCACACAGCCTGCCCCAGTTTAAGGCAACTGTGAGCAGAGGTGCTGCGCACATCCACACACAGGTGCTGGGACAAATACAAATATGTTATTTTACTAGTTAGTACAAACATCTACAAATGTGAACATAAGTACTTTAAAAAGGGCTGTGTCCTCTACTTTTTGAACATTTCTATTATTATTTATTTTAATGGAAATAAAAATAAACGTTATTTTTAACCCTTAACTACCATAAAAAAAGTCTTCCCTAAAGATGTAAATATACATTTACTTCTAACTCTAATTGACAATGCTGAAGTATTTGATGTCAGCAACTTAATTTGCAGTACATAAGAAAGTGAGCTGCAGCCAAACTGAGCAGCAGGTACCTAGGAGTCCCAGCTAAGCTGGAAGGGCATTTGCAACAAGGATTTCAAGAGCCTCGACATGTAACAGGGTTCCACTCCCTGAACAAAGTAAACTAGACAAAGTCATCAGAACAGCAGGTGAAGATATGTGATAGATGTATAGGTGTTGATGATAAAACTGTTTGAACTGATCTGTGTGTCTGAAAGTTCCTATCAGAATGTCATGGAAGAAGTACAGGGCAGTCTTGTATGGTGACATGCAACCAGACACTGCTAAAGACACAGTAAATCCTAATGCAGTCAATAAATACTCCTGAAAGTTAATTCCTGTCTCTTAAACTAGGAACTACCTTAATGAAACACATATGTTGAAGAGAAAGTCTCAAATTTTCTATTATATTATCTGAGTACTACAAATTACAGAATAATTACCTAATTTAAAAACATCTATTGTGCTTAAATCTACAGTCCATAAAGAAAATTCCAACTTTAAGTTTCTAGTCCAGCATGTAATTTGCTTGGAAATCACCACTCGGATTTAACAATTAAAAAGCCAACCAAACTGAAAGTCCATAGCTCTCTGAAGATTATCAGACTAGTGATGTTGCAGAGTAAACCACCATCCCCCAAATTAGAGAAAGAAAACTTACATGCAGAGGATCACAATTTACTAGAGCAGAAATCCACGAAAAAAACTCAGCAACCAGTGTCAGGATAGGAAAACCGAACTGCAGTCAACAAAAAACACCCTAAAGGGGTGAAGAGACAGCTCTGCCATTTAAAGGTAGATTCACAGCCAGGCAACCAGTACTCTCATACTTCTAGAAAGGACTGGGAAAGGAACTATTTTAAAATACGCCAGACTTTTTTTCTTTGGGGACATGTGGAAACAACAGGCTCTCATTTAGCCCAGGCTAGTAGCCCTGAAATCATGGCAATCTTTCTATCTCAGTATAGTTTTATACACCACAACACCTAACAGGACCATTCCCCTCCTCCCCCTCTTCTTTTTTAAGATTTATTTATTTTATGAGTGCCCTATCTGCATGTACACCTGCATACCATAAGAGGACATCTGATCACATTATAGATGGTTGTGAGCCACCATGTGGTTGCTGGGAATTGAACTCATGACCTGTGGAAGAGCAATCAGTGCTCTTAACAGCGATCCATCTCTCCAGTTCCTCATTCTTTTTTTCTTAATAAGGCCTACCTACAAGAGAAACTATTTACCAGAGGAGAACCCACTGAGATTTTATCAGAGCCTACATGATCTGGAAAAGGGGTAATACCTAACTCCAAACAGCTCTATCCTTGTAGCAAAAGGAAACTAAGTAAATTCAGCCCCCTTCAGAAAGGTAGAGAAGTACCCAACTATAGCCTACACTAACATATATATAATTTAGATTGCAGAAAACATTAAAAACTCTTTAAAAGATCTGTGGGGAAACACTTCTTGCTATTTAAAAAAAAAAAAATTACATTTGATACCTTCCGAAAAACCCAGAGAACCAAGAATAAAGCAGAGGGGTGAGAGAAATACAACTAGAATGCTATATCCTGAGAAACTGCCCTGCATATGGATAGAGGCCATTGACCTGACTCAGGAGGTGAAGGCACTTCCAAGCCATCCCCAGGCCCTACATGGTAGAAGGAAAAAAATCACTCCCATGAGAACACACACACTATATATAATTTACATTTTTTTCAGTAAGAAAGAAAACATTTCTTGGCCAGGCAGTGATGGTGCATGCCTTTAATTCCAGCTCTCGAGAGGCAGAGATACTGGGGTCTCTGTGAGTTCAGAACCAGCCTAGTCTACATAGTAAGCTCCAGGACAGCCAGAGAAATCTTGTCTCAAAAGGAAGAAAGGAAGGAAGGGAGGAAGGGAGAAAGGGAGGAAGGGGAGGAAGGGGAGGAGGGAAGGAGGGAGGGGGAACCACTCTCAAACACTTGAGGAAATGTTGCATTAAGCACTGTCTTCATGCTTTTCAACTCAATTCTAGCATCTTCCAACAGATCTTGAAGGTTATTAAAATACAGAATTCAAACAAATAATGGATTTGATAGGCTAGCTTTTCATTTTAATCTCCTACCAATACCTTTTATTCTACTTTTCAGTCATTTATCTAGGCCTTCAAAATCTTACCAATAGAACTATAGAGTCAGACATAAAATTAAATTAAAAGATTCTGATAAGATCCTTACTCCAGAAACCCCTTTTAAAAGTACTTTTCTTTAAAGATTTATGTATGAGTGCTCTATCTGCATGTACACCTGCATGCCAGGAGATGGCACTAGACCCCATTATAGCTGGTTGTGAGCCACCATGTGGTTACTGGGAATTGAACTCTGGACGTCTGGAAGAGCAGCCAGTGCTCTTAATCTTAGCCGCTCAGCCATCTCTCCGGCCCCCTAGAAAACTTTTTTAATCAAATAGATTCTTTCTTTTTGAAGACCAGTCAACTCTGCCCATTCCTAGTCTACTCATTTTTTAAAAAGAGTTCTCTATGAGTTTGAGGCCGAGGCCAGTCTGATCTACATAGCAAGTTGCAGGCCAGCAAGTATTATACAGATGCTGTCTCAAGAGAAAAGCGAAGGAAAGAAAAGTGGAGTTAATGAAAGTTACATCTTTTGTGGATAGTGACAGCAACTGATAGTGTTGGAAAACAAACAAATAAACAAACAACACAAACCACTTGGCAAACTCCAAAAATCTTAACATATTTAATTCAAAGTAGCCCCCCCCTTTCCCAGCATGGACTACTGGATCTAAGTTCTATTTTAACCTCCAGAGAGTTCAATTACTTCATAAGTCGAAGTTTGTTCTGAAGGAAGGGGAATAAATATTCATTTAAATATAATGTTCTAGCCGGGCATGGTGTTGCCTTTCTTCCCAGCAGCAACAGGTGGATTTCTACGAGTTCAAGACCAGCCAACAGCCAGGGCTATAGAGAGACCCTCTCAAAGAACAAAAACAACAACAAAAATTTGAACACATACACAAGCATGTAATATTCCGTTTCAAATCTCTATAGTTTCTTCTCCTGCTCTTTCTAGGCCTGTCCGCCCAGAGGCCAAGAGGCCCCATGGACCCCAGAACAGCTATGTGTGTGGCTCCACACAAAATCAAAAACTCACTTTAAGTATTATGTGATGCTTTGGTTTTTTTGCTTTTCTTTTTTTTTTAACTTCAGTAACTCAATTGTGAAGTTCTTGAGTGTGAACTCTATAAATGACAATGCTGTTCACAATGTCAAAAGGTTAGTTACACCAGTTACTTACGCATTTGTATTTGCAAAAGTATTCCTAATAAACAAAGTATAGGCAAATGTAGTTCAAAGTCTTTAACATGGTAATTTTTACTTTTTAAATCAAAAGATTTGTCCTTTTATAAATCAGCCTAAAGTGCAGGATATATGGAACAAGCCATAATTTTACATAGGGCAGCCCTCAGCCATCACCTGGATCATCTAAAGACACAGAAGGCTGTAATGTGTCACAGCAGCCAAGAGTTTAGAGCAGAGGAGCCAGCTATGTCAAATGCTGAAAAGCTGAAAAGACAATCTGAAGCCCTTGAGGCTATCAATAACACAGAATGCTGCAAGAGATGGTAGAAAAACAACCCAGGGAAGACAAAGGGAAAAGAAGTATCACTGATGACCCACCCCCAAAGCTTCTGGCTACTAAGATGGAGGAACTTGCTGTGAATGACAGTTTGTTTTCCTTATGGACACTGCTAGTTAAGAAGGAAATGAATAGTGGAGCGATGGCTTAAGTGGTTAAGCACACTTCCAGAGAACCAGGGTTCAATCCCTGGCACCCACATGGCAGTTTACAAACTGTGTATCTCCAGTTCCAGTGGGTATAATGCCCTCTTCTGGTCTCCAAGAGAATGGCATGTATTTGGTACACAGACACACATTCTGGCAGAAACACCCCACACACAAAGTAAAAAGTAAAAATTTTGAAATAAAATAAAAAAGAATGAAATGAACAGCCAGCACATGCTTTTGATCCCAGCACTTAAGAGGCAGAGGCAAGCAAATCTCTGAGTTCAGGTCAGCCTGGCCTGGTCTACACAGAGAAACTCTGTTTCAGAAGAAGAAAAAAATGAAATGAATAGGTGAAGAATGTTTTCATAAATACCACAAAAAAAAAAAAAACAACTAAGTGGTATTTGCTTTTAATTTCTTATTAGCCTAGGTGGAAGTTATTTAGCTTTTCATGTACACTGATCTGTACAGACTAGTATTTGCAAATCATGACAGCTATTCAACACACAAAAAGTTGTTTACTAACCTAAATAACTCAGGAAGCTTCTCTTCATACACATAAAGAAATATGGAAGCAATACTAATTATATTTTATTTTAATTTTAAAATAAACCTTGTTGGGAGGCAGGATGGCTCAGCGGATAAAAACAATTGCCAGGCAAGCCAATGACCTAAATTCAATCTCCAGATCCCAAGGCGGTGGAAGAAAACCAATGCCAGAACATACACAGTCCTTTGATTTCTACATGTAATCTGTAACACACATAATAATAATAATAATAATGATAATAATAATAATAATGATAATGATAAATGATCCCTGCTGGTGTTTGAAATACTGTCCTAGTTAAAGTTTTCATTACATGTATTTTCTACATAGCACATTGATTCTTACTAAAAGTGAAGATAGGACTTCTAGGGACAGAGAGATGCTTCTGCACTGGCTGCTCTTCCAGAGGACCCAAGTTTGATCCCAAGCACCCACATGGTGGTTCACAACTTTCTGTAACTTCAGTTCCGGGGATCCAACACCCCCTTCTGACTTCCACAGGCACATGGAAACATATGGTATGCAGACATATATGCAGATAAAACAAGTACATGAAGTAAGAATGTTTTAAAAATAATAAAGGATAGGACCTCTCATACATCCACAGAAATGCTTGCTTTACTTTGATTTTTTTGTTTCTGTTGTAAAGCTGGGGAGTCAAGCCCATAGCCTTGCGAACGGCTGGCAAATGCCCTACCACTGACCTATGTCCCCAGCCTCAGCGTGTGTGTGTTTCATTCTTGTTTTCTCTAAAACACTCAGGCTCTATTTTGGTTGGGCCATCAGCACTTAACTTTCTCCCTTGGTGCCACTATATGAAAAGTATTATGACTGACAGCACTGAGTGCTCCCTAAGGGTCCAGAAGGCAGCTAGGGCTCTGGAGTGCTTTCTCTGCCTCCATAGGCATTGAAGAAGAGTGCCCTTGGCTACCTGTCTTAAACTTTTTGAAGAAGAGTCAGAAATCTGCCATTTCTTTCTGTGCAGTCTTTTGGTTTTTAATTAATGGCAATTTAAAAAAACAATTAAAGAACCTGGAGATGGTGGCACACGCCTTTAATCCCAGGACTCATAAGCAGGGGCAGTCGAGCCCCTGTGAGTTCAAGGTCAGCCATGGCTTTCTAGAGACCCTGTCTCAAAACAGAAGGGGAAGAGGAAGCATGTGCACACGAGAAAGAGAGAGTAAGTGAGAGCAAGATATTATATGCTGGCAAGTCAAATGCAACTATCCTCTTGGGTTGTTTGGTTGGTTGTTTTGTTTTGTCTTGTTTCTTGGTGGGGATAACTTTCCTCTAGACAGATATACTATGAGTCTCTTCAAATTATACACAATTTAGGATCTACTTCCAAGACCTGCAACTAAACATCTCTTTTTTTATCTGTGTGGTGGTGGTGCATAACTTTAGTCCTAGCACTTGAAAAGCAGAAGCAGGCGAATCTCTGTGAGATGGAAGCCAGTTTGGTCTATAGAGCAAGTTCCAGGACAGCCAGGACTACACAGGGAAACCCTGTCTCAAAAACAAACAAACAAACAAACAATCTTTTTTATAAGTTGTAGACCTCACCTACATTTTCATATTGGTCTTTAATGAATAAAAGATTTGTTTTAAATTCAAAATTACTCTTCACTTAAAAAAATATGCATTTTCTTGTATCTAGAGAAGTATGATACTTAACATGCACGGAGAGAGAATCAACAACATGTCTGTGCCATAGCAAACATTTTCATTTCATATTTCACTAAAGCATGCCATGCCTTGTGTGGTCCATTCCTCATCTCATTACAGGGGACCTACAACAGTTCTCAAAGCTAAGATTTTGTTTCTTAGCACTCGGAACCCAGCAGAAATAGTGTTCAGGCTTGCCTTTGACAGGTTTCATCGATCAATGACTACAATCATCTTAAATCACAGCATCAAAAATGCAAAGTAAAGACTGTGAAGGACAATGTTCTTTGGGATGGGAGACCAATTCCTTCAATTCTCCAATTTCACTGCTCTTCTCCGATCACTAATTTAGTCAGTTATTGACTCAAGTAAAATCGGAAGTCAGTTCTTATTTTTGGCTAAGAAGTTCCTTTCTCAGGACTCTTAAAAAGAAAGCTTTGAGAAAATCAAAGCTTTTAAAATTATTATTAATATAATTAAAGAGGACTTAAAAAAAAAAAGCATTGACTGCTGCCACAAAGAAGTTACTGAACACATATGCCAGACAAGGCACTGTGCCAGGCTTCTGACACAGTGTCCAAGTAAGACTTCCCTGCCTACTTGAAGCTTACAAAGCTGAAAAAATGGAACTTGTCTCAAAGTAACAGGCATACAAACTATAACTTAATTCTAATTGTGATAAGTACCACAAAGATTTAAAACAGGATGCTCAAGAATGTTATGCAACTTGAAGAATGAAAAATATTCTCAAATTCCAACAGACCATTTCTCTTGGCATTTCCAAAAACCAAAAAAAAAAAGCCTAAACAAAAAATGAACCATCTGTTCCAGCTGTACTTACTAAACATCTAGTACATTTAAAGTATCCAGTGTCTGAACTTTCTCCACAGTGTAGCTGCTACTCACTTCCTTAAATAGACGCTAATACCTGTGTTGACATAATTGTAAAAACTTACAATGATACTGAAGTTGACATACAGTGAATATATAAACAGTAACAAAGTTCATTATTTAAAATCCAATTAGAAATGCAGAACAATAATAATAAAAAGAGCAGTGCACATAGGTATTATAACCATTACAGAAGGACAAAGAGCCAGGCATGGTGGCACACACCTTTAATCCCAGCATTTGGGAGGCAGAGGCAGATGGATCTCTGTGAGTTCAAGGCCGGCTAAGTCTACATAGCAAGTTCTAGGCCAGCCAGGACTGCAGAATTAGACCCTATCACAAAACAGTAACAACAACAACAACACAGAAACACAAAGAAATTAAGAGGTTAGACTTAGGGTGAACCTATGAGGAAGGCTGTGACTTACCAGACAATAAGGAACAGGCAGAAAACAGACAAGTCTGGAGAACCAGAATCACAACAAATAAGAGCCAAATATCCTAGCAAAGTACTGAGCATAGTGTTAGAAATATGATGAGCTAGCAAGAACACACATTGAATGAAAGGGGCAAAACAAGACAGCAAACTCAAGGCAAACCCACCACTTTTAAAATTTAATTATTCTTAGCATCCACACATGTGCACACATTGTGTGTGTGTATGTGTGTGTGTGTGTGTGTACACCTGGGGGCCTAGGACAACTTTCAGGAGTTTTCTCTTTCCTCTGTGAGATTTGGAGATTAAATTTAGGACAGATCTGCAAAGCAAGCACTTACCAGCTAAGACACTTCCGGCTACACTAGCTTCTACTGACTGTACCTTTTCCCTTTCAGAGAAAAGTACTCTAAGGCAATACAATATTCTGTTAAAAAAAATGCAGCACTTGGGCAGAGCAAGTAGCTTAGTGGTACAACAGCAGCTAGCATGAAAAGAAATGGCAGCAGGGGAGGGCAGTTATAACACCTACTATCAAAATACTAGAGAGATAGAAATATGACATCCCTGATATAATTTTGTTATCAATTTTAGTGACTTTCTTCGAACTGATAGATTAATATGACCTAGACATAAAAAAATTATTAACTTAATGGATGGTAGTATTTAGAGATGTAATCACTTTATTAGTAGTAAACCTCTTAAACCCTTAGAAATACGATCAGTTGCATATAAACATATTTCTAAAGTGCATTCAAGTTTTAGTAACCAAAAATTATTTAAATGATTAAAGATTTTGAAAAGTTAGTACAGATTAAAAGTGAGCTGAGAAAAACATCAAAAACTCAAATTACAGTTCAAAATAGTACAGAAGATTTTTAGTAACTGTTTATGTGAAAGCACTTTCAAGTACAACTGCCATGGGTATGTTTTCCTGGTTTTAAAACACTAGTGATCCAATTCATTCAGGTTTATTTTATGCCCAGAGGCACTTTTTTTCTTCAAAATATAATTCTAAATCTATTCCGTATCAACTACAGATAAATTTACATTGAATTGCATGGCTAAAATCTTTTGGGCTTCTCAAGGACTGTATCCTTCTTTAAAACAACTCTGCCTATACAAAAAATCTTTTTGTTTACCTGCCGAATTATATAAAAAGCCTTTAAAAAGTAGCAACTTTACAAATACAGAGGTTAAGATAGTCTGGGGCTGTCAGGAACGAATTCTCTCACTCCCCAAGTGGGGGCAGGGTGGAGACTGAAGCAAATGCACACCCTCGGCTGGCTCCACACTAGCAGTGAACAAAGAATGTGTAACTTGATCACTTTTCCTCCCTTCTCCTTCACAGCAACACCCAGGAGTAATTTAACCTCTCAAAATGGCATCTTTGTGCTGTTAATAGAGGGAAATGATTTACTCACTACTACTACCTAAGGGAGAAAATTCCAATCACTTTTTAAAAAGTGGTTTTTGTTTAATGTGTAGTAATATTTAGGAGGCAAATGTTAGGTGCCTAGACAACCAATTACAAATAAAGGCTTTGGTAGCTGAGTGAGATTCCATTATGCAAGATATAAAATGCAACTAGAATTTTAAGAACAATTCGTCTTACTTATCCAACGTGGCTTTAGTATTGATTTTGCTTCTAAAATGAAGACAGCAGTAATTAGCTCCTAAGAAGTCTTCAGAAAAGGAAATAACTAAGATTTCTAAATTTAGATACATTTGAATTTTCAATCTAATAAAAGAATCATGCAAGTTATGTACTCTTAATTTTTAATCGCTCATTTGCCCTAATAAAGGAGATAAATGAATCTGAAAATGCTAGCCAAAATGAATTTTACTGAATTTTCTCAACACTGAACAAAAAAAAAAAAAAAAAAAAAAATCTTAGAGCCTTCTAACAAAACAAAGTTCTTCATTTCTGATTTAATCTGACTCTCACCACTTGGTGAGTTAGGTAGGTCAAACACAAGAACTTAGTAGGCTGGCTCTACAGCCCAACAACTAACTTTTATTTGGATTGGTGCTGGAAAGCAGTGCCACCTTCTTTTACCAAAGCAATGAGTTAGTGACCTAACTGCCTCAAGTCACAGTGCTAGCCGGCACACAGACAAGAGTCAGTCCAGACTTGACCATGTAGCCCCAAATGCACTCCTCACTTTATCAAAATAAATAAAGTTAACAGGTTAAAGTTATGCGGCAAACTAAAAATAAACCATGGTAGCTAATGATGGCTCCTGAAAAGATGCTCCACCCTAATCCTTGGAGACTGTGAATGTGTAACTTAAAATGGCAAAGCAGACGGCAAACCTGACCACAACATTTGAGATGGGGAGACTACCGATCTAATTGCTTGAGGATCCTTTTCCCACTCTTGGAAGAGAGAGAGAAGGCAAAGGTCTGAGAGAGGAGAGCTTGCTCACTGTGAAGATAAGCAGGCAGCAGGTCACAGGGCAAGCACTGTGGCCAGTCTCTAAAGACTGAAAAATGTACAGTACTAGACAGTCTCTCGGACCTTCAAAAAAGAGCCCAATCCCCGAAGACACCTCCATCTATACTGCTGAGACACATGCTGGACCACCGCCCTACTGCCAGAGTATGTTTGCACTCTAAGCCAGTGTGCCTGTACTAAATTGTTACAGCAACAGAAAACTAACAAACCAATCACACTACATAAGTGATTGTTTTTTATTTTGAACTATCTTACAATATTTTTTAAAATCTGTCAATTGAGAAAATTTATTACTCAGAAAATCAGAAGTCTTTCCCCTGTCCGGAGAAAATAAAAATACAAATGCTGTTCATTATATAACTGTGTACTATCTTAGTGAAAAGTCCAAGAATTGATTCATTATACAACAGAATGTATTTTGTTGCTTAGTGATGTTCTGGGCCAATGCTCTGCCTTTGAAACGTTGCTTTCCACTTCTACCAAATACAAACCCTGAAATCAGCACAACACAGAACTCACTCCTTTGCCTTTTCACACTACATGCAGGCGCCTCCCCCCAACCCTGTGTGTGTGTGTGTGTGTGTGTGTGTGTGAGAGAGAGAGAGAGAGAGAGAGAGAGAGAGAGAGAGAGAGAGAGAGAGAGAGAGACAGTGTGTGACAGAATCAGGAAATGCAACTGGCTCAAGCAGCCCCAACAGGTTCAGCCACCCACCCAACATACCAATTAAAGAGGCAAGTTATGGTGAAAAGCAGAGATCTAATCAATGTGTTGGGAAGAGAAGCAAAAGGGTTCAATGATCCCAATTGTGCCTTGGAGAACTGACAGGAGCTTTAGGTTTAAATGGGAAGCACTAGAGCCAGGACCAGAGTGGGTACAAATAATGAGCAGTTCTGTCCTTGTCGAACAGTTGAAAATGGTCACTGTTTCAGCTCTGGGACTGCAAAAGTGGTCCAGGACCATTGCTTTAAAGGACGAGCTACTTCTCAGGAGATATCCAAGACACAGCCTCACTGTTGTGAGTAAATGTTCTGCAAGGTGTGCGGCTACTGGAATCCTAGGTGACTGCACCCGTAGGACAATGATTTATATCTGTGCTTTCAGCCTTGAGAAGGACGAGATAGGATAGGCTGATACCACATCCTTAATGAGTATCATGTCTGTGCAGTCAGGCAGGAGGCTGACCTAAAGTAAAGAAGACACAAAATGAAGGCAGATAAAAAGTCTAGGGGTTTTTGCCCTCCTTTTAGCTACCCTCCAGGCCCAAACGGGAAGTCAAGACTTCTTTGGTAAAAGAATCTTCTAAGTGCCTAAGAGCACACAGCACCAGCTGGAGGAAACAGTGAAGTGAAAATCAAAAAAGAATGGGATCAGAAAACAGAGATGGAGAATTGTAACTACAGATATAAGCACTGATTTTTTTTATTATAGTCCTACATTGATGCAAAAGACAGATTATTCTTTGGTAATTCAATCCCTGGTCCTAGAGGGTTTCAGTCTCTGTACAATTTAATCTTAAACTTAGACCTAGAAGGCTACAGCCTCTGTACAGTCTGATCTGCAAACCAAAACCTAGAATGTTTCAGCCTCCATGACTTACTACTGACTGAACTCACTCTGACTTCTGAACTACCTCTTTTCACTCTGATCTGTACTCTGAACTCCAAACTGTAAATCACTAACCAGCTGCTTCTGACTCTCTGCTTTCTTTGTTTATTCTGAACTCGCTTTGTTCTTCTCAGCTTCTTCTCTCCAACTCTTCTGAACTGAAGTGTCTGTGAGCTAAGAGCCACCTTTTACATCATGAGAGTTGGGTGTGTCCTCACTCTGCTTCAATCTCAGAGTTTGGGATGAAAAGCATCAGTATCATTGCCTTCAGAGCATTTCATCTGGATCACACCTCTGAATGTGATCCCTTCCTAGCTATCACACAGGCCTTTCAATGTGATCCTCTGCTAGAGCAGCCATGCTGCTGGACTAAAAGATTAAATGTTACTCTACAGAGAGTATCTGAAAAACAGTGGACTAATGAACAGAATATGCAACACTGAATGTAGTTAAAAGACTGTTTACCAAGAACAATGACAGACACAACAAAAATGAATATATCAGTCCCTTAGAATCCATAGTGTTATTATTCCATTTACACATGGGGAAACTAAGAACAAAACAGCATTTACATACTTTCACAAGATCACACAGCTAAGAAGTGACAAAACTAGGACTCAAATCCAGATACTCTGAATTCAATCCCCAGTACTAGAAAAAGAAGGGGAGCCAGGTGTAGTGTCACAATCTTTTGAGTCTGAGTCAGTCTGCTCTACAAAGTGAGTTCAGGACAGCCAGGGCTAACAGAGAATCTCACAAAACAAACAAAAGAAAGGAAGAGGGGGAGAAGGGGAAAGAGAAAAGAGGGGAGGGACTATGAGGAGGAAGAGGGAGAAAAGAAAAGACAGAGGAGGAGGTGGAGGCTATTTAGTCTTAGACGTTGGTCACTTTACTATATTGCTCTCCAGGGAATAACTCCTTCAGGCAGAACAGGAATAATTCCTACCTCAACTATAAAGACTTAACCAAGTACCTACTATGTATGCATTTCTCACTTGATAAGCATTAGTCATTAGTAGCACTAAATGACAGGTGCTGTCCTAGACATTTCTTACCTAATTTAATTCTCATGACAGCTCACTGAACTGGACCACTGTTTTAACAGATGGAAAAACTGAGGCTATGGTTATACAACCACTAAGCAAGAGAATTCCAAACATTCAACCATCACCGACCTTAACTTTTCTCATTTGTGTATTCAACTGCAAAAACCTATTAAGCCCTCTCACGTTGTGTGCTCTAGTGGTGTGTTATGCATGTGTAAATGCAGGCGCATGTGCCTTGTGTGTCTATGACTGTGAGGCCAGAGGTCTCTCCTGGATTGCTCTCCTCTTTTATTTTTATTTGGGGTTTTCAAAAAAATGTTTTATTACCATTATTTGCTTATTCATTATGACTGTGTGCACAAGTACCACAGTGTGCTTGTAAAGGTCAGAGGACAACTTGCTGGAGTCTGTTCTCTTCTTCCACCATGTGGGTTCTACAGGTTGAACTCAGATCATCAGTCTTGGTGACAATGATTTTACCCACTATGCTATATTACTGATCCTATTTTGTTATTTTTTGGAAAACAGCAAGGAAACTGCAAAAGCCAAGTGACAGTGAGATCAGGATACCTGAGTGAGAAAGTATTCAAGGGCCTCTCTACATTTATTCATTTGTTCGTTTATTTTTGAAAGAGGGTCTCTCAGCTGACCAGAACCTTCATTTCCAGCTAGATCGGCTGAACAATAAGCTGCAGGGGGATCTATCTGCCTGTGGCTGTGCCGTTGTGCCTCCATCGCTGCTACCAAGTACTGAGACTACATAGGCCACTGCTCCCAGCTTCTTATGGGAGCTCTTTGACTTAGGTCTGTACACTTGTGCAGCAGGTATTTTACTGGCTGAATCATCTCCCTAGCCCCCTGACATGTTTTTATGTTGACCTTAAAATCCTCTGTAAATTGGATAAACAAAAAACGTGACTCATAGCATCTTATAAATACTGGCAGTTTAATAAATCCATAGCATCATTCTTAAATGTGTTCGCCAGCATCGAAGCACCATGACCTGACAATCATATATCCATTTTAAAATGAAAATTTCACATCACTTTCTTCTACCCTGAACTCATACTCCTTGAATATTTTTCATGTGAAAATCTTTTATTCTATTTATTTAAAGTGAATTTTTAAAGAATTTCTCATCATAAACAAACTGTTAAGTAAAACTAACTGAAAATTTATTGAAGATTCAAATTATTTATTTATTTTATGCATATTGATGTTTAGCCTCGTGTATGTCTGTGTGAAAGAGTCGGATCCACTAGAACTGGAGTTACAGACAGTTATGAGCTGTCATGTGGGTGCTGGGAATTGAACCCAAGTCCTCTGGAGGAGCAGCCAGTGCTCTTAACCACTGAACCACCTCTCTAGCCCCTGGAGATTCAATTATTATGATTATTAGCATTACACAACTGACTTAAGACAACAAATGTTACAGAATCTAATAAATAACAATGTAAAACATTTTCACTAAAAGGTGTATTTGATGGACACCTTTCTAAATTATTTTATGCTATCTTTTCAAATAATTGTTGCTAAAATACAAGTTTAGCAAACTTACAGAAATAAATTTATAATTTACTTTATATAGTTACAATTAATTCTACATATACTTGTGTGTGTGTGTGTTTTTTAAGAAGCCACTGAGAATTCTTGTTCATTTAAGCAGATGAAAATGTAAGGAATTTTGTCAGTTAAATCAAAATTTTCACCAGGCATAGTGGCACATGCCTTTAAACCCAGCACTTAGGAGGAAAAGTCAGGTGGATTTCTGAGTTCAAGGCTAGCCTGATCTACAGAGCAAGTTCTAGGACAGCCAGGGCTACACACTCACTCTTACTCACTCTCTGTCTCTCTCGAAAAAAAATCAGAATTTTCAAAATCCCTTCTGAGTCATGCATTGTTATGATTCACCATTAAATATTTTTTGTTTTCATTGCTAAGAACTGAACCCTTTATACTTTACCACTGAACTAAAACCCTAACCACAAAATATTTTTAATATTTTACCAGCTAACAATTTATTTCTGAATAATGAACTTAAAATTTCTTTCAGTTCTGTTACAAGTAAAATAATTTTATTAAAATAAAAGCAAACCAAAGACTGGGATCGTATAGCTTTCTTAACATTAACACCAACATTTGGAATTGCCATTTTGAGGATTCTTGAGGTTTTATTTCATTTATGGAAATATAAAACTCACATACCATAAAATCCTGTTTGATAGCTATAAGCATATAAATAAAAAGATCACTACTAATTCCGGAACATTTTCATCCCCATCAAAACAAAAATTTTCATAGTTCTACTGAGCTCCCCACTGCCAGCACCCCAAAAAGTATTTTTTTCCCCTAGTAATTTGCCTTTTCCTAACATTTCTTATAAATGAACTGCTTTTTCTCTGTTCTTTCCTGCCCACGGGGATGGTCAGGTAGTCTAGGCTAGCTCTGAACTTGCTTTGAAACTGATGAAGACTTTGAACTTATGGTCCTACTGCCTCTACCTCCCAAGTGCTGGGATGACTTGCATGCACCTCCAGACTGGCTTTAGTGGGGCTAGGGTGGAATGCAGAAGTTCGTGCATGCTGGCAAGCACTCTGCCAACTGAGCTACATCCTAGTCCAGGCCTCAAACTCAAACCCTATGGCTCATGGGTAAGTTTCTGTGTTAGAGTATGTTTTGCAATCTCTTGGGTACATACCTAAAATGAAACTACAGGATCACATGGCAATTCTACTTTTTGTTTTTTGTTTGTTTGTTTTTTAAATAAATTGCTATTTGCCAGGCTATGGTGGCACATGCCTTTAATCCCAGCACTAGAGGCAGAGGCAGGCGGGTCTCTGAGTTTAAGGCCAGCCTGGTCTACAGAGTGAGCTCAGGATAGCCAGGGCTACAGAGAGAAACCCTGTCTTGAAAAACCAAAAAAGGAAGGAAGCAGAGAGGGAGGGAGAAAGAGAGGCAGGGAGAAAGGAAGGGAGGCAGGGAGGGAGTTAGTTGCTACTGTTTCCAACACAGCTGGAACATCTTACATTCCCAAACCATTGTCCAGAGGTTCCCATTCCTCCAACTCCTTACCAATATCACCTTTTAAATTCTAGACACTCTAGTAGGCAGGAATGATACTTGTTTTGATCTGTACTTCTCTAATGAGCATATGGTTAAGACCTGACTTATCACTTGTACATCTTTTGGAGACTTATCAGAAACTTTTGTCTGTTTTTAAAAATTAGGTTGCTTTGAAGCTGAGTTATTGGCCAGTGTTCTTTATGAATTCTGGGTCTAAGTCCCTCATCATATACATTATTTGCAAATATTTTTCCATTTTGTGGTTAGCCTTTTCGGTCTCTTGATAGTGTGTATAACTGTGGTGTACCAAGTTCTAGTTTTGATATAATTCAGTTTCTGTCTACTTTTTAACACTGCTGATATATCTAAGAAACAACTGCCTAATCCAAAGCCACAAAGATTTCTACCTGTGCTTGTTAGGAATTTTTATGACTTAGTTCATTCTCCACGTGGTATGCAATAGAGATCCATCTTTACTTTCGTGTGATTGGATTTCCTATTGTCCCAACTTAGGCCTCTTAGTGTTTTTAGAGAGCCGGTTCATCTTAAGGTTTTTCTACAAGAGGACAAAATGTACTCAGGTAAGAACAGGGAATTGCAGGAGATATGTTTCATTCTTCCATATAATGAAAAGAATACAGGAAAGCAGAAACTGCCTGAGAGACTCGTTCAAAGGAAGAATAATTTCAGAAAGAGCACATATGAATTTAGGATGCAGAAATTAACTTAAAAGTATTTCGGTGTAGGGTAGAGGATGTAGCTCAAGACAGTGCGTGGCCTGCCTAGCTTGTGAAAGACCCTGGACTCAATACCTAGCTCCACCAAGAAGGGGGAGTTAGTCCCCGATGGTAGCATATACTTAGAACTCCAGCACTTGAAAACTACCAAGACTTCTACAAATTTGAATACACTCTAGGCTGCATAAGACATTGCTTCAAGGGCACAAAAGTTTATTTTAGAAAGTTGTGTTCTAAAATTCTTTTTTAAATTTACTCATTTTTATTTTATATGTAGAACTGTTTTGACTGCATGTATGCATGTGTACCACATACATGCCTGGTGCCCTGGGAGGTCAGAAAACAGTGTCAGAACCTCTAGAACTGGAGTAGTTACAGGCAGTCGTTAGCCACCATGTGGATGCCTGGAACTGAACCCAGATCCTCTAGAAGAACAAACAACCAGGACTGAGTCAACTCTCTAGCCTCAGAGAGTTCTACTTTAAATGCCTATGAAACACTCAAGTGAAATGTAAGTATACGTTTCCATAGTGAACATTCAGGTACAGATTAAAATATAAGTCTTACCAAACATGAAAGTATGAACAGTTTCAAAGTCATGTCAAAATTACCAAGGAAATGAGGGCAGAGGTTTAAGGGCTGGACCCTCAGGGTATACTGTCCTGGAAGCCTAGTGTGAAATGTTTCAAATAGGAAATAATGAGAAACCATGTCAAACACTGTTATTAAGTCAAACAATTCTGGGATGAGAAAGGCCGCATTCTCAAGGGTTGTTTAGCAGGATGCTGGGAGCCAAACTGGATTCGGGGAGGCTCATGAGCTAAGAGGAGGGGACACTTCAAGTACAGACTGCAAGCAGTAGTCTGGTTATTGTCCAGCCCACTCAACAAATCGGTATTCTTACATACAATCACACATATTAACAACAACAAAACTACAGGTATTTCTTCAGGGATGGGGGTCACAGGAAAAAATAAGCAACAATGAGAGGAGAACGTAGAATCCCAAGAACTGTTTTATGTTTGTTTTATTACTGTTATTTGGGTTTTTGTTTGTTGTGAAGGGAGCAAATGGTCAAGGTTTATTCTTGGCAGAGCAGAAAGAGGAAGTGGAAAGTACACCCTCTGGGTAGAGAGCAGACAGTGCTAAAGTCAAGTGGCAATACCAAGAAAATTGCTTTTAAGGAGAGAGATAAATCATGGTATGTTGGTATTCAGATTAGAACTGTCCTGTTGAATACAAGAAGAAGGGAGGGAGGGCACGAGGCTGGGGCTCAGCGGAGTTCTGAGTACTTGCTAAAAGCAAATGTGGTCCACTCCACACCATGTGGTAGGAACAGAGAAGGTAGCACAGTCAATGGGTTCTAGATTCCAAAGACAGAGGACTGTTAGTACTCGAAGGCAAGAGCAACGCTTACTAAAATACGGTTTCAGAGTTGGAGAGTGGGAGCTGTTAAAAAAAAAACAACAACAACAACAAAAAAAACCAACAGTAGGAGCTGCAAGGGAATACTCTAGTGGGTGAAACACACTTGGGAGGTGGGTACCACAGTGGCTCAGGCCTGTAATGGTGATCCCAGCACTACAGATTAAGGCAGTTCATAGCCAGAGTGAATGACTACACAGCAAAACCATCTAAAGAGAAAGAGACAAACTGTTAAGCAAAAAAGCAAAACAAAACAACCCAGCTACAACATAGGATGCATGGAACACCAAAAACTGGATATGGATTTTTGTTAATGGAGAGAAAAATTTAGGAGAAAATTTAGTCTCTATTGCTGCAATAAAACACCACGACCAAAAATAACTTGGGGAGTAAAGGGTTTATTTCACTCATTCCTTTATATCACAGTATTCAAAGGAGTCAGGGCAGGAACTCAAACAAGGTAGGAACCTAGAAGCAGGAGCTGATGCAGAGGCCATGGAGGGTGCTGCTTACTGACTTGTCCCTCCTGGCTTGCTCAGCTTGCTTTCTTATAGAACCCAGGACCACCAGCCCAAGGGTATCCCTAACCACAATGGGCTGGGCCCTCCCCCATCAATCACTAATTAAAAATGCCCTACAGGCTTGCTTACAGCCAATCTTATAAAGACATTTTCTCATTTGGAGTTTCCTCCTCTTAGATTACTCCAGTTTATGTGAAGTTAACATAAGACTAGCCAGCACAGATACATAAAACAGTAATAGTAATTACCACTGAGGAGTAAATTGAGAAAAGGAAAAGTAATAGGAGCCTAGCTAGGGGAAAGTTTACTTTTTATGTACTGACCGAATTCTATGTTAGCTATAAGTACATGCTACATTTTTAAAATTTTTTATTTTTATAATTGTGTGTGTGTGTGTGTGTGTGTGTTTTCAAGACAGGGTTTCTCTGTGTGGCCCTCGGTCTGGAGTTACAGGCAGTTTTAAGCCTCCCAATGTGGGTAACTAGGGAAATTCCAGTTTTCTGCCAGAGCAACTTTTACCTCTCTAGCCCCATGTTACATTTTTTTATAAAGCTAGTTTTAGAGAGCTCCTCGTTTCTCTTTGTATACCTTCTGGTATTCTGCGAGCAGGACAGTAGGCTCCAGATTCCAGACAACTCAGCAGGACATGCCCTCTGATAACTTCTCTAAAGTTCATTTTTATAGCAGAGTGAGATGGGCAGCAGAGGGCAGTTTTGGCTCCCTAGGTACACTCAGAAAGCTACCAGACTTCTGTTCTTCTATTTGTCACTGACCCTTCTCAACAATGGGATTTTTTTTTTTCTTTTCTTTTTGGCACAGTTAAGCAGGAAACTGGAAGCTTTACCTTCCAGAGCTCTCACCATTCAAAGCATGTCTGGGACTGGCAAACTACCCAGTAGGCCAAAGATCAGCAGACACATGTAGCAAATATAGCAACTACTGACAGCCTCAAATTGGCTATTGCTGGTCTATAGGTAACCTCTTGTTCACCATATTCATATTCTTTCTACCAATTGGTACTTTCTCAGTTGACGATCTTAACTTCTCAGCACACTGGTAAATACTACACACTCTTGACTTACTCCTCAAAAAAATTTTCACACACACACACACACACGGTTTTAAAAACAACGATTTACTTTATTTTTAAATATGTGTATGGGTCTCTGTCAGTAGCCATGGAGGCCAGAGGTGTCAAATACCTCTGGAGCTGAAGTACAGGTGGTTGTGAGTCTCCTGACATGCAGGGGATAAATCTTGGATCCTTTACAAGAGCAGTAAGCGCTATTAACTAAGCTATCTTTCCAGCCTTACACTTTTTTTTTCATTAGCCTCTAATAATCCAATGGCTAGAGCCTCTATTAGTAACAATGGCATTAAAGACACACTCAGTAGGGCTATTACCTACACTCAATTTTTCCTCTTTTTTAGTTTTGAACTAAACTGGTCTTCCTTATTAATATAGTGTAAACGACACTACAGATTTCTGAAGGTAAAATCCTTCAGTCCTTGGGCTGGCTTTATCCTAGATTTAAGTCACCTGTTTTTGATCTCTCTCCCTCTCTCTCTCTCTCTTCGCTGTTTCTGACTTTGCTAGTCTAATTGTGACTAGGTTCTCTTTTATTTTTTCCTTAAATTTGTGTAATGTAAAAATCATGAATTCTTTTTGAAGTCTTATTTTAAAAACATCTGCCCTTCTAAAAGGGTGTACCTGACAGCCTTTTCTACCTCTCCCCAGCTACAGGGTTACCGAAGGCTTTTCCGTGCTTTCTCCCAACCCAGTCTTGGGCCAAAGTCCAAGATCAACCTGGAATCCCAAGGAAAAAGGAAAGCAGTATACAAGAGCATCACATGTCAGTACCACTGAAGAGCTCCTGATGTATAACCTCATAAAATATTGATTCAGCACTGATGGTATAAGCAGGAAATCTAAATTTAATACCCTAAAAGTACTGTTATTTTTAGAAAAAAAAAAATTTGCATGACTCCTAGGAAATGAAAGCACATTTAAAGATGAATTAAATATACATTTAAAGGTAAAAATGAAACCATCATAGTTACTGATATGAATATGTACTTAATGTATTTCAGATATATTTTCTTTTTAAAAACTTGTGCCTTGCTATTTCTGCAGCAGAACCCATGAACAGAGCATGGACATCTGCCTAGCAGGTGTTGGAAGTCTGTTCCTTGTGCTAGAGGCTCTAGATTTCTCCACCATCTGGTTTTTACCTCCCTCAGTTTATGCTCTACCTTCCCACATCTCATTCTACTTTAATTCATCACTATGACGACAACAACAGAGAGGTCAGATCTGAAACATTTTTTAAATTTAGAAGCTATATAGTGCACAAAGAACAAGATTGTAGAGGAGTACATACTACATACAACCCGTCACATCTTCAAAACTTTGTATTTAAACACCAGCCTTTACTTTGAAATTTCTTACATTTTAGGTTCAAGCATAAACAAAAGCTTATTTACTCAAAATCTTAAGTTATGGTAGCAACACTAGGTAATGATTTCAACTTAAAGTACCTGTATCAATATTTACAGGTGTTATTTTTGAGCAGTATGCATGAGAAATTTTAGTTTTCCTCATGACTTTTCTGTAGGTTCCAATGCTCACAAGTGTTAGCATCACTTGTTTTGCAGGCTGCAGGGATGGCTCAGTAGTTACAAGCACTGTCTGATCTTCCAGAGGACCCAGGTTCCCAGTACCCACATGGCAGCTAACAACCATCTGTGATCTCCTGTCCCACAAGATCCAGTATCCTCTCTGGCCTCTGTGGGCATCAAGGAATGCACATGGTACAGACATACATGCAGGCAAAACATTCATGCATGAAAAAAAATCTATTTTTTAAAAGACCTGTTGAGAAAAGAAAAATTCTAAGATTTTATATATATATACACACACACACATACATACACACACACACATACATACACACACATACATACACACACACATACATACACACATACTGCTCTCTCAGAGGAGCAGGATTCAAGTCCCAGTACCCAGGTGGGGTGGCTCACAACCACCTGTTAACTCGAGCTCTGGGGAATCTGACACCCTCTTCAGGCACCTGCACAAACATGCACATATCTACACATAGACAGAAACACACACACACAGAAAGACACAATAGGGAGCACCAGAGAGAGGGCTCACTAGTAAGAACACTTGCTTTTGCAGAGGATCCCAGTTTGGTTCCAAGCACCACATGGTAGCTCACAACCATCCATAACTCTAGTCCAGGGGGTCTGATGCCCTCTATTGATCATGTGGGCACCAAACACAAATGCAGCGCACATACATGCATGCCGGTAAAACATTCATACACATAAAAAAAGTGACACTTTTTAAAAGTGCAAGAACCCTAAAGTAAGTCAGAAAGGGTTTAAATTCCAGGCCTACCACTTAATAGCTGTGCAACTCGTGAAGATTTAACTAACCCCTGCATCTTCAGTTTCCTCATGAGTAAAAGGGAACTAACTGGTAGCAGTACCCATACCACAACTACTTATGAGCTTTAAAGAGATTCAAATACAGGATTCAAAATGATCTGGATTCACAGTAAGAAAGTGTTAAGTATTATTTAATCCATCTCAATTTTGTATTTCATTATTCTACATTTTCTAAACACAAGTCCACAAACATTTACATAATGGTTAAAAAGAAATTGAATCGTCATAAACCTACAAAATGCCTTATACCAAGTAAAAATATAGGGCCGGGGTATAGATTAGTGGCAAGGCACACAAAAAAAAGTGGGTTCAATATCCAGCACTGCCAAAAATTAGTACTTATTAAATGGTCCCAAGATTTGATAAATAATCTCATATTTGATTTAATATCCTATTTAAAGGAATTAACATGTACAACTTATAAAACCGAAACAGAATGAAGAGACCTTTCATGCTAAGATTATATGGAGAATCAGAATACACTTGGAAATACCACTGAAAAGACCACAAGACTATGAGTGACAGAATCACAGCACAGAGAAAAAAAAGAATAGAATTTGGTGTACACGGGTCTTTAGTAAGACCCTAAAACGATAGCTATGTGACTTAAAGTCTGAAATTAACCCCAAAACAAGTGTTTCTTTGGCTCCATCCTCACCAACTATTGCATCTTCTCAGAATATACTGAAAAGTTCTAGTTTTCCAGTAGCTTTTGGTTACTGAAATCTAATCCAGTCAATTCACTGCAGTTTTCGGAGTTTGTTTTTGCTGGAGACCAAATCCTGAGCCCTATGTACGCGAGGCCACCACTCTATTACATGCTGTGCCCCTGTCCTTTACACACTCTACTTTAAATTTTTAATCTTCCATATTACAATTATCTCTACAATTATCTTGGCCACGGACTGTGGGAGCTCTCCTGGAAGAAGAGTGTGGTCCGGCCTAATGAGGGAGGCTGAGGAGATGAGGATCGGCTGTGCCAACACCAGAGTACTTTTGCAGTTAGCTGGCTGTGGTTGCTGCACTTCCCTGACTGGTCCTAATTGGACTTTATCACAAGCAGCCAAATGACGGGTTTCTTCTGGGAATCAAACAGAACTCTGAGAAAATGGGGAAGTTCCTACCCACCATCCATTGCTCCATAAAGTACTTCCATGGGCTGGGAATATAGGTCAGTGGTAGATGCTTTGCCTAGCATGTGTGAGACTCTAAGTTCAATTCCCTGCACTTTTCTATGGATAATAAACAAACAGAAGTACTTGTACTCAATCTCTTCTTACTACTTTTGCTCCCTTCTCCATCAGAGCCAAGGTTCATGAGAAGGCTAGATTCATCCTGCAGAATTCACCTGAACAGAAACTCAAAACAAATACACACTCGCTGGTCCACAGCGACAGCCTCTGTCCATGCTGACATTCCTCTCTATTCTTTGCTCAAACAGGCAGAGAAATACCAGTCAGTTGTACAGGGAGTGTGGTGGTTTGAATGAAAATGGCCCTCACAGGTTCACAGAGAGTGGCACTATTAGGAGGTGTGGCCTTGTTAGAGTAGGTGTGGCCTTGAGGCTTCAAATGCTCAAGCCAGGCCAGTGTCACTCTCTCTTTCTGCTGCCTGCTGATCCAGATGTAGAACTCTGCTCCTTCTCCAGCACCATGTCTGCCTGCATTACCAGGCTTCCCGTCTCGGCAATAATGGGCTAACCCCCTGAACTGTAAACCAGCCTCGGTTTACTGTTGTCCTTTACAAGGGTTGCTGTGGTCATGGTGTCTCTTCACAGCAGTAGAACACAAGACAGTGAGTATCCTGCTCCACTTATTCACTCGTTTTCTTAACACCCAGAACAGGTATTGTTAGATCTCCCCATACTCCCTCTAGCTTCTCCAGTAACTATTCTGCACAATTCCCACCATCCCTAGCCTCTAACCCAACCCCAGCACATCTTAAGGCCTAGAAAGCATGCTGACCACTAGGTGACTGGGCTTTCTTCAGAACATACAATCCTGACTTCACCTTCTCCTTACCTTTGAGCCCCTAGTCATCCATTCTGAGATAACAGGTAAAGTGTGATTGTTTACTTTTTTATTAAAAAAAAATAATTTTCTGTATTTGAATGTTTTCCCTGTGTGCTCTGATACTAGGTACATGCCTGGTGCCTGAAGAGGCCAGAAGAGGGAGTCAGATTCCCCAGAACTGGAATGATAGCCAGTTTTAAGCCACCTTGTGGGCGCCAGGATCAAACCCAGGTCCTCTGAAAGGTAGCCAGTGGTTTTA
Organism: Cricetomys ansorgei; assembly: GCA_026225945.1. Lineage (NCBI taxonomy): Eukaryota > Metazoa > Chordata > Mammalia > Rodentia > Nesomyidae > Cricetomys > Cricetomys ansorgei. The sequence goes on along the minus strand of JAMJFZ010001203.1, from coordinate 16,875,486 downwards.
AATCCCTGGGCCATCTCTCCAGCCTTGTGATTCTGTTTAACATGGGCTTGCTTGACCTTGAGAGCATTTAACCTTCATGAGCCTCACAAACTCAAGGTACAAACAGGAAAAGAAATAACCTTCTATGTCATTTGCCAGTACTAACAAAATATTAGCAACTGAAAAATACAAATTTTTAGTATCATTAATAATGTAAGCAAAGCTAGGTGGAGGTGGTGCACACCTTTGATCCCAGTGCTTGGGAGGCTGAGGCAGAAGCAGGTGGATCTCACAGAGTCCAGGCCAGCCTGGTCTACACAGTGAGTTCCAGAGCTACAACAGAAAAACTCTGTCTCAAAAAACCAAAATAATTAATAACAACAACAGCAAAGTAAGCAAAAACAGTTTATACTTTTAGAAGAATTAGATGTTTTATTTTGTTTTCAAGACAGGGTTTCTCTGTTGTAGCTCTGGCTGTCCTGGAACTCACTCTGTAGACCAGGCTGGCCTCCAACTCACAGAGATCCACCTGCCTCTGCCTCTGGAGTGCTGAGATTAAAGGCGTGCACCACAACCACCAGGCTCCTTTTCTTTTTTCTTAAGAGAAAGAATATTGAGTTGATATAGGTAGGGAAGGAGAATATGGGATTTAGGGTAAGGAAATAATATCACAAAAATATATTGTAAGAAACATGTAAAAATAAATAAAATTTTAGGAGCTGAAGAGATGGCTCAGCATTCAAGAGCAAGTATTGTTCTTGCCAAGGACCTGAGTTCAAATCCCAGCACCCAGACTGGGCAGCTCACAACTGCATGCAAGTACAGGAGGATTTGAGACCTCTTGCCTCCACAAGTACCTATACTTATGTGAGCACACTCAAATAAGCATTCAAAAAACCTTATCTAAGCTATTTCCCTGACACACATTCATCTTCACTAACATTCATCCAGCTGCTATATAAAAGCAACGTAAGAGCTCCATCTTGCCTTCACAGTAACTCTCTGAGGTCACTGTTCTCACTGTAAGATTTAAGAGCTTTAACTCTTGGGCTGCAGGTAATAAACCTGGAGAGCAGAGTATAAAGTACACAGCACAATAAACATAAATGACTGCACATAGGGGCTAAGAGGTTAAGAGCACTGGCTGTTTTTCCAAAGGACCTGGTTCAATTCCCAGCATCCACAGGCACATCACAATGGTCAGTAACTCCAGTTTCAGGGGATCTGACACTTTCTTCTGGACTCTATGGTCACCAGGCACACATGTGGTACATAGGCACACATGCATGCAAAACACCCATATCCATAAAATAAAAATAAAAATAACTGAATTTATAAATAAGCCAAGATTCAATTTTTTTAAAGTTTCTGGGTATCCAAATTAATGAAAAGTCATAATCATTATCAGGACTGATTAAGTTCTATTTCTTATTTTGTTTTTGCATTTGGTCTTTGAAGACAGTCCTCCAGGGCTGTCCTGGAACTAGTAGATCAGGCTGGACTTGAACTCAGAGATCCACTGCCTCTGTCTCCCAAGTGCTGAGAGATTAAACTTAGGGGTCAGCAAGATGGCTCGAGGGTGAAGGCACTGACTGCAAGCCTGTGTTCAACCCTGGGGCCCACATGGTAGAAGAAGTTTCCTAAGTCCTTCAAGTTGTCCTTGAACTTCCACAAGGGCACCCACACAGCCACATATATAAACATACAAAATAAATAAAAATGAAATTTAAAATATTTAACTTGGCAAAATGTGGTGGTGCTCACCTTTAATGCCAGTACTCAAGAGGTAGAGGCAGGCAGGTTTCTGTGAGTTCAAGACCACCCTAGTCCACACAGCAAGTTCCAGGCTTTAAAAGGGGTAGATGGGGACACTAGAGAGATGGCTCAGTAGTTAGGAGCATTCACCATTCTTCAGGGAACTAGGGTTCAATTCCTAGCACCGGAGTGGCAGGTCACAAGGGTCAGTAACTCCAGCCCCAGGAGATGACGCCCTCTTCTGGCCTCTGTGTGAGCAGTGCATACACATGGCACAAGCATTCAGGCAAACACACACACACACAAAATAAAAATGAATAAAGTCTAAAAGAAACTTAATTTAAATGAATGCTTCTGTCATTCTTCCTCAATAATGGGACCAGAAGAACCTGGACAAGCCATTTACTCTTTTGTGCAAATTGATAAGATGCTATGAAAACAACTTTAAGAAGAACAAAGATGTAACACAATTAAAGTCAAGTTATTATGCCACATTAAAAAAATAGCATTACAGGTACAGAAACATATGCAGGGGTGGAGAAGTGCATCTTATAGAACATTCAACTTCATTTAATAAAGCTTTAGTTCTGGAGAACAGATTTTGGAAAATTCAGTTGGAAGCAAGTTTACTCATGTTTAAAGTATTTTTATGTATCTAAATATAAAATAGTATTAAGTATTTTTTAGAGAAACTTCACTTTGCTTATCTTTATCCTGACACTGGGGGTAGGAGTGAATCTAGCCATTACTGAAAAGGAGAAGGCTTTCTTCTACTTTCTTTAGGTTCAGCAATGGAAACTAAGAACTAAACTCTCCTTCCTTCCTTCCTTTCTTTCTTTTTTCTTTCTTGCTTGCTTGCTCTCTCTCTCTCTCTCTCTCTCTCTCTCTCTCTCTCACACACACACACACACACACACACACACACACAGTCTGTCATTAGAATTTGGAGTGATGCCTCTTACCAAGGAAGCCCAAATGATAGAAAGAACATAAAAATACATGTAAAACCAAATAACTTTTCAGAATGATAAGTGGTGATCAGGAGACAGGCGATAGCTCTGTTCCAGTTTCTGTTTGTCTGTGGTACCAAATTCTCTCTAGACTCAGTCTTCCCTGGCTGCAAAATGCCAACAGAAAAAACTTTATGACAACACAAGTCCTCAGAGGAGCTTTAAAAGCTTATGACAAGTGAGTTGTTTTGAAAAGCTCTGCTTCAGGCAGGTAAGGAGGTCAGGACAAAATTTCATTTACAAATGCCTTCAGGTCAAAATAAATTTTGATAAACAGTGTTTGGAACCTCCTGTTATTAAAAGAGGTAAATGTGTATATACTTTCTTTATACAAGGCAATGCAAAATATTTTAGGACAAAATTCATCCACCAAAAAGTTTATGATAAATTCAGAGCATAAGCTAACTCAGGATAGCAAAGGAATTTTATAGCAGGAATAACTTTTTCAGCTGGCAGATGAGAAAAGTAAAAATAAGACTGATTATTTGCCGTGGGGAAGAATACACACACACACACACAGTTAGCTGGGATGTGAGTTCTGAAGGTCTGACAGGGTACGCAGTTTTCTATCATGTTTGCATACCTTCTCTTACAGTAGACACATTTGTAAGAATTTACTAAACAAAACCGTCTCACAGAGTGAAGCAACGCTATTTGTAAGACGAAAGAACAAAAAATGGAAACAATTTACCCTTAATCAATAGGGATCAGTATGTCAACATAATGGCGAACACCTGCATGCAATTATATCTCTCAGGACACTGAGACTGGAGAGCAGCCACTTATTCAAGGCCAAGTACAAAACCAGCCACTGGTATATCCAGAAAAATGGGGTACCAACTATTTTAAGAGAATGGAAACCAAAATGTACTAACTTAAGTACCCACATATAGTCAGTGAAATCAAAGTTTAAGTAAAAAAAAAAAAAAAAGAGGATTAGCCAGGTAGTGACAGTGGTGGTGGTGGTGGTGGTGGTGGTGGTGGTGGCGGCGGCGGCACACCCTGTAATCCCCCAGCACTTGGTAGGCAGAGGCAGGTTAGGCAGACTCAGGTTAACAACAAAGCAGTAGGAAGTCAGCACAGAGGGAAATGTAGACTGGGCCAGAGAAAGGCAGTCTCAGATGTTTCAGATTTTATATTGTAAATAAGAAACCAAAGAAAAATATTTAAGAAGCACAAATGTTTTAAACCATTTCAGTAATACGTAAGTACTTTTTTTCTTTACCAAGATAACACCACTGGTCATAAACCATTCCCTTTCTTACTTGAAAAAAAAGCCAAGGCTAAGAGTTGTTTTTCTGGCAAAAGTCAGAAATCCAGCAAGGCCATCAGGACCCAAAGCATAATGACCTGCAATATCAGCAACTAACAGCTCTGCACTAAAGTCATGGAGTTTTTTTCTTCCTTTAAGGTTTTGTTTTACTATATTCATTTATTTGAGTCAGCAGTGGTGGCGCACACCTTTAGTACCAGCACTTGGGAGGCAGAGGCAGGCTGATCTCTGTAAATTGGAGGCCAGCCTAGTCTACAGAGCAAGTTCCAGACAGCCAGAGGTACAACAGAGAAATCCGTTCTAAAAAAACAAACAAAAAAACAAAACAACAACAACAACAGCAAAAAACACCCTACATTTCTTTATTTGAAAGGAGAGTACACATTTGTGAAGGTAAGAGGACAACTTCCACTTGCAGGAGGAGGTTCTCTCCCTCCAGCACAGGGATCCCTGGCACAGAACTCAGGTTCCCATCAAGATGCACCCTCTTCCTTTCTTTCTCTGCGATAGGAAAACGACCTGAAAATTTACTTGGTCTTTCACTTTCAAGACTAGGAACCAACTGACTCCAATAGGTCTGTGTCATATCTGAGACTGCACAGCAACTTTGCAGTAGAAAGCACTAGACATCTCCATCAAACTGGAGTCCAAAGTAGTCTTACTGATTTTTTGGTAGTTTTTCATAGTTCCTAAACTATCCATACTAGGTAGACTATTCTCATATTTTAAAAAGGCAGACATAAATGTTTGCCTTTAAAACTGCTAAACCACAAACATCCATTCTCTCACTCTAAATGTCACATTCTGAACACTGTTCTAGACAAGCCAGGCTTCCTTGCCACGTGCTATTGTAAGGTCCCTGGAGTCCCCCTAACTACAGGTAGACAACTGCCTAATGTCAATCTTCTCTATGAAGGACGTCAGTTGCTACTGCTTAGGATCTTTGCTAAATACAGCAGGAGACCCTGGGAGGAAGTCCATAGTATAACCATGAAATTGCTCCAAAATTATAGTGTATTTTTCTTCAGATTCTGAAAGAATGACCTTTAGAAGGCTAAGAACCAAAGTGAGTTTAAGACTTTTCTATCCAGAGCCTGGAAAAACTACATGGTTCTAGAAAGACCTTCACTGGTGGTGTTTCAAGTCTCCAGTGCTCAAGTGGGGTATTCGAGAAAGGCCCAGACACCATGACACTCCATCCTCCTTGTTCATAAGCATTTCTCCAGGAGACAGATATATACAACTAGAGAAGGTTTCCTTTCCCCTCCTGAATCCACAGCAGTCAGGTCCAGGTAAGCCTGGAGGTTAGTTACCAGTGATCCTCCTCAGGATAAATGCATTGGCCTAAAGATGAACCCCACAGTGTGAGAAACAGAGAAGACAGAATTCCAATTATACCACTACATCCAGTCATACTTATTTCTAGGGGTTTTTTTCTTTTATATATGGTGGGAATGGGGCTTTTTTTTCCCTTTCATGTTAATGTACATTGGGCTGGTCAAACTGCAAACAAGTCACTTTTGAGAACCACCCAATCAATCCTGCTATCAAAATAGACAATCTATATAATAGTCACTTCACATTGTCTTCCTCTAGCCCAAACCTCTGTGAAATTCCAGATCCATATAAACAATTGCCAAAACCTCTCCATTAAAAAACAAAACAAAACAAAACTTTAGTATTAGAGATTGAACTCAAGGCTTCATACCTACACAAATATGCACTCGACCACGGAGCTGCAGCCTGGGCCCCAGAAACCTCCATTTGGTTATTTAAGGGATATTTTAAACTCCTTAAGATAAAAAATACACTATTTGTGGCCAGCAAGGTGGTCCAGTGGGTAAAGCACTTGCCACTAAGCCTACCCACTGGAGTTCAATACCCAAAACGCACATGGCAGAGAGAACTGACACCCCCAAGGTGTCCTATAACCTCCACACGTGTGTGCATGAGAGCCCGCCCACAGACACATACCAAATCAGTATAAAATACACGCTATTTTCTCCCCTCGACTGGCCCTTCCTCACATTTTTTTCATCTCAGTCATCAACTCAAATCATTCACTTCCCCAGCTGGAAGCCTGGGCACCATCTTAACCAGTCCCTCCCTTCTCATCTGTCCCTAGTTAGACAACTCTTGCCATAATCTTCTTCCACTGTCCTCCTCTCTGGGCCAGGTCATTAAAACCTCCTTACAAGTTCCAGGGTCTTCGGTCTTCCCTTCCTCAAATGGATTCTTCAGTGAGTAACTATTCTCCCACCAACGAAGCTGATGAGCATCTCCCTACACTGGCACACCCCAGCCTCCTTAAATCATATTACAGCCAGAGGAGGAGCAAGCGCCACTGTTAACATTAGCACTGTTAAGTCTATACCATAAGAGAACAAGGTTCATGAGTAGCACAAAAGGAAGAGTAATAAAGCCTACATCATCAGGGAAAGTAAGGCACTCAAAAATAATTCCAATGTGTATTCAATTTCTATTCATTAGTTCGATATTTAACTGCCCAGATAAACCTGATCTAGGGGTCCACTAAGCCTAAGCTGAGATGAATTCCACTGGCTGTCAATTTCCTTAAGCCCGTAGCTAGTGCTCTTTAAAAAAAAAAGAAAGAAAGAAAAGAAAGGATCTCGGCACACTACTGGGTAGGGGCTGAGGGTTTAAAATGGTCTTGCTCTATAACACAGGCTGACCTCAAACTCCCAATTCTCCTACATAGGCCTCCAGAGTGCTGTGATTTCAAGCATAGGCCCAACTTTATTTTTGTAAGAACTGGGAGCCTTTAAAATACTAGTTGAAAAGACTGACATGGATTAAAATGACCATTAAGTTAAAAAAAAAAAAAAATCAAAGACATGTTTATGTTTACTTGTTTTGGATTGGTTTTTGATTTTTTAACAAAATATCGTGTAGCCCAGCCTGGTCTTGAATTCCCGATCCCCTTCTTCCTCCATCTCTCAAATGCTGGGCTTTTAACTAACTTTAAAAAACCAGGTACAAGCTGGGTATGGTGGCAGGCAGCTGGAGTCTCAGTTGGCAGATTACTGGATCCCAGGAGTTTGGGTCCAGCCTGGGCAATACAACAAGATCCTGTCCCTTAACAACACCAGAATAGCAAACAATAGACTTCTTTACCATGGGAGTTCACCAACCATGGACTAAACAGGACAAGAGAGAAATATAGTAGAAATAAAAGTGTGTGGGAGAGACTACATGAAAACCAAGTAAACGTCCAATAAAATATTTTATTCCTTCATGACACGGAATCCATACTAGAACTGTTAACAGGGCAAAGAAACTGTGGGCTCTAGGAGAGAACTTACTACCAATATTTTGCTAAACAGACATAGTACTAAGATACTTCTAATGACTTATGCTATACCCATGGATCAGTGAATCTCTCAATCCTCATCAGAGATGCTTCTTGTAATAGCTGGCAATTAACACAGACCCTCAACTGATGAATGTACAGAGAATAAGAAACCGGAGTACTCAACATATCAATCCCACAGGGAAGGTTTAAGGATCTTCTTGTAAGGGGATGATCGAGAAGACTGTTAAGAGCCTCTGGTGGTGGACAACTTCAAGGAAACAGTGTTTTCTGGACACTACAGTGCACTTTCAGAGACACTCACAGTGGCTGTGACAGCATGCACAAGACCTGTACAAACTGAAACCAAACAAAACCCCAGCATGGGAGTGGAGGGTGGACTTGAAGTCCCACCACCGGCTGAGGCACTACTGACATTCAATAGCTGCTGGGAGAGGGGTCAGGTTTCTTGGTAGACTGACCACACTTCCCAAGGGTAGCTGAGCAACAGAAATCCAACAAAGAGTTTTGGTGGGTTGTTTTTTTGTTTTTGTTTTTGTTTTTTAACTTTAGGCTGGGTGGTAGTGGCACATGCCTTTAATCCTAGCACTCAGGAGGCAAAGGTAGGCAGATCTCTTGAGTTCAAGGCCAGCCTGATCTACAGAAAGAGTTCCAGGACAGCCAGGGATACACAGAGAAACCCTGTCTCAAAGACATGAAAAAAAAACTTTTTTTAAAAGAAGAAAACTAGAAGTTGGGTGGATAGGGAGACAAGGGTGGAGGATGGATCTGGGAGAATATGGTCAAAATTACGCTGTATGAAATTCTTGAATTAAGACAAATATTTTTAATTCAAAAAAATTTCTGGGAAACATAAGAAATAAATTTATGGGGGAAAAAAATGAGACCCAGGCTAAAGTGATGGCTCAGCAGGCAAGAGCTCTTTCAGCTCTTGCAGAGGACCAGAGTTTGCTTCCCAGGACTTATTTTGGGTGGCCTGCAACTGCCTGTAACTCCAGCTCCAAGGGACCCAACACCCTCTTCTGACCTTCCTAGACACCCACACTCACCAGCATATACTCACACAGAGACATGCACGCATACAACTAATTAAAAATAAAAACAAATCTTGTAAAATATAAAGCTCTAAAATTCACACAAGAAGTCCTCTCCAGAAAATAAAGATCTAGGCTTAAATGGTCTTTTATATATATATGCCAGCCATTTAAGGACAATAATCCCAATCCAAACTGCGCTTGAAAAGAGAGCAAGAAGGAAAGCTATCCAATTATCCTATGAATATTATAACCCAATACCACCACAAATTAAGACTTGTATCGGAGTTGGCAGGAATACAAAGAGTCACAGTATCAGGAAAGAAAGCACCGTCTACACACTAGATGGGGAGGACCGGGGAAAGATTTGGGCTCCATCCATTAACAGGCACAGGAAGCACCACAAGCCAGCTGCTAGGTAGAGCTCCTCTGAACTACATTATCAGGTACAGTTATACATAAAGCAACCAGAAAAAAATGAGGCCGGACGGCTCAGCAGGTAAAGGTGCCTGCCACAGACCAAGCCTGAGGACCTGAACTCCATCCGCAGCACTAGAAGGTATGACTGGTTCCTGCAAGCTGCCCTCTGACCTCCACAAGTATGCCATGGCAGGAAACACGCAGCAATAAGTGTAATAATTCCAAGGACTTATAAAAACATTTTTCAAAAGTGATGTGAAAAGTGAAACCTGGAGAATACTTAAAATAATTAAGAGAAAGGAAGAACAGAGACAGAAAGAGAGCAAAAAAGAATAAAGCCACAGTGTCACAGAAGCCCCCTTTTCAACTAATTCTTTCTTCTCCTTCCACAATTGTATCAGGATGCAAAGTAACATTTTTAGTGAGGTCTTCCCGTATTCTTCAGCAACACCAGCACCAGGTCAGGTCTTCACTGTAAGCCTTTATAACACCCTACACTTTAATTATCATCACAATTACACTTAATTATATAGAACTCATCCTTCCACATGTCTCCCCCACTAGACTTTAAGCTCCAGGAGTACAGGGACAGTACCTGTGGTCGTCCCCCCCCCCCTCGGTGTGTCAGAATACAGCACATACTCCTCCAATGAAATGTATAGACAGAAAATATGTTTCGGGGTTTTGCTTTGGTTTTTGTTGTTGTTGTTGCTGTTTTGTGACAGGTTTCCCCGTCACAAAAAACTCTGACTGTCCTGGATCTCACTCTGTAAACCAGGCTGGCCTCCAACTCACACAGATCCGCCTGTCTCTTCCTCCCAAGTGCTGGGATGAAAGGCATTTGCCACCATGGCCTGGCAAGGATACATTTTAAGGGTGTGAAGTCCAGCTGGGGATGTAGATGGCTTGTAGAGGGTTTCCCTAGCAAAAACTAGGCCTTAAGTTAAATCCCTAATGCACTGCAAAAAAAAAAAAAAAAAAAAAAGTCAATGTTAAATGTTACAGAAAATTCAGAGCTCATAACTCTAGATCTGATGAGGTTATAGTTTCATTGTGAATGTGAAATCTTGTCAATAAGGAGTTAAGTCAATGGTCACCAGAGTCTAGGGAGGAAAAGGAGTCTACTCCTGGCATCTCTACAGGAGGGATTATGGATGACTGTATTTTAATTTTACTTCAATTTTGCTCTATTTTGCAATTTCTCTTTAATGACCATGTATTACTTTTATAAGAAAAAAAAAACCTTCAAAATGTTAATATGATTTGAAAAGAAAATACAACACAGCTTGAGGGAATAGCAAAAAGCATAGAAAAGTTTTTTGTAAACTGAAGGATCCTAAATACATGTGGACTTTGAAAACCCCCAAAAATACCAGCCAGTTCAAGGCCAGCATGAGCTGCACTCTGAAACTCTACATCAAATAAAATAAAAAACATTTTGGAAATAAGACAACAGAGAGGATATAGATAATTCATGCTCCAACAGGTAGGAGAAGGAGATGAATCAAAATGTTAACTAGTAAAGGGGAGGATTGGGGTCCTCTAGGAGGAAACTAGATCTGAGAAGGAATCAAGAGAGCACCCACAGGATGCTTCACTCAAAGGGTTCGAAGAAGTGAAAACAGTTTAAAAGGTTTGAAAAGGGATCTACTGAGAATGTGAAGGAGAGGATATTAAAAAAAAAAACAACCAACAAGAGCATCGGTTCGATTAAAAACGCATTCCAAATCTAAATCTGCCTTCCATACACTCTTGAGTTCCTACAGAAGTAAGTGTTCACAGTTTGGTTTTGATCGTAAAAAGCTAAGATCGTTTTGGTTCACATTCCTTTTAGTTCAACTGAGAACAACGATAAGCATTAAATTACCTTTTTACTTTTATCTCCGAGTTTAATTCCCTTCACAAGCAAACACAAAGTCGTTTACGACTCAAGCAACACAGGATTTCACGCATAACTGGAAAGCGCTTCTAACAGTCTTTGCACAATCTGCTTTCGTAAGAGGGTCATTCTCTTGACTACGACGTCCCTGGGTCCAATCCCAGCTCACTTATCTAAGTTATTTAACCTCTGCGTCTCGGTTTCCTCCTCTAAAACAACAAAGAACACAATAACCAGGGTTATCTGAAGAGGTAAGTGACATGACATGGGCGCTAAGTTCGTGTCACGTCCTCAAGAACAGTTTGTAACCCGTCTAAAAGAGAAAACCCGCGGCCCTTCACCCAAACGGACAAGACCGACACCGCGACCGAGTCTCACAGGTCAGAAAGCGCCAAGCACTCACACACACACCGCGCATTATTTTTCTTCTTCCCCGACATGGGTTTGTTTTTTTGTTTTTTGTTTTTCTTTTTTTCCTTTTCTTTGCCATATCTTTCCGCTAGGAGTCTGGAAGGGGACGGGGACGGACACGCAACCCAAGCACAAAGTTGTCCCGAAATCCAAGTGCAGAATCACAACAGACATGGCAGCGGAGGCCGCGCAGAACAACAGGTGAACCAAGTCGCAGCGAGCGAGGGAGAAGCCTGCGCCTGCCCGCAGCCGAGTTAGAGGGCGGGCCGCGCACTTCGCCCGGCCTCGGTCCGGCTCCCCGCTCCCCGCACCCCGCACCGAGCGCGCTTCCGTCTCGTCCTCCAGCCCGGAGTCCCGAGACGCATTCCCGGTGCCGACCGCGCAGCTCCGGAGCGGGAGCAGCGGCGCTGCCGCTGCCATGTACGGATTCCAGCAGCGTCTCGGGCCGGTGGGAAAGCGAACAAAAGGGCGAGCGCCCGCGGCCCCGCCGGGGTCCCCCGCAGGCCCCGCCGAGGCGCGTCGCGGCCTCCCCGCCCCGCGGCCGCCAGCGCCCCGAACTCCGCCGGCCTCCCGCAGCGCACCCGCACCCCGCCGGCCCCCGACTCACCGCGATCCCGCGGAACTCATCCTCCGGCGCTCGGCGCGGGCGGGCACGGACAGCCGCGGGGCCGCGGGGCCCGGCTCGGCCTCCGCCCTCGGCGTGCAGCGGCCCGGGCCCGGTCGCCCCTCGCGCGGCCGTGCGGTCCTCGTCTCGCGCCGGCCGACGCGCGGGAGCTCAAACCTCCCTCCCCCGCCCTTCCCTCCGCCCTCCTCCTCCTCCTCCTCCTCCTCCTCCTCCTCGTCCTCCTCCTCCTCCTCCTCCTCCTCCTCCTCCGCGCGGCCGGCAGGCGGATTCCAATCTCGGCCGCTTCAGCCACGGAGGACGCGAGCTGGCGGGGGAGGGGCGGCGCGTGGGGGAGGGGCGGCAGGGGCAGGAGGCACCGGTGCGCGCGCGCGCGAGCGCGAGCGAGTTCTGGAAAGGGCCCGCCAGCTCTGCGCGCACCCGCCCCGGGGCGCCGGCCCCGCCCCGGACACGAACGGTGCCGAGAGCTCGGCGGAAGTGCCCGAAGGGCCCGTGGAGTGCGGCGCCCCTCTGCCGGGAAGGAGGGCCGGCCGCCGGCACGGGGGCGCCAGGTTACGGAGGGGAGGGGGCCACCCCTCCGCGCACGCCGCCGCCGCCGCCGCCGCCGCCGCCCGCGTGGCGGAGGGGCTGCTCGGACGGGGCTGCGGGGTGTAGACGACGCGGGTGCACCCCTTCTCGAGCCGGAGGTCGCCCGGCACGTGAGGAGCGTCCCGGGTGCTCGGGATAGCCCGAGTCTCCACCGATCCCGCCCGTTCGTAGTTGTCGGGCAGAGAAAATGTAGCCACGCTGCGTTCGTTACTCACCACGCGCGCGCGCGCACACGCACACACATACACACACACACACACACACACACACTCACTCACTCCCGGGTTCCTGTTCCCGGGGAGGATCGTGGAGGTGCACGCGTTCTCGGGGTCGCCGTGGTCCGCGGGCCCCCGAATTCCTCCGGCGGGAGCGGGCCGGACTGAAGTCAGCGCACTAAAAATACGACTCCCGGTCCACCTTCGGCTCAGCCGAGTGACCTCGTATACCCTCCCGAGTCTCATTCCCTCCTTTTAGGAAATGCTAATCGCTGTCAGTATATCTTTTCCTCCCTGGTCCTCTCATTCTTCCGGCAAAGTGCCCTTAAAAGTATCCAGTAACCTGTATATGAAGAGAGAAGAGATAATCCCCCTTTTAAGCCAGACGTTAAATACCTAACTTCTTCAGTAAGTATTTCAACAAATGTATCGTGTTCGGTTAATTCATTTCTGAAAGTACTTTTATAAATTTCTTGAAATTTTGCTTAAATAGAAGGAGGAGAGAAGGAATGTACCAGGCACTGATACTTGTGTATTTACACACATTCTGGTCTTGCTGAGGGTGGGTGAGAGCTCAGATCCCAAGATATTCACTTCACATTCAACTGAAAATATTTAAATTCCCTTATATTCTAGTTTAAACTGTCTGGTTTTTCATGCCACTTTTCTCCGTTACCCACTTTTGTTTGCTCTTAGAACCATCAGTGTCTCCGTAACCTTCAGTTATGTTCTCATTTTTATTCTGAGCTCATGGCCTGTTTCAGTCTTGGTATTCTCACACTATGCTCGCCGTACTGAAGGTATATTGTGATAGCAGAGGTTTCTTCCCACCACCAAAGATTGTCACTTTTCTTTCTTGATATATTTACACGCTCAGCCCTCTTTAATTCTAAGACAAAGAGTGGACATTTTGTTCCAAGAGATTGAGACTCATTGGCCAAAAGTCTTATGCCTATCCATGTGTTGTGGCAGAGAAAACCATGGCAAGTGAACCTAGTGTGACCTCTGTAGCCTAATTTGATTGGGAGGGGGGGAGCTAGAAATCAGCCTATAAAATAGATGAGAATCTCAAGTTGGAGCTTTAGCATACCAAATCTGAAATGCACAATTTGGTGTTGCCTGACTTGAGGAGTTAACTTCCTACTGAAATGAGAACATGGAAGCATCAGATTTTAGTTCATATCTTTGCTTCTCTAAAAAAAGATCCTTTTCAAATATTTGCGAATGTAAGTTGAGGTTGTCATGGTCTCCTTAGATCAACTCACCTAGTACCCGGGTTTAAATCCTTAGCATATCACAGCCCACAGACTGCCAACAAACAAGTGGGCTGAGCCAGGACGGGGTTTGCCTTTTGGCTCCTGGCATGTATAAGCATGCCAGCCTGTTTCTCCGGTTTGCCTGCCCACTAAATGAACAGAGAGCCAGGAAGCCCACGGAGACATCTGGACAGGTACGGTCTGGCCCCCAAAGTCAAACGCAACACTTTCAGGTTCCAATGTAACATTCTCTAAGGTGTAGAAGTCCTTTGAGGATGTTGACAGAAGGGACTAGAAATGGGCCTTTTCCTCTGGGCAGTTAGTTTTATCACAGGTCCCAAGAGTAGCAGTTGTTCCCTGAGCAAACCAGGAAGCATTCCCTCCTGATAGGTCCCGGCTCCTCCAGAACACTTTTTGTTTTGTTCTGTTTTTCTTTTTGTTTTTGTTGATTTTGTTGGGAGGGCTTGAGACAGGGTTTCTCTGTATAACAAGCCCTGGCTGTCCTGGGACTTGCTTTGTAGACGGAGTGGGTCTGCGACTCACGGAAATCCACCCACCGCTGCCTCCCAAGCAGCAGGATTAAAGGCAAGGACCACCATCGCCGGCTTCAGAAGGCTCTTTCTAATCACCTATCTTATAATAAGACTCTTTATGTCACCTTTTATTACCTGAAATTGCCTATTTAGTTGATGATCTGAGCCCCTCTGCCCAATAGGGTATAAACTCTGGAAGACTTGTCAGTCTGTCCTCTCTCCTCAGATCCTAGTGCCTGGCCTGCTGTACTCGGTATTTAACTACCCAGTGCCTGGGATTTGTTAAATGAGTGAGCTAGATAAGCACTTCTGAACCTTGTCGCTAAGATCCTTTCCGTGTTGGAAGGTGGCCTGACCGTGAAAAGGGTGAGGACTGGCCGAGGAAACTGTGAATTACATCATCTTTAGTGAAATGGGGACTTCTGCCTTCAGGGATCCAAGTTCAATAGATTAATCCAAGTTAATCCGTCCAAAGTCATTTTCCTGTTGTAAAGATTTTATGAGGCGAAAGGCAGCAGTAAGTCATTGTGGGTACGGAGATAAGAGCTCAGTAAAGGCTAGTGGACAGATGCCCCTGATAGGTGGTGACACTTAGGTTTGTTACCAACCCAGTATTAAATGGGTAAATGTGTTACGTTATGGAAAGTAGAGAGGACATATGCAGTTTTCATCCTGCACATGACCATGTCATTTTATTAATGTCGCTCCATTATGGTTTACACGCAGCATATTATTTTTCTATTTTTCACTTGTAAACACTTTTCTCCTTCCCTTTCTTTCTCCATGTTAATTTTTGCTTTGCCTCAAAGCACATGTTTTCTATGACTTAAAGACTTTTCCCTGGGCTATTACTGCAAAATAGCACCACTTGGTCCTGCTTAGTCCATTGGCCTCTGTTCTTCCTCACCATAGAATCCAGTCCTTTCCTAGGCCATGAGGTAGGAGGGATTCACAAATCTCCTACCTCAAACCGGAGGCCTGACTTCTGTTGAGTATCTAAGCCCGAGGCCAAGGTATAGTTTAACCAGTAGGGAACTAGATTAGCCGGCAGGCAGCCCTAGGTTAGAGTCCCAGCTGTGCATAACTTGGTGATGTGGCCTAAGCCTGTAATCCCAACACTCTGGAAGTGGAAGCAGAAGGTCAGAAGTTCAAGGTCATCCTCTGCCAGTGAGGTCTGGTTCAGGCCAGCTTGTAATACAAGAGACCTTGTCTCAAAAATAAATACATGGCTCAGTGGGTGAAGTACCTGCTGCCAAGTTTGACAGCCTGAGTTCAATGCCTGAAGCCTACATGGTAGGAGAGAACCAATTTCAAAAGTTTTTTTCTTTCAGGCTGTGCCAGACATGTACCACCCCGAACAAGCAAACCTATACACATCCGTAAAAGAGCTGTGGGCCACTTGTGAGAAAAGGGCCGGGGTCAGGCTCCCCAAGCAAACAGAGAAGAGAAATACTCAACAGAAGTCCTAACCTCAGTCATTGTATATTTAAATCCTGAACTGTCAGCCAGACTAGACTGCAAGTCTATTGTCAGCACTCACCCCAGCCCTGGATACAAACTGACCACATGTGCGCCTCTAGCTCACTGTGTCCCTGACTGTTCTACCCATCTAATCAGGAGTTCTTTTCCCCATTTCCTGTGGCTGAGTATCCTGATGCCAGCTGTTCTCCTAGAACCACCTGTTGTTTGCTCACTGCTTTCCTTATCAGGTGCTGCTCACAGGACCGCAATTCCCATCCCAGCTCCCACTCGGCCCAGCACAAATCCTGTCCTTCCCCATCCTGCCGTATAGCTCACTGCCCCACCCTGCGCTGAGGGGTTAAATGACCTATTACGCTAGAATTTTCAACAAGAAAAACATATACATTGACTAATTATATATATATAACATATATATGTACATATATTTGTGTATATATATGCATATATATAAACATACGTATATACTGGATATACTATAAATAATTTTTGCCTGGTAAAAATATTCTGGCTTGGAGCTGGGCAATGGTGGTGCGCTCCCAGCACTCAGGAGGCAGAGGCAGGAGGATATCTGTGAGTTTGAGGCCAGCCTAAGTCTCCAGAGTGAGTTCCAGGACATCCAGGGCTACACAGAGAATCCCTGTCTCAAAAAACAAAACAAAGCCGGAGTGTAGGTCAGGTCATTCTCCGAGTGTACAAGGACCTGTACAATCCCCAGGGGAAAGGAGAATCAAAGAGAGGGGAAAGAGGAAAAGAATCAGAGAGTAGCTTGTATTTGGAAAAGCCCCTAGATCTACTTTTTCAAAGGTATGTATGTGAGGGACTGGAGAGATGGCTCAGAGGCTGATACTGTGTGCTGTTCTTGAAGAGAACACAAATTCAGTTCCCAGGACCCATGCTGGATGGCTAACCGCCTGTAACTCCAGCTGCAGGGGATTCCTGACACCTCTGGCTTCCACGGGCACCTGCACTCATGTGCATGGACCCTCAGACACATGTAGACATGATTTAAATCTTTTTTAAAAATTGTGTGTATGTGTGTGTGTGAGAGAGAGAGAGAGAGAGAAAGAGAGAGAGAGAGAGAGATGTGATGGCTAAGCTTGTCAACTTGATGGTATTTAGAATCACCACAGAAGCTGGCATAGCCCACCGTAAGTCCCAGCACTGGTAAGGCAGAGGCAGGCAGATCTCTTGAGTTCAAGGTCAGTTCCAGGCTAGCCAGTGCTACAGGGTGAGACCCAATCTTTTGATAGGAAGAGATACTGTGGAAACAGACATAAGGGTTAACTGAGGTAGAAGTACTCACCCTGAACATGGTCCACAGCGTTCCACGGACTGGAGCCCTGGACTGGATAAAAAGGAGAAAGTGACCTGGGCAGCAGCACTCATCACCTCTGCTTTCTGCCTTCGAACACAAGGTGACCAGCTGCCTCAAGCTCTTGCCTCCATCGTGGTCTGTACCCTAGGCCTTCCTTAAGTTGCCTTTGGTCGGGTATCTGTCACAGCAGCTAGAAAAGTAATAAGACCCACATCCCAATTACTTTCTGTTGAACACTGGTTTTCCCCAAGAACCCCCTTGCGGTTGTCGGTCCAGAAATGCCAGCATCTGGGCCTGAGTATGATTACCTGGTGAGTGGCTGGTAGGAGGGTGAGGTGCCAGGGTAATGATTCAAGCAGAGATGACTAGAGAGACGGTCCGTGACCAGGAATGTAGAGCTGGGAACGGCCACCCTGACTACTGAACGTGGCTAAGCGGATGTCAGGCTTCGTTGCTAGGCATGGTTTCACCAGTGTAAACCAGGCATACTAGTTTATCCACCAGAGGTGTTGACCGTTTCTATCCCTGTGCTGGACTCCGAGTCATGAAGGAAAAGAACTGTCTGAGTCACAGGAACTCTGATACTGTTATGCTCGCTCCGCTCTATCTGTTCCTACTAAATTCTGGTGCTGTGTTTGTTTTGTTTCGGTACTGAAGGATGAACCCAGAGGCCTTGCTTATGCTAAGCATGTGTTCTACCACTGAGCTATATATAGTGCCAGGCTCATTTGCTTGGCTACCGGTAGAAAATAAATATTTATTAAATAGTGACTGTATGACAGTATGGCATCATATTTGCTCCTGTCCTCCAGTGACATACTTTCTATTGACTAAAGTCTTAATAGCCCTCTCTGACAATTAATACGAGGCTCCATTTGCTTTTGAAAACATCTTTCTCACTTCTTTCAGAGAAACGAAATCCTGAGTCTAACCAGTAACCAATGCCTGTGTTTCTTGAAAACGTAGATGATTTTGATTTTGTTTGCTGTGCCTTTGAAGGCCTGTCTTAAGCCTGAACTCACTGTATGCCTGAACTACACCAGCCCTCCTCCAAACTGGTTATCCTCTCAGCTAATCGCGCCCACTTTTTCTAGGCTGCTTCTAGTGAAACACCACAGTCCCATTAAGTCTAGAAACCACTGCATTGTGACAACAATCTGGCAGACTTTTCTCCAAAAAAATGGTCATGTGGGAAGGTGCTTCTTGGCCTCCCAGCCTAGGAAGAGAGAGAGTATAAGGGTACCAAAATATGCAAAATGTCAGAATCTTCGTCTCTGCTAATGCTTTGTTTTCAAATTCCAGCTGGAGGAGGGAAGTAGTCAGGGACTGTGCTGTTGCCTTCCCTTTCTCCTCATATCCCACCCCCCACACACACTTAGCTATTGTTGCTAGAGTCTGTATGCTGAACACCAGGGTTGCTAGGTTACCAAAGGAAGAACTATTCAAACCCTGCCTTTCATGACTGGTGTTGTCCAGAATTGTTCTTTCTTTCTCTCCCTCCCCCCTCTTTGTCTCTCTGTTACTTTCTTTCTTTCAGGGGGTGAAGGCAGGGGCATGGTTTAGAGACAGGGTTTCTCTGTTGTAACTCTGGCTGTCCTGGAACCCACTTTGTAGACCAAGCTGGCCTTGAACTCAGAGATCTGCCTGCCTCTGCTTCCTGAGTGCTGGAATTAAGGCGTGCACAGTGCACAGAGTTGTTTTTCAATACCTGCACAGGTACCAAACACCATGAAAGTACTAATCCAGTTACTAGAGAGCCGTGTGTGTGTGTGTGTGTGTGTGTGTGTGTGTGTGTGTGTGTCCGTCCATGGATGTGTGCTTTGCTGGAGATCAAAGCCAAGGCTTTCCACATCTGTTATGTATTTTGAGCAAGAAGAATGTGAAGAGAGAAACTCAAAAGCTCTAAACAAAATGATAAGGGCATTGGAATGAGGATTGTCAAGATTTTGTAAGTACATGTTTTAGACTTGTTTTTAAATGTTATACAACATAAACATGTACAGCTATTATGTGTTAATTAAAGAAGGTTTTTAAGAAATGAACTTTAAATTGTTTACTACTATATACCTTTTAGGGTGGTTGGGAAGATATACTTAAGCATGTAATTCTCTGTTACAAAACAAATATATGTATAAATAAAAGAAAAGAAAATAGGGACAGAGTACTGGGAGTATCCTGAGTGGGGTCTAATGGATAGCTACTATTCAGTAAGCTTTACCTCTATACAATGGGCATTAACACTTTTATAAACAGAGAACTTGGAGCCAGAGCAGTGGGTAGCTCAGTGGTAGGGGACTTGTCTAGCATATGCTAAGCCCTAAATTCAATCTCCAGCACCAGAAAATTTAAAACAACTAATTCCAGATATGGTGGTGTATACCAGTAATCTCAGAAGATGGGAGGTGAAGGTGACCAGGAGTTAAGGTCATCCTCAGATACATATGGAATTCCAGTCCATCCAGGACTACATGAGACTACCCAAAAGTACAAAATAGGAGCTAGAGAGATGACTCAGAAGTTAAGAACACTTGTTACTCTTTCAGAGAACCTGGGTTCGGTTCCCAGCGCTCACGTGGTGGCTCACAACCATTCATAACTCTAGTTCTAGGGGATCTGACATCCTTTCCTGACCTCCAAGAGCACCAGGCATGCATGTGATATATACACATGTGAAGGTAAAAAAATCATATACATAAAATATGTATTTATATAGACATAAGATAAAAATCTTTTCTAAACATGCTTAAAGAATAAAATAATAATAGTAATAACAACTAGTTCATTGGTTAAAAAGATTAGGGAAGAAATGAAGATGACAAGCTTCATATTTGTCATAATAAAATTATAATTCCATATAAGATATGTAATTGAAGCTTCCAGGTTTTTGATAACAGAAGTTGCTTTGTTGTGCTTTCAGTAATAACAAAAATATAATTGGTTATAAAATGCACTGTTATTTTATATTCTGAAAAAAGCCTGAGAAGTAAAACATCTCCAGTTAAACTGCAGCACATCAACAAGGAGAAGGCATTGTGGTTTTGAAAGGTTGTCTAAAATGTACATCTATACATTGAAGAATTATGATGTTCTGATGCATCTAGAAGTCAAAATAATAGTAAACAGGTAAACAATTTGAAACGCTGAATTGTCTAGGTTTTTAACACAGAATCATATTTGTTTAGCGTGATCCCTAAGTGGCTACAGTATGAATGTCGAATCACAAAAAGAAGAGGCAGTACAACCGAGGGTGTGCATTTAAACACATAAACAACAGTGAATAACGTCTGATTCATGACTCAATCACATAAAGTTTAGAAGAAATAAACACGTGAGTCACATGTTTGGATTATATTGCAAATTTAAAAAAAAAAAAAAACCAACTTTTGACGGTCGCGTATACCGTCAAATGTGCGGTGACAAGAAGAGCCGAATTTTGGATGCCGACATGTGTTTTCGTCTTTGGAGAAGCTGCGCTAGGCAATCAGAAATTCTCAGTCTCGCCACAGAAGAATGACTCTGCTTCTGTCCCGGAAGCTGAACAATAGTGCCTGTTGCTTATGAGGCCATCAGGAAGAGCCAGCTGTGGATTTCGTTCTAGTACAATTAATTGCTTCCGCTGTATATAAAATTGAAAGAATTGGGTGCCTTAGTGCGGAAAAAGGATATCCTGCTACACAGCTCCTATTTCCTCACAAAGGCTATCGCTGAGCTCCGTGCCCTTAATTCGAATGCACTGGATTATCCTGTGATGAAAGACCAAAAAGGCTTTTCATTTTTACAGTCTCTTATCTCCTATTTATTTGGCACCTCTCTGGAGATACCTGCTCTTCTTCCGAGCCTGGCTAATTGCTAGGATGTCAGAAGGTAGCTAATAACTGACTTCCTTTTCACAGACTAATTGTGGGCCCCTCTCCATTTTTACCATGGAGTGTCATTTCTCATTGCTGGGTTAAAAAAAAAAAGAAGAAGAAGAAGAAGAAGAAGAAGAAAAAGAAGAAAACAGTGAGTTCTGTCACTGTGTGAAATGACAGATGCTACACATTTTTAATGCCAGCTCCTATTCCTTGCCCACGGAATACTTTAAGATCACTGAGTGTTTTATAAATTCCACTATGTACAATTGTCCAGCCAGCATAATAGCCACTTGACCTGCATAGGTGTGACTGCATGAATTCTAAACTAGTTACAAGTAGTCATGTCTAGTGGCACAAGCCTGTGATCCCTAGTATTTCAGATTGTTCTGTGGACCTAGCTCAGTGGGGAGAGTCTTAGTCTACTATACCAAGTACCTTGAAAGCCAAGGCAAAGTTCAAGGCCTGCATGGGCAACCTACGAATCCTGGCCTCAAAGTCTCCGGGAGGCAGAATTTTGATTGCTCAGTGGTATTAGACCCTGGGTTCAATCCCCAGTGCCACTCATTTATTTTTTTGTTTGTTTGTTTTTGTTCTGTTTTGTTTTTTGAGACAGGGTTTCTCTGTTGTAACTCTGGCTGTCCTGGAACTCACTCTGTAGACGAGGCTGGCTTCAAACTCACAGAGATCCGCCTGCCTCTGCCTCTCGAGGGCTGGGATTAAAGGCATGTGCCTCCGCTGCCACCCGGCAACATTTTTAAATGTAAATAAATTATTGTTTTAAAACTTATTAATTTAACCTTAACTGCTCACATTTTTACCTTCTCTGTAGCCAGAACCAATGCTGGATACTATGTAAGATCAGTGACTACCAAGAGGAGACAACATACATGAACATTTTCATTTTCACTGAAATTTCTACTAGACGTTGCTCACTGGGAATCTTGCATATATCAGGAAAACGTGAGCTCTAGGGACTAGGCCTCCAGCCCCGGGGATCTTTTCTATAGTTTTTACTAGGAAAGTGTCTGAATGAATACTGGCAATGGAGGTTACTACTCCATTGGCATGATCTCTGGAGGCTGGAGAGATGGCTCGGTAATTAAGAGGACACACTGCTTTTGCAGAAGACCTGAGTTCAGTTCCTAACACTCATGGTGAGCAGCTCACAGGTTCCTGTAACTCCAACTTCCTGGGGTCCAGTGCTCTCTTCTGGCCTCTGTGGGCACCCACATGCCCGTGCCTAGAAACACACATAAATAAAAAAGTTCATCTTAATCCTAGCACTCAGGAGGTAGAAGCAGGTGGATCTCTGTGAGTTTGAGGCCAGCCTGGTCTACAGAGTGAGTTCCAGGACAGCCAGAGTTGCAACAGAGAAACCCTATCTCGAAAAAACAAAAAGGAAAAAAAAAATCCTGATTTCAATTTACATGAACTGTTTTTGCCACAGTAAACTGTAAGAAATGTTAACCACATTCCTTTGACAATAGAAAATCAGCCAAAATGCTAAATAGTGGTTGTTTCTGGGTAGGAGACCATGGTCACTCTCTCTTCTTTATACTTACACGTGTTTTTAAGATTTTATTTACTAAACACATACTTTTTAAAAAAAAAATTTCTCTCCTTTTTTTAAACACATACTCTTCTTAATTAGCAAAAAGTAAAGATACCAAACCCCTTTCATTTCCTTTTATTGCCAATTTCAGACTAAGGTGGGTTCAATGAGCACCTGTCTCTACGATGAACAAATCATTCTCGGGGCCCAACAAGTGAAGGAGAGACCTGTGGATTCAAGGAGGGCTCTGCTTTTACCACTGAGGAGCAAACTATAAAAAGAAGCCTTGTTTCCTAAAAGTTCAGGCATGATCCTACAGGTTTAATTAGGAACAGAAGCTGTTTACAGCAGATTATAAACCGTATAAAGCAGAACGAGTGGACACTCCCGTGTGTCCTTCCCTTGTCCAGATTCAACAGATCTAGTGTGGTGAGGTGGGGTGCAGAAGTGCCAGCCAGAGGGGAACCCCTTGGAACTCTCCATGTCAAACTGCTCATGGAAAGTCTGCCTTCTCTTCCTTGAGGCTGGATGCTGATCCTTCTGTCTCCGTCAGTGCTTCTGCTTCTGTTAGCAGCGAGACCAGGACTAGGCTCCAACTTGGTGTGGTAGGGAGAGTGTAAACTTTACAAGGTCAAACTCTTGGCCGTGTGTCCATGTGTTTTAAAGAAGAGTATACATAAATTTATTAGAGAAGAGCGAGAATTAAGTCCGGAGAGTAGAATAGGCTCCAAAAGAGGAATAGCAGAGATAAACATGTACTAATGGTGCAGATGAGGAAATTAACTTAGCTGGCACGTGCAAGTGGTTGGCATGAAGGCAGTGCTTAGTTTTATTTACCTTTCCTTTACCTTCTAGAAAGCGATCTGTCCATTAGCGTTCATGTTGAAGAGAAAGGAAAGCAAATGTTAAACTCTCCACAAGCTGCACTTCAAATACAGCGCAGTGCCGTGATTAGCAACTTCTGCTGCAGCTTGAGCTGGGACCCAGTCCCTTGCCCCTGACTTGCTCTGGGATTTCCTCCTAGAAAACTTTGGTTGCTTACTCCTTGACTGCAGCGGCCCTTCTGAGAAATGCTGAAGTGGTGGGGTGGGGGGAATGTTTGCTGCTTCTCAAGCCAGAACTCCTAACACCGAGTAGGAAGTACACAGTGTTGCAGAGGCTCTTCATCGTTTTTTTATTTTCAGTAATAAGTAACAGGGCTGGGAATGTCACTCAGTTGGAAGAGTGCTTATGTGGTACGTAGGAAGTCCTGGGTTTGCACATCATCAGCTGGGCATGGTGGCGCATGCCTGTGATCTCAGCGTTGCAGAGGTGGAGGCAGGAGGATCAGAAGTTCAAGGTTATCCTCAGCTAAATAAGTTCAAGGCCAACCTGGGCTATGTGAGACCCTGTCTCAAAAAGAAAAAGTGACTATATATATATATGACATATATAAAAGTGACACACATACATATGTACACACATATATAGAGAGACATATATGTGAGCAGGGTGTAATATATACATATATACATACACATATGTGGGTGGGGTATATATATATGAATACATATATACATACATGTAGGGGGGTTATGGTGGCACATGTCCTTAATCCCAGCTCTTGGGAGTCAGAAGTTAGTGGATCTCTTGAGTTTGAGGCCAGCCTGGTCTACAGAACAAGTCTCAGGACAAGCAGGGCTGCACAGAGAAACCCTTTCTCAATACGAAAATGTGAACTGGTCCGATGGCTCAGCAGGTGAAAGCAGCTGCCGTTCAATCTGGTGGCCTGAGTTCAGTCCTGGGTCCCACGTGCCGAAAGGAGAAAGTAGACTCCCAAAACTTGTGTTCTGGCCTTCACACATGCACCATAGTACACTTGAGCCCACACTGACACACACCATACACACATAACATAATAAATACAGTAAATCGTGGCTGGGGCTATAGCTCAGAGCCTAAGAACACTTCCTGCTTTTGTAGAGGACCCTAGTTTGGTTGAGAGCGCATCTCAAGTGGCTCACAACTGTCTGTAACCCCAGCTCCAGAAGAATCCAGCGCCTCTGGCCTCAGCAGGCTTCTGCACACACAGAACCACACTCTTACAGGTAACTAGAAATAAAATAAATCTTAAAATGAGAGCAAAAGAACTTTTAGAACATGTAAATAAATATAATAAAAATAACTAATTTGAAAAACAACTTAAAGGACATGGTTTTTAAAATAATAGATTGAACAGAAATTTCAGAATTGCAGAGAGTTCCTAAGAATATTGCTTTTATGGCTTCTTTATGGAAAAGGTACAGAAATGTTTACTACTATCTGATAGTGAAATTATGCTGTAATGTGCCTATTTCCTCCACCAGATAAGATCCCTGTGAGACCACACTGAAGTCTTATTCATCTCAAATTAGCAATCTCTCTCTCTTTCTCTTTCTCTCTCTCTCATTTTTGTAGTGCTGGAAATGAAACCCAGGGCCTAACACATAGTAAGTTAGTGCTCCGAGATACACCTCCACTCGGGAGAGGTGCAGGATTTGAGACTGAGTTCCTAGTGGAGAGAAGTTAGGGAGAGGCATTGAGCCTGTCTGAGCCTTGGCTTCCCTAGCTTGTAGAGCTGTAAAGAATCAGTGGGAAAAACATAAAGCGTCAAGCCCTAAACATAAACATGGAAAATGTACTATAAAATGTGTCCTGTATTCCCGGCTACTTGAGAGATTGAGACACGAGAATTGTATGAACCTGCGAGTTCAAGGTCTGCCTGGGCAACATAGCAGAATAATTAAAGCAAACAAAAAAAAAAGAAAAATTGTTTTCTTTCCTTTAAAGTTACATCATGGTTATGAACATACAAGTTAGAGATACGTCTAGTTATTTCAGTCACTTGGAGTGACTCAAAAGGACCTAGCATCTATGGTTCAGATCTGAGCCACTGCCTGAGGCTTCTGTAATACCCTTTCCTCCTGATCTCCAGCCTAATATTACGTACTATTCAACAGCTTGTTTTTGTTAGTGTTACCCTCACACTGAACCTGCACTTCTGAGATAGGAACACATCTACTACAAGGTGGAGAAAGACAACCACTTGTTTAGAGGTTGGAGCTGTGGAGCTGTTTCAACCACATCTCATGGAGGAATCTGACTTGGCCTGCCGACTCCAGGGTATGTTTCGGTCCTGGCTCTGAGAACAGCCCTGAACAAATGTTACCAGTTTCTAACATATAACATGAACCAGGGAATTGGGATCCCAGAATGGGTGGCTTCATCATTCTACTGGTCTGGATCCAGATTAGCTTTACAAGATCCCTTGTTTTGAGAGTTGCTGGAAAGGTCTAGACTGGGAGAGGAAGCTAGATTGTAATCAGGGTAGCACTCCTATGTAAGCGTTTTCTGGTCATTTGCCTAAAGGGATTTCAGAGGCGAAAGACCTAGTAAGCTGTAACTCTAGATTTTTGTTGCTTTTCCCCCTTCTTATTGTAAATAAATATTATTGTGCGTTTGAGTTTGTCTTCTTCCCCTTCTGGAGGTAGGGTTTGATGCAAGATCTCATCCTAGCCCAGGCTGACCTGACTCTGTAGCCCAGGCTGAACTTGAATTCAGAGGGATGTTTCTACCTCAGCCTCCCAAGTGCTGGGATTATGGGAATGAACTATCTTAAAGAAAACTGGACCCCAGGTTGGCGAGGCTCTTTTTTGATCTGAGCCTATTTTCACCAATTCATCTCTCTGGCCGCCCACCAGGAAGATACAGTACAGCTGGAGAGGCCTCTGCAGAGGCTGTTTAGCCTCATGCCAGTTAGAATGCTCACCACCACTTTCCCTCCTGACCCCTCTGCTCACACTTCTTACCACTTTTCTCCAAAGGCAGCATCTTCAATTGCTTCACCAGAGAGAAACTAAACAAGAGCTGCAGGCTCCTTCCCCTAATCTAAGAACTGTTTAGAAACAGTCTATGTGTCTTTTTATGCACCACATAGCTTTGAACTAGAGCTAGATAAAAGGATAGTCCATTTACGTAGTCATAAAATGCTTTGGTTTTTGAATAGAATTTGTTTGTGAAAAAGAGGAACTAGATTCTCAGCGAGGTGACAACAAGGATGGCATTCTTTCGTGTTTTGTCTCCCAGCCTTTCCAGTTTAATGCCTACATAGGTCTGGAAATAAAACCAAAAGGTGCAATCCAGTGAAAAATGAAAACTTAAAATTTAAATCTCAAAAGCACAATCCAGCCTGCCTACTAAATGTGCTCCAAGTGGTCATTCCTCACAAACTGCTTCTTGAGGAAATAGATGAGAGAGTCTGTAAGCAGACAGTCCTTAGCTAGTGTCCCAGTGCTGGGGGGAGGGGTGTCTGGCACCCAAAACATGACCAACACAATGCTGTTATGACAGTTGGCACACAAGAGATGGGGAGGCCGGACCAGAGAGGTCAGCGGGGGCTTAAATGCTCTACTAAAGATAGTGGGAAGCCTGTCTAATTGTCATGCAGGTCCACGGAATGGCTAGTCAGATGGTCTCCCAGATGGGGAGATGGTTAGAGGGAGCAAAATGGATCACTTAGATAAGCAAAGGAGAGCCATCAGAAGGCGAGACCCTGAAGATGGAGAGTAGACACACACATTCAGGAAGTCCATTTGGCAACCTGGAGTAATTACTGTTTGTCAGTAGCAGCCACAGGGGAGAAGATAGGAGCTAGATAATTCTAGTTTCAATGACAAGGTGGTACCTATAGTCCACAGAAAGAAGGGACACCCAGGAAAACCAGGTTGGGTGGTAAGAGGGAGGCTCAGCCAGTGGAGGTGCAGAACCCCATTTTGGAAGGGGTAGAGCACAGCAGGGCTGTGGTATTTGTCTAAAGAAATGCAAGCACACTTCTTTGCTACATGGTGTGTTTAGAAACATGGCGTGGGTGAGCTGAATGGCAGATTAGGAGGACTTCCAGTGCCCCTACCATCCTCATTTAGTGGGCGTTGTATGTGCACGCACGCGCACGTGTGTGTGTGTGTGTGTGTGTGTGTGTGTGTGTGTGTGTGTGTTGCAGTAGTAGAGATCAAACACAGGGCCTTTTATGTATGCTGCATCACTGAACCACATTTCCAACCAAGCCAATCCCAACTTAAAGAGGCACGCTGGCCTGCAGGATGGCTCAGCGGGTCAGGTGTTTGTCATCAAGTCTGACAACCTGAGTTGCGGCCCCAGAACCCGAGCACTGGAAGGAGAGACCAGCTCCCATAGGTTGCCCTCCGAACATCTGTACTGCCCTCTCACAATGAATAATCAAATAAATGTAAACACCCCCCCCCCAAAATAAAGGTTTGTTTTATTTTGAGACAGGCCCTCACTGTCAGCTCTGGCTGGCTGAAACTTATTATGTAGACCAGGCTGGCCTTGAACACACAGCGATCCACCTGCCTCCAGCTCTCCAATGCTAGGATTAAAGGGGTGCATTACCTCACCGGGTTAAATAAAGGTAATAAAACATGTTTTTAACAGAGCTCACAGATAAAGGGAAATGTATTAAACCACAGAAAAGATAGGCATAGAGCCTTGGGAATGAATAGACCCGGGAGGCTGGAGCAGCCCCCCTGTTCAGAGACTGTCTTTTCCGGTTCTTACTTCTCAATGCCAGTTGGCTGTGTCCTCTCCTATTGAAGGCTTTCTTGGACTTCTAGCACAACCACTGATGAGAGAAGAGGCTATGTCTGTATGAGCTCCAGTTTTAACGTACCTTTGGGGAAAAGCCCAAACCCAGTTCTTGAACCAGTTGGTTACTGGGGGAAAGGCTAGGAAAGCACACACACAGTCATCCCTCCGCCCTGCAGAACAAGTGCACAAGGATAGACAGCCAGGGGACATCCAGATGAGGCTCCCAGAGAGACACAACCCAGAAGATGTAGACATTAAGGGGCTCAGAAAAGTAGCCGATTCCCTTGACAAAATTACTGGCAGGGTGTATCCTGCAACCTGAGTCAAGAGATGAATTCATAATCCTCACTCTCGGATAACCCTTAAGCTGCATTTTATAGAGGTGTAACCAGGATCATACAATAGAGCTCACACTACAGAATCACTGGCTCTTAAAAGACAGCGTATCTCAGAACAGTGCGTATAGTATGACCGCACGAAGTAAAACCAGAGGTGTCCAGTGCATGTGGGTGTGCACACAAGCCTAGGTCTGTGCTTCCCAGATGTCAAACCTACACAGCTCTGCTGTCTCCCCAGGCTGTAGCCGACTGCATTCCAACTGTCAGAGTCTCTCCACACTCATCTACAACTGCTTGAACTTTGAACACTTTTTTTAAGTGAAATGTTTTATAAGAAAAATTGAATTCTTGCTTTAATCAGAATTCAGGTTCTTTCTCTTTACTTGTTGTCAACCAGTAATCCCATCCATTTGCAATCCGCTGACAGTTTTCTTCAGTGTAGCCAAGGCCCACTGCACCTTCTCTCTCCCCTCCCCTCCCCTCACCTCTGTTCTCAAGCTCTATGTCCTCAGGATTCCAATTGCTCCTCTTAAGACCTTTACCCTTATTTTTCCCTCTGACTGGGCCCCACCCCCAAACTCTGGGGTGCTTTATTTCTTCTCATCACTGGATTGTCACCTCCTCAGAAGGGTCTTTCCTGACCACACGATCAAAGGGGCCAGCAAGACAGCTTAGCAGGGGAAGGTGTTAGCTGCGCACACCTAATTAGTGACTACGAGGTCATTTCAGCACCCCTGTTTCCAGATGGAAGTCAGAGACAGGATAGTCCATCAGAAGCTCCCAGGCCAGCTAGCCTGGAGTAGCCAGAGATGATAACCTTGAACTGCTGATCCTCCTGCCTCCACTCCAAGTGCTGAGATTACAGGCGTGTGGCACCATCTTTTCTACTTTGCTACAGCTAGAACCCGGGGCTTCGTGTGTGATAGACAAACACTCTACCAACAAAGATACATCTCCAGTCCCTTTGATATAGGTTTCATTTATGATATTTTCAACTTATGATGAGTTTACTGGGACACAAACAATCACACATCAAGGAGCCATCTGTTGTCCGGGTTGTATGAATGGTTTAAATGTGAGTGGAACACTGAGAAGGAACATTGAATTCTGGATATGTCCTAAGAAGGCTAATGCTTAGAAAGAGTCAAAGTGGTATTTTACATAGATTTTCCAAATCACTGTTGAATATTCCTTGAAAAGCATTGAGCCCACTGCTAAGCTTATTTCAACTAGAACTCTTTCTCCATGCCTAGTCCTTAGCATCAATTCGTATAAGTCCAGCTTCTTGCTATCATTAGCTGGCAGAACAGCTTTAAAGTATTCAAATATTTCTTCCCCTTAGAGTTAATCTGACACATGTTACTTCTCTAATTAATAACCCGACACATATTACTTGTTTGGTTTAACTGATTCCAACTTACTGGAAGTTTAAATTCCTTGAAAGCAGTCTGTTGGATTCACAGTCATGTTCTCACTGTGCAGAGCAGTCCCCTTGATACGTGGTAAATGCTCAGCACATCCTTGCTTTTCCTCCTGTAGGCTGTCAGGGGGACAGTGGAGCAGACAGCACACAGGACAGCCGTTTGTTAGTGGGAGGACACGAAAGCACATGTGACATGATAGTAAAAGGGAGAACACTGTGGGTGGGAGGATTTCAGTGGAGATGGGGAGCACAGCTATGGGGAGAGGAAGGGAAGGTCAACCTAACTAAATATGGATGAAATGCCTTAAGGAAACCTACTTTGTAAGCTAATTAAAACAACAACAAACCCACAAACAGACACCAAAAACCCACCACTTGTGTATTGCTCAAGACCACTGAGAGTTGGTTGGATGGTTTCTTTGTTTTATTTTTGAGATAGGGTTTCCCTAGCTTTGGCTGGCCTAGAACTTGCAATGTAGACCATGCTGGCCTCTAACTCACAGAGATTTCTTTGCCTCTGGCTCACAAATGTTGGGTTAAAGGTGTACACCACTACCCCAGGCCATGGTGGTTTTATAACATCACTGGGGTAGGAATTGGGGCTCTGTACCAGGTTACCTCACCTGGAGAGGGGTGAGGATCCTTTGGGAGAGGTCTTGTTTTTCCTAGGGAGGTTGTCACCACCAGAAAAGAGCAAAATGTTTAATGAATGAAAGAGCAAAAGAACAAACTTGTTTGTTTTTGAGACAGAACTTGCTATAGAGCCCTGGCTTGTCTGAAACTCACTATATAGACTTCCAGCTTTACTCCAGCATCTGCCTACCAAATGCTGGGATTGCAGGTAAGAACTGCCACACCTAGCCCAGGACAAATACTTTTTATTTTGCCTACAATCCCCAGACAAGGATAGAAATTGTGGTTCAGGGTCATGATGCCAAATTCTGATTTATGTAATTCATATTTTTAAACTATTTGTTATATCATTTATTCTCACTGCTAGTTCTACCAGAAGACACACATGCCTTTTTCAGATCAACAGTTGAAAGGAGTCTTTTCCAATATCACTCCAAGTGTATAAAATAGCCTTGGTCTAAACCCGGGTCTCATCGTCTCAAAGTCCATGCTTATCCCATGGCTTCATGACTCTGTAACTGGCCACTTCCCTCTCCAGACCTTAGTCTTGCAATTTGAAGGTTCCTGGGTGACCTCTTAGATGACTACAAATTTAAATTTATTATTTTATGAGTTTTTTTATGTGTATTTTTAAAATTGCTATCGTTTTGAATTGCTATCATTACTAAAGTAATGAGATTGTTGTTTGGGACAAGGTGTGGTCCTGGATGACCTTGGACTCCCGCCTCTACCTCCTGAGTTCTGGGATGGTTTGTGTGGTGCTAAGATCGGAACCGGGGGGCTTAGTTCATGCTAGGTTTTTTTTTTTTTTCTTATTGCCACTAAAGAGATTTTCTTCTGAACTTATTTTTTTTTTTTAGAAAGAAGAAGAGATGAAGGGAACACCGCAAGTTTGAATAGTTTCGATATGAAGCCATGTGAAGCAAAATAAAAAAGTACCCTGTGGGGTTGGAAAGATGGCTTGGTGGTTAAGGGCATGCACTGCTACTGCAGAGGACCTGAGTTTGTCTCCCAGCACCCAAGTCAGGCAGTTCACAGCTTCTCGTAGCTCCAGCTGCAGGGAACTCTCCACTACCTTCTTCTCAACTCTACCTGCACACACATGCTCGTACAGACACAGACGCATACATATAAACGTAGTTAAAAAGTAATAAAAAAATAAATCCTAAAGTTGGAGCTAGAGAGACGTCTCAGTGGTTAAGATCACTTGTTGTTCTTGCAGAGGTTCAGGGGGGGTTCAATTCCCAGCACCCAGTGGTGGTTTACAAGTCCAGTTCCAGGGGATCCAATACCCTCTTCCAGCCTCCGAAGGTACCGGGCACACAAGTGGTGGACATACATACATTCAAGCAAAATACTCACACACATAAAATAAAAAATAAATATAAATCTTAAAAACAGATACATTTTTAAATGAATGAATGAACGAATGGATCTGGGCTATTGAGACTGTTCAGTAAGCAGTGACACCTGCTTCTAAACCTGAGTTTGTACTAGGAACCCACATGGTAGAAAGAGACTCTTGAAAGTTGACCTCTGACCGTACATGCACATGTGCTCTTACACACACACCCTTACACACACACACACACACACACACACACACACACACACACACACACACACACACACATACACTAAAAACAATAACAGGAAATAGCAATGAATGAACAAACAATCCAGTCATAGTGTCTGCGGTACCGGTACTGAAGAGGTAAGGCTGCACTGAGACCTAAATATGAAATACCGCCTTTCCAAAAATACAAGGAGAGGCCTTCCCTTCAGAGTATTAGTTCCTTTTGTATATAAAAGTGTGTGCTATTCATTAACTTGCTGTTGCGCAACAACCCGAGCGGATGGTGTTTCTTGTTCACAGGGTGGTTTTGTCTCATGCTTTTATTTGCGGCATCCAAGATGTCAGCTGTCCTTTACGACACGTGAAAGAACGTCACAAAGAATAAAAATCTACGTGTGTACACCTCTTTACTGAATTTTATTTTGCTAAAAAGAATCCACACAGACCAAAAACAGAAAAACAAAAAACAAATAACAATAACCAAAAAAAAAGAAAAGGAAAAAAAAAACCATGCAAAGTAGTTTTGTTCATACCTCTAACACATCATATTTCACTTCAGAAAACTCACCAAAAAGAAAGGAAAAAGACCCCAAAGCAAGAATACTTGGGTTGAAAAGTTCACATTACAAAGGCTAGATTGCTAACACAAACACTGCCAATAAAGCCATTGTACTGCAAAACGTGTTTATCAGTCTATTCGATGAATGCCAACAATAAGAAGTCAAAGCAAACCGTACTACTCCTGTGAACTAGGAAAAAAAAAAAAAACTGTTTGCTGTCACAGGAAAGCCATGATGTTAGCCAGAACTCCACACAGCCTTAATTTTAACACTATGCAGGTTCACCCAGTGGACCATTCTAGAAGCTAGCTCTTCCCCCCCCCCCCCCCCCCCCCCGCTATCTTTAAACTGGTTTTTGGCAATGTTGAGGACTAAAGCTAGAGCATCCTGAATGCGAGGAAGATTCTGTACCACTGGATTACACCCAGCCCCTAAAATGTTTTGTCTTTGAAAAGCAGGAGTCCTTCAAGAATTTACACTAACTATTAAATGTAAAAAAACAAAACAAACAAACAAACAAAAAAAAAACCCTTATTTACTATAGGATGATGGTGACGCTGTCCTTCAGGAATTTTGCTTTTCTTCTTAAAGATCCTACGGAAAATGCTAATGATTACACAGGAGCAGTGTCTGAGCACATGTATAAAAAACCTTTAAAAAGAGAGTTGGAAACGTAATGGTAGGAATTTTTCTTTCTCTTCCTCAAGACCAGTTCCTGATCATTTACTAGATAGTTTTTCAAAAAATCAACTGCTTACAGCCTTTCTGTTTAGTCAGCAAGCTCCTTGTCCCTGTATACTTGGACTTTCCAAAAATAACAGGCTGCACAAAGTCCTGCTCTGCATCTCTGGACACATCTGTCCCAGCAGAAGTTACTCAGCCTGGATCTTCGAATCAAAAGTAAAGAAGGGCTGTTTGGTAGAAGCCCAGTTCTGACCTTCCCCGATGCTTCCTGGAGGGATCGGTGGTTCCATAGTTAGAAAAACCATGGGCTTCCTGCTAGTTCAGCGTCTTGGGAGACCCTTAAGTAGGACGACAATCTCCTGGAAGCCTTAGTTCTCAAAAGAAAAAGAGTTCGAATGCATTCCTATAAAGCATTTCAAACCTGCAAAGAGAAAATCCAACCCAGGAGCAAGGAGAGAGAGGCAGGAAGGTGGCAGAGTGCCTAAATATTGTGCTCCAGTGAGAAACACACACACACACACACATACACACACAAACAGAGCCTGCTTCAATGCCATTTTCAATGGACACCCATCCCGACAGTGCTTCCTAGAAAGAAAGTAACTGGACCATCTCCAAAGCCACTTTCTTTATTTCTAAGTACCTTTATCGAGCTCACCTAACTCCATGTATCTGGAAAGGAGTCACCTGTATTGTAAAGGAGTCTGAAGGCCAGGTCTATCTCAATAAATACTCTAAATCCACTCAGCTATTTTCAAAATATTGGCCCAAATGGCAAATGCATGCCCCCTCCCCCCGTTGGAGTAGTCAGAATGATTATATAGTTGGTGTGCTGCATTTAAAAGAACAGGTAAGGAGAATGGGGGCAGCCTGAAGGTGGGAAGTCTGCAGCCCATGCATTCTTCCTGGGGTTGGCAGAAAGTAAGTTCCTCTCCCCATGCACAGCTGGGCGTGCAGCCTGTTCTGCCATGCTGTTTGACGTCTTTTCTTTCCACTGAGCCCGCTGGAGGGTGGGGATGAGGAAGAAGTGGTTAATGTGAGCAGTTGTGGGGAGGGGGTGAAGTACATGCACAGAACACTCATGCTTAGGACCCTCTTCAAGCAAAACAAAGGCTAAACCCGACCCAGAGTCTTTTTCAAACCTCTTCTTGCACATTGCAAAGCAAAACAAGAGAAACGCAATTTCACTTTCCCATGACAATTCAAAAAGGAGCAGAGCTTTCCAGGGACATCATATGTTTCAGACTGAAAGAAGGGAGGTACAGAGAGAGCTAGCCTTTTCTCAACTGTCTGTGAGAACCAAAGACCTCTCCGGGGTCTTTTCATCTGCCCAGTGGTGGCTCGACATTGCTTCAGATGTCAAGGCTCCCTTTACGTGTTTCAAGTTGGTTCAGCATCTTAAGTCTGATGTGCAGAGGTAACTCTGTGATGCTAATGGAACAACTCTTCCTTTTTTGGTGAGGAAAGTCCAATGGGTCTTAGCTAAGGAGCTCTCAGTGCTGGCTCTAAAAATAACCCCACAAATACTGTTTGGCACATCGTTGTGTTTGACAAGGAGCTCTCCCGAACTCTGAGGCAGGCTTTGGGTTCTCCAGAACTGCCCTGAGCTCTGTGCCTACACTGGTGACAGTGATGGCTGGGAAGTGTATTATTTTTGAATGTGGCTTTGTGTTTTTTCACTTTTGATTTCTTAGAATCCTTTCCCCAAGGTCTGAAGTGCATTTCCAGTCGTGGATTAATTACTAGCTGGGTGTAGAATCTTCTTTTGGCTTCTAGTCCAAACTATACAAAAACACAATCTGTGTGTACAAGAAAAGACTAAAATTAAACTTCAAAAGGGGCTCCATCATTTCCTTTCATCCCCTTTTCCCCCTAGAAGAAACATCAGCTTGTTTGACTCATTCATTGTCAGGAGCAAGAGAAGCCCAGGCCTGGCTGGAACAGGCCACTCAGGGCCCCTACACGTTGATGGCGTGAGCATGCTTCTTGCACAGTGGTTTGTCCTTCTTGGAGTAGAATGGCTGCCCTTCCAGATTCACATGGCAGACCTGTGGGGGAAAGCAGAGTGGCGTGAGACAGACTTTGCAGCAGGGAACACAGCAGCTAAAGATTTCAGATTACTGGAACATGTCAGGCATGCTCCTAATCCCAGCACTTGGGAGACTGATGAAGGGGGATCTTGAGTTTGAGGACTAAACTGGGCTACAGAGTGAGACCCAATCTCATTTAAAAAAAAAAAAAAAAGTCACCCTTTTAGGAAAGTGTGTTGTTGTACCTAGCTGGAGAAGCAGCAGCCTGTTTCTCTGCCCCCTGCTACAAAGTCTTAAAGACTGAGCAGAATATGTAGGTTGAATCATATAAAATAAAGACCTCCTGGGGGCTGAGGAGATAGCCAGTCGCTTGTACACTTTGTACACAGCCATGTACAAAGCCCTGGCTTTGAGTGCCAGAACCACATAAGCCAGGCTTGCTGGGCATGCCTGTAAGCCTAACACTTGGGACAGGGTGGCAGGAGGGTCAAAAGTTCACAGTCATTTTAGCTACTCGAGACCCTGACTATAAACATATAAATAAATAGCAAAGTAAGGTAACGACTTCTGAACAGCATGGACTAAAACACAAACTAATTAAATCTAGTGGACTAGATTTAATATATGTAATATATGTATATATGTATAGGTAATATATGTAATAAAAAATGTCTGATTCACGGTAACCCGTGGGGTACAGGTGAAGTCCTGAGTGAATGTATATTGTTGACACGGTCACAGGCACTTAAGGGACTCCAGGGCCTCAGACCTATTGGAGTGGCATAGACATCCCCTGATCAGGCTCAAGGAAATGACAAAGCATTCCCCTGGTCTGTGTGCAGATGTTGACTGTGGTGGTTTGAATGAAAATGGTCCCCATAGGCTCACAGGGAGTGGCACTATTAGGAGGTGTGGCCTTGTTGGAGGAAGTGTGTCACGGGGAGAGGGCTTTGGGGTTTCAGATGCTCAAGCCAGACCCAATGTCACTCTCTCTTCCTGCTGCCTGCTGATCCAGATGGTAGAGCTCTCAGCTACCTCTTCATCATGTCTGCCTGCATGCTGCCATGCTTCTCACCATAATGACAATGGACTAAACTTCTGAACTGTAAACCAGCCCCCAATTAAATATTTTCCTTTACGAGAGCAGACATGGTCACGGTGCCTCTTCACAGCTATAGAAACCCTAACTAAGACACTGATCATGCATAGAAAGTGTGGACCTCAGCATCCTTCTCCTGGATGTTTCCAGCCTGAGATTGTTCCCCTAGAGATATCAGGCTAAACCCGCCTCCTTATTTAGCTGTATATAATAACCTGACCACCTCGATTCAGATGTATAAAACAAAATCAGTTTCCAAGCTGTTGCTGGCGCCTCTCCATCAGAAAGTATGGCACACCCACCCCAGCTTTTCTGTACACATATGTGTCTATTGTTTCTTCATTCCCCATTGTCCCAGTTATATCCCTAAGCCATTCGAGGTCACAGCACTACCCAAAGTGCATACAGAACCAGCACAATGAACAAGTCAATTCCCACAGACAGGCAAATACTATTAGTAAACTATGAAAGCATCAAAGGTTGTCTTTACTAAACAACTGATAGGGGGGATAAAAGACCTCTCAGAGATACTATATCTATTAACATAGTAAAATAGTAAATCACACACACACAATTTAAAATGGTAAAAATTACACACACACACACACACACACACACACACACTCATATGTGAATGTGAATGAACCAGGAAGCTGGATGGTGCACACCTATAGTCCTAACCCTTCCTTGAGAGATAGAGGCTTAAGGATTAAAGGTAGGTAATTTGGGGGGGCTGGAGAGATGGCTCAGAGGTTAAGGGTACTGGCTGCTCTTCCAGAGGTCCAGAGTTCAATTCCCAGCCCTCACATGGCAGCTCACAACCATCTATAATGGGAGTTGGTCCCCTCTTCTAGCATGTAGATGTACATGTAGACAAAACATACTCATATAAATAAATAAATCTTTTAAAAAAGAAAGGCACGTAATGTTTCAGTTTATTTCAGTTTACCGGCTTCCATGGGTCATTAGAAACTCCATGTGATCCTTGGCTAAATCTGAGTTCCAGAGACCAGTCTGGGCTACATGAGACCTTGTTCCAAAAAAATTTTAAGAATATGCTATATCCCATGATTTAACTGATGAAGAAACAGTGGAAACATAAAAGAGCTAGTCTGAACCTTTCTTATCGTTTTGTTTGGTTGACTGGTTGGTTTTTTTTGTTTGTTTGTTTTTGTTTTTTGTTCTTAATTATTATTATTGTGTGTTCAGATTTTAAAATGTCATATGGAAGCACATGCTCATTAAAAATGATTTGGAATCTTGGCATTGTGGCCCAAACTTGTAATCACATCACTTGGGAAGCTGAGGCAGGAGGGTTGCTTCAAGTTCAACCGAAGCTACGCAGTGAGACCTTGCTGCAAACAAAAGCAAAGTGATTTAGAGCTAGGCTTGGTGGTACATGCTTGCATTCCCAGAACTCAAGAGGTTGAGTATCAAGAACTTCGGTCTATCCTGGGCTACCTGGTAGACAACCAAACAAGGAAGTGATTTGGAGATGTAAAATGATAGAAA